>CM059434.1:63137349-63737349 GCA_030390025.1 Squalus acanthias | reverse complement strand
TGACCGGGAGAGGCTCGGCACGATGACCGGGAGAGGCTCGGCACGTTGACCGGGAGAGGCTCGGCACGTTGATACTGTATCACAGTATCCTGTGTCGTAAACAAGAACTCAAACACTGGGACTATTTACTGAATGACAATTTCTCTACCATGAGTTGTCAGGTTGACTAATTAATAAATCGTTAAACTATGAGGGCGCGTTTATTCTTTTGATTTAAAGGTTAGCGGTCACGAAATGTATTAAAATAATGTGTTGAAAAAATAAGAAGGCTGAATCACTATAATTCTTGTATGTCCTTTGCTATGAGAAGTGAGGATTAGTACCTCTGCCACTCTTTTTACAGAGAACCAAACACCTTTCTCTCATTGTGACCTGATATAAGCATTGCAGAGCCATTCAACGAGAGAAGCTGCAGTTTACACTAGTACCAGTCCACAGGTCTCAACACCGCTCCCCCGTGGTTGTCTGTATGCTTGTGACCATTCCCCAAGAGAGTTGAAGCCGGCCATAACTGCATCTCCAAGTTTGGCACATCAGTGGACTAATGTTCCCTCTAATTTATTTTTCGGTGCCTGACCTCTTTAAGGGGCTGCGTGGCCCATTCAAACTTCCGGGCATGTATGTATACTTCCCTCTACCGTATATTTCCCTCCAGTCTGGGAAAATCAACCATTCACCACTACTCTCTGCTTTCTGTCCCTTTGCCAATTTTGTATCCATGCTGCCACTGACCCTTTAATCCCATGGTCTTTAATTTTGCTAACAAGTCTATTATGTGGTAGTTTGTCAAATGCCTTTTGAAAGTCCATATACACAACCTCCGCTTTATCTATTTTTATCCTATCCAATTTCTCTACTACCTCCTCCTTTACTATGACATTGACAGCACCCTCTTCTCAAGTGAAGACAGATGCAAAGTACTCATTTAGTATCTCAGCCATGCCTCTGCATCCAGAAGAAGATCTCCTTTTTGGTCCCTATTCGGCCCCCCCTTCCTTTGTCTACCCTTTTGCTATTTATGTCCTGGTGCTGCTGTTTACAAGTGTTATTAATTCCTTACTTTAAAAAAGATGCTTCATATTCTTTCACAGCTTTCAGCCGGTCCTCCAAACTATTGTTACAATCTTAACTCTTCCTGCACCAAGTTGTCATGCTGGTCGTCTCCCTTGCATATTGGGGGTTCATCCTCACCCACCAAAAATGTGCTTCATTAACCGAAGTGCCCCTGGGATTACATCTGAAAATCAGACCAATTGTCCTTAGCCACCCAAGAATCAGACCAATGACCCATTACAGCAGTGACCACAGCCTCTGGCATCACCTCTGAGAATCAAATCTAATTTCGATTTGATGTTGACCCCATTTTGCACAAAAATGTTTTTCACTCCATAGCTGAATTAACAGTTATTTTGACATTCCAACCTCTTAAATGCCTCCTCAGCTACCCGAGAGGTGATGAAGGATATTATTGCAAGAGTATTGTAAGTGGCTGATATATTTTTATTACTCTTAATTTTGCTGCGAGTGTGATTTTAAATAAACATTTTAACTTTTCTGCGTTATTGGATTGTGAAGTACTCAGAAAAATTAGCATTTCTGCACAGAGGGAAATTTGGCTCTTTGCCTGCATTTAATTACTCTGTGTGTTTGTCAGTTATTTCTTTACTTTTCTAGCCAATGAGCTCTTGATCACTTAGTTGAATGACCATGGTATTTTTTTTATTGAAGCAAATGACACCAGCTGCAGGTTTCCATTTCCTGTGTGCAGTAGTTAGACTGTCAAGCCCTGAATGTGAGACTTAAAGAGCAAGTACGAGGCTGTGGTGACATGACAGCCGAGAGTAAAATGTTGATCTCACTGCCTGTCTTCACCGTCCAGACCTGCCGAGTGAGGAAGCTTACTCGAGCAAAATTGCAAGTGATCTTAGAGGTGCTGAAAAATCAGATTACTGTGAAAGAAAGATATAGCGCCTTTCACGACCTCAGGACGTCCCAAAGCGCTTTACAACCAATGAAGTACTTTTTGAGTGTAGTCACTGTTGTAATGTGATAATGATCGGATAATCTGTTTTAGTGATGTTGGTTGAGCGATAAATATTGGTCAGGACACCGGGGAGAACTCCTCTGGTCTTCTTCGAAATAGTACCATTGTATATTTTTTGTCCACCTGAGAAAGCAGACGGGGCCTCGATTTTCATCCGAAAGACGGCACCTCCGACAGTTCAGCATCCCCTCAGTTCTGCACTGGAGTGTCAGCCTGGATTTTGTGCTCAAGTCTCTTGGAGTGGGGCTTGACCCCACAACTTCTGACTCAGAGGCGAGTGTGCTAACACTGAGCCACAGCTGATAACTGTGAGCAGTGATCCATTGCAGAAACCTATTAACAGTTTTTTTTCATCGAGTAGTTTTACCGCCTCATGGTGATTTTGTGCAAGTTTGCACCTTGGATCAGCCCCGGCCCAAATGATGCCACACTGGACCGTGGAGAGGAAGGGTTATGCTCCTTTAGATGTCGTTCCTGCTGTTGTGCAAACCTTGCCCAGTGCTTTTGATCTGACTTTTCAGCCACCAATAGTGTGATGACATTAACAGGGCACATATTTAGACATTCATAATACGGTCATATTTATCTCACCGTGACAACTGTGTTCCTATTTAAAAATGGGCTCAAGAGCTGTGCTTCCAGATAGCTCACCACCCACCAGATGGCCACGTAACAGCATGTTTTCATTCGAGGGTAACACGTCCATAAATGACATTTGCAAAGCACTCTGCACCCTCCAAAGAGCTGGCAATTACTGAGATTTAGAACGTGCTGCAAAGCAGCCAAGTTCAGTCGCTCTGACCTATTTTTTTTAAATGCTACTTTATTTAATTCACCTGTCCCCATTTATAAATTATTTTCTGTTAACATTCATTAGTTTTCTTCACTTTCCTCCCTCCCTCCCATAGAGCACTATTCCACGTTCAAAGGTCATGACCTTCCTCCTGTGTCTCTACTGACCAATCGCTGTGTGCTACAGGTTAACTCCAACTCAATTATTTTTTTTCTGGTTACCTGGAATTAAGGTCATTTGTAGAAACTTTTCAAATAATTCAATTTTGGAGCTCCCCTAATGTCCAGCGGACAGACTGTACTACAACAACAACAACTTGTATTTATATAGCGCCTTTAAGGTAGTAAAACGTCCCAAGGCGCTTCACAGGAGTATTAAAAGATGAAAAATTTGACACCGAGCCACATAAGGAGAAATTAGGGCAGATGACCAAAAGCTTGGACAAAAAGGTAGGTTTTAAGGAGCATCTTAAAGGAGGAAAGAGAGGCGGAGAGGTTTAGGCAGGGAATTCCAGAGCTTAGGGCCTAGGCAACAAAAGGCACGGCCACCGATGGTTGAGCGATTATAATCAGGGATGCTCAAGAGGGCAGAATTAGAGGAGCGCAGATATTTCAGGGGGGGGTTGTGGGTCTTGAGATTAGAGACAGGTACAGTATAGAAGATTAAGGGGTGATCGGGTCGCGGTGTTTAAAATGTTAAAAAGGATTCAATATGGTAGATATGGTGAAACTATTTCCTCTGGTGGGGAAATCAAGAAGGTGGGGGGGGGGGGGGGGGCACAATCTTAAAATTAGAGCTCGGCCATGTAGAAATGAATACAGGAAGCACCTTTTCACATAAATGATAGAAAACTGGAAAACTCTGTTCCAAAAGGCTATGGAAGCTGGGTCAATTGGAGCTTTCAGCACTGAGATTTTTGTTAGGTAAGGGTATCGAGGGATATAATACCAAGGCAGGTAAATGGGGTTGATGTACAGATCAACCATGATCTAATTGAATGGCGGAGCAGGCTCGAGGTGCTGAATGGCCTACTCCTGTTCCTATGCACTATGCTGCGCAGGCTGGGAGGGTCCCATGCAGGATCCCAGACTGCTGAGTTGACTGACTTTAGTTGGAGCTACAGTATGGGCACTAAAGTTGGCTTTAGTGCCCTTGAGTTAGATAACGAAAGAAAAAAATTCAGAGATTCCCATTCCAGATTGCTAACCAGAATCCCTGCTGGAACCCGCATGTGTGGACACGGATTAGGCTCAACTGTGATGACTAGATGGCTGAACTGTCTGTCGACACTTAATGACCACTCGGGTCAGGTAATAGAAAGAAAAAGAAAGACTTGCATTTATATAGTGCCTTATATAACCTCTGGACATCCTAAAGCGTTTTGGGGACATAAGAACATAAGAAATAGGAGCAGGAGTAGGCCATACGGCCCCTCGAGCTTGCTCTGCCATTCAATAAGATCAAGGCTGATCATTGACCTCAACTCCTCTTTTTTGCCCGATCTCCATATCCCTTGATTTCCCCTAGAGTCCAAAAATCTATCTATCTCAGCCTTGAATATACTCAAAGACTCAGCATTCACAGCCCTCTGGGGCAGCTAATTCCAAAGATTCACAACCCTCTGAGTGAAGAAATTCCTCATCTCGGTCTTAAATGGCCTACCCCTTATCCTGAGACAATGCCCCCTAGTTCTAGACACTCCAGCCAGGGGGAAAAACCTCTTGGCATCTACCCTGTCAACCCCCTTCAGAATCTTGTATGTTTCAATGAGATCACCTCTCATTCTTCTAAACTCCAGAGAGTGTAGGCCCATTCTACACAATCTCTCATCATAGGACAGCCCTCTCATCCCAGGAATCAATCTAGTGAACCTTCATTGCACCGCCTCCAAGGCAAGTATATCCTTCCTTAGTTAAGGAGACCAAAACTGTGCACAGTACTCCAGGTGTGGTCTCACCAAGGCCCTGTACAATTGTAGCAAGACTTCCTTACTCTTATACTCCAACCCCCTTGCAATAAAGGTCAACATGCCATTTGCCTTATTGCTTGCTGTACCTGCATGCTAGCTTTCTGAGTTTCTTGCACGAGGACACCTAAATCCCTCTGAACACCAACATTTGAAAGTTTCCAACCATTTAAAAAATATTCTGTTTTTCTATTCTTCCTACCAAAGTGAATAACCTCACATTTCCCTACATTATATTCCATCTGCCACCTTACTGCCCACTCACTTAGTCTATCTATATCCCTTTGCAGACTCTTTGTGTTCTCCTCACAGCCTACTGTCCCACCTAGCTTTGTATCGTCAGCAAACTTGGATACATTACACTCGGTCCCTTCATCTAGGTCATTTAATATAGATTGTAAATAGCTGAGGCCCCAACACTGATCCTTGCAGCACCCCACTAGTTACAGCCTGCCAACCTGAAAAAGATCCGTTTATTCCTACTCTCTGTTTTCTGTCCATTAACCAATCCTCTATCCATGCTACTATATTACCCCCAACCCCATGAGCCCTAATCTTGTGTAATAACCTTTTATGTGGCACCTTATTGAATGCCTTTGGAAATCCAAATATACTATATCCACTGGTTCCCCTTTATCTGCCCTGCTAGTTACATCCTCAAAAAACTCTAATAAATTTATCAAACCCGATTTACTTTTCATAAAACCATGTTGACTCTGCCTAATCATGTTATGATTTTCTAAGTGACTTGATACCACGTCCTTAACAATGGATTGCAGCATTTCCCTGATGACTGATGTCTGGCTAGCTGGCCTGTAGTTCCCTGTTTTCTCTCTCCTTCCTTTCTTGAATAGCGGTGTTACATATGCAACCTTCCAATCCACTGGGACCGTTCAAGAATCTAGGGAATTTTGGAAGATCAAAACCAATGCATCCACTATCTCTTCAGCCACCTCTTTTAGAACCCTAGAATATAGGCCGTCAGGTCCAGGGGATTTGTCGGCTTTTAGTCCCATTAGTTTCTGTCGTACTTTTTCTCTACTTATATTAATTACGTTAAGTTCCTCACCCTCATTAGACCCTTGGTTCCCCACCATTTTTGGTATGCTTTTTGTGTCTTCTACTGTGAAGACAGATATAAAATATTTGTTTAGCGTTTCTGCCATTTCCTTATTCCCCATAATTTCTCCTGTCTCAGCCTCTAAGGGACCAACGTTTACCTTTTGCTACTCTCTTCCTTTTTACATACTTGTAGAAGCTCTTACAATCTGCTTTTATATTTCTTGCTAGTTTTCTCTCATTCTATTTTTTCCCTTTTAATCAATTTTTTGGTCATCCTTTGCTGGTTTCTGAAACTCTCCCAATCCTCAGGCTTACTATTATTCTTCGCAACATTATAAGCTTCTTCTTTCAATCTAATGCTATCCTTAACTTCTTTAGTTAGCCACGGTTGGATCACTTTTCCCGTGGAGTTTTTGTTTCTCAATGTAATGTATTTTAGTTGAGAATTATGAAATATTTCTTTAAATGCTAGCCACTGCTTATCTATCACCATACCTTTTAATCTATTTTTCCAATCTACCTTAGCCAACTCGCTCCACATACCGATATAATTGGCTTTATTTAAGTTTAAGACTCTAGTTTCGGATTTAGGAAAGTCACTCTCAAACTTAATGTGAAATTTTATCATATCACTCTGCCCCAGAGGATCCTTTACTATGAGATTGCTAATTAACCCTGTTTCATTACACAATACAAGATCTAAAATAGCCTGTTCCCTGGTTGGTTCCATGATTTATTGTTCTAAGAAACTGTAACGAATGCATTCCATGAACTCGACCTCCAGACTACCTTTGCCAATTTGATTTGTCCAGTCTATATGAAGATTAAAGTCCCCCACGATTATTGCGTTACCTTTGTTACAAGCTCCTACTATTTCTTGATTAATATTCTGTCCAACGGTATAGCTACTGTTAAGGGGCCGATATACTACTCCCACCAGTGTTTTCTGCATCTTGTTATTCCTTATCGCCAACCATACTGATTCTACTTCCTGATCTTCTGAGCCGAGATCCTTTCTCTCTACTATCCTTATGTCATCCTTTATTATCAGGACTACTCCCCCTCCTTTTCCATTCTGCCTGTCTTTTTGAAATGTCAAGTACCCTGGAACATTTGGTTCCCAACCTTGGTCACCTTGCAACCACGTCTCTGGGTTTGATCTAATAGCCATTACATTTATCTCTATTTGTGCCACTAGTTCGTCTATCTTGTTCCGAATGCTTCGTGCATTCAGATAAAGAACTTTAATTTAATTTTTTTACTATTATTCTCTGCTGCACTGTTAATGTTAAACACTGTGTCCCTTCCTGTCACACTCTGCTTATTTTTACCCAAATCGCTACACTGCTCTTATTGCCTTGACCTTTCTCTTTAGATTTATAAATTTCCCCTCCCCTTTTTAATTTAAGGCCCTATCTACAGCCCTAGTTATTCGATTCGCCAGGACGCTGGTCCCAGCTCGGTTTAAGTGGAGCCCGTCCCGACGGAACAGCTCCCTCTTTCCCCAGTATTTGAGCCAGTGCCCCATGAATTGAAACCCCCTTCTTCCCACACCACTCTTTGACCCACGCATCTAACTCTCTGATCTGCTTGACCCTATGCCAATTTGTGCGTGGCTCAGGTAGTAATCCAGAGATTATTACCCTTGAGGTTCTGCTTATTGATTTAGACCCTAGCTCCTCAAACTCCCTCAGCAGAACCTCATTCTTAGTTCTACCGATGTCGTTGGTTCCTACATGGACCACGACAACTGTATCCTCCCCCTCCCACTCCAAGTTCTTCTCCAGCCACGAGGAGATATCCTTAACCCTGGCACCGGGCAGGCAACACAGCCTTCGGGACTCTCTCTCACAGCTGCAGAGAACAGTATCTATCCCCCTGACTATACTGTCCCCTACTACTACCACATTCCTTCCTTCTCCCCCCACTTGGATGGCCTCCAGTACCACGGAGCCGTGGTCAGTTTGCTCATCCTCCCTGCAATCCTTTTCCGCATCGATACAGATAGCAAGTACCTCGTACCTGTTGGACAAGGTCCAGGGCTGAGGCTCCTACATCATGATATCCTGGGTCCCCCATACCTTCCTGACTCGCGGTCACACCCTCCTGTCCCTGACCACTGACGAACTCTAAAGTACTACTTAACCTAAAGGGTGTGACTGCCTCTTGGAACAAAGTGTCCAGGTAACTCTCCCCTCCCTGATGCATCGCAATGTCTGCAGCTCATACTCCAGCTCAACAATTCTGAGCCGAAGTTGCTCGAGTTGCAGACACTTACTGCAGATGTGGTTGCTCGAGATCGTGATGCTCTCCACAAACTCCCACATGCTACAGTTACGACAAACCACCTGTCCTGCCATCTCTAACCTTGTTTTATTTATTAATTAATTAGTTAAAGCTTTTATTCAATTGATATTTTAGTTTTATTTTATCTAGTTTGTTATTAACTTAATAACTACTAGCAAGTTACAGTTTCTCAGCTCTTAAATTAACTCCCTTCCCTAACTTAGAGAGCAAAAAAAGCTACTCACCAACCAATCACCTACCTGCTCTCCTGTGACGTCACTCTGATTTTGTTTTTGAATCGGAGCCTCACCGCTGCTGTGCTTTAATTCAGGTCTGCTCTCGGGCCGCTCTCTATCCTCCTGCCGTGCGAGCTGTGGGATCACGTGACTCAGTTAGAGCCAATGGCAGCAGACCATCTTCCATTCATAAGTTTCACATACCTGCTGTGAAATCTATGAATCTTACACCCCCCCAAAATAACAGCTAAACCTCAATTAAATTTAAAAAAACCCATCACATTAATAAAATAAGTATAGTTAATTAAATTAACCATTTTAAATAAAAAATTAAATTTTTGAAAAAATTTAAAATCTTTTAAAAAGTTATAAAAATAAACTTACCTGTCTTTAAAGTCTATAAAAAAGATATACCTGTAAAAAAAAAAATTCAAAAAAATACTTAATTCACTACTTACCTTCTTAAAAGCGGGTCTTACTCCTCCTTTTTACATTTCCAAAATCTTCCCTACTTACCTGCGCGTCCAAAGCATGAAGTGCACAGCGTGCGCGCAGCCTGTAGCGCGCACGCGATGCACCCAGGCCCCGCCCCCTTTTCAGAAGAGCAATTGCCGGTTTTCAGCGCATGCGCAGGGCATGCAGAAAACCGGCAATTGGAGTGGGAATACGCGAGAGTACACAGTGCGTACTCTCGCGTCCCGGGATCAATTTTTGGCCCATAAAGCTTTCTAAGCTGTAGCCTTGCTTGGAGCTCCTTAATTTTGTACCTGTGACTTCTAGTTCTGTCCCAAGTTAAATAGCCTGCTTACGTCAACATTATTTGTGCCCCATCATAAATACCTGAATCACGTCCCTTCTCAATTGTCTATTCTTCAATGAAGATGAGTTCAGGTCTTTGTGTTTCACTTCATAATGTATAGCCCTAACTCCCTTACAGATTAAATCTTGCTATCGTGACCTTTTGTGTGCCAAATGGCTATAATTAGGATCTGGTTGATGTTGAAAAGCACCTGCAGTGGCCAATGTGGAAAGTTGTGGTGTCCAGTATCTCTGCACCCACTGCTGCTCTTACATACTCATTCAGTAACCACACCTCAGAGCGCCAAGCAACCATGCGCTGTGTAATCGCTGTATCTGGGTTTCTCTGTATAGAAATGTGAAAGGGAGAATCATGAGGGTCGAAAGGTAGCTTGCAGATGGCTTCGGAATCTGCTTCATATTCCGTGCAAAGATCTGCAAAAAGAAATTGCAATTATATCGCGCCTTTCACGACCTCAGGACGTCCCAAAGCGCTTTACAGCCACTGAAGTACTTTTGAAGTGTGGTCACTGTTGTAATGTAGGGAACGTGGCAGCTGATTTGTACACAGCAAAATCCCACAATCAGCACTGTGCTAATGACCAGATAATCTGTTTTAGCGATGTTGGTTGAGGGATAAACATTGACCAGGACACCAGAGAGAACGCCTCTGCTCCTCTTCGAATAGTGTCGTGGGTTCTTTTACGCCCACCTGAGAGGGCAGACGGGGCCTTGTTTCCATGTCTCATCCGATAGACGGCACCTCCGACAGTGCAGCACTCACTCAGTACGGCATTGTGCATGACGACCGTTTTCTTTTTTTAAAAATCCACAATAATTGATGTTGCATTTTGTAAACCAATGAACATCGGATGCCTGCCGGCTGTGACTGTCCCGGCTGTGACTGTCACAGCTGTCTCTATGACTGTGCTTTCTAAAAGTTTTAAAATAGGCCTTATGTAATTTTGCATGGGTAGTGCACTAGGGCATTGCTGTAAACATTCTGAACCTGACCTTATCTCACAAGCACCGCATTGCAGTGTCCTTTGCAAAGATGTTTCACCGGTTGCTGTAGTATTATTTTAAACGGACTTTGGCACTTCCCCGCCTCCAGGATTAACTGTGACATTTATTCTGCCTCTCGAAACTTCTAAATGTCAGCACGGAGTTTGCTTTTATGGTTTGCAGACGGCGTGTTTTCAGTGAAGCTCTCCGAACTCCTGCGGTAAAATGACCAAACAATGATAAGTTATGGCCAGGCTCCCGCGGGAGTGTGGCCAGCAAGCAGCTGAGCCACACAGGCCGGAATCTGACCCGCGTTAGCTTTCCTGAACCTCCACGGCAACGGGGAGCTACAGTTGGTCTCGGCACCCCAATGGGTCAAAGAAAGAAAGTGGGCCCCACTCCTGTTCACTGCCCAGTGAGCCCTGCTGGGAGTAGGCATAGGGTGTAGGCACCTTCACGTTGAATAACTTGTTGGCGCTCAAAGCCTAGATTTTCGGGATTGCCGGTGTTAGTTTAACGGGGTGGCTTATTTACGCCCACTTGCCAGTTTTCGCTGACCCCAATGCAATTCAGGGGTCAGCCTCATTTTTAAAACAATTTGGCGAGCTGCTGGTGTGGCTCGGTTGGATGGATGTGGGCGGTGGGTAAGGGTGAATGAGATGATATGGCTGCTGTAGGGCAGGAAAAGTCAGCCCACAATTCCACGGCCACTATTTAAAATTACCATGGGGAAGGAGCGAATTCACTCCTTTAGGGAGGATTTTGACTTTAAAGAGCCTCCTGCCAGCTGGACACCAGTAACGTGCTATGGTAACGATGGGAAATGAGGCGCGTCACGTACTTTGTGCCTGATTTCCCGCCCCCGACCACCGAGTTATGCTATAGCTGAGAAATAAAACCATCCCTTCCACTGTCGGTGCTCACATATATTAAGAACAGCCTTCTGCGTGAGGTACTGTACGGCAAGCTCCCCTTGTGGATTGTTTCACTGGAGACATGGGCTTCGTTAATCAGCCACCCCTAAAACAGACTGAATACTCATGAAATCAGATTGAGCTGACTTCCATTTTTCCAAACGCCACCCTTTTTCATCTCTCATAAATGGAGGTTCATTCTTCCTTCAGACGCTCCTTCAGGTAAATGAATGGTTTGAGAAGTGAGGACAATTCTCCAAATATTTTGATTATTTGAACACTTTTTTTTAAAGAAAAAGCTATTTTTTTCCTCCCCTATTTCTTTAGTTCCGCCTCCCACCACCCCAAAGCTGGTTGAGAGCACAGACACCTGATCCTGACAGTACCCGGTCCACCAACGCCTCAAATTGAAAATTCTCATCTTCGTGTTCAAATGTCTCCATGACATCGCTCCTCCCTGTCTCTGTAACCTCCTCTAGCCCTACAACACTCCGAGAACTCTGTGTTCCAGCAACTCTGGCCCCTTGTGCATTCCCCACTCCTTTCGACATTGGTGGCCGTGCCTTCAGCCATCTGGGCCCTAAACCGCTCCGCCTCTCTCCTTTAAGATCCTCCTTAAAACCTATCTCTTCGACCAAGCTTTCAGTTGCCCCTCCTAATAGCTCCTTCTTTGGCTCACTGTCAATTAATGTCCGATAACTCCTGTGAAGCGCTTTGGGCTATTTTCCTGCGTTAAAGACACAAGTTCACTGAGAATAGTCTGGGCACAATGCTGCAAACACTGAAACAAAAGCAAAATACTGCAGATGCTGGAAATCTGAAATATAAACAGAAAATGCTGGAAATACTCAGCAGGTCAGGCGTGACCTATTGAGTATTTCCAGCATTTTTTGTTTTTACTGCAAACATTGAAGTGTGATCCCCTCCTGGTGACCAACACCATACTACGCTACTCCAGGAACTGAACCAAAATGCTCCCACTTTTTCCTTTTAAACACGCTTCCACTATATCTCTCGTGGCATTGATCACAGTTTATTTAAAAATTTGGAATCGAGTACACCTCAACACTGACCTCTGTGAATTTGTCACAGGGCTGCTTATAAATTAAGTCCCAGGATTTTCATGAGGGGTAGGCCTCAGCACAGGTCAGTCATGATCCTGCAGTTCTCACACTGATTTTATTTTAAAATGTAACTGACCTGGGCATAATCTGTAACTCCTCCGTCATGTTTTTATTTTATTTGCTTATGGGATGTGGGCGTCGCTGGCAAGGCCAGCATTTATTGCCCATCCCTAGTTGCCCTTGAGAAGGTGGTGGTGAGCCACCGCTGCAGTCCGTGTGGTGAAGGTACTCCCACAGTGCTGTTAGGGAGGGAGTTCCAGGAATTTGACCCAGCGACGATGAAGGATCGGCGATATACTTCTGAGTCAGGATGGTGTGTGACTTGGAGGGGAACTTGGAGGTGGTGGTGTTCCCATGCGCCTGCTGCCCTTGGCCTCCTAGGTGGCAGAGATCGCGGGTTTGGGAGGTGCTGCCGAAGAAGCCTTGGCGAGGTGCTGCAGTGCATCTTGTAGATGGTACACACTGCAGCCACAGTACGCCGGTGGTGGATGGGGTGCCAATCAAACGGGCTGTTTTGTCCTGGATGGTGTCGAGCTTCTTGAGTGTTGTTGGAGCTGCATTCATCCAAGTTGCTGCCTGAAATCTGTTGGCCACTGCTAATGTAGATTCTTATGGAAGGGAGGGCTGCAGTGATAGCTTACAAAAAATCGATTGGGCTTCTGCCTTGTCTTCCAGCTCCATTGGGTCAACAGCCCTGTTGATGGAACACATCAGGCCAATCCGTAAGCACAAAAGTAACCTTATGGAGATGCAATCAGAAGGAACACACAGAGACTTGAAGTAGTAGATTATGTTTAAACTGTTTGTTTCCCACTCTCTTTATTGTTGGGATGGCTGTGCTCCAACCCGATGGTGGAGTCACCATCAGCTCGCTAAGGGGTAATAATACTGATGATTATGTAGTCTGAATGCTATAAAACTGGCACTGCAGCTTCTCATAGTTAAATACTGAACAAATTCTGTTTTCAAATTCTTCTTGTAGAGGGCATTGAAGAGTTTTGTCAGTAACTGGAGAATTTTACCGATTGTTTTAGAATTAATAGTTTCAGAAAATGCTGGAAATACTCAGCAGGTCAGGCAGCATCTGTGGAGAGAGAAAAAAAGTTAACGTTTCAGGTTGATGACCTTTTGTCAGAACTATTTCCAGCATTTTCTGTTTTTATTTCAGATTTCCAGCATCCAAGTATTTTACTTTTTATAATTAATAGTTTGTGAGACTGTGGACGTCACATTCTCAGTACAGTCATTAACTGGAATTTTAACCTACCCTTGGACTCTGGGAATACGGCTCAATCTGACCCCAAAGAGCAGGCTTCCTGTCGAACATAATTTAATTTTAGCGTTTAAGATTAGTCAGTATTACAGCTTTTTACACCCAAAGGGGCAGTCTCATAACCTTCATTCTGTGAGAGTAAATCCAGTCACTTTAGTAAGTCTTTGTGTAGAGAGATGAATTCATGCTCACTAATGTACACAGAAAATTCCAGAACTACACTGCTGTCTCATCTGCTTCGATAAAGGGAAAAGACGGGTTCAAGTTTTGAGTGTTGAAACCCTCAGATTTTTTTTCCCCTGACGGTTGTCTCTAACCTCGGGATCCAATCCACCATCGTGTGCTAATTTTTGGAGGGCTTATAGACGAGGTAGATGATATTCCTCCTCCGTTGACTTTAGAGCACAGAATTTTGGTCAGTTAAAGTAGAATTTTGTTGTAACAATTGGCAGGCCAAATACAATTTTCAGAGTTTTTCAGAAGAAATCTTTAAAAAAAAAACTTGCAGTAATAGAAGGTGTAAAATGATACAGCACAGAAGGAGGCCATTCGGCCCATCGTGCCAGTGCCGGCTGTCTAAAAGAGCTACCAATTAGTTCCACTCCCCTGCTCTTTCCCCATAATTCTGCAAATGTTTCATTTTCAAGTATTTATCCAATTCCCTTTTGAAAGCTACTATTGAATCTGCTTCCTCCACCCTTTCAGGCAGTGCATTCCAAATCATCATAACTCGTTGCATAAAATAAATTCTCCTCCCCGCTGATTCTTTTGCCATAATGTTTTGTGTCTGTGTGAGGGTATTAAAGAATCACAGTAGCACAATGTACTATTGTGTGCATATAAGTGCGATAGAAATAATACTCCACTGTACTTCGCATGTACATGTCTATGAGTACTAAAGAAACAAGCAATACACTGTAGTGTTGGGTGTAAAACTACTAAAGCATGCAACAATAAACAGTATGATGTAGAGTACTGAAGCACTGGGCAGCATTACACAGCACGCTGTGTGTGCAGGTATAAAGGTATTGGAGTACATGAATCCAACTGATTGTATTGTCTGGGTATGGGCAGTATGTTGATACATGGCGTACTTTGGGTTGTTACTGCTGGCACTGAGAGGTGAACCACCCGCACTACCAAAAAGGAGGTTAACGCCTGAGAATCGCTTGACCTATTTCACTGGCAAATCGGATCTTGAACCACTGTTGGAACAATCTAGAATCTGGATAATGCTGGGCATCAACATGGAAAAATTCCAGCTGTATACAGTACCAGGGATAATTTGAGCTAACGCCTCACATCTTGGTTTCAGTTCTACTTTTTAATGTGCAAACAACACCCAGGAACATTGTTAGTTAGCTTTGAGAGAGAACATTTCTTTTGGTGCCCTTTGAACTTAAGAACCTCGGAACATTAGGAATAGGAGTAGGATATTCAGCCCCTTGAGCCTTCTCTGCCATTCAATTAGATCCTGGCTGATCTGTACCTCAACTCCATTTTTCTGCCTTATCTCCATATCCCTTGATACCCTTACCTAATAAAAATCTATCGACCTCAGTCTTTAAAGTTCCAATTGACCCAGGATCCACAACTTTTGGGGAGGGAGAATTCCATATTTCTACTACCCTTTGTGTGAAAAAGTTCTTCCTGATTTGCATCCTGAACGGCCTAGCTCTAATTTTAAGATTATGTCTCCTTCTTGAAATACTTGAGAAAAACAATGAGATAAAATATCTTAGTAAGTTTTCTTTTGCTTTCTACCGATGCCCGCACCCAGTCTGTATCGTGCTCCATTCCTTGACCGAGAGGATGGTCACATCTCCTGTTGCTGAGCCTTTGCCATTTTAAGGAGGTGCTCTCCTACGTTTTATTTCTGCCCCTGCCTCTGAAGAGACAGATTGTATCTGCTTGCTGCCTCTTTTTAAAAAAAAATGAATTATTTGTTCTCGGATGTGAGCAAAACCACATTTATTGCCCATCCCTACTTGCCCCAAGAAGGCGGTGGTGCACCTTCTCTTTAAAGTGCTACTATCTTGTCTGTAATCCAGATTTTGCACTTGTTGAAAGGCAGAGGGAGCAGAAACACACTCGATACCTGAATATTGTCAGTTACGGCCTGATGTGTCCAGTCTAAAGGGATCTGTGCCTTGCCCCATGCAACGTAAGCAGTGTAGCTATGATAACTGCCTATGCTATTGCCCCTCCGGGATCGGCCTCTGCATACATTCTTTAAGCTAACTTTAATCAAAGAAAGCGTTCTAGTGAGACTTTAGCCGCACAGCCTTCAAGTCAAAAGTTTTTCTATGAAAATTACAATATAAATTCTTCCAAAGTATTAAGAACATAAATTCCAGAACATGTAAAGGACACTGAGCCCACTTTCCAATCGACTGTCATCTCTCCTCTGGTTCTTTTGCCAATTATATTAAATCCGTGTCCTCTGGTTACCAACCCTCCTGCCAGTGGAAACAGTTTCTCCTTATTTACTCTATAAAACCCTTCATAATTTTGAACACCTCTATCAAATCCCCCCTTAACCTTCTCTGCTCTAACACTGCAACATTTTACTGGGCCAGCGTTAGGTAACGCTCAGCAGCAGCCCTTCCAGCATCAGCCTAATCTCTTTAAATCTAGAACAATATACTATGGGGATTTAGAGAAAACATTGAAAATTCACATTAGCTGATAAATTAATTGAGTTGAGTGATCGGATTTAGTGAAGAGGATAGACACCAGTGCACAGTAAAGTCAGCACGCCTGCAACGATCAGCGAGAGTCAAAAGCCGCACTGCCCAGGATACAATGGCCCGTTTGCAGCTGAATATTACCGACGTTCTTCATTGTGTCTCCAGTGGTTACAAGCAATGCTCAGAGGTAACTTATTGCAGGAAATGGGGGAACAGAGAGCATATTTGATCGTGAAAGCCAGGCCGTGTTTTTTTTTCACTGCTATAAGCCCCTCGGTGTATAACTTTTATAATTCCAGTTGTGTTGAAAAGCTTCCTCAGAGGCTGAACAGCTTGTTCATCCTCTCACTAAAGTAATCTGCTACCCGTGCAGCAGACCTCACTGTGCGGGGAGCATTGTCGGTTTGCAGGACTGTCTCGTCTAGTTTGTCGCTCTCTCCTCTGATAAGCGTTGTGGAGGGAGCTCGATCCAATGCTGTTCTTATTCCTCATTCTCTACCTTTAACAGCTGTCAGCGCACAGACGAAATCTACTGAGCTGCACCTCTTTTTTTAAAAAAAAACACTGCCCGTTCGCGTATCCGCCCCTCTCCTCCCCCCCAGACAAAACAAAAGCATGGAGACTTTTTTCAAAAGACATTTTAGGAAGACAAAATCTGCCACGTCTGGCATCAAGTTTCCTAACCACTACCGGCAGACAGGTAGGCGTGTGAGCGGGGTAGTGCCCGGCAGTAAAGTGAGGCGCCGTTCAAGCGTCGGAATGCCGTCAGCGTTGTTGGTGCAGAGGCGCAGGTCCAGTGTCCAGAATCAGGTGCTGCCCCTTCACCCGACCAGACCAGGGGGCGGACACACCAAGGGCAGCACAGCGCGCCGACGGTCCAGCACCACCGCCCTTCACCTCAACCCTAGATTCGCAGTCAAGAGGAAGCGAGGGGGAAATCTGCGAACTATTGACACCCACCTTCTCGGGCCCTCCATACTGCTGGCCAGCTTGATTCAGATGACCGAGGAAGAGGAGGGTGAAGCTGCCGGAGCCAAGGAGGACTGTGGGATGGAGATAAACGCCACCCCTGACGATTCAGAGGGCGAGAGCTCCAGTTTAGAAGGGTCCGAATCTTCATCCACGGGCAGCAGTTGGAGTGAGCTGGAGCCGCTGGACTGGGAGACGGGGACGTACACCCCATCTAGAATTTCAGACACTTTCCAACCTTCAGCTTTCTGTTACAGGCCTGTTTATACCAAGCCTTTCATCTGGGCCCCTCGCTGTTTGAGGCGGAACTCCTCCCACCTTCTCCCTGCAGAGTCGGTCTACTTCAGGAAAACGGCCTACGGATTGTACGGGAATTACAGGAGGATGAGCCAGCGCCGGAGGTCGAGCGCCGCCCTCCTCTTTGGCACGTGCCAGGCACCAGCAGCAGCTGGCAAACCTCCTGTCGCACCACAGCCGTACCGGGTGGTGTCGGGGAACAGGCAGCCCTCGCTGAACGTCAGGCGGGTTTCCTGTAATCATCTCCCGCCACGATGGAGGCACGGCGTTCGCAGAAATTCACTCAGCTTGATGCACAGGAACTACGCGGCTAAACATCCCACGGCTTGGAGCAACTTTCTGTCGTATGTATTCCTGTGGTCCGCTCAATTGTCTTTGGAGGAGATGGGGAAGGTATTATCAAGATGGGGGGGGGGGGCGGGAGTAGAGGAGTGTTCTTGTTCTTCTTCTGTGTCTCCTTTTTCCAGGTTAGCTGCCTAAATATACGCACCATCCCTCCTTGGTTGTAAAGGTGGAAGAGTCCAGCCTGTGGTTCTCTGGAGAGACAGCTCCAGCAGTGCCCCCGGTCAGCTCACCAGAAGTGCTGCGGGAGGGGACCTTCCTCTCGCAGATGATGCCATTCTGCTTGGTGCTCGATGAAATCACAGCGAAATCCAGGGCACTTTGGGTTTGAGGTTCTGGAATGATCCAGCACAGAAGGAGGCCATTCGGCCCATCGTGCCTGTGCCGACTCGTTGAAAGAGCTGTCCAGATAGTCCCCACTCTTCCCACACCCCCTGCTCTTCCCCATAGCCCTGCAAATTGTCCCTTTTAAACAACATGACCAGGGTATAGGATAAGAATGAATATACAGGAACCTGTAAACCTTCCCCTGTATTGACATTTATGATTTTCCTTTAATTTAGCCAGCAGGAGTGAGCAGTGTGGCATCATCATCGGGTGCCAAAAGGCCGCTAGTAGTCTGTTCACAGCAGTTACTGACCGCTCCTGGTCAGTGTAAAGCATTCACTTTGAAACCTGTTTATATCGTGTAGGTGAAAGGATAGTGTTGAGAGTTAGTTTGTACAATGGGCCTGTGCATTAGACTGAAGTTTCCCCTTTATTTAAATGGCACATTATTCAGAGTATTGCAGTTAGAAGGATGTTTGAAGCAGATAATTTAATGTTATCTCCTGAGTCAATAGACTGCAGAAGTGAAGAGATCAGAAACTTCCTGAATCCACTTCCTTCTCTCCTTTCTCATTGATTCACATTTCATGCTGATGACACCTGCCAGAGGAGTTGGAGGAGTTCACTGCTCTCTCCAGGGTGCAGTCATGAAGGCAGCTGTCTGCTGTTGGGCTGTTCCTAAAGGAGTGTGAGGAAGACAGTACAATGTATCACAAGCACTTTCACTCTGTGTTTTCCTTTGCACTTTTTTTGCTGGTGTATCTTACAAATTGGGGCTAGGAAAGTAGGGTATGGTGGGTAGGACTTGGGTTAGGATAGCAGGGTGTGGGGATAGTGGGCAGGATAGCAGGGTGTGGGGATAGTGGGCAGGATAGCAGGGTGTGGGGATAGTGGGGGGGATAGCAGGGTGTGGGGACAGTGGGGGGGATAGCAGGGTGTGGGGACAGTGGGGGGGATAGCAGGGTGTGGGGATAGTGGGCAGGTGTGGGGAGGGGATAGCAGGGTGTGGGGATAGTGGGGGGGATAGCAGGGTGTGGGGATAGTGGGGGGGATAGCAGGGTGTGGGGATAGTGGGGGGGATAGCAGGGTGTGGGGATAGTGGGGGGGATAGCAGGGTGTGGGGATAGTGGGGGGGGATAGCAGGGTGTGGGGATAGTGGGGGGATAGCAGGGTGTGGGGATAGTGGGGGGGATAGCAGGGTGTGGGGATAGTGGGGGGGATAGCAGGGTGTGGGGATAGTGGGGGGGATAGCAGGGTGTGGGGATAGTGGGGGGGATAGCAGGGTGTGGGGATAGTGGGGGGGATAGCAGGGTGTGGGGATAGTGGGGGGGATAGCAGGGTGTGGGGATAGTGGGGGGGATAGCAGGGTGTGGGGATAGTGGGCAGGATAGCAGGGTGTGGGGATAGTGGGGGGGATAGCAGGGTGTGGGGATAGTGGGGGGGATAGCAGGGTGTGGGGATAGTGGGCAGGGTGTGGGGATAGTGGGGGGGATAGCAGGGTGTGGGGATAGTGGGCAGGATAGCAGGGTGTGGGGATAGTGGGGGGGATAGCAGGGTGTGGGGATAGTGGGGGGGATAGCAGGGTGTGGGGATAGTGGGGGGGATAGCAGGGTGTGGGGATAGTGGGGAGGATAGCAGGGTGTGGGGATAGTGGGGGGGATAGCAGGGTGTGGGGATAGTGGGCAGGGTGTGGGGATAGTGGGGGGGATAGCAGGGTGTGGGGACAGTGGGGGGGATAGCAGGGTGTGGGGACAGTGGGCAGGATAGCAGGGTGTGGGGATAGTGGGCAGGATAGCAGTGTGTGGGGATAGTGGGGGGGATAGCAGGGTGTGGGGATAGTGGGCAGGATAGCAGGGTGTGGGGATAGTGGGGGGGATAGCAGGGTGTGGGGATAGTGGGGGGGATAGCAGGGTGTGGGGAGTGGGCAGGGTGTGGGGATAGTGGGGGGGATAGCAGGGTGTGGGGATAGTGGGCAGGGTGTGGGGATAGTGGGGGGGATAGCAGGGTGTGGGGATATTGGAGAGGATAGCAGGGTGTGGGGATAGTGGGCAGGGTGTGGGGATAGTGGGGGGGATAGCAGGGTGTGGGGATATTGGAGAGGATAGCAGGGTGTGGGGATAGTGGGCAGGGTGTGGGGATAGTGGGCAGGATAGCAGGGTGAGCTGACAGATTGGTGGGTGTTTTGATTGGTGCTGGTTTGATGGGGAGACCAAACTCTCTCAGGTAAATAAGTGGGAGTTGTTAGAAGGTCAAGTCTTAAATACGAAGATTATGCAAATAAAGCTGTTCAATTAAGTGGGACATGTTTCAATAGAAAAGTGCGTGAGAGAAATTATGATTTTAGGTGTTGATGCAATTAAGCATGTCATGCAGCTCAGCACATGGTGACTACACAGTCTGACATTTTGTAGCAATTTAACATGAAATGATTTGAATGCTAGCAACAGGCTGAGTACTGCATTCATTTGGCAGTGCTGCTTGTATCATAGCTGGATGCCTGTCAGATTCTACCTCAATTGGATGTTCGAGATTCATTAGCATCACAACCTAGTGCTCTAATTGGTGGAATTGCTGTGTCACATGTTAGACCCCAGTGGGACAAGGAGAGTTGACACCTGGAATGATAATCTAACCTCTTTGAAAGCGAATGTCAGTGTGAGAATGTGATGACCTTTATTTTAATCCATGGACTGATCTCCCTGCTCTTGAAATGGTGGGATTTTAAAACCAGACTCATTAAATGCTGTGCAGGGGTTTTTATTTTGTAACGAGGATTTTCCCCTGCTGCTCACGCACTGATGGGTTCTCCATGGGCAATTTCCTGGAACGTTCTCTCCCGATTTCTAGAACATTTCCCTTCTTACACACCTTCTCTCAAACGCCCTTCTCAGAAGCTCAATCAGGCTCCATGCCATTTCAGTCGAAGCTTTCCTGGTGCACAGTAACATGATGTCTGTACGAGGTATAGATGGGAGTGCATTCAATAAAAAGACCCTCCCCCAGTAAATAAAATTCTTGATGTAATTCAAGAGGGGGCTGAGCAGGAAGCTACTAGCATCAATATCAGGAAGGAAGCAATCCACAGCTCCCTAAGGCTGATATCAGTTGAGTTTGGGAATTTCTAATACCAGGTTCTGTGGGATACAGCGAACAAACTAAAATTTCAATACTCCTTCAAGGACTTTCTAATGATCTTGTACTTTAATTACATGGCAGGAGCACTTCATGTTGAAAGGACTGACATTTGCCACCTCCTTTTATGGTCCATGGTATATGTACTGTGTCTCTGTACTTTTAATATATGCAAAGTGCTGTATTCCTATGTTAAGAATGTACTTCATCTTTCTCATGTTCTGTATCAAACCATGTATGGTAGTACTGTATTTCAAATGTATACACAGCCCTATATTTATATTATGTAGGCGGTACACATCCCATATCCCATTGTACTAATAATACGTACAGAATATTGTGTGTTCCTTTGTCAACTATGCAATGCACTATGTCCTGCTGCTTCAGTAGTGTGTGCAAGGTATGTCTATTTACATACAAGGTGTGCCTATTCCCTGTATGGTATTATCTGAAAGTGATGTCCCTGTCGATTTAGTCTGCTCTTTTGGCGGATGTATGAATTGTTTTCCTGTAGATTTCTGGCCCGGGCATCAAACGTCCATTTTACTGTTGGAGTTGTGAGGTTGCCCATTACCTGTTACTAAAGAGCCCGTTGCCTGTGGTAACAACACTTCCCAGTTGAGTACACGAGCCAACTCACTGGGAGTGGCACGAGAAGGGAAAATGTGATACTCAAGACAACATGCATTCAGGGGTGAATTACTCGCACGTCAGGAATAAGCCACTTGTTTCTGTACCTGTGAAGACCGCACACATGTCTGTAATTCACAATGTCCGCCCACTATTGTGCTTAAAGTTTTGAAGTGGATTCATGCGATTGAAGTATTTCACAAAAGAATTTTTGATGGCTTGCAATAGTGGGAATAGGAATGAAGAGCAGGGGAGAGTATTCAGCTATTCCACTTTTTTGACCCATGCAAGAGGATGTTGGAGAGTATCTTAGAGAGTCCATTGGGGGTAATTTTAACCTACCCCGCCCGTCGGAAAACTGACTGGATCGGGTGCAACGCTGGTTTTACAACCCGCCCGATTTTACTCTCCATTGGTCACTATTTACAATCTATATTAATGACTTGGATGAAGGGACTGAGTGTACTGTAGCCAAATTTGCTGATGATACAAAGATTAGGTGGGTGAGCAAGTTGTGAGGAGGACACGAAGAGTCTGCAAATGGATATAGATAGATTAAGTGAGTGGGCAAAAATTTGGCAGATGAGTATAACATGGGAAAATGTGAGGTTATCCACTTTGGAAGGAAGAATGAAAAAGCAAATTATTATTTAAATAGAGTGAGACTACAAAATGCTGCGGTACAAAGGGATCTGGTGGTCCTAGTATATGAAACACAAAAAGTTAGCATGCAGCTACAGCAAGTAATTAGGAAGGCTAATGGAATGTTGGCCTTTATTGCAAGGGGCATGGAGTATAAAAGTAGGGAAGTTTTGATGCAACTTTATAGGGCGCTGGTGAGACTGCACCTGGAATACTGCGTACAGTTTTGGTCTCCATATTTAAGGAAGGATATACTTGCATTGGAGGCAGTGCAGAGAAGGTTCACTAGGTTGATTCCTGGGATGAAGGGGTTGACGTATGACGAAAGGTTGAGCAGGTTGGGCCTATGCTCATTGGAGTTTAGAAACATATAAGATTCTGAGGGGGATTGACAGGGTCGATGCTGAGAGGATGTTTCCCCTAGTGGGGGAATCTAGAACTAGGGGGCATAGTTTCAGAATAAGGGATCGCCCATTTAAGATGGAGATGAGGAGGAATTTCTTCTCTGAGGGTCGTGAATTCGCTACCCCAGAGAGCGGTGGAGGCAGAGTCATTGTATATATTCAAGGCTGAGATTGACAGACATTTGAACTACAAAGGAGTCGAGGGGTATGGGGAGAGAGCGGGAAAGTGGTATTGAGGCCAAGATTGGATCAGCCATGATCTTATTGAATGGTGGAGCAGGCTCAAGGGGCTGATTGGTCTACTCCTGCTCCTATTTCTTATTTATTGGGCTGAGTGTAAAACCGGCACTTCACTCAATCCCGTTGGCTTCCTGCCCTGAGTTAGGTTAAAATGACCTCCATTATGTCTGTTACATCCGAGATTATGGGAAATCAGTATTATAGTGAACAATGTCTGACATGGGGATTGTTAGAATTCATCCGAGTTAAAAGGTGTTACACGTGAGGTCGCCATGTATGAGAGAGTATGGAAAGGTTGTGTTTCATTGCTGCTCTCTATAAAATTGAGACCAGGCAACAACACTGTTCTCTTTGATTTATTTCAGAAAAGCTATCGCTAAATCTGGACTTCAGCACCTGGTGGCTCAACCGAACCCGAGCGCTGTACTTCGGCACGATTCAGATCGTGAAGTCCGCAGCACTGTAGATTGGACGGTGAGTACGTTGTCATTCCAACAGACTAAAGGCTTTCCCATTCACTCCCATTGTATACAATCCCACTGTACCCAACCCCCTTCCAGTTTATACAATCCCACTGTACCAAACCCCCTCCCATTGTATACAATCCCACTGTACCAAACCCCCTCCCATTGTATACATTCCCACTGTATCAAACCCCCTCCCATTGTATACAATCCCACTGTACCAAACCCCCTCCCATTGTATACAATCCCACTGTACCAAACCCCCTCCCATTGTATACAATCCCACTGTATCAACCCCCCTCCCATTGTGTACAATCCCACTGTACCTCACCCCCTCCCATTGTATACAATCCCACTGTACCCAACCCCCTTCCAGTTTATACAATCCCACTGTACCCAACCCCCTTCCAGTTTATACGATCCCACTGTACCAAACCCCCTCCCATTGTATACGATCCCACTGTACCAAACCCCCTCCCATTGTATACGATCCCACTGTACCAAACCCCCTCCCATTGTATACGATCCCACTGTACCAAACCCCCTCCCATTGTAAACAATCCCACTGTATCAAACCCCCTCCCATTGTATACGATCCCACTGTACCAAACCCCCTCCCATTGTATACAATCCCACTGTATCAAACCCCCTCCCATTGTGTACAATCCCACTGTACCTCACCTTCTCCCATTGTGTACAAACTCACTCCCATTATTTAGAATTTCATAATTCAGATACCCATTACTCTGAACATAATCACTGTGGGATGTCAGTCCCACAATAATAGTTTCTGGTGAAATGAAGAGTCTTTTAAATGTTAATCCAATAGCAGCACAAGGTTTGAACTGGGGGTCAGAGAGGAAAGTTCCTGATTAATCACACTTTCCTGGGTATGGGTAGGACTGCTACTCTCGACATTGTTGTGATCCATGCACAGGATTTCTCAGAGTGGGTTATGTGCGTTTGCCTGGATCGGATGGTGCAAGTGCGATATTTCATTATTTAGGTCTATTTTTAAATTTATCTTATTGATCAGAGACCAGCAGGAAGCTATGTCTCACTTGCTGTTCTGGGGGCTGCGTCAGTGTCAGTTTGAGGTTGGTGCTTCCTCTTCTGAGAGAGCAGGGGAAATTTTTATTTTATTTTTGAAAAGCAAATTTTTTTTTTTTAAACCACCTATTTCATGTATTCATCTTCCTGAAGAAGGGCTGAGTCTTTTGGCTAAGATTGCAGTGTAGAGCTGTGCTAAAAAGGTCAGTGTTTCAGTGGTTCAATAATAACAGCCATCAATCCCAGGACAGCTCGTGTCACCAGTTCACTACGTCATGAATTACTAACAGTGTCATGAAACACAACTTTACCTGGAGTCAATGTAGAGGAACGAGGGTGGAAACTAATGTGAAGTACAGTTTGATTTCTACTCTTGTGTGTCAGCTGTGGCTCAGTTGGTAGCGCTCTCTCTCCACTGAGTCAGAAGGTTGTGGTTTCGAGCCCCACTCCAGAGACTTGAGCACAGAATCCAGGCTGACACCCCAGTGCAGTACTGATGGAGTGCGGCACTGTCGGAGGCGCCATCTTTTGGATGAGATGTTAAACCAACGCCTGCTCTCTCAGGTGGACATAAAAGATCCCATGGCACCATTAAAAGAAGAGCAGGGAAGTTCTCCCTGGTGCCCTGGCCAATATTTACCTCTCAACCGACATCACTAAAACTGATTATCTAGTCATTTATCTCATTGCTGTTTGTGGGAGCTTGCTGTGCGCAAATCAGCTGCTGCGTTTCCTACATTACAACAGTGACTACAATTCGGATACAGTGATGAGCAATTTAGGTGAGTTAGTACTTCCTGGCTTCGCTAAAAACACTAGTTAAATTCTGTGGTACAGCACACAGCGCTCTGTTGGAGCTGCTTTGTTTGTAATGAGAAGTTTCGGTCTATGGCTTAAAATGGTCGCTATTGCCTCATTACAGAGCTCCAGGAGGACGAGTGTTCAGAGAGGAACCGAGGCGAATGGGACTTCAATTCACAGGCCTCAAACAAACTGCAATCTACTGTGACATTTGCTTTTTGTGTCCAGTTCGAGATAATGAGCAATGCATTTCTCAGTCAATGAGTGATGGCAAAAGCCAAATTAATGACTGATAACAGTCGAACACAAAGTGACTGTACCCTCAGCCTCTCCCTGCCCCTGAAGCTCCTCCTCTGCTTCCCAGCGTTATCTTGTCCATGTAAGAGATGTTCTTTTATGTGAGGAGTGCGACATTAACGTAAGAAGTTATTGGTAAACTGGCTGAGCTTTGCCGTTACATTGGTGGTGGGGGTAACCCAGCTGTACCGAATTGCAGTTAAACCTGGAAGTTAGGAACACCTAAGGGACTTGGATGCAGGTGTTCCTATTTTCAAAATGATCATTACATGTACAGTAAACCAGATGAGCCAAATACCCTGGGATTGGCTGTATCTTCAGCAGTGTTCCTTTTTTTAATCTTTCTCACCTGGGCTCGTGCCTAATTCTGGAGCCCAGCCAGCAGGGTGTGATTTCACTTCTATTTTCTGTTCATTGGGTTTCCCAGATCATTGCCATCCCAGGGTCCTTTTCCATCGAAGGAGGGATGAATGCTGAGTCCCCCCAAACCCCGAGCACTGAGTCCCCCCCACGAATGCCAAGTCCCTAGATTTCAGAGCCCCCCCCCCCTCCCAAATGCTGAGATCACCCCATACCAGACCCCCTCCAGAATGTCAGCACCCACGATTCCAAAAATCTCCAGCCTCCTCCCGACTGAGCTCCACGCGGCCGCATCTTTCTGCAGCGGTGGCGGTGTGATGTCATGGAGTGCGGGCAGCACACTGCGGCGGGGAAATTTAATCGGCATGTAAATTAACTGGAGGCAGCAGCCTGGGGACATAAGCCCCTTTCCACAAAAGTGCCGGTCATTCGAGGAATGGGGAGTTCGATAGTGCCCAGTTTCAGAGCAGCATTGGCAGAGACCTGGGAACAGGCCTGTGTGGTGCTGGAAGGCCAAGGAAAAGAGGGTGGGAGCTTTATCCTCACAAAAATGAATCCTGAAATACGTTGACTCCCTGATGGCTGCCTCACCAAAGTGACCATCATTCAGATGCGTGTCTTTGACTGTGAATGGCTGCAGGGTATTTGACGCGAATATTGGGGATCTCAATCAAGCCCTATCTTGTCCTCCCCAATACCCACCCAAGCATGCTGGATAGCGATCAGGAACAGGCAACTCTGGCAGACCTTTCTCTCCCTGAACTCTGGGCCACTGAGGCAACTTGTAATGGACTTTACTGCCCCTCCCCTCTGCTCCCCGGCATCACCAAACGCACATTACAAAGGGCACAGATGTATTTGGTGACTGTCTTTATCGGTCGTTGAGCTAATCTGTTTCCTGTCGTGTTATGTTTCTTAGGAGAATGCGCAGTACGGTGATCACATCTGGTTTGAGACCAACGTTTCTGGAGACTTCTGTTACACTGGGGAGCAAAACTGTGTCGCAAAAATGCTGGTGAGTATCGGCAGCTGTTTGGCAGAGGCTAGAGTGTAAGGGTTAACGTGTATACAGCTGCTCTGTAAACCCCCTCCCTTTGTTTTAGCGAAGTAATACTGGCACTCAGAGAAACACCGTGAGAGCTCAGGTGGCCCATTGTGTCCACCTTTAGATACTGCACCTATATAGACCTATAGGACAGTAATAAAAACAAAGTGCTGGAAATACTCAGCAGGTCAGGCAGCATCTGTGGAGAGAGAAATAGAGTTAACATTTCAGGTCGATGACCCTTCGTCAGAACAGAACTATAGCACAGTGTTGTCCAGTACGTTAGCCATTAGCTACATGTGGCTAATTATAGCCCTGTAAATAATGAGTGGGCATCTGCCTGCATTGCTGGATATGCCCTTGACTCAACTGGTCACAGTGAATGGGAATTACAGCATTAAGGACTCCTTTCATAACCTACTTAAGAAAAATGTGAGACTTCATCAATGTTTAAAAAAAGAAGCTAAATTGCTATTTTGGAAATCTTCATGTAATGAAGTTATTTTCAGAATGTTCTTAACCTACACCATATGCATTGTCCTCTGAGAGCAATCCATGTCTCATCTCTGTGCCCTTTCTCTCTCTGTCACAAGCTTCCTCTCTGTTTTATTATTAGTATTATGGTCAGTGCTTCTCTGAACTTTCCGCTTTTGTTCCTCCAAAGCAGTAAATACGCCTTCCCACAAACTCTTCCTCTTCTCTATATCCTCACTGTGGTGAAATCAAGACTCATTGCACTAGCTCATTCTTTCGCAGGCTCTCCAGATGTGGAACTCATTCCCTCCCTCGCTCTTCCCTTACTCCTACAATCTATAAGCTTTTAACTACTTCTGTCCTACTGGTTTTCAACCATGGTTTTCTGCACTGTCGGTCTTGGCCATTCAGGCGAATTTCTTAATATAACAAAATACACCCTTGGTTAAGATAGGAAGTGTTATCATTTCCATTGCGCGTGCACACAAACGTGCACAGTTGGGTGGGATGGGGCAATCATGTTGATCAAATTTAAATTGAAACTTTAAAGGAACTTGACAATTTTTGGTGGCTGTAAAACCAGGACTGATTTTATTTTCCATTGGTTAATACTGCCCTCTCGTGGCTAGATCACACATCTGCGATTGTTTGGAACTGTAAAAGATTAGTGTCGTTGAATTTAGACTTTAACATTGTTGTCCCGGCAAAATATTTTATTTATATCTCTTTACCAATTATTTTATTTTAACAAAATGAAGCTCAATTGAAAAGTAAAACTCGGGGGTTTTGAAATGAGTAGATAGGGAGAAACTGTTTCCATTAGCAGGAGGGTTGGTAAACAGAGGACTCAGATTTGAAATAATTGGTAAAAAAGCCGGGCGAAGAGGAGGAGAATAATTTTTACACAGTGAGTTATTCTGATCTGAAATGCACTACCTGAAAGGGTGGTGGAAACAGATTCAACAGTAACTTTCAGAAGGGAATTGGATCTTTACTTGAAAAGGAAAAAATGTGCAGGGCTGTGGGGAAAGAGCAGGGGAGTGTGGCTAATTGGATGGCTCTTTCAGAGAGCCGGCATAGGTACGATGGGGTGAAAGGCCTTCTGTGCTGTATGATTCTACTAGATTGAAGAATGACCTGAAGAGTGTGAACCTCCAGCGTACTTCCTATACCACGCACTGGGCACGTTAAGAGGAGGGTTAGAACAGTCAATGTGTGGCTATGAGGCTGATGCAGGAGGGAAAGGTTCACATGCTTGGGGTATTGGAGTGGGTTTGGAACATGGGTCAGATATACAGAGGGGACGGCCTTCTCCTGAACCGAAATGGCACCAATGTCCTTGTGTAGAGGGTAAATAGAGCAGTGTGGGAGGATTTAAACTAATGTGGCAGGGGGTTGGGGAAAGGTTACGTTCGAGACAAGGAGAGGGAGAGAAAGATTAATAAACCTGTTGGGATAGAAGTAGAAAAGTTAGCTGAAACAACCAGTGACATAATATGATGAGAGGGGAAAGATGGTGAGAGGAACAAGGGATATCAAAAAATTCAATGAGAAAACAAGGAGAAAGAATAAGGGTCAAGGCTTAAAAAAAAATAGTCAGGATTGAGTGATATATGAATGTATAAAATGTTCAAAAATAGGAGAGTTAGAAGCATTAATAACCATGGAGGGATATGATGCAGTATTTATAATGGAGTTGTGGCTTAGATTTGGACTTAATATTCCTGGTTAAACCATTTTCAGGAGAGAGGGAGGGGAAAAAGGAAGGTGGGTGGGGTGGCAGTGTTAGCAAAGGATTCTACCACAGCACTAGAATGTAAGGATATCCTGGGGGGAGGTTGTCTAAGGATCCATATGGATAGAGTGAAAATTAGGAAGCAAAATTATACAATTCTCATTGAACATTACAGGCCACCATACAGCAGAGGTTAGATAGAGTGGGATCTGCAGACAATTCAAAGAAATATGTAAGAAAATAGGGCAATAATAATGGGTGATTTCAACTATCCCAAGATAGATTGAACTAAAGGTAATTGATGTGGTCAAAGTGAAAAATGTATTTTTAGAAAGCATCTGGGACTGCTTCTCGATCAGTACAACTCTAATCCAATAAGGGAAGAGGCATTGCTTGATTTACTTCTGGGAAATGAATAGTCAAAGATAAGGATTTTGGACTATAAAAAGACAAAGGTCAACGAGATAAGAAAGAACGTGGCCCGAATTAACTGGATAGAAAAGTTAGGAAACGGGTTGACAGATCAGCAGTAGGAAATCTTCAAATATGAGATGAATAGAATGCAACATAATTATATTCCTATAAAGCAAAAAGGGGTGCATCAAAGACTAAGCTGAAACTTAAAAGAAGTATGATAAAATTAGGGCTAACAATACGAAAGAACAACATCATAACAACTTGCATTTATGTAGTGTCTTTGACGTCGTAAAACGTCCAAAGATGTTTCACAGAAGCGTTATCAAACACAATTTGACATTCAGCCACATAACGAGATATTAGGACAGGTTAAAGTAGGTTTTAAGGAGTGTCTTAAAGGAGGAAAGAGAACGCTAAAGTGGTGGAGAGGTTTTGGCAGGGAATTCCAGAGCTTTGGACCCAGGCAGCTGAAGGCACGGCTGTCACTGGTGGAGTGGTGAAAATTGGGGATGTGCAACAGGTCAGAATTGGAGGAGTGCAGAGATCTCAGAGGGTTGTTGTGGGGCTGAAGGAGGTTACAGAGATAGGGAGGGGCGAGGCCGTGGAGGGATTTGAATACAAGGATGAGAATTTTAAAATTGAGCCATTGCTGGACCAGGAACCGGTCAGTGAGCACCAGGGCGATGGGTGAACGGGACTTGGTGCAAGTTAGGACACGGGCAGCAGAGTTTTGGATGAGCTCAAGTTTATGGAGGGTGGAAAATAGGAGGCCGGCCAGGAGAGCATCGGAATAGTCAAGTCTGGAGGTAACAAAGGCATGGATGAAGGTTTCAGCAGCAGATGAGCTGAGGAAGGGGCGGAGACTGGCGATGTTACGGAGGTGAAAGTAGGCGGTTTGGGTGATGGAGCGGATATTTAGAGGAATATAGAAAGTGTAGCAGGGATGTGAAAAGGTAAATTAGAAAGGCTAAAAGGGAATATGAAAAAAGGCGAGTAAATACCAGAATTCGGCTCTCCGGCTTCCTGCGGGTGCAAGCATCGCGCATGTACTTACCTAGCGCGCCTGCCGTTGTGCTTCAGGCCCACGAGGAATTCGGGTCCTGGGCCTCCTGCAGCTGCCGGCGCGCAGTGCTTGCGTATCCCAGGGGCGCAGTTAGTTCGAAGCGTCCCCTGGGATCACGTGGGCCATGGAGAGCCAATCCTAGCAGGGAATTTTCATTCATAGATTTGACAGGAAGACCTGTCAAATCTATGAAGAGAGATCGGCCCCAAAACCACACTAAAACTTCAAATACATTTTTTTTAATCACATTTTTAATATAACTATAAATTACATAAATTAACTACTTTAAACAAAAATTTTAATTTTTGAAAAAATTAGTTAAACTTTTTAACGGTGCTAAAAATAAACTTACCTTTCTTTAAAGTATGTAAAAAAGATAAACCTGTTGAAAAAATGTTTAAATTGCAATTAATTAACCACTTACTTACCTTGTTAAAAACAGGCCTTGCGCCTCCTTTTTAAATGTGCAGCTTCTCCATACTTACCCTCATGGAGAAACCTGAAAAAAACCCCGAAGTTCGCTGCGTGCGCGCTGCCTCTCCCGCGCACGCGTTCGACTTCTGAACCCCTTCAGGGGAACGGAAGTTCCAGTTTCCCGCACATGCACAGTGCATGCATGAAACTGGCACTTCAGGTGGCCTTACGGGTGAGTACACAGCGCGTACTCACCCGTGGAGACCCGAATTTCTGGCCCATTATAAATTGTAACAGTTTTTATAAGCATATACAAAGTAAGAAGATAGTTAAAGAGAGGTTAGATCCACTCGGGGATGAAGGAGGGAGTCTAATTGTGGAGGATGAAGGTATGATAAATAAATATTTTGATTTGATTTTTACAAATGCTGATGGAGGTGAGAACGTAGGTGTACTAGGGAAGGATATGAAACAATTGTTTGAGGTAACTAGAAAAATAATTGGTTGTGAATAAGTTAGCAGAACTCAGGGTGGATGAGCGCACACACCCTATGTTGGAAGAAGTCACAGAAAATAACAGAGACTCTGGCCACAATGTTTCAGTTGTCCTTAAATATGCAAATTATGCAATGGGACTGGAGAGTAACTAATGTAACACCCATGTTCAAGAAGGGAAAGAAGGATAAACAGTTAGTCCAACATCAGTTATTGGCAAACTCTTCAAATCCATAATTTGACATAAAATTAGTGAGCATTTAGAAATGAATGAGTTGTTCAAGGACAGCCAGCATGGATTTGTTACAGGCAAGTTGTGTTTGATAAATTTAATAGGGTTTTTGAAGAAGTGTCCGATTGGAAAAGATAAAGGGAAAGCAGTAGTGTGCGTATAAATTTTCAGAAACAGGAACAGGAGTAGGCCATTCAGCCCTCGAGCCTGTTCCGCCATTCAATTAGATCATGGCAGATCTGTATCTGAACTCCATTTACCTGCCTTTTCTCCATATCTATTGATACCCTTACCCAACAAAAATCGATTGATCTCAGTCTTGAAAATTGCAATTGACCCAGCATCCGCAACCTTTTGGGGGAGAGAGTTCCAGATTTCCACTATCCTTTGTGTGAAAAAAGTGCTTCCTGATTTCACCCATGAATGGCCGAGCTCTAATTTTAATGCAATGCCCCCCTGTTCCGAATTCTCCCACCAGAGGAAATCGTTTCTCTGTATCTACCCTAGCGAATCCCTTTATCATTTAAAATACCTTGATTAGATCAACCTTCTAAACTCAAACAAATAAAAACCAAGTTTATGCAAGTTGTCCTCGTTATTTAACCCTTTAAGCCCCAGTGTTCATTGAGGTGTCTAACGAGGCTTGTTAGAAAATATAAGATATATGGTATAAGAGAAAATGTAGAGCATGAACAGAAAGTTGGTTAATGGACAGGATTAAAAAAAAAATATGAGGGTCAATGTGTTGCTCCATATCCCTGCCACAGATTCCTTCCCCCTCCCTGGCCACTGTCTCAGGCTGAAAGCACAATGTTGATATTCCATTCTATCTCGAGCTGAGCTTCTAACCCATATTCTCTCCATCACATAGGCCACCTATTTCCACCTCCATAACATCACCTGCCTCTGCCCCACCTCAGTGCATTTGCTGCTCAAACCCTCATCGATTCCTTTGTCACCTCCCGATTCTATATTCCAATGCTCACCTGACTGGCCTCCCATCTTCCACACTCCATAAACTTCAGCTCATCCGAAACTCTGCTTTCTGTATGGTAACCTGCACCAAGTGCCACTCATTCATCACCCTCTCTGATCTACATTAGCTCCTGGTCCTCCAATGCCTTGATTTTAATATTCTCATCATTGTGTTTAAATCCCGTTGTGGCGTTGCCTCTCTCTTACCTCCTCCAGCCCTACCAGTTTCCCCTGAACTTTCTGTTCTGCTGGCTCTGGCTTTCTGTGTACAGACCCCTTTGCCTCACCATTGGCAGCCATGCCTTCAGCCTTCCAGTCCCCATGCTTTAGAATTCCCTCCCAAAACTCCTAAACCTCTCCACCTCATTCTCCTCCTTTAAGACCCTCCTTAAAGCCCACCTCTTTGATCAAACTTTTGGTCACCCTCCTTAATATCTCCTACTTTGCAGTACTCTGTGAAGTATCTTGGGACGTTGTTCTACATTACAGCTGCTGTATAAATGCAAGTTGTTGTTGCTTGGGCGGGCGAAGGGTTGGGAGTGGTGTACCCCGTGGGTCAGTGCTGGGTCCGCTTCTGTTCTAAGTATATATAGATGATTTGGACTCTGGTATAGGGAACACAGTATCAATATTTGCTGATGACACAAAAGTCGGAGCTTTGGCAAACAGCAAGGAGGAGTATAAAATATTTCAGGAAAACATAGTTAGCATAATGGGCAGACAGGTGGCAGCTGCAATTCAATGTGGATAAGTGTGAAGTCATATATTTTGGAATTCATCAGGCTGATGCCAGGGATGGGAAACTATAATTAGGAGGAGAGACTTGAGAAACTGGAACTATTTCCATTGGAGCACAGAAAATCAGGAGATTTAATAGAGATTTTAAAATTATGATAGACTGAATAGTAAAAGACTATTTTCTCTGTTTGGGGACAGTGATGAGTCCTCAATCTACACAGAGGGTTGTACTATGGAATGCTTTTCCACAAGGAGTGGTTGAGGCAGTGACCATTGCTTCTTTTACAAGAAAATTAGATTAAAATTTTAAACGCATTACACTAGTAAATAAAAGATATTCATGGCCTAAGCCTCTCAGCTAAATTTCAGAATCTTGTCAGCTACTTTAGTTAAAAGTCTTGAGCACATAATCTAAGCTGACGCTTCAGTGCAGCACTGTCGGAGGGGCCGTCTTTTGGATGAGACGTTAAACCGAGGCCCCGTCTACCATCTCAGGTGGATGTATAAGATCCCACAATACTATTTAAAGAAGAGTAGGGAAGTTCCCCGTGTGTCCTAGCCAGCATTTGGCCCTCAACCAACATCATTACAACAGATGATCTGGTCATTCATTTCATTTCTGTTTGTGGGACCTTGTGCAAATTAGCTGCCATGTTTCCTACATTACAGCAGTGACTACACTTCAAAAGTCAAAAGTGCTTCATTAGCTGTAAAGGGCTTTTGGATGTTCTGAGGTCATGAAAGGTGCTATATAAATGTTCTGTTTAAGATGCGGTCCGAACAGAGGGCTCTCCGCACTGGCTAATTCTCAGTAAATATGCAATGCTTACCTGCTATAAGGATTTTGAAATTGTAAAAGAACATAACCCTGAAGAAAAGCTTTTGTTTAATAAAGCGGGTACCAGGCACAAAACTCCTCTTTTGAAGATGAGAATCCGGAGTTTTGAAACATATGACGTGCAAATATGATTCTGTCAGTGGGCCATTAGTTATGAAGAAAAACTAGCATTACGTTGTATTTTTAGTTTATAAACAGGAATTTCAAGTAGAGGTGATGGAGGGACACAGCACATTTCACAGCAACAGTCTACCACAGATTAATCCATGGAAGTCTGGTGGGATTGTACCTGTGGTCTTCGCATGCTGAGTCCCAGTCTCCGCATTGCTGGATGGAAGAGGACAAAACAACTTCCCCAAAGGAAAGAAGGAAAACCAAGTATCACAGTCACCCTGGCTTATAACTACATGCTACCCCCTCCCCACCCCTCAGTTACAAATACAACAAGATTCGTGAAGGTTTGAAAGAACGGTCAGTTCTTGGTCTTTACAGCCGACAAGTGTGGCTAAATGGTTCAGGGAAGGGAGAGAAAGGTGTTGAAAAGTTTATATCTATTCAAGATGTCGCAGTTAATCACTCTTCTCCTCTCTCTCTGTAGCAGAAGTCAGTGTCACGGAAGAAATGTGCTGCCTGCAAGATAGTGGTTCACACAGCCTGCATTGAGCATCTGGAGAAAGTAAGTCTCTTACATCTCTTGAATCCGTGGAGATATACTTCCAATTAACATATGGCATTTAGTTCACTCCTTATTGTAGGAGATGTAAGTATAGATGAGTATTCTTTGCTTGATCTACTTTTGGATGGGCAAGGAGGAACTTTACAGACCTTTCCCTTGGGATTCCCTCTGATCTTTCCAAATAGCCTTCCCTCATTTAATGCATTTTTATGTTCTTAGGGATAGAATACCAATGGACCAAACTCCTTCCCATTCGCTCCCATTGAATAGCATTCCAATGGACCAAATGCCTTCCTATTCACTCTTGTTGTATGGTATCCTCGATATAAAGCAGGCACTTGATACTAAATTTTGTGTCAAGCACTTAATATTCTCCAATTGTGTTTTTTTTAAACACTGATTCAATCTAGTCACCCAGATGCCAGGCTTCACCTGGAGATAATACATTTCAAAAATCTCTGATCTTTTTTATAATAAATTTAAATTTCTAGTACATGTTGAGTCTATATTTGAGTTGTATCAGTCAGTTTTCTTCTTCCTCATTAGTTAAGTGTTTAGGCCTGGGTGTTTTTCCTTTCTGGTTGGTGAATTATGCAACCATTACAATAATGCAAAATAAATAATCTCCCAGCTTCAACTCTCTGCAGCAAAAAAAAAAATTCTCTTGAGACCCATCCCCAGCTAGGGTTAGACGGAGAGAATAGTGTCACGTTAAATATTGAGTGGTTTATTATTTGCACCTCGGAAAAAGGTGGCACAGAGATCACCTGCAGAAAACCAGCTTAATTTACAGCACACTGGTGTAGGGATGCACAAGCCCCAGATTTGATTACAGGAGTAGCTGACACACCAATACCCTGTAGAACTGGCGCAGTACTCTGTATAGAACTGGCGCAGTACTCTGTATAGAACTGGCGCAGTACTCTGTAGAACTGGCGCAGTACTCTGTGTAGAACTGGCGCAGTACTCTGTGTAGAACTGGCGCAGTACTCTGTGTAGAACTGGCGCAGTACTCTGTGTAGAACTGGCGCAGTACTCTGTGTAGAACTGGCGCAGTACTCTGTGTAGAACTGGCGCAGTACTCTGTGTAGAACTGGCGCAGTACTCTAGAACTGGCGCAGTACTCTGTATAGAACTGGCGCAGTACTCTGTGTAGAACTGGCGCAGTACTCTAGAACTGCCGCAGTTCTCTGTACAGCTGCCGCAGTACTCGGTATAACTGTATCCTTGCTTTTTATTCTAAGACTCTCGTGATGATACCAGCTTTTTACATAAACGAGCTAACTTTTAATGACTTATGTACATGGACTCCAAAATCTGTTCGTTCATCCGCTTCTCTCCCCAGTGCTGCTTCATTTAGAGAGTCTTTCCGTCTTCCATTCTTCTGTCCGGACTATACTACCTCACACTTTGTTTCTTCTGTCCGGACTATACTACCTCACACTTTGTTACATTAAACAGTATGTGTCATCGTTCTGCCGTACTACTCGCTTACTGTATCAATGTCCTTTTTCTGTTCTCTCTTTTTTCCACAGTTCACTATACCCCTAGCTTAGTATCAGCTGGAAAATTGTATATATTCCATTGTAGACCCAAGCCCAGATCATTCATATTTGTGTAATCGTGAAAAGCTGTTGCTTGTCTCTGTTTGCCAATCGAGAATGCCCCTTTTATTATCCTTACTCTGTGCCTCTTACCTCCCCACAATTTTCCCTTCCTTGTCACAAATTTGCCTCCAATTCCATACTGCTTCATTTTAGCTAGCAATCTCTTGTGCCTTCTGAAAATCAATGTATACGACATCCTTCTCTCTTGATTTGGTTAGTCAGATGCAACCTCTCTTTTAAAAAGCCATGTTGACTCTCCCTAATCATCTTGTACTGTTTCCAAACACTCACGTACTTCAGCCCTGATCATGGATTGTACCAATTTTTCCACTACTGATTTTAAATTCATTTCTTGGAGGTGCTATGGAATCATCTAAAATTTATAAAAACCCTTTATAAAAATGGATTGTAAAACAATATCTTCATGTCTGTACGTTCTTGTTAAAGCTTAAACCAATTCTATTTTATGTTCCTTTTTAAATCCCCAGATAAATTTTAGATGTAAACCAACGTTCCGGGAGTCTGGGTCACGTAACGTTCGAGAGGTAAGTGAACGCACCAACAGTAATAACAAAAAAAGGCAAAGTTTTTGTTGAAGCTGGTTGATGTTTGATATGAAGCCAGTTCCTGCCAGAATTAGCTGAGAGTCTTGCCGCAGTGTCTACATACAGCTCAGGCTGCTATGCCCATTTGTAAAGTCGAGAGGTTTACAGAGACAGTAATAGGAACATCTTTTAAGGTTCCTTACCCCATTGATTGATATTTTTGACTGCTCCAGTAGATATATCTGTTGAAATTAAGAACTATATTGGTTTTGAGCAATGCCTAGCTAATGTCTTAGCGCTTATTTGAAAATTGCAAAGCAAGTTATGAAATCTTTTTTTAATTTCTAAATTGGCCCCAGTATAAACCCTTACAGTAGTATTTTGCTGTTGTATTAGTGTTTGGTTCACTGCCACTTCTCTTCTAGGAATGCCCACCTTGAAGTTCTGCTCTTCTCTCCGACGGGATTTCCGTTTGTCTCTTCAACCTTGTTCTTCCCCTCACTTCCCCTTTCAGCATTCCAAAGGGACCGCTCCCTCCGCGACACCCTGTTCCACTCCTCAATCACCCTCAACAGCCCTTCCCCTTCGCCCGGCACCTTCCCGTGCAAGCGCAGGAGATGCAACACCTGCCCTTTTACCTCCTCCCTTCCCACTGTAGCCTTTTCCCATTCTGAAGAAGGGTCCCAGACCTGAAACGTTAACTCTGTTTCTCTCTCCACGGATGCTGCCTGGCCTGCTGAGTATTTCCAGCATTTTCTTTTGTTATTTCATAAATCCTTACAGCTTCTGTGCAGTTTCAACTATTGAAACCAATTTTCCAATGGGGCCCGTCTCCAGAGGGGGACAGGGGGCCCGTCTCCAGAGGGGGACAGGGGGCCCGTCTCCAGAGGGGGACAGGGGGCCCGTCTCCAGAGGGGGACAGGGGGCCCGTCTCCAGAGGGGGACAGGGGGCCCGTCTCCAGAGGGGGACAGGGGGCCCGTCTCCAGAGGGGGACAGGGGGCCCGTCTCCAGAGGGGGACAGGGGGCCCGTCTCCAGAGGGGGACAGGGGGCCCGTCTCCAGAGGGGGACAGGGGGCCCGTCTCCAGAGGGGGACAGGGGGCCCGTCTCCAGAGGGGGACAGGGGGCCCGTCTCCAGAGGGGGACAGGGGGCCCGTCTCCAGAGGGGGACAGGGGGCCCGTCTGCAGAGGGGGACAGGGGGCCCGTCTGCAGAGGGGGACAGGGGGCCCGTCTGCAGAGGGGGACAGGGGGCCCGTCTGCAGAGGGGGACAGGGGGCCCGTCTGCAGAGGGGGACAGGGGGCCCGTCTGCAGAGGGGGACAGGGGGCCCGTCTGCAGAGGGGGACAGGGGGCCCGTCTGCAGAGGGGGACAGGGGGCCCGTCTGCAGAGGGGGACAGGGGGCCCGTCTCCAGAGGGGGACAGGGGGCCCGTCTCCAGAGGGGGACAGGGGGCCCGTCTCCAGAGGGGGACAGGGGGCCCGTCTCCAGAGGGGGACAGGGGGCCCGTCTCCAGAGGGGGACAGGGGGCCCGTCTCCAGAGGGGGACAGGGGGCCCGTCTCCAGAGGGGGACAGGGGGCCCGTCTCCAGAGGGGGACAGGGGGCCCGTCTCCAGAGGGGGACAGGGGGCCCGTCTCCAGAGGGGGACAGGGACCTTATTCATTCAACGCTCAACCATTGGTAGCCGTGCCTTCTGTTGCCTAGGCCCTAAGCTCTGTAATTCCCTCCCTAAACCTCTCCGCCTCTCTACCTCTCTTTCCTCCTTTAAGACACTCCTTAAAACCTACCTCTTTGACCAAGCTTTTGGTCATCTGCCCTAATTTCTCCATGTGTGGTTCGGTATCAAATTTTTTGTCTCATAATACTCCTGTGAAGCGCCTTGGGACATTTTACTACGTTAAAGGTGCTATATAAATACAAGTTGTTGTTGTTATCTCCAGAGGTGGACCCCATCTATAGAATTTGGTGGGTAAATTTTTTTTTGTTGTACCAGCACAAGATACGAGTGATTGGAAGTGTGTTTTATAAATGTATGCCAGTGCGACCACACTTGGGTCACACAAAAATCTCGGATAATTTAGAAGGGAGAAATGGTGGCCACACAAGGACACAGAGTGAGCCGATTCCCACTCTTACTGGGGGGATTCCATCACTCTGTAGCATAAGGGCCAGCAAGCAGCAGAGAGCCAAAGCGTGAATGCAAGCACGTGAGACATTATCACCATGACATCTGAATGGGTTGCCAGTTATACACTGAACGAATTGTAACACTGACCTGTTGTGTTTTTGTTTCCCTTTCAGCCCACGTTTGTACGGCACCATTGGGTTCATCGAAGGCGGCAAGAGGGGAAGTGCAAGCAGTGTGGCAAGGTATGAGGGGTCCGGGTGCGGCGTGCAGTGCAAACATGTTGTAGTGGCGCAGAGAAGGGAGAGAATCTTCAAGCTAGCTGTGCATGTATTAAATCCTAACGCCGATTGGGCTCCTCACAGGAACTCGAGCTTCAGAAGGGCCAAATGTGAATTGTTGCTCATTTATTGTCGAGCTTATGCAGCTGGGCTGCATCACTGGATGCTGTTCAGGAGGTGACGGGTAACCAGAAGTAATGGCTGAGATTGAAAGCGATATTTGAAACCAGGTGCAGCAAGGCAGTCATACAGCAGGCTGCAGGGCAGGAGGGCGGCAAGTTTACATTGGGAACCAGGGAGGAGGTGGAGGGCGATAGTATTGGTGTAAGATCAGATGACATGCCTAGGGAGATGATTACTGTGGAAATGGGCTCTTAACATGTCAGTGCTTGCTGAAGCTTAGATGCCCACCTCTTGAAGTATGAATGCATGATCCAGGATTAATACTCCTTCAAGCTATCGATTCATCTACTTATATAATCCATCGGAGCCTCCGAATAGCCTCGTCGCACTAATTATATAATCCATCGCCCATAAAAGAAACACTTGCCTACTGTTACAACAACATATTTGGGGAGAAAAGACTGAGTACAGTTAACTGACATTTTACAAAGTTAAAGGGGAGCATTACTCTGGGAGATGAATTCCATTCAATCTGAAGTACTCTTCCATCCCACCTCCATCACACATTGTGTAAAATAGCGATATGTTTCTCCTACCTGTGAGAGGTTCTAAATATTCTGAGTGCTGGGCAGCCCACTGGGGATCTGGCAGGTTGGGTTTCTTGGCTGAAGGATGCTATGCCAGTGATGTAAATGGCTGGTCTCTCGGTAGGCGTCTGTTGTACTTCTGGGGCAGCGCCCTAATGGCATGTTGGAATTGACTTTGGCTGCTTTGTGAATCACTTCTTACCGGCGCCCTTTTCTCTTCCCACGCAGGGTTTCCAGCAGAAGTTTGCCTTTCACAGTAAGGAGATTGTAGCTATCAGCTGTTCCTGGTGTAAACAAGCAGTAAGTCTTAAATTTATAAGAGAATCGATTCTATCCTGAGACAGACTGATACCATTAAATAAAACACCAAACCTTGCCATAGAAACATAAAATGCTGGGGACACTCAGCTGGCTAGGCAGCATCTGTGGAGGCAAGTAGCACGGAGTCCAGTTCTACAGAGTACTGCTTCGACAGAGTACTAAACTCAGGAAATAACAACAGAAAACGCTGGAAAAACTCAGCAGGCCAGGCAGCATCCGTGGAGAGAGAAACAGAGTTAACGTTTGACGAAGGGTCTTCGACCTGAAACGTTAACTCTGTTTCTCTCTCCACGGATGCTGCCTGGCCTGCTGAGTTTTTCCAGCATTTTCTGTTGTTATTTCGGATTTCCAGCATCCGCAGTATTTTGCTATCGTACTAAACTCAGGAATTTGGTGAGGTGGGGGTAAGAGGTGCTGCTTGATACAAAAAAAATATATAAACAACTAGGGTTAAATTAGGACTGTAAAGACCTAAAGCATATAACTAAATTTAGCAAATTAAACCAGGTTATTACCTAGATTAAAAACTATTAATAGACAATTGAGTATTTCAAAACTTGAAAACCTAATTAGTTAAATAAAATACAATATAGATGGCAGGGCAGGTGATGTGTTGCAGCTGTAGCATGTGGGAGCTGGAGGACCCCAGTGTGATACACAGCAACCACATCTGCAGTAAGTGTCTGCAGCTCGAGGAACTTCGGCTCAGAGTTGATGAGCTGGAGTCCGAGCTTCAGACACTGCGATGCATCAGGGAGGGAGAAAGTTACCTGGACACTGTTCCAGGAGGCAGTCGCACCCCTTAGGTTAAATACTTCAGATTTGGTTCGTGGGCAGGGACAGGAGGGTGTGACTACGAGTGAGGTAGGTATGGGAATCCAGAAGGTAGCATTGGAGGAGCCTCAGCCCTTGCACTTGTCCAACAGGTACGAGGTTCTTGCAGCCGTATGGTCGAGAGCAGGGACTGCAGGGAGGATGAGCAAATTGACCACAGCACCGTGGTACAGGGGGCCATTCAAGTTGGGGGAGTAAAAAGGAATGTAGTAGTGGTAGGGGACAGTATCGTTAGGGGGATAGATACTGTTCTCTGCAGCCGAGAGCGTAATTCCTGAAGGCTGTGTTGCCTGCCTGGTGCCAGGATTAAGGACATCTCCTTGGGACTGGAGAGGAACCTGCAGTGGGAGGGGAAGGATCCAGTTGTCGTGGTCCACGTAGGTACCAACGACATAGGTAGGACTAAGAAAGAGGTTCTGATGAGGGAGTATGAGCAGCTAGGGGCTAAATTAAAAAGCAGAACCACAAAGGTAATAATCTCTGGATTAATACCTGAGCCACGAGCAGATTGGCATAGGGTCAATAAGATCAGAGAGTTGACTGCGTGGCTCAAGGATTGGTGTGGGAGAAATGGGTTTCAATTCATGGGGCACTGGCACCAGTACTGGGGAAAGAGGGAGCTGTTCCGTTGGGACAGGCTTCACTTGAACCGTGCTGGGACCAGTGTCCTGGCGAATCGAATAACTAGGGCTGTAGATAGGGCTTTAAACTAAATAGTGGGGGGAGGGTTCAGGTGAGGGGAAACTTAGAAAGTGAAAGAGAAAGGACAAGGCAATAGTGCAGGGTAGTGATAGGGGTGATGATAACCAGAGTGTGACCGGAAGGGACAGAGCATACAAACAAGACCAGCAAATAGGGTCAGAGTCGGGAAAAATGGTAAAAAGACAAAATTAAAGGCTCTTTATCTGAATGCACGCAGCATTCATTACAAGATAGATGAATTGACGGCACAAATAGAAATAAATGGGTTTGATCTGATAGCCATTACGGAGATGTGGTTGCAAGGTGACCAAGGCTGGGAACTGAATATTCAGGGGTATTTGACATTTCGGAAGGATAGGCAGAAAGGAAAAGGAGGTGGGGTAGCTCTGTTAATAAAGGATGAGATCAGTACAGTAGTGAGAAATGATCTTGGCTCGGAAGATCAAGATGTAGAATCAGTTTGGGTGACGATAAGAAATAATAAGGGAAAGAAGTCACTGGTGGGAGTAGTCTATAGGCCCCCTAACAGTAGCTACACTGTAGGACAGCGTATAAATCAAGTAATAATGGAAGCTTGTATGAAGGATATTGCAATAATCGTGGGTGATTTTAATCTTCATATAGATTGGACAAATCAAATTGGCAAAGGTAGCCTTGAGGATGAGTTCATAGAGTGTATTCAGGACAGTTTCTTAGAACAATACATTGTGGAACCAACCAGGGAACGGGCTATTTCAGATCTGGTAATGTGTAATGAGACAGGATTCATTAATGATCTCATAGTAAAGGATCCTCTAGGGAAGAGTGATCATAACATGATAGAATTTCACATTCAGTTTGAGGGTGAGAAACTTGGGTCTGAAACTAGTGTCTTAAACTTAAATAAAGGCAATTACAAGGGTATGAAGACAGAGTTGGCTGAAGTGGACTGGGAAAATAGATTAAAAGGTAGGACGATAGATAAGCAGTGGCAGACTTTTAAGGAGATATTTCATAACTCTCAACAAAGATATATTCCAGTGAGAAAGAAAGACTCTACGAGAAGGATGAACCATCCATGGCTAACTAAGGAAGTTAAGGATGGTATCAAATTGAAAGAAAAGGCATACAATGATGCAAAGATTAGTGGTAGGCCAGAAGATTGGGAAATTTTTAGAAACTTGCAAAGGATGACTAAAAAAATAATAGAGGGAGAAAATAGATTATGAGAGTAAACTAGCAAGAAATATAAAAATGGACAGTAAGAGCTTCTACAAGTATATAAAAAGGGAGAGAGTAGCTAAAGTAAACATTGGTACCTTAGAGGATGAGACTGGGGAATTAATAATGGGAAATAAGGAAATGGTAGAGACTTTGAACAAATATTTTGTATCTGTCTTCACGGTAGAAGACACTATAAGCATCCCAATAATAGTGGAAAATCAAGGGGCAAAAGGGAGGGAGGAACTTAAAACAACCACGAGAGAAAAAGTATCGCTAGAGAAAAAGTACTAGGCAAACTAATGGGACTAAAGGCTGACAAGTCCCCTGGACCTGCATCCTTGGGTCTTAAAAGAAGTGGCTGCAGAGATAGTGGATGCAATGGTTGTAATATTCAAAAATTCCCTAGATTCTGGAACTGTCCCAGTGGATTGGAAAACCGCAAATGTAATGCCCCTATTCAAGAAAGGAGGGAGACAGAAAGCAGGAAACTATAGGCCAGTTAGCCTAACATCTGTCATTGGGAAAATGCTGGAATCCATTATTATGGAAGTAGTAGCAGGACATTTAGAAAATCATATTACAATCAAGCAGAGTCAACATGATTTTATGAAAGGGAAATCATGTTTGACAAATTTATTAGAGTTCTTTGAGGATGTAACGAGGGGAACCAGTAGATGTAGAGTATTTGGATTTCCAAAAGACATTCGATAAGGTGCCACATAAGGTTACTGCACAAGATAAGAGCTCACGGGGTTGGGGGTAATATATTAGCATGGATAGAGGATTGGCTAACTAACAGAAAACAGAGAGTCGGGATAAATGGGTCATTTTAAGGTTGGCAAACTGTAACTAGTGGGGTGCCGCAGGGATCAGTGCTGGGGCCTCAGCTATTTACAATCTATATTAATGACTTGGATGAAAGGACCAAGTGTACTGTAGCCAAATTTGCTGACAATACAAAGATAGGTGGGAAAGCAAGTTATGAGGAGGACACAAAGTGTCTGCAAAGGGATATAGACAGGTTAAGTGAATGGGCAAAAATTTGGCAGATGGAGTATAATGTGGGAAATTGTGAGGTTATCCACTTTGGTAGGAAGAATAGAAAAGCAAAATATTATTTAAATGGAGAGAGACTAATGAATGCTGCGGCACAGAAGGATCTGGGTGTCCTCGTACATGAAACACTAAAAGTTAGCATGCAGGTACAGCAAGTAATTAGGAAGGCAAATGGAATGTTGGCCATTATTGCAAGGGGGATGGAGTATAAAAATAGGGAAGTCTTACTACAACTGTACAGGGCGTTGGTGAGACCACACCTAGAGTACTGCGAACAGTTTTGGTCTCCTTATTTAAGGAGGGATATACTTGCATTGGAGGCAGTTCAGAGAAGGTTCACTAGGTTGATTCCTGGGATGCAGGGGTTGTCTTATGAGGAAAGGTTGAGCCGGTTGTGCCTATACTCAATGGAGTTTAGAAGAATGAGAGGTGATCTTATTAAAACATATAAGATTCTGAGGGGGCTCGACAGGGTAGATGCTGAGAGGATGTTTCCCCTCGTGGGGGAATCTAGAACTAGGGGGGCACAGTTTCAGAATAAGGGGTCGCTCATTTAAGACGGAGATGAGGAATTTCTTCTCTCATAGGGTCGTGAATCTTTGGAATTCTCTACCCCAGAGAGCTGTGGAGGCTGAGTCATTGAATATATTCAAGGCTGAGGTGGACAGATTTTTGAACTACAGGGAGTCAAAGGTTATGGGGAACAGGCAGAAAAGTAGAGTTGAGGCCAAGATCAGATCAGCCATGATCTTATTGAATGGCGGAGCAGGATCGAGGGGCCGAATGGCCTACTCCTGCTCCTATTTCTTATGTTCTTCTTAAAGACACGGAGCTAACGTTTCAGGTCGATAATCTTTATCAGGACTGGAAGATGTGAGAGATGAACAGATTTTAAGTAAATACAGAGCCGGGGGACAGGGAAAGAACAAAAGGCAGAGGTCTGATAGGGTGGAGGGCAGGAGTGATTAAATGACAAAAGGGATGAAAGTGAACAAACCTGGTCACTTAGTTTATGCTCAATTAATCCTTTGCAAATCCTCTCTCTACTGACCTGTTCTGTTTGTTTGACGCGTTTTGACTCCACAAACCTTCGGATATTTTTAGGAAGTTAAATTATATTTTAACCATATGTTTGTTTTCCTCACCAACTTTCTATGCCGTGCGTTTTCCTCATGCAATTTTGGTGCAAAATGGAGTAAAAAGAAAAATGCATATTTTAGCCCTTAGTTAACAAATATTGAATACCAGCTCATAGTATAGAAAGACAACCATCTGTGGGAGCTGGAGGCATTTGAGAGATCTGTGGTCGCAGATTTTACTCTGTCTTGGTTCCTGGCCTCTGGTGATTGCAAAGCCGAGGTCGGCGGTCTGAATGTGGCGAATCATTGGCCCACATCCCATCCTTGCTCCTTGACACATTATGGTGCCATGATGCTCCAATATAGAGCCAAGCAGCAGAACAGATAATGAAAAGATGATGGGACCGGAGGGGAAATAAAGTGAGTGCTTAGCATTTTACTCAGACTGTTTACTTGTCCTTTCCTGCAGTATCACAACAAGGTGACCTGCTTCATGCTACAACAGATCGAGGAGCCCTGTACACTGGGCGCCCACGCCGCAGTTATCGTTCCGCCAACCTGGATCATTCGGGTGAGACGGGCTCAGGTGAGGAGCACTTTCTGAATGGTCTCTGTGCCTGAACTTTTCCAAGCTGACCTCTGCTCATCACTAACTGCGATGTTGTTGCTCTTTCCTTCTCTCCCCCACCCACCTCCCAGAATTCACTGAAATCGAGTAAAAAGAAAAAACGGACCTCGTTTAAAAGGAAATCTAGTAAAAAAGGAGCTGAGGTAAGCAGCAGTGTGATTTTTTTTTTAAATTATTGCTCGACACGTCACTGCAACATGTTACTGCTGGAATTTGAATTTGGTAAATAGGACAAGAATGTTTAAATTACCAATAGGATAATTGGGAGCAAGAGGGGAGGAGGGTGGCGATTTTTTAAATTTGTTCTCAGGATATGGGCGCCGCTAGCACGGCCAGCATTTATTGCCCATCCCTAGGTGCCCTTGAGACGGTGGTGGTGGGCCGCCTTTTAGCTTCTGCAGTCTGTGTGGTGAAAGTGCTGTTAGGATGTGGAACAGCTCCAATTCTCTGCACAGTGGGTTAATGAGATGAGGGCTCTCCAAGCAAAGTCAGATCTCAGCAGTGCCGTGTTCCATACAGGGAGTAGGTGAAGAATCAGAGAACAGGCCACATCACCCTGGTGACCAGCACCAGCCCAACAGAGGCCTGACGTAGGTCTGCTTCCTGCATATTGGGCTCAGGAATGATGCATGAAGCAAAGAAAGCTTAGGTAGGGGTAGGGAAAATGCTCTTTTTTAATTAAAAAAAAAGCACAAGTTACATTGCCTGCAGTTTATATCAACCGTGGTAGTGAAAAACCTCTGGAAAACCTACCTCTTTGACCACACCTCCCCTCGAACTCCTCCTCCTCTGTTCCTCTTCACTGCTGTGAAGTGTCTTGGGACATTTAGCTATGTTAATGGCACTATATTAGTGCAAGTTGTTTTGTAAAGGGATAGAAACCACCTCGCTCTAGCTAGGGTGGTGTAAATCAGATAAACCCGTCGGTTCAAAAACCTACATCTGTCCAAAACATCTGTACATGTGGCATATATTTGAAAAATTGGGTGAACTATTATTTTGCCCCACAACTTTTCCCAAGATGCAAAATTATTCTACAAAAAAGTACAAGTAAGATCACTGAGCAAATCTGTGTGTGTGTACGTACAGGCACTTTTGAATATTTGGCCAACTCTTGCATCTTCAGTCATGGCTCAGTTGGTAGCACTCGTGCCTCTGAGTCAGAAGGTTGTGGGTTCAAGTCCCACTCCAGAGACTTGAGCGCATAATCCAAGCTGACACTCCAGTGGAGTACTGAGGGAGTGCGGCCCTGTTGGAGGCTCTGTCCTTCGGATTAGACATTAAACTGAGGCTCTGTCTTATCTCTCAGGTGGACGTAAAAGAATCCAATGCACTATTTCGAAGAAGAGCAGGGGCGTTCTCCCCAATATTTATCCCTCAACCAGCATCATTAAAACAGATGATCTGGTCATTATTTCATTGTTGTTTATGGGACCTTGCTGTGCGCAATTTGGCTGCCGCATTTCCGACATTACAACAGTGACTACACTTTTAAAAAAAAAGTACTTAATTGGCTGCAAAGCACTTTGGACATCCTCAAGTCCTGACAGGCGCTATATAAATAAAAGTCTTCCTTTCACAGCTGGGAGACTGTTGCTGGTCCTTTGGTACTTGCGTTGCCTTGCTACCTCCTTCAAATTTTTAAACACTTCCTGAGAACCTACTACTTTAACCATGCCTTCAGTCACGCTCCCCCTCCCCCTCCCCCACCCAAATTTCTTCCTATTCAGTGCCCACCACCCTCTGTGAAGTGCGGCGAGATACTCTTGTATTTAAATGCAAGCTGTTGGTCCTTCTTCATTGTTGTGGCCTCCCTTCCCGAGTAAGCACATCCACCAGGGGGATGCAGCAAGACACACATTGTAGGCACTTGTTCAAAATCTTCAGTAATGCAGCTTGTCAGCTAAGTGTCGCCCGTTGCTTTTATATTCTCGGCTGTGCCTGGAACAGTTAGTGCAGATTGGTAATTGCTGCAGATACGTGTCACTGTTCGGGACTGACTCTTCTCCCTTTTGAAACAGGAAGGAAGATGGAGGCCCTTTATCATAAAGCCCATCCCATCTCCGCTGATGAAACCGTTGTTGGTGTTTGTCAATCCCAAAAGTGGAGGAAATCAGGTGCGTGGTTCCTCTGTCTCACAGAGCAGTAGTCACACATTCTTTCTTTTTTCTTTCTTTCTCTCTTCCCTCTTTTTCTTTATTTCTCTTTTTCTCTTCTTTCTTTCCCTCTTTCTTTCTCTTTCTTTCCCTCTCTTTCTTTCTTTCCCTCTTTCTTTCTTTCCCTCTTTCTTTCTTTCCCTCTTTCTCTTTCTCTTTCTTTCCCTCCTCTTTCTTTCTCTTCTTTCTATCTCTCACTTTCTTTCTCACTTTCTTTCTTTCTCTTTCTTTCTCTCTCTTTCTCTCTCTCTTTCTCTCTCTCTTTCTCTCTCTTTCTTTCTCTCTCTTTCTTTCTCTCTCTTCTCTCTCTTTCTCTTTCTTTTCTTTCTCTCTCTTTCTCTCTCTTTCTCTCTTTCTCTTTCTTTCTCTCTCTTTCTTTCTTTTGTTCTCTCTCTAGCTAGCTCTCTCTCACACATTAATATGATTTGGGTACAATGGATGCAGCATCAAAATCTGCAGATGACAAGGAAAGGGAGGGAGCATGCTTAACTGTGAAGAAGACTATTTTGAAGTAGCTGAGCTGCTACAATTGGACTCTGTGCCCCTGAAATCAGGAGGGGTGGAAAAAAAGAACATCTACCCGGGTCCCTGCTATCCCATGACATCCCCCCCTGCAAATGGAAAGCGCACACATGGCAATTGAATAGTCTGTCGACACTCAGCGTCTGAGCGCACACAGGAAGACTGGTCGCTGGGCAAGTTGTGGGGGTGCTGCACGTGGAATCAGAACGCAGCACGAGCCAGCACCTTCAGGAGAGAAAGGGAGAAAATAGAGAGAGAGAGAATGCCCCAGGCATCCTGAAGGGTCAAAAGGAGAAAATGAGAGGATCTGTACTGACTCTGGCTGCAGCTCTCCTCCAGCCGCTGCTTTTGCTTCCTTCCCAACTGTACGCAGCCTTAATCCCGCAACTCAGCTGGATAATAGAACAGATGTTGTTGTGGGCAGCTGATCAGTTCGTGGTTAGTTATATATAGGGATCTTGCTTTTGGAGTCTCACATTCACTGTGTATGAGAAAAGGGTCTTGCTTTTCGGTATACGGCCCACTCTCTGGTTTTGACACGTGTATCGGACCCCCAGCTCCCTGTTCTGCCCGACTGTTATACCACCCACTACAGCACTGTTCTCCAGTAGTTTTAGTGCCCGTTCACAGCCATTGAGGCTGGTCTGTCACATAGCGAATTTTGGCGGGGCACCAGGTCCAAGTTTGCAGTAAAATGCTGAATAAACACACACTCTGTATTGGTACAGCGTGCGTTTAACGGTACATCATCGGGTTAGAGTGACGTTGGCTTTCACTGTGATGCTATTAAATTTGTTTCATTTTTTGCAGGGAGCGAAGATTATCCAGTCGTTCATGTGGTATCTGAACCCGAGACAGGTGTTTGATATGTGTCAGGGGGGTCCCAAGGAGGCGTAAGTACTGGACGGGGACAAGCGTTCAAGGCTCAAGGCTTCAAACAGGAGCAAGTGGGGATATTTTGGGGAGGGTGTGGATAAGAATATTGTTTTGTTAACCAGCAGAGTATGAGCACATATGAGATGTGGTCATAAGCACAGCAGTTTGACTGGGGGAAAGGGTGCTATTTTAAATGGAATATGCTCCCTCAGTTGGGAGCCCTGGGTAAAAGCTTTTCTCGAGGTTGAGATTCTCTCTCTCTAACTTTGGAGAGGGGTCATTTCTTTCTTCATCCATGTAACATCTCTGGCCAAGGTGGCAGGCACCCAGATCTATCGGAGGACTGGGACTGCAACTCTCGGTGACTCTCCCTTCGATTTCCTTTCCCTCCCTCCCCTGTTAGAGAATGGCCTGGCTTCCACTCAGTATCTTCTCCGTGCCAGCACGACTGTGGTCTGCTTCAGCGGGGGAAGGGAAGGGAGCGCAAACCCGTGGCCCATCGCTCGGTGGCACAAGATGCTGGTACTCCAGAACGCTGAGCCACTGGGCTGGCCTTTGTGTAAAAGTAACAATCAGTTCTACAACCCCAACACCTTGGGAAGAAAGTCGCCAGAGAGCCGCAGCACAGTTATTAGACGCTCTGAATAAATGGGGACTGGGCAGCCGTCTTCCTGGACACTGATGTGATTGCTGAGACCGAGGGAGCACTGAGACTGTCCTAAGTTCAGCTTTGGTTTTTTTTCTTAAAAATGGCACAGGGTGACACAGTATGTTACAGTGCGATTCTTTCACCTCTGATACCTGGGTTTAAATCCAGCCCAGACTGAGTGGGATGCGCGATCCTTCCTTCTGCTGGCTGTAGGGGTGCTACGTGAAATGAGTTTGGGATAGTCTGCTCCACACAGTCCCTAACAGGCAGAGGCCCACTGCAACAAAATGAACCCAAATTTGACACACGTTGTCACTGAACTGACAGCCTCGCTCAGACTGAATGGCGAGCAGGACATTGAAATGTCACACCAGCACAGTAACGGACAGTATTCTGTGGATGAGGTTAAGCTACATTGTTGGGGACGGTACAGAGGGAACTTTACTCTGCATCTGGCTCTACTTGACTCGGGAGTGCTTGATGCTGACACTAATAGATAAAAAGGTTTGGTTTGTCTGGCTGACATCTCTCCGCCTGAGCGCAAAAATGTAATTCAAAAAATGTTCTTTTCTTTGAAGAAGTTTTCATATTTATTGTTTCCTAGAAGGTGTAATATTTAATTAAGGTTTGAATGCTCCACCCTTAGAAGTTTTAAATAAAGAATGATCCACAGTTTGCAAGATTCAGTTTAACCTGCTGAAATTACATGAGGTATTATGCTGATCCAGTCCCAAATATGTAAAGAATCAGTTAAAGGTTATCAGACTGGAATATTTTTTAAAATTCTAGATAGGACGAAGGGAAGTTTAACCAAATACATTCAGAACTAGGTACTGCAAAGTCGGGAAGTGGTTGAGGAATTTTCCGTCGGGGATCACCTTGTGCTCCTTTAGATACAGCCATGGGGAAATGGCAGTTCCCAGAGGTTTGTGCTGACGGTCTGTAATGAGCTGTCCCTCTGTCTAAACCGAAGAGATGAGCGTGTGATCACTTCTCTGAGACTAAGGAGTTCTGTGTTTCTTCTAAGTTTGTGTGTGTTTTTTAAAATTATTGTTTTGCTCTGTACAGGTTAGAGCTGTACCGAAAGGTGCAGAATTTACGAATTCTGGCTTGTGGAGGTGATGGCACTGTAAGTGTTTACACTCAATACACTCCTCTCGCTTTCTGTGGTTTGTGTAGTATTCTCTTAAAATGCAAGATCGCAATTGTTTCCTGTGATTCATTTTGCAATAAAGGTTCCACTTGGTATTGAGGTCAAGATGATTGTGTAACTGTTGTAATAGTGTGAACATCACGCTGCCATTATGTAAGTGTTTACTCCAGTTAAACATCAGGAAGACTGAAGCCATCATCTGCAGTCCCCACCACACACTCAGTGTCAGTGGCTAGGGAACGATCACCCTCCACTATCTCAGGCTAAACCAATCTGTTCACAACCTTGGTGTTCTGATCGATCCTGAGCTGAGCTTCTCACCACATGTCCTCTTCATCACGAACACCAACTACTCCTACCTCCATAATGTTGCCCGCCTCCGCCAATTACCACCCTCCCCTCCCAAACTTTCTGTTCCTCTGACCTTAGCCTCTTGTGCCACACCCTCCCCCTACCCTCCACATTGGCGGCCGCGCCTTCCACTGCCTAGGCCCCGCGCTCTGGAAATTCCTCGCTAAACCTGCCTGACTCGCCACCGCCCTCTCCTCCTTTCAGCCCCTCCTTAAAAAAAAAACACCATTTTGATGGAGCTTTCAGCCACCCCTCTTTATATCTTCTTCTTTGGCTTTGTTTTTTACTCCAAATGCGTTTGTAACATTGGGACCCTTTTCTACATTAAATAGTTGTTGTATAGTGCGGACATCGCGCTGCCATTATGTGATTGTCCACAATGTTGCTGCATCCACTGTGTCTGCACATCCACCTTCATCTTTGATGTTGATGTTAGCAGCAACATTCTCTTGTAGTGAACATATATCAACATCAGGAATTCTGGGCTCTCCTAGTGGGTAAAGGCAGTGCCTGCTATCGGACTAAGCCACACAGCCCAGAAGGTTGAAGCTTTGATTCCCAATCAGTGCAGCTACAATTGGCCTCAGAGCTCCCTCTTAGGGAGAAGAAGAAACAGTCAGCAGTGATTCCTGCTGAAGTGAGTGTGTCTGTATGTGTGCTTGTGTGTGTGCGTTATTTTGCATGACTAGACATTAGATGAGGACAGAATTGAGCTGAGTTGTGATGTTCCCCGTGGAGGAATAGTCACACACGTGACACTCTACAACCAACAAGCATCAGCACCTTCTGGACGGGAGAGGAAAAAGTCCTCAGGAATTGTAAATATGTTAATTACTGGACTGTTTTATGCAGTAACGTATTCTATCCTCATCCTCATTCAAATAGTTAATGTATAAGCAAAACGGATGCAGTTAGCAGGGGTTCAGGCAACCTTGTAAAGTGGAGGCATAGCTCAAGTGGATTACTAACGTTATTGAAATACATGGGGAATACTGCCAGCTGGGTGCTGAGCACCTGCAGGGCTCCCTGAAAATCCTCGGATCCTCCTCCGAGTATTCCAAAAAGCAAAGCGACAGGGTTGTCCCAATGGAAAATGACTGACTGCTTTATCTGAAATTGAGGTGGGGGAGGAAAATGGCAGCCTGAGAGAAAAAAAGCACAACGGCAGTAGCAAATAAAAACACCAAAACCAAGTCATTAATAAGTTTCTGTAAATCCTATTTATCTAGCTGCCAGCCTCTCTAAATCGTGTCCCGACTTTCCAACAATACTGGTTGCCCCTTTTATACCGACAAGAACGTGAACTGGTGCTAAGGAGGCAGAGGTGACTGGAAACTCGACCTCTGATGTGACCACCTCATTACTGCCTCATTTGCATGTATGGGTGGGCACTTGCCCCAGCCTCCGGAAACAATAGTACAAAAATATGGTCGGTGCTCAAGTGGCTGGAGCTCCAGTGGAACTCCTGGCCATTCTCCACTCCAAGTGCATCGGTGCAATGGGCGGTTAGGAACGGAAAATCCAGGCTAGTCTAGCACTCTGCAGGCCTTGCCCTCCAGGCGACACCCTCCAGACGTCCAGACCTCACACTCCAGAACTTGCACTTCATTGCAGATGCAAAAAGCAAACTTTAATAATAAAAAAGAAAGCCAGTCACTTATGCTGCGTGCTTCTCACCTGCAGCCTGAAATCATTTCTAATCTTCAAAATTCCCTGACCAAACAACTGTTGATCTGTGATTGTGCTCAGCCTGTGTTTACTTAACGGTTAGAATACGTGAATCTAGAGAGACACAGAAGCACCTCAGCCCCAGAATAATACATTGTGTGTATGTGTGTGTATATATATATATATATATATATATATATACTCCTGTTCTTATAAAACAGCGTACCTTCTGATTTACTTGGGAGATCTGCTAATATACACAATATGAATATAATTAGCTGACAGATTTGGAAGTTGCCAAGCCGAGTGTCCCAGAATTCCAGGTGTCACAAGTGCACCGTGAGAGTCAAACTGCAGGGAGCTGGATTAATAATTAATAATATGGAAACGTACAGAAAAGTGGCAGGCTATGAAGAGCAGTGACCACTAGATAGCAGTATCGGGCTGTGCAACCCTGTGGATCTTGATGCTTGCAGTCTCTAAACAGCGTTTGGAGATGCTGGTTGGATTCAAGACTGTTCTCTTTAATCAGACTTTTTTTGTCAGGCCTTACATCGCTCAGTGTTAAATGTCTTGCACATTTCTACCCCATCCCATTTAAAGAGGCCATGCCAACTACCCATCCCATTTAAAGAGAAGGTGAGCGGGGCGAAGGATTTTGATCAGATCGCAGTGCTGGCAGACAGCGATCCTTGTACTCTCTGTTCTGATCAGTGTGATTGAAAGAGTTATGGGTGTGCTTCCCAGTCACTGACATGATGCTGTCAAATGGGGAGCTTGTTTAAAATTGGGAATTGATGGCTTGCAAGCGAGAAACTCTACTTAAGAAATCTCAATTTAAAAAAAAAATCTATAATTATTTTCTTCCTACCTTTAGGTCTCCCTTAAGCCGGGTGACCTTTCTCCATCAAATGGGGCACATGGGAAGTTTGCTTGCAGCCATTGCCAGTGCTGCTGTGTAATCTGTTGTTAGCAGGTGCACAAGAGCACCCTCACCCAGGCTTGCCAACCAATTACCTCTCTGTCCGTGCTGGGGGAGGGGTGCTTGATTGGCCTTTACTTGGCGCCTTCCTTCCCGCGTTGCCTTCTCATATGCCAATGTGTCGTTCTTCTAACGTCTACTCTCTCCCCAAAAAAAGCTGTTGAGGCCGGGTGTCAATTGAAAATTTCAAAACTGAGATTGATAGATTTTTGTTAGGCCAAGGGTATTAAGGGTTATGGAACCAAGGCGGGTAGATGGAGTTAGGTTGCAGAGCAGCCATGGTCTCATTGATTGGCGGAGCAGGCTCGAGGGGCTGAATGGCCGACTCCTGTTCCTGTGTTCCTACTTTTAAAACAATATTTTTTAAAGTTCTGCCAAGAAGTGGATCACTTAATAAAAGCTGTAATGATCAAACCTTGTATGCCCTCAAAATATTTATTTTGTGCTATGGTTAAGTTAATGCTGCTCTCCTACTGTCCATGAACTGTACCAGCACAATGCGCTGGGATACAAACAGAAAACTACATATTAAGAACTGTGAATAAGGAATGAGACCAGCTATTTTGTCACATATTGTCTGCTTCTACTGTCAGTCAATGTGCAATTTGCGCAAACAGAAATCCCCCCCTACCCTGGGGAGGTGTAGTGAATAACTTAGCATAACAAACTTTTAAATGACGTCCTGACCCTCCCCCAAAGTAGTTGAATAAAAGACGCGACATATGTTTAGAGTTGCCAGCTCTGATTGGATGTATTCCTGGAGTTTTCATCACATTACCTCCAACCACCCCGCCCAGTCAAACAGCCTTTTTCCCATCTCCAATATTTATAGAACTAATTAATAAAAATGGGTTCAAAGAAAATGGAAATAAAAACACTTTTTTAATGCACCAGTGATTTCTCTCCAGGGTTGCTCGCAGTAAAGTCCAGGAGATTAGTCTTTAATTCCTGGAGACTCTGGGACAATCCTGGAGGGTTGGCAACCCTGCACATGTTCCATATATCAGTCTTCAGTTGTTCCTGGAAACGCACTGTTTCATTGGCTTGTAAATGTATTCATCCTCACAGTCTGTCCATAATCTGATCGCTGCCCAGCCCCTTTATTAAAGACAGCATTTCACGTACCCACTGTACAGTGTCACAAGTGAACAACAAGTGTTTAAACACTAGATTCAGAAGTTTAAACAGCTAGTTTTATTAAGGAAGGCCAGAATTTTAAAATGGCCACGCTTACTCACCGGTTTACTTTAAATCATTTTTCAATCCAGTACCACCACCTCTGATCTGTGGCTTTCTCAATGCAATAGTCTATCATTCTAACCCGAGTGCCCTGTGCCCTTTCTCAATGCAATCGTCTATCATTCTAACCCGAGTGCCCTGTGTCCTTTCTCAATGTAATAGTCTATCATTCTAACCCGAGTGCCCTGTGTCCTTTCTCAATGTAATAGTCTATCATTCTAACCCGAGTGCCCTGTCCCCTTTCTCAATACGATAGTCTATCATTCTAACCCGAGTGCCCTGTGTCCTTTCTCAATGCAATAGTCTATCATTCTAACCCGAGTGCCCTGTCCCCTTTCTCAATGCAATAGTCTATCATTCTAACCCGAGTGCCCTGTGTCCTTTCTCAATGTAATAGTCTATCATTCTAACCCGAGTGCCCTGTGTCCTTTCTCAATGCAATAGTCTATCATTCTAACCCGAGTGCCCTGTGTCCTTTCTCAATGCAATAGTCTATCATTCTAACCCGAGTGCCCTGTGTCCTTTCTCAATGCAATAGTCTATCATTCTAACCCGAGTGCCCTGTGCCCTTTCTCAATGTAATAGTCTATCATTCTAACCCGAGTGCCCTGCATCTTTCCTCTCATTTAAAACGTAGCCCAAAGCAACCCTGATAACTTAGTGGGCAAAGGCATCACCTGGTGTTGCACTCGGCCATGCAGACCAGAAGGTCCCAGCTTCAATCTCCGGTCTGAGCTAACTGATTCCAGCTGGAAGGGCAGGACAATTAGCCTCAGCACGCTGAGGTTAGGGAGGGTCCAAGGTTAGCCTGGGTTCTATCCCTACTGGAAAATGTGAGTGGCGGATGAGAACTAGATCCGGCTTGGTTGTGATGCCTTCAGTGGTTGAACAGCCTCCTGACGAGCACGGTCCAGGCGTACATGTGGGAAGTGGCTACTTAGCAAAGTACTGTTTGGCTGTCTGGGCCCACGGGGTCGCACCCCATCAAGAGTCAGCGCCTTCAGGAGAAGAGAGGGATAATTTTCCTGACCATCCACATTTCCCTGCTCCCCTCCAATCCCACTACTTTCACCATCCACCCGTGAAAATCTCCTCCTACCCTTCCCCTCTTCCTTCCCTCCCCAACAGACACTGCACCCCCCCCCCCCTCCCTCCCCTCCCACTACAACACTGCCTTCTCTATTGACCTACTGAATAGCTCCCCTGGTTCAACCTTTGACATTTTTCTCCTCTCTAAGTCTGACAGTCATACGCTGATGTCTAGAGTTAGTAGGGCTGATTTTACTAACACGTGCTCCCAGCGGGTGAGGCTACGTGCTGGGAGCTTACTTTTGGTACATCAGCCCTAATGTGTCATTTAACATTCACTTACGCCAATGGTTAGCTTCCACTTCAAGGAATAAATGGTGCAAATGTTGACTAAATAGCTTTGGGGTTTGTAACTTTAACCTCAGTGGAGGGTTTACAGATATTTCAACTGACTGATTAATTTGATTCTACAAATGTGGCAGAGATGCTCCATATAAACAGTTTGGTGGATTTAAAAAAAACTCTTAATGGCCTTTTTCTCGGTAGGTGGGATGGATTCTGTCCATTTTGGATCAACTACAGCTGAATCCCCAGCCTCCTGTGGCAGTACTTCCTCTGGGAACAGGAAATGATCTTGCCAGGACCCTAAACTGGGGTGGGGTAAGTGTGGCGGTTGAATTACTTTATTTCAATGCGCCGGATTTTGAGAAATCTCCCATTTCATGGATTGCTGGTGAGGAATTTCCCTCAACCTCGCAACCCTCACCTCAGATTTGTTTTTGTTTTTGCTGGGATAAAGCCTCTTGCATTTGTACATTACCAGCACTTGTCCGCTTTGCAGTCCGTGGCGGGACCCTTTATTGCTGGAGGTGGTTGTCCTCTGGAATCCATTTGCAGCAGCACCCAGTCACTGCTAAAGGTGTAACTATAAGTCGGTCGCTAAGAGATCCAGTGCCATCGCTGGATATGTTCTGCAGGAGCTCAGCCAGGGCCCCATATTGGCACACCACATGGTGACTGAGTGCTGTACCCTGGGGAGATGGGGTCACGGCGAGTCCTATGGATCAGGTCCTTGCTGCTCCCAGCTCCAGAACGGTGTGCAGTGCACAGAACTGGAAGGGGTGGGACGCCAAAAAGAGAGAGGAGAAAATTGCTTCTCCTTTTAAATGGTGGTAAAATATGTGAATTTTCTTGCCGGGCGATGTGATGGAGCAACAATGGGGTAAAAATTAGTCTGGGTGGTTAGCGCTAAATGGGCGGTATTCCATCGGCCACCGTTATACACCCTGTCCCATATTCAGTTTCATTGAAGTTACTGGAACTGAATATCGGGAGGAGCGTGTAACAGGCGACCAATGTGATACCGCTGCTTTGCACCAGTGTCCAAGACAAATTTCTGCCCCAATACCTCAAGGATTTCATCGCGAATTTAGTCCAGACCAATTTGCTAAAATTAACTCTCGGGACCTTTGACCTGTTAGGATGATATCACCTTGAGCATTGAGCTGGCTGTTCTGTGTTAAGTTTAGAGATGACCAACACTGAAGGAAAAAATAAACTTTATTAGCAACTGGGGAAGAAACCATAGTTTATTTTTAACATTGTCTGATTCTGTCCCGGAATCAGGGATACACGGGCGAGAGAGTTTATTTTAACCCCGCAGTCTGATTCTGTCCCGGATTCAGGGATACACGGATGAGCCAGTTTCCAAGATCCTGTCCCATGTGGAAGATGGAAACATTGTGCAGCTGGACCGATGGAACCTGTGCGTGGGGAGAAACGCAGAGGCAGTCCCAGATGAGCGCGATGAAACTGCAGCTGAAAAGGTCGGTGTACGAGGGCCTCAGCCCATTAACCAGTTTACCATCATGTGCCATTGTGCGCTTGGGACTGCCAGAGAACCGCAGTGCTTTCCCCATGTGCTCAGTAATTGTATCCGGCAATGCTCAGTGTGTGAGCACCGACCAGCTCACACCTTACACAGCGAGCACTGATGAGCCTTTTCCCACACTAAAATTCTTCCCCCTTTGCAGTTTCTTTGAGCAGTATTGTGGAAATGCAGTCAATTGGCAAAAGCTAGTTTTGTGCTGCGGGATTGTATTCACTGCTGAGATCGCACCTGAGCAAAAAAAGCCCATTGGTCCCATCTGGTTTAGGAGCCCTGCTGACAGGACAACAGACTGAACAGCAGCCACAGTTCTGTTCTGTAAAAAGAAAGAAAGACTTGCATTTATATAGCGCCTTTCACAAACTCAGGACGTCCCAAAGCTCTTTACAGCCAATTAAGTACTTTTGAAGTGTAGTCACTGTTGTAATGCAGGAATATAGAGCCAGAACAGCAGAGTTAACACTACAGAGGTTATTCTGAAGTTTGTCTCTGTCCTTACCTCATCGGCATGGCCACACCTTCACCACCTCCAGATTCGACTTCTCCAACACTGTGCTCCCGTGCTCCACCACACGTAGACTCTGACTCATTCAGAATCTGCGTCCTATCCCACACTAAGTGCTACTGTTCACCCTTTACCCTTGTGAACTCCGCACCTTCCCTGAGCATTTCAAAATCCTTGTTCTTATTAACAAATTCCTCTCCTGGCCTCCTTCCATCTGCCCGCTGCAACCTCCTCCAGCCTTATGTCCCCAGTTGAACCTCTGGCTGACAGTACTGGTCACCCCCATTCTCCTCCCCCCCTCCCCTTTCTCCTCTCCCCCCCTTTCTCCTCTCCCCCCCTTTCTCCTCTCCTCCCCCCCTTTCTCCTCTCCTCCCCCCCTTTCTCCTCTCCTCCCCCCTTTCTCCTCTCCCCCCCCCCTTTCTCCTCTCCCCCCCCCCTTTCTCCTCTGCCCCCCCCTTTCTCCTCTGCCCCCCCCTTTCTCCTCTCTTCCCCCCCTTTCTCCTCTCCCCCCCCTTTCTCCTCTCCCCCCCCCCTTTCTCCTCTCCCCCCCCCTTTCTCCTCTCCCCCCCTTTCTCCTCTCCCCCCCCTTTCTCCTCTCTCCCCCCCCCTTTCTCCTCTCCCCCCCCCCCTTTCTCCTCTCCCCCCCCCCCCTTTCTCCTCTCCCCCCCCCCCTTTCTCCTCTCCCCCCCTTCTCCTCTCCCCCCCCCTTCTCCTCTCCCCCCCCTTCTCCTCTCCCCCCCTTCTCCTCTCCCCCCCCCCTTCTCCTCCCCCCTTTCCCCCCCCCCTTTCCCCCCCCCTTTTTCCTCCCCCCTTTTTCCTCCCCCCCTTTCTCCTCCCCCCCCTTTCTCCTCCCCCCCTTTCTCCTCCCCCCCCCCTTTTTCCTCCCCCCCCCTTCTCCTCCCCCCTTTCTCCTCCCCCCTCCCCCCTTTCTCCTCCCCCCCCCCTTTCTCCCCCCCCTCCCCCCCCCCCTTCTTTCTCTCACCTCCCCTTTTTCTCACCTCCCCCTTCTTTCTCCCCCCCCCCCCCCCCCCCCCCCCCCCCCCCCCCCCACTGTTGTTGGGCATGTGTTATTCTCTGGATGAGCAGGCTGGGCCAGTGCGCTTTTTCTGCTGGGATGAGTCACCAGCAGGCACAAGAGGGGGTTTCAGTGTGACGCACCCATCAGAGAAGCACAAAGTGTCCACTACACACACCTGGCTGAGAGTGGCCCTACCTGTGGGCCGATCACATGACTTACCACAGGAGCACGGCACATTGATGCACCAGCTGGCAGTGCGGCTTTAACCCGACCTTTTTTTTCACCGTGCATTGTTGCCCTCTTACAGCACCCAATGGAAAGTTTGGTGTTCACAGTAACACTCTGTTTTCTCACGCAACTGCGTTTGCCTTTTTCTTCACAGCTCCCACTTGACGTCTTCAACAACTACTTCAGCCTTGGCTTTGATGCCCACGTGACTCTGGAGTTTCATGAGTCCAGAGGTATGTTGGAATGGGAAATGTTCCTTGCAGCCCTAGAGGTGAATTTGCATTTGTTCCTATAATAGTCCCTCCCTCCGAACCCTGACCGATTTCTTGGGAGATCATCGCTGGACAAATAAAAACAAACGATGTTGCCACATTAAAAGGGTAGTCACTTTCTTTTTTGTTGTGACTTCCATTTTGTGTACCGCCTGAGCTTTGCACGTCTCCACGGCAACCTAACTGAGGTTGGAGACACCCATGTTGGGGGCCTTTGTGAGAACCTGTGTCTGGCCACTCCATGGCACGTCACACTAGCCAGTAAGTCCACTTATTTGGAGCCCCGATTTCTGTCTATTTTGCTATACTGTTTGCCTGAGACACCCTCTATCTCTCTTGTTTTCCCCCCAACAGCACTGTGGGATTAACTTCACTACAGGGACCAAAGCGGTTCAAGAAGAAGGCTCACCACCAACTTCTCAAGTGCAATTAGGGCTGGGCAATAAATGCCGGCTTGACTTTTTCTGATAGTGTTGACACTTGATAGTGTTGTGGAGTAATTTTAAATACTCAACACAGGTCTGAGATCGAGAGTTCAAGTAGTCTTTATTTGCACGCGTGGGGAGACAGTCTGCTCTGTCTTAGCCAGACTTCTCCCAATTGTTAAACATTTATACACATAGGTATACATGGTTGACCTCGTGCACAATCCTTTCTAGTAATCTGATTGGGTTGTACCCCGCACGCACATTTACTGATTGGTGACCTAAATCGCGTCACGTTGTCTTCGCCTATATTACAAAGATAACTATATTAATCATCTTCGTAAAGCAATCATTTTAGTAAAGCTGAGGCTGCAACTTCTAATCTTTGCAGTGTTTAATTCCTTCTTCTGCTTTCCTGCAGCTGTGGTCTCCCACAACCCTATCGTTCCTGTCTTTGTTCTATGTCTGTGATCTGATCTACCTGTGTGTGTGACTCATTTGATGTCTGGCCTTGTTTTGTGGTTCAAGCTGAGGTCGTCTGCGCAGTTTCCGCATTATCTGCTGCAAGGCTGGCAGCTCTTATCCCGTCTTTAAAATGTGTTTTGTACTATATTGACCCTTGTCCGGATAGTAAACCAAGCCCCTTTGTGCTATACTACCCTACGCTTATTTTTCTCAACATCTTTCAATTTTTCCCCTTTCAATAGCTTTTGCTCACTCTTTTGGTTCTTAAAGGGACAGTGTCTCTGCTGACAGAACTTCCCAACCTGTGTTGGTGATGTGCGACGTTTTGACTTTGTAGACATCACTGAGCTGCAGAAACATCGCTGCAAATCGAGCTGAGCATTTTCCAGCTCCTGCTCTACCCCCATATTAGTGAGGTCCTCACACCTGTGGGCTGAGATGCCACATATACACTCGATAACATGTTGCTAATTTAACACCAAGTCTTTCACGTCAACATTCTCCTATTCTCCCGGTTAAATCCAGCTGTGGCAGTCTTTAGGATTGAAATCCAAAGAATGCTCACAATGCAGAGTTTGAATAGCTGTCAGTTTAAAATAAAAGATTTAGACAGCCTCAATTTCAATACTAAATCAGTTCTGGCATTTTTTTTTAAAAAGAAGAGCAATATTTATTTTTAATCAGAATTGCGGATTGAAAGCGCACATGACAGTAAATGATGGCTGGGCTCAATGTTGAATGGCAGGCTGAGTGATTTGTATTTCAGTTTAATTGTAAGCTGTCACTGAGGCCCATTTTCCTGTTTCAGAGGCCAAGCCAGAGAAATTTAACAGTCGATTTAGGAATAAAATGTTCTACGCTGGGGTAAGTAGCAATAACAATTCAGCATAAGCCTCTGAACTGTTGAATTTCTTTCATAGTTGGACGATACCAGAAGCCCAGCCCTATTTACAGCCTGTTTAAAAGGAACATTTGACTGCACTGCTTATCTGTGGTACTTCTCAGCAGGAGCCTGCAACTTTTCCATGATTTATTTTTTAAATGAATGGTTTGCTGCTGGTACAGGGTTGCACTAATTGCATGCACTAAGGGATGAAGTTATGAAGTAAAAACCGAAAATGCTGGAAACCCTCAGCAAGGTCAGGCAGCATCTGTGGCGAGAGAAGCAGAGTTAACGTTTCAGGTCGATGACCTTTCATCAGAACAGAATATTAGATATTTAACAGTTTTTAAGCAAGTGAAAGTGGGGGTTGGGGTGGGGGAAAGGGGGGGGCGGTGCGCACGGGCGGGCGTAGGAAAGGAACAAATGGGGAAGATCAGTGATGGGGTGGACAGCAGGAGTAATTAAATGCCAAAAGGGATGCTGGAGCAAGGCAAAAGCAGGTGATTACGAGGCAAGTATAGAAACAAAAGATGGGTCCAGAGGATATGCAAATGGTTACAGCAGAGGGAAGGGAAGCACGGGAAATCTGGCAAAGGGGAGAAGGGATGAAGTTGTATTTTATTTGTAGCGTATAACTCATGGAAGATTCAACGCCTCTTGATGTCGAGTGTGTCTGTGTACCAGTGTCCTGTGCTGTGCTGTATGGTAATGAGATATGCCCAGGACGTGAGGTCTGGAGAATTGGCATTGGGTCCTTGGGGAGCAGGGCCAAAGCAGGAGCGAAAATAGAGGCCATGCCACATTCGACCACTTTCATGCATCTCTCGGTAGCTGAAGTGGTATCAGCATAGGCCTGGGAACAGTGTTCCCTCCTGCATTCCCCAGGAATTGATGTGGGCTGTTGGCGAGTGGGGGGGGCGGGGGGGGGGGGGGAAGGAGATAATTAATTTTAAAATGTTTTTTATTCGTAAAGCTCTGCAATGGTTTTGGTCTTGATTGGTCTTGGGTGAAACACTAAATCCCATATTTTCTCTCCATGTTGCTCGCCCGTGTAACTGTGTCACCCTCTCTTGTATTCTCCAGACGGCATTTTCAGATTTCCTTATGGGAAGCTCCAAAGATTTAGCCAAACACATCAAAGTGGTGGTAAGTGCACGGTCATTATCTAGATAACACAATAGATGAGGTTATGTGTCACATCCCCAGTATCCTACGACATCTTGTGTCACATCCCCAGTACCCTGTGAGGACCTGTGTCATATCTCCAGTACCCTGTGAGGACCTGTGTCACATCCCCAGTACCCTGTGAGGACCTGTGTCACATCTCCAGTACCCTGTGAGGACCTGTGTCACATCCCCAGTACCCTGTGAGGACCTGTGTCATATCCCCAGTACCCTGTGAGGACCTGTGTCATATCCCCAGTACCCTGTGAGGACCTGTGTCATATCCCCAGTACCCTGTGAGGACCTGTGTCATATCCCCAGTACCCTGTGAGGACCTGTGTCATATCCCCAGTACCCTGTGAGGACCTGTGTCATATCCCCAGTACCCTGTGAGGACCTGTGTCATATCCCCAGTACCCTGTGAGGACCTGTGTCACATCTCCAGTACCCTGTGAGGACCTGTGTCACATCCTCAGTACCCTGTGAGGACCTGTGTCATATCTCCAGTACCCTCTGAGGACCTGTGTCATATCTCCAGTACCCTGTGAGGACCTGTGTCATATCCCCAGTACCCTGTGAGGACCTGTGTCTCATCTCCAGTACCCTGTGAGGACCTGTGTCACATCCCCAGTACCCTGTGAGGACCTGTGTCATATCTCCAGTACCCTGTGAGGACCTGTGTCACATCCCCAGTACCCTGTGAGGACCTGTGTCACATCTCCAGTACCCTGTGAGGACCTGTGTCACATCCCCAGTACCCTGTGAGGACCTGTGTCATATCCCCAGTACCCTGTGAGGACCTGTGTCATATCCCCAGTACCCTGTGAGGACCTGTGTCATATCCCCAGTACCCTGTGAGGACCTGTGTCACATCTCCAGTACCCTGTGAGGACCTGTGTCATATCCCCAGTACCCTGTGAGGACCTGTGTCATATCCCCAGTACCCTGTGAGGACCTGTGTCACATCTCCAGTACCCTGTGAGGACCTGTGTCACATCTCCAGTACCCTGTGAGGACCTGTGTCACATCCTCAGTACCCTGTGAGGACCTGTGTCATATCTCCAGTACCCTGTGAGGACCTGTGTCATATCTCCAGTACCCTGTGAGGACCTGTGTCATATCCCCAGTACCCTGTGAGGACCTGTGTCACATCTCCAGTACCCTGTGAGGACCTGTGTCACATCTCCAGTACCCTGTGAGGACCTGTGTCATATCGCCAGTACCCTGTGAGGACCTGTGTCATATCCACAGTACCCTGTGAGGACCTGTGTCACATCTCCAGTACCCTGTGAGGACCTGTGTCACATCTCCAGTACCCTGTGAGGACCTGTGTCACATCTCCAGTACCCTGTGAGGACCTGTGTCACATCTCCAGTACCCTGTGAGGACCTGTGTCATATCTCCAGTACCCTGTGAGGACCTGTGTCATATCCCCAGTACCCTGTGAGGACCTGTGTCACATCTCCAGTACCCTGTGAGGACCTGTGTCACATCTCCAGTACCCTGTGAGGACCTGTGTCATATCTCCAGTACCCTGTGAGGACCTGTGTCATATCTCCAGTACCCTGTGAGGACCTGTGTCATATCTCCAGTACCCTGTGAGGACCTGTGTCATATCTCCAGTACCCTGTGAGGACCTGTGTCATATCCCCAGTACCCTGTGAGGACCTGTGTCATAGGAACAGGAGTAGGCCATTAAGCCCCTCAAGCCTGTTCTGCCATTCAATTATATCATGGCTGATCTATGCCTTAACTCCATCTACCCGCCATGGTTCCGTAACCCTGAATACCCTTGCATAAGAAAACCCATCAATCTCAGTGTTGAAATTTTCAATTGACCCCCAGCCTCAACAGCTTTTTTGGGGGAAGAGTGCTGCAGATTTCCTCTACCCTTCGTGTGAAGAAATGCCTTCTGGCATCACCCCTGAACGGCCAAGCTCTAATTTTAAGGTTATAGCCCCTTGTTCTCTACTCCCCCCCCCCCCCCCTCCTTTCTCTATCTACCCTATCAACTCCTTTGATCATCTTAAACACCTCAATTAAATCAGCCCTTAATTTTCTATATTCAAGGGAACACAAGCCTAGTCTATGCAACCTGCCCTCATAATTTAACCCTTTTAGCCCAAGTATCATTCTGGGGAATCTGCACTGTGCTCCTTCCAAGGTCAATATATCCTTCCTGAGGTGCCCAGAACTGAACGCATTACTCCAGATGGGGTCTAACCAGAGCTCTGTATCGCTGGAACATAACTGCCACCCTTTTGTATTCCAACCCTCTTGAGATAAAAGCGAACATTGCATTAGCCCTTTTAATTATTTTTTTGCACCTGTCCACCAATGTTCCCTCTAGTACTTTTCGGCCCGCGCAGCCCCTTCAGAATTCCGCGCGTGTGCAGTTTTTCACCAGCTGCGCGGGACCTGCAGGGAGGGAACCTTGCTGTCCACTAGCTTTTAGTGATTTCTGTTCTTGTACCCCTAAATCTCTCCACTCATCCACAGTTCCTAGCTTCTCGACATTTAGAAAATACTCTGATCCATCTTTCTTGGATCCAAAGTGGATGACCTCACACTTTTCCCACATTGAACTCCATCTGCCACAGTTTTGCCCACTCACTAAATCTATCAATGTCCCTTTGCAACTTTCTGCTCCCATCTACACTATTTACTGTGCAACCTAGCTTGGTGTCACCAGCAAACTTAGATATACGGCTCTCTATTCCTTCATCCAAGTCATTTATAAATATAGTGAAAAGCTGAGGCCTCAGTACAGATCTCTGGGGGACACCACTGGTCACATCCTGCTAATTTGAGTACATACTCATTATTCCTACTCTCTGTCTCCTACCTCCTAACCAATTTCCTATCCAAGCCAATAGGTTCCCTCCAATTTCATGCACAATCACTTTTGTTAACTGTCTCTTGTGTGGATTGATAGGGGCTGCTCTGAGTTGGAGGCAATGTGCTTCTAAGGGAACAAGGGAAAGTTCTGTAAGACAGGTTCAGTATGTTGTAGCTATGTGTTTAAATTATGTTTTAATTACAATCCCGGTTTAAACACTGAACGATGGAAGCGGGTATTAACCACTGGGAAACCTGGGAGGGGAGTGGTGGAGTGGGGGTGGGGTGTTGTAAATCACTATAATGGGCATTTTAGACTTCAGCAGAGAAGGGCTAAATGGTGTCCCATTCAGATGCATCACACAAAAAAATTGCTGTAGTCCTTCAGGCTGATTCACAAACATCGCCTTATCATCTCTCCTCCTTGTTCTAACAGTGTGACGGGACAGACCTGACATCGAAGATTCAGGACCTAAAGCTGCAGTGCATCGTATTCCTCAACATTCCAAGGTAAGGCCTTTCCTAATACCAAACCTCCAATGTGTCAACCTGCCTAGCGTGTAGGCTGCAAAGTAATGTCAGTGAATCAGCTGGACGACGCTTAGATATTTCGTCCCCAATTTGTTAAGTCCGTTTCTTCTCCCCTCCTACTTCTGGGCATTGGACCTGTACCCAGGCTTCTGCCAATATCCCATCAGCCTCTGTAGAGTCTCAGTGTGTCAGTGGAAGGGCCTGGTTTACACACAACAGCCTCTAGCGATCAACAGCTCTCAGTGTCTTAGCTTTCACATCAGCTGGAATTTCACGAAACAACGGAGAGCAGATTGAGTCTGCTTCGGACACTGACACCGTCAGGTAGGTGAGTGAGTACCACTGCACATGTCGGGAGCTCCATGTCAAATGACAGTGATGTAGGATCAGGCCTTAAAAGCTACCTTTGAGCTGATAGTGATTACTGTCGCTGAAAATCAGATTTTTTTTATTTTCTGGCTCAAGAGCCTGTACTCAACTTTTTTGGGAAAAATTGTGCTCTTTTGTTTTTGAAGCGGATCTTTTGCTTTTCCAGCTTCCTGTTCCTGGTGGAGTGCCACCTGACCTCTGACCTCCACTCAACAGCCTCATTTACCATTTATAATACTGGCATTTATTCTCTCACTGCACCATCCAGCTCCCCAGCTGAGTGGACTGGCTGGAGACTTGATTAGTTCAGCTCCGAAACTAAGGCTGAGGAGAGCAGACCAGGGTGACTGATTTTCTCACGCACCCTAGAGTGAAGCCCCTGGACTGTGCTTGGCATCAACCTGCAGTAACACGATTGAGATTAGGAACTCGCTGTGATGTGAATTGCACACTGAATTGCTCTGGTGCTTAGCGTGTCAGATCTTCAGCATGCAGTGCCACCTGGCTCATTATCAGTGGGGGATGGGGGAGAGACACTTCTGTACCACAAGGCAGGGGTCAGCAGCAGTTACGTCGCTCATGCACCCTCTCGTGGACAGTTACAGAACAGCAGAGGCCTAAGAGCAGGTTCCCTCCCCACCACATTTTCTATGGCCCGTATTTTCCGATGCGTACGGGCTGTGTACACACCTGTAGGGACATCGGAAATGCCGGTTTCAGTCATGCGAAGCGCATGCGCTGAAAACCGGCATTTCCGATCTGTCAAGAATCCTCTTGACAGATCGGACGCCTGCCCTGGAGAAGGGCTTCTGCGGGTGGAGAGTTCCACTTTCTGCAGAACCTCCGCCCGCAGAAAACCCTTAGAAATCTTACGGCTGGTAAAAGCATAAGAGTGTAAAGTAAAAAAAAAACAAACATTTTCACTCATTTATAATTTAAAAATACTTTTAAAAAAAAAAGATAAGTTTATTTTTAGCCCCGTAAAACACTTGAATTATTTTTTTCAAAAAACTAAATTTTTGTTTAAAATATTGATTTTAGTGTAATTTTAACTCATTTTAAAAACATGATGGTTTTTTTTAAAAATGTATTTAATGTTTTGATGTGTTTTTGGGGTGATCGCCATTCATATATTTGACACATGAAGGGAGATTTCCTTCTCCCGTTGGTTCACCTGGCCTACGTGATCCCAGGGATGCTTGCGAACCGCCTGCGCCCCTGGGATACCTGGGCCCTGCGCATTTCGTTGTGGAGAGGCCCAGGAGCGGAAATGGCCGGACGCAGGAAGCCTCCTATCGGAAATTATGGGCCTACGTCTAGGGAATGGGATGTAACCCTGGGAAAGGATGGTGGATTGGGATATCTGGGGGAAAAATAGATCAAAAGAAATGTCACACGGGGCGCCTGATGCGAGGGTTGCGCAGACGCTGTCGTCTCTTTTGATTTAACTCTGCAATTAGGGTGAAGTGGAAGATGGGAGCCAGTGATCTTGGTGAGGGTGTGGAGGGGCATTGATGGGCAACGTCTGCTTTATTGAGCTGTTGTTAATTGAGTTTGCTGATCATTGCTGGCCCTGTGTGTCCCACCGTGGATTTGGCAGAGCAAGTTGCCAATGTTAGCACTGTTTAAGTCGATCAGTCCATTCGGGGGTCAGTTGCTGTTTCGGAGACTCAAGGTGCTGCTCCTTTCCCTGAGTGCATCATCCATGTGCAATTATACCCATTGCTCAATCTGTTCCGCATCCAGAGGAAAAAAATAATTTGTCCGGAAAGGATTTTTTTTTTTGACTCATGGAGAATTGAATTTTATCATTTAAATTTAACCATGTTGAAGAGAGTGTTTGTCGAATTCATTTTGCAGTTTGATTATCTCCACAAGTGTGTGGGATTGTGCTTATTTTTTAGCCCCTGCGACTTTCCTGCTCGGTCAGACACAAGGACCATCCAGCCGATGGAAGTCGCCGCTATTCCTTTCTTGACCCGCCGGGGGTGGGGGGCTCAGCACGAAAGGGCTCTTTGGTTAAATTTTTTGCCCCTTCCCTTCCATTCTTCTCCTTTCTGTCTACCAAGGAGAGAGATGGGTAAAGCATGCCCTCCAGGGGAAGCTGCCTGAGTGCGTGTGCCCCACGTGTCCAGAGGTTGGCAGCCCAATCCAGCCAGCACCAGAAGCAGCTGCTTGTTCAACTCCGTCATCAGCAGATTCATGTCGACACATTCAAGAAAGAAAGAACCTACATTTATATGGCGCCTTTCACGGCCACAGGACATCCCAAAGTGCTTTGGAGCCAATGAAGTACTTTTGAAGTGCAGTCACTGTTGTAATGTCGGAAACGTGGCAGCCAATTTGCGCACAGCAAGGTGCCACAAACAGCAATGAAATAAATGACCAGATAATCTGTTTTTAGTGATGTTGGTTGAGGGATCAATATTGGGCAGGACACTGGGGAGAACTCCTCTGGTCTTCAAAATACTACCTTAAGATCTTGTACGTTCACCCGAGAGGGCAGACTTGGTTTAATGTCCTATCGGAAAGACGGCATTTCCGACAGTCTTGCCCCTTGCCCCCCCCCCCCCCCCCGAGATCTCTGAGGCTCCAGCACACAGCTTAATGGATTGAAATAATGAAACGTGTCATAAAATTCTTCAACTGTTCTGAAAAGAGCTCAAAGTGAGCTACGTCAAATTAGGGATTTCCACTTGATCACCATTTTCAACGCTGCAGTTAGAGGTTAAATAATCTTGGATCTGTAATGAGTTATTAGAGGAGGGTGTTCCTGTGGAGAAAGAGCACTTCTTACATTTTAGATCTTGCACATAAAACCTTTGAAGCATTTCCTCCATGATTTGAGTGGTGAAGCGGCAGACAGCGTTGGATCCACCTCGGACACAACCTCGGGTTTGGGGCTCGCGTTTCTGATCCCGGTCGCACCACTGCAGGCGGTAACCCAATGGGAGAAGGCCGGGCTGGGCGGCTTGTGCACATCCCTGAGTGACTAGTCTCTCAGCGGCACCGGCAAGAGGCCTCTTAGAAAGTCGTCCGTCTGCCCTCTCCATCCCAGGAGAGAGACCTGGAGAAATTAGTGGCAGAATAAATTAGTTTTTAAAGGTGTGTTTTTTCTCTTCATAAAAATTGAGAAATAAATCTTGATTTTAATCTCTGGCTCGTGGAAAGCTGACATTTTAGGTGATCATGAAATGCTGGAAGTAAACGTAGCTGACAGGGCTCAGCATTCCAAAATGTTGAATTTGTCTGGAATCATTAATGTTACCTTCTAGAGTTGAATTTTAAAATGACTTCAAAACTCAGGCCCCAGCACTGACCCTACAGGAGTTGTGGGCTGGTGAAGGGAAATCTGCTCCATAGATGATAACAGGTCGGCCTTAACAAGACTGCTGATTGGCTGGGAAGTGGCATGTGACTTCACCCCACCTCAGAACCAAAAACAAGCCTTTGGCTTCGTGGTGGCATTCCCGCCTCTGAGTCAGAAGGTTCAGGGTTCAAACCCTGCTCCAGGCAGTCCTGCTGAGTGGAGACAGCCGTCAGGAACTGCTGCTGAACTTTGACCCATCCACATATCTGGTCATTACTATAATAAGTGCGTTCTTATAATCCCGTACCAAATCTTTCTGCCGTAATGTACTTGCAGGTACTGTGCAGGCACTGTGCCGTGGGGGAATCCAAGCGAGCATCATGATTTCGAGCCGCAGCGCCATGACGATGGCTGCATCGAGGTGATTGGCTTCACCATGGCATCATTGGTACGTCTCCGTTGCCTTGGATCAGTCTGTGCTGGCTGTAACTTAAAGTGGAATGTTTGCCCCCTCCTTGCTTTTATTTACTGGTCAATTAGTAACATTAGGAACAGAAGGAGGCCATTCAACCCCTCGAGTGCTCCGCCATTCTATTAGATCATGGCTGATCTGCACCTCAACTCTATTTCCCCACTTTTGCTCCATTTTAGCCTGGATGCACCAACGTACTGCATTCTCAAATTATTCGATGCCTGATATCCGACCATTTTTCAGATATTGTCTCTTCGGATTTCCTGGATTGCCATGATTCCTGTTTCCTGCTCAGATTTCTGACTGACCCCAACTTTTCCTGGGCAGTAACTTCATTTCTAGTTTCGGGGCCATTTGCGTGTTTCACAATGGGTTTTACCCCTGCAAACTGTACCAGAGGTCCTTTAAAGTGAGTTAAGGAAATGTAACTTGATGCTGATGGTTTTCCTTTAATCTTGGCGTGTCTCTTTATCGAGTTGACTTTCTCTCAATCTGTGTTGTAACCAAGGCTGCTCTGCAAGTTGGCGGACATGGGGAACGGCTCAACCAATGCCGCGAAGTGACACTAACAACGTACAAGTCGATTCCAATGCAGGTGGACGGGGAGCCGTGCAAGCTCGCGCCCTCTGTCATTCGCATCTCGTTGCGGAATCAGGCCAACATGGTCCAGAAGACCAAGAGGAGGACATCTATTCCTCTGCTCAATGAGTGAGTATCAATGCACACGCACGCGTCATGAACCGTTTAGGAACTTTCGTTAAACTTAAAGGACGAAGGGATTCACTGGAATTGTCATGTGATATTAGTGGTTCCAAGGTTGCCTCAGTTCCTAATTTTCTCGTTCTCTGGCCTCCTCTTACTCTTGTGTATGATGCTTTCAAACAGCCAATTAGATGAACTTTCCAAGCAGAAGGAATTGAGTGCTAGAGCAAATAGGAAGAGTTATTCTACGGAAAAGGGTCAGGCTCGTCGGATCTAAGGGCCTTTTCCTGTCACTTAAAAAAGCTCCTATTGAAAACTGCTGTGCGAGGCATCGTGGGAGCAGCCATTTTGTGAGAATCTCTTCCTTAGTAACAGCATGTTTAGCGAGTACTGCCACAGTCCACTGGCCCCAGTTACCTCACTGGCAGCTAGATTTGACACATTGCGCCTTCTCATGATAGAAGTTTGAAAGAATGAAAAAACACAGGAACAAGAGAGTACCACAAAACACCGACAGTTGTAAAGTTGGATCGGGGCATTATGGTGCCTAAGAGTGTGAGGGTTCGGAATTAATAATTGCAAAGCAACAGGCTCAATTGAGCATTGCAACTTTAACCAGTGGATCTACTGTTCCTTAATGACATCACAGCTTCCAGGCCCGGCCACTCCTCCCAGCCAGATCCCTGATGATCTCAACAGTGTTCGCAGTTAAAATATATATATAAAATTTAAATCAAGCAAACTGAAAGGAAAAGGAAGGGAAGATGTAGATGTGATTGTGTTTATAAGTAATTACTCCTGGTGAAAATCTCTTTCTTTAAGTAGACGGCTGCTGGTCGTTGGGAGAGTAACAAGTGATTATCACTCAAATTCTGCAGCTTAGTCCATGTAATGAGGTTACCGTATTAGAAACTGCCTGAAATTGATACAGTGCATGATGAACTATGTGCAAGATGGATGAATAGATCTCCCGTAGCATTCCTCACTGAGTTTACACTGTTTATCCCAAGAAACATACAATCTATTATCAGGACCACTGATTTACAGCAAAGGAATAAATCAAACTAGGGGGGCAGATAGTGTAAAACATGCGACTGCCCGTTTTACATCTCTTGCGATTTTTATTTCCGTTGACTGCAATGGGAGAGATGTAAAAGGGGTTGTCGACGGGCTATCGCCTGTTTTATACTATTGCACAGTCAAAATGACCCCCAGTGCTTTTACTACACAGTATTGGAGGAGCGTTAATAGTATTTTCAGGATCACATGCCATGATTGTTCTGGGAAGTGCACATCATATATTACTATTATATGTTCGTTTTTATCTCTCTCTTTTTTTAAAGCTCAGGATTGGAGAGGGAGGCACTAGGCAAATACAGTAATAGTGAACTTCGCACTTCAGTCTGAGTGAAGTAGAAGACTCGGCCACTCCCTGGCTACCACATCTGTAAGTCTGATGGGCTGAAAGGGACTAAAATGGGCCAGGGAGAGACAGAGAAGGAAACAGGAGAGGAGGGCTGGGGAATGGGGAAGATGAGAGGCCGCACTGGGGGAGGGGACTGAATTTTTTCCCCCCAGCTGTCAAGGTGGTCCTGCTGTGGATGGAGAAAGAGCTGAGAGAAGTCGATAAGGGATAAGGGTAATATGTAGGTGGGTCTCTAAACGTGTCACAGCTTTGTTGGAAGTAGCATGATGGCAAAAGTGTTACAGGAAGTGAGTGTTACATTTATAGGAGTAAAATACTGCAGATGCTGGAAATCTGAAATAAAAACAGAAAATGCGGAAATACTCAGGTCAGGCAGCATCTGTGGAGAGAGAAACAGAGTTGAAGTTTCAGGTCGATGGTCACCAACCTGAAACGTTAATTTTGTTTCTCTCTCCACAGATGCTGCCTGATCTGAGTATTTCCAGCATTTTCTGTTTATATTTCATTTATAGGAAGAAGATGCAGTCGGTGAAGAAAGGATGTAAAGCTTAAAGCTCTGATTCAGATAATGACAGATGCCCCCCGCACAGTGGGAGGTGGAGTATTTTACTTCTGGGGACACTGTCTTGATGGCACGCATATATGTAATGCATCAGTTTCTGCAAAGGAAAGATATCACAGTCGGGCAACTTTTGGAGAAGTACTCAGAAATAGTTTATATATATCAAAGGCTAAAATATATATATTGAGCAGCAATATGTTTTAAAAAAAAAAAGTTTTAATAGCGAAATAACACAAAGTGCTCAGTTGATCGGGGAAATTCGAGGAGTGTTTTTCCGAATTATGTTTAAACGCAGTGGGGTAGAAATTCTTCTTGAGTAGCAGTGCGAAGCGGGCAGTATCACATTGTCTGCCCGTTATATGCCCTGTCTGAAATTCAGTTCCATTGACTTTAATTGATTGAATAGCTAGCGGGTTGTAGAACGGGCGGCCCGTGCGATACCGCCTGCTTCTCACTGGCATTCAAGACGGATTTCTACCCCAGTTAATCATTCTGTGTTCCTGATGATGTTGCCTGTGCTCCCCTTTTCCTGTCTAAAATATACATCTATTAATGGAGATGCACTCTTAAATATAAGTTGGTGACAAAAACCTTCAGTGCTTTGCAGTGAAGTTGGTTAATGGTGAGTGGCTTTGGCAAATGAATTCTGTACTACGATTAATAATTTATATTTCTTCATTATATTTAATGGGGTTAAATTTAAGGTGACTTTTTCAGGAAGTGATCAGGTAAAATATATCCCACCAGGAAAGTGAAGTGTCACCAGTATAGATTGACTGCCAGTTTACTGTTGAACGCTAGGGATTGGCTGACATGCACACTGTGACCAGGGCTGTCTCCACTCATTGCAACTGAGGCAGAGAGCTGTCAGCAATATTTACAGAAACAGCTGCTTTACAGAGGACTTTGAAGCTGCGAATATGGCAGGCTCTGAGTGTGTCTCTCTTTTTGGAGCTGTGTGTCTGCGGTTTGTTTGTTTTCTTTTCATGGCTGAGCTGTGTGTGTGCGTGCAGAGGAGGAACAACCTGTATAAATTCACCATGAATGTGTAATATTCACCCTGGCCTATTGCCCCATCTGTGGCAGACAGCCAGACACCACCTCCCAACTCTTCTGCACTTAAAGTGCCATTGACTAGCGCACCAGCAGGCCCCAGAGTGACTCTGGAGTAGATTCTCAACGTGTCGCCCGGGTGTAAAACTGGCTCCTGTAGAAACCCCCCTTTTACTTGGCTTGCATTCCCTTGAGTTTATCAGGTTAAGGGTGATCTGATTGAGGTGTTTAAAATGATAGAGGGATTCGATAGGGTAGATAGAGAGAAACTATTACCTCTGGTGTGGGAATCCAGAACAAGGGGGCACAATCTTAAAGTTAGAGCTCGGCCCTTTAGGAGTGAAATGAGGAAGCACCTTTTCACACAACTGGCAATGGAAATCTGGCTGGAATTCTCTGCCCTAAAAGGCTGTAGATGTTGGGTTAATTGGAGCATTCAAGACTGAGAATGATAGATTTTTGTTAGGTAAGGGTATCGAGGGATATGGAGCAAAGGCGGGTAAATGGTGTTGATACAGATCTGCCATGATCTGATTGAATGGCAGAACAGGCTCGAGGGGCTGAATGGCCTCCTCCTGCTCCTATGTTACATTCCGTTGATTTCAATGGAAATGAAAAGCGGGCGATTTCCACAATGACCCACGACACGACACGACAATTTTACGCCCAGACGGCAAGTTGAAAATTGACCCCTCCTTCTCCAGTTTTCTCTCTCTCACTACTTGGGGGGGCAAGCAGCTGTCCAGCACCTTCATGTTGAGAACTCGTTGTGGGGAGGGCGTCTCGCAAGCCTTGGCGATCGGAACTTATGAGGATTCGCAGTAGGGTTTATAAAGGAAAGCATTAACTGTGCAAACAGACACAGCATCAGATCTCTGCCTGGACCATTATGTACAAAAAAGAGAAAGGAAGGAAGAAAGGGAAGCAAAGAAGTAGGCTGCTGTGTTTCCTACATTTGTGCTTTGCAGCCAATTAAGTACTTTTGAAGTGTGGTCATTCTTGTAATGCACGAAACGTAGCAGCCAATTTGCACACAGCAAATATTGGCCAGGACACCAGGAAGAACTCCCCTACTCTTCTTTGAAATAGTGCCATGGGATCTTTTACTTCTGAGAGGGCAGACGGGGCCTCGGTTTAACGTTTCATCCGACAACGCAGCACTCCCTCAGTACTGGACTGGAGTGTCAGTCTAGATTGTTGTGCTCAAGTCTCTCGAGTGGTATTTGAACCCACAGCCTTCTGACTCGGAGGCAAGAGTGCGACCACTGATCTGTGTTGATGCGTGCAATAAGAGACCCAAGAAAGGAGAACATTCTACCAGGTTCTCTGTCTAATTATCTTGTTCTAATTTCATGGTGTAGTGCAGGAACACTTGTACAATCCTCATGGGGATTAAGATGGAACAGGGGCATGAAAGACAGCCTCTCACTAAAATAGTGAGAAAACATCACAATACTTTCCTGACCATCTGCGGAACCTTTTTTTTTCTGAACCAAAGATGTTAACCAGCAGACGGGAGTGTGAAGCTGTAGTCCGTTATTTTCAGCTTCACTGTACGGTTAAAATTTGACTCTCCGCATGAAAGCTTTCAGCTTGTTCTATTAAAATGATTTATTATCTGCTTCAGTCAGCAGACGGTGCCAGAACGCCTGAAGATACGTGTGAATCGGATCAGCATGCACGACTACGAAGCCTTGCATTACGACAAGGAGAAACTAAAAGAAGCCTGTAAGTAGCCAGAGCCAGCGGGGCAGAGTATTTGCTGTCCTCCTCCATTAGTATAAAAAGCAAGTAGAGCTTGCATTTCTACAGCACCTTTCATGACCCAAAGCGCTTTACAGCCAATGAAGTACTTCTGAAGTGTAATCGCTGTTGTAATGTAGGGAAACACGGCAGCCAATTTGCACACAGCAAGATCCCACAAACAGCAATGAGATAATGACCGGAAAATTTGTTTTTTTAAGTGATGTTGGTTGAGGGATAAATATTGGTCAGGACACCGGAGAGAACTCCCCTGCCCGTCTTCAAATAGTGTCATGGGATCTTTTACGTCTACTTGAGAGGGCAGAAGGGGCCTCGGTTTAACATCTCATCCAAAATGCAGCACCTCCGACAGTGCAGCACTCCCTCAGTACTGCATATGTTTCAGTTGTAGGATGATACTGTATTACAACTGGGTAATTATCAGACGAATTCACCACCTCCAATTGTCATTCTATATTGACTGAGCATATTTAGTATTGGTATCACCATTTCACCTTTATAGCGCATTACGGATGACATTGCTCACCTTTGTCTCGCTGCCCTATCGGAATATAACAAAGGGATCATTGCTTCATCAGAACAGATGGTTTTGAATTTTTTTTAACCCTTTCCTGAAAGTAGTAATCCGACCGCAGTGGGTCTCACTCACTAAATGCAAGAGAGCTGGCGACAAGCTAAGGAGATCGTGCGTGCTGGTTTCACGTTGCTCTATATTGCAGTAGGTATTGTCTACGTGGGTGGCACAGGCCATGGTAAACAGCTCAGTGAGATTGTCAACATCCACAGGCATAAGTTACCATCAGAAAATGTGCACAACTTCATGCCAGACTTCATCGATCAAGCACATAGCTGTACGTTTTTGTTTTGAAGCCTAGTCTAGGGGGGGCACCTTTTGGTTCAAAGTCCTCCCCCATTTCATACTGAACAAAATAATGGTCCATGCAGAATTTTTTTTGTGTTGTTTCAGCAAGAACTTCAGATGTTTCTTTCCCATCTTAGACACCCTAGAGTCAGTTCTCTGGCTCTCTGCTAGAGTTGTGGGGGGTGGCAATACCAGGGATGGGAGAATGTTAGAAAATAAATAAAAACGCAATTTTAAAAAAGTTTGCTGTGGGAGCACTAGATGGCAATGTTGGGCAATTCTGAATGCCTGCTTGCAAAAATGGTCCATAATCTGTTGGACTATAACCTGGTGTTGTGCGACTTCTCATTTTTGTCCACCCCAGTCCAACACCGGCATCTCCACATCATGCTTGCAAAAAAGCAGTGTCAAGAAGGTTTAATACTGATCCCAGCCTGACTTGTACTTTGTGCTGGCAAACAATACCGGAATTGCCTGCTGGGAGGAAGATTGAGTAGTTTGCTTCTCATTTTTCACAATATATCTTTGCAAACCCACCTTATGTTTTGAATCTTCTAAATGTGTTCCTCCCTCCTGTTCTGACAGTGATGGGCATCACAATTAATGGGCGCAAATTAGTCCTCTATCTTCTACTCTCCCACCACTGTTGCTGCCTTTGTTTGGAACCACACCCAGTGTATTACAGGTACGGTCCTGTGTTTGGAACCACACCCAGTGTATTACAGGTACGGTCCTGTGTTTGGAACCACACCCAGTGTATTACAGGTACGGTCCTAGAAACATAGAAGATAGGAGCAGGAGTAGGCCATTCGGCCCCTCGAGCCTGCTCCGCCATTCGATGAGATCATGGCTGATCATCCAAACTCAGTAACCTGTCCCTGCCTTCTCCCCATATCCCTTGATCCCTTTAGCCTTAAGAAATATATCTATCTCCTTCTTGAATATATTTACTGACTTGGCCTCAACAGCCTTCTGTGGTAGAGAATTCCACAGGTTCACCACTCTCTGGGTGAAGAAATTCCTCCTCATCTCTGTCCTAAATGGCTTACCCCTTATCTTTAGACTGTGACCTCTTGTTCTGGACTCCCCTGCCATCGGGAACATCCTTCCTGCATCCAGTCTGTCTAGCCCAGTTAGAATTTTATAAGTTTCAATGAGATCTCCTCTCATTCTTCTAAACTCCAGCAAGTATAAGCCCAATCGACCCAATCTCTCCTCGTACGTCATTCCTGCCATCCCAGGTATCAGCCTGGTGAATCTTCGCTGCACACCCTCCATGGCAAGAACATCCTTCCTCAGATAAGGCGACCAAAACTGCACACAATACTCAAGGTGTGGTCTCACCAAGGCCCTGTACAGCTGCAGCAAGACATCCTTGTTCCTGCACTCTAACCCTCTCGCTACAAAGGCCAACATACCATTTGCCTTCTTAACCGCCTGCTGTACCTGCATGCTTACCTTCAGCGTCTAGTGCACAAGGACACCCAGGTCTCGTTGCATTTCCCCTTCTCCCAATCTATTGCCGTTCAGATAATCTGCCTTTCTGTTTTTGCCACCAAAGTGGATAACCTCGCATTTATCCACATTATACTGCATCTGCCATGTTTCTGCCCAATCACCCAACCTGTCCAAATCATACTGGAGTTTCTTGGCATCCTCCTCGCAGCACACACGCCCACCCAGCTTTGTGTCGCCTGCAAACTTGGAGATATTACAGCTAGTTCCCTCGTCTAGATCATTAATATATATTGTGAATAGCTGGGGTCCTAGGACTGATCCCTGCGGAACCCCACTAGTCACTGCCTGCCACTCGGAAAAAGACCCGTTTATTCCAACTCTTTGCTTCCTGTCTGCCAACCAGTTCTCTATCCAAGTCAGTACCTTGCCCCCAATCCCATGTGCCTTAACTTTACAAGCTAATCTCTTATGCGGGACCTTATCGAAAGCCTTCTGAAAGTCCAAATACACCACATCCACTGGTTCTCCCTTATCTATTCTATCAGTTACATCCTCAAAAAATTCCAGTAGATTAGTCAAGCACGATTTACCTTTTGTAAATCCATGCTGACTTTGTCCAATCCTGTCACTGTTTTCCAAGTGCTCTGCTATTACATCTTTTATAATGGACTCTAGCATTTTCCCCACAACCGATGTCAGGCTTACCGGTCTATAATTCCCCGTTTTTTCTTTACGACCTTTTTTGAACAGTGGGGTAACATTAGCCACCCTCCAATCCATGGGAACTGTTCCAGAGTCTATAGAATTTTGGAAGATGACCAGCAATGCATCTACTATTTCTAGGGCCACTTCCTTAAGTACCCTAGGATGTAGATTATCAGGCCATGGGGATTTATCGGCCTTTAATGCCGTCAATTTCCCTAACACCATTTCCCTACAAATACTGATTTCATTCAGTTCCTCCCTCTCATTAGACCCTATGTTCCCCGACATCTCTGGGAGGTTATTTGTGTTCTCCTTTGTGAAGACAGAGCCAAAGTATGTATTTAATTGGTCTGCCATTTCTTTGTTCCCCATTATAAATTCCCCTGATTCTGTGTTTGGAACCACACCCAGTGTATTACAGGTACTGTCCTGTGTTTGGAACCACACCCAGTGTATTACAGGTACTGTCCTGTGTTTGGAACCACACCCAGTGTATTGCAGCCACTGTCCTGTGTTTGGAACCACACCCAGTGTATTACAGGTACTGTCCTGTGTTTGGAACCACACCCAGTGTATTACAAGTACTCTCCTGTGTTTGGAACCACACCCAGTGTATTACAGGTACTGTCCTGTGTTTGGAACCACACCCAGTGTATTGCAGCCACTGTCCTGTGCTGGTAATTGTACATACAATATTGCAGTCACTGTCCTGCCTTTCTAACTGCACGCACAGAATGACAGTCACTATCCTGTGGCAGCGAACAGTGTCTTGTAGGCCTCATCTCCTGCTTGTGTAGATCCCTGGCGAGCTCTGTACTGTGTGTTCTGTTTTGCTTTGCCCAGTGTGGACATAGTTCAAGAAGTGCATCATTATTCACGCCTGGTTATAAACCTATCAGCAGCAATTCATTGCGTGTCTAAGTTTATAGCATCGCAGAGACCTAATAACCATAAAGAGAGACATTTATTTCAACATCACGGACTGTTTATTCTTTAATAAAATGATACAGAAAATCCGCTCTCCAGTATATGCTGATTTTCATTTTTCCACCCGTGCTGCTTAGCCAAGGCGCACGAGTTGCAAGGTTGAAGATAAGGTACAAAGCCACAAATAAATAGAGCTTCTGAGTGGATGAGCTGCCAATACTAATGGGGCAGTGCCACTGTAACGTTGGAATTGTTGGAGAGCTCTCGCTCCTCCTTATCTGTGAAACCTCCTCGAGCCCTATAAACCTCTGAGAATCATAGAATGGTTACAGCACAGAAGGAGGACATTCGGCCCGTCGAGCCCGTGCCGGCTCTCTGCAACAGCTCTTCAGCTAGTCCCACTCATCCGCCCTTTCCCCGTAGCCCTTTTGAAAGCCATGATTGAATCTGCCTCCACCACCCTCTCAGGCAGTGCATTCCAGATCCTAACCACTCGCTGCGTAAAAAAGTTTTTCCTCATGTCGCCTTTGGTTCTTCCGCCAATCACCTTAAATCTGTGTCCTCTGGTTCTCGACCCATCCACCAATGGGAACAGTTTCTCTCTATCTACTCTGTCTAGACCCCTCATGATTTTGAACATCTCTATCAAATCTCCTCTCAACATTCTCTGCTCCAAGGAGAACAACCCCAGCTTCTCCAGTCTATCCACATAACTGAAGTCCCTCATCCCTGGAACCATTCTTGTAAATCTTTTTTGCACCCTCTCTAAGGCCTTCACATCCTTCCTAAAGTGCAGTGCCCAGAATTGGACGCAATACTCCAGTTTATATTGCCTCTCCTTGTTCTTCCAACCAAATGTATCACTTCGTACTTTTCTGTGTTAAATTTCATCTGCCACGTGTCCGCCCAATCCACCAGCCTGTCTATGTCCTCTTCAAGCCTATCACTATCCTCCTCACTGTTCACTGTACTTCCAAATTTTGTGTCATCTGCAAATTTTGAAATTGTGCCCTGTACACCCACATGCAAGTCATTAATATATATCAAGAAAAGCAGTGGTCTTCGTACCGACCCCTGGGAAACACCACTGTGTACCTTCCTCCAGTCCGAAAAACAACCGTTCACCACTACTCTCTGTTTCCTGTCACTTAGCCAATTTTGTATCCATGCTGCCACTGTCCCTTTTATTCCATGGGCTTCAGCTTTGCTGGCAAGCCTATTATGTGGCACTTTATCAAATGCTTTTTGGAAGTCCACGCACACCACATCAACCGCATTGCCCTCATTAACCCTCTCTGTTACCTCATCAAAAAACTCAATCAAGTTAGTTAAACACGATTTGCCTTTAACAAATCCGTGCTGAATTTCCTTAATTAATCCACACTTGTCCAAGTGACTGTTAATTTTGTTCCGGATTATCGTTTCTAAAACCTTCCCTACTACCGAGGTTAAACTGACTAGCCTGTAGTTGCTGGGTTTATCCTTGCACCCTTTTTGAACAAGGGTGTAACATTTGCAATTCTCCAGTCCTCTAGCACCACCCCCGTATCCAAGGAGGATTGGAAGATTATGGCCAGTACCTCCGCAATTTCCACCTTTACTTCCCTCAGCATCCTAGGATGCATCCCATCCGGTCTTGGTGACTTATCTACTTTAAGTACATGATGTGGAGATGCCGGCGTTGGACTGGGGTGGACAAAAATGAGAAGTCGCACAACACCAGGTTATAGTCCAACAGATTTATTTAATTTTACAAGCTTTCGGAGCTGTTCGCTCCTTCTTCAGGTAAGGTAGCTGTGAGAGAATCTCCCAGAATTCACAATATAAACACAGAAAAAATCTATTCAAATCTTTCCCTACATCAAAGACACACTAAGAGCACAGCCAAGACAATGAGATGTGTCCCAGGGGGTCCAACGTGTCAAAACACCTGCTGGATGCATATCCTCTCCATTTGTGTTTTTAAAACAAAACCTGGAAAGACCGGCCATGATGTCAAGTCACGTTCTGTATCGTGACATGAACCCGATATCGCGATTGAGGCCATCCTCATGAGTGCGGAACTTGGCTATCAGTTTCTGCTCGATGATTTTGCGCTGTCGTGTATCCCGAAGGCCGCCTTGGACTTCACTCTACCTTCACTTCACTCTCACTTCAAAGACGGACGCCTCAGCACTTCACTCTACCGCAAGCCCACGGACAACCTCACGATGCTCCACTTCTCCAGCTTCCACCCTAACCACGTTAAAGAAGCCATCCCCTATGGACAAGCCCTGCGAATACACAGGATCTGCTCAGACGAGGAGGAACGCGATGGACACCTACGGACACTGAAAGACGCCCTCGTAAGAACGGGATATGACGCTCGACTCGTCAATCGACAGTTCCGACGGGCCACAGCGAAAAACCGCATAGACCTCCTCAGAAGACGAACACGGGACACAACCAACAGAGTACCCTACGTCGTCCAGTACTTCCCCGGAGCGGAAAAACTACGCCATGTTCTTCGCAGCCTTCAACATGTCATCGATGACGACGAACACCTTGCTAAGGCCATCCCCACGCCTCCACTACTCGCCTTCAAGCAGCCACCTAACCTCAAAAGTACCATCGTTCGCAGCAGATTACCCATCTTTCAGGAGAACAGCAACCACGACACCACACAACCCTGCCACGGCAACCTCTGCAAGACATGCCAAATCATGGACACAGATACCATCATCACACGTGAGGACACTACCCACCAGGTACATGGTACATACTCATGTGACTCGGCCAACGTTGTCTACCTGATACGTTGCAGTAAAGGATGCTCCAGAGCATGGTACATCGGCGAGACCATGCAGACACTGAGACAACGTATGAACGGACACCGTGCAACAATCGCCAGGCAGGAGGGTAGCCTCCCAGTCGGGGAACACTTCAGCAGTCGGGGCATTCAGCCTCGGATCTGCGGGTAAGCGTTCTCCAAGGCGGCCTTCGGGATACACGACAGCGCAAAATCATCGAGCAGAAACTGATAGCCAAGTTCCGCACTCATGAGGATGGCCTCAATCGCGATATCGGGTTCATGTCACGATACAGAACGTGACTTGACATCATGGCCGGTCTTTCCAGGTTTTGTTTTAAAAACACAAATGGAGAGGATATGCATCCAGCAGGTGTTTTGACACGTTGGACCCCCTGGGACACATCTCATTGTCTTGGCTGTGCTCTTAGTGTGTCTTTGATGTAGGGAAAGATTTGAATAGATTTTTTCTGTGTTTATATTGTGAATTCTGGGAGATTCTCTCACAGCTACCTTACCTGAAGAAGGAGCGAACAGCTCCGAAAGCTTGTAAAATTAAATAAATCTGTTGGACTATAACCTGGTGTTGTGCGACTTCTCACTTTTACTTTAAGTACAGCCAGCCTTTCTTGTACCTCCTCTTTATCAATTTTTATCCCATCCAGTATCTCAACTACCAATCAAAAGTTATTGCGGAAAATAAAAGCTCATGGTGTAGGGGGTAACATATTGGCATGGATAGAAGATTGGCTAGCTAACCGAGTAGGCATAAATGGGTCATTTTCTGATTGGCAAGATGTAACGAGTGGTGTGCCACAGGGATCAGTGCTGGGGCCTCAACTTTTTACAATTTATATAAATGACTTGGAAGAAGGGACTGAAGGTATGGTTGCTAAATTTGCTGATGACACAAAAATAGATAGGAAAGTAAATTGTGAAGAGGACATAAGGAGGCTACAAAGGGATATAAATAGGTTAAGTGAGTGGGCAAAGATCTGGCAAATGGAGTATAATGTGGGAAAATATGAAGTTGTCCATTTTGGCAGGAAGAATAAAAAAGAAGCATATTTTCTAAATGGTGAGAGATTGCAGAGCTCTGAGATGCAGAGGGATCTGGGTGTCCTAGTGCATGAATCGCAAAAGGTTAGTATGCAGGTACAGCAAGTAATTAGGAAAGCTAATAGAATGTTATCGTTTATTGCGAGGGGAATTGAATACAAAAGTAGGGAGGTTATGCTTCAGTTATACAGAGCATTGGTGAGACCACATCTGGAGTACTGTGTACAGTATTGGTCTCCTTATTTAAGGAAGGATGTAAATGCATTGGAAGCAGTTCAGAGAAGGTTTACTAGACTAATAATGGACGGGTTGTCTTATGAGGAAAGGTTAGACAGGCTAGGCTTGTATCTGCTGGAGTTTAGAAGAGTAAGAGGTGACTTGATTGAAACAAAAGATCCTGAGGGGTCTTGACAGGGTGGATGTGGAGAGGATGTTTCCTCTTGTGGGAGAATCTAGAACTAGGAGTCACTTTAAAAATAAGTGGTCGCCCATTTAAGACACAGATGAGGAGAAATTTTTTCTCAGAGGGTCGTGAGTCTTTGGAACTCTCTTCCTCAGAGGGCGGTGGAAGCAGAGTCTTTGAATATTTTTAAGGCAGAGATAGATAGATTCTTGATAAGCAAGGGGGTGAAAAGTTATCAGGGGTAGGCAGGAATGTGGAGTAATCAGATCAGCCATGATCTTATTGAATGGCGGAGCAGGCTCGAAGGGCCGAGTGGCCTACTCCTGCTCCTAATTCATATGTATGTACCTCCTTTCATCATCTTCCTTGGTAAAGACAGATGCAAAGTACTCATTTAGTACCTCATCCGTGCCCTCTGCCTCCATGCGTAGGTCTCCATTTTGATCCCCAATTGGCCCCACCCCTCCTCTTACTACCCATTTACTATTTATATGCCTATAGAAGACTTTTGGATTCCCTTTCATGTCAGCTGCCAATCTATTCTCATACTCTCTCTTTGCCCCTCTTACTTCCTTTTTCACTTCCCCTCTGAACTTTCTATATTCAGCCTGGTTCTCACTTGTATTCTCAACCTGACATCTGTCATACGCCTCCTTTTTCTGCTTCAGCTTACTCTCTTTCTCTTTCTCTTTCACCATCCAGGGAGCTCTGACTTTGGTTGCCCTACCTTTCCCCCTCGTGCGAATGTACCTCGACTGTACCCAAACCATCTCTTTAAAGGCAGCCCATTGTTCGATTACAGTTTTGCCTGCCAGTCTTTGATTCCAATTTACTTGGGCCAGATCCATTCTCAACCCACTGAAATTGGCCTTCCTCCAATTAAGTATTTTTACTCTAGATTGCTCCCTGTCCTTTACAATAGCTAATCTAAACCTTATGATACTCTGATCACTGTTCCCTAAATGTTCCCCTACTGACACTTGCTCTACTTGACCCACCTCATTCACCAGAACCAGATCCAGCAATGCCTCCTTCCTCGTTGGGCTGGAAACGTACTGATCAAGAAAGTTCTCCTAAACACACTTCAGAAATTCTTCCCCCTCTCTGCCCTTTACACTATTACTATCCTAGTCTATTATTAGGATAGTTGAAGTCCCTCATTATCACTACTCTATAGTTCTTGCACCTCTCTGGAATTTCCCTGCAAATTTGTTCCTCTATATCCTTCCCACTAGTTGGCGATCTATAGAATACACCTAGTAGTGTAATGGCACCTCTACTGTTTCTCAACTTTAACCAAATAGATTCTGTCCTTGACCCCTCCAGGACATCCTCTCTCTCCAGCACTGTAAAATTCTCCTTAATCAATACTGACACCCCACCTCCTTTCTTTCCTTCCCTATCTTTCCTGAACACCTTATATTCAGGAATATTTAGTACCCAATCCTGCCCTTTTTGAGCCAGGTCTCTGTTATCGCCACAACATCATATTCCCATGTGTCTATTTGCGCCTGCAGCTCACCAACCTTATTTACCACACTTCGTGCATTCACACACATGCACTGTGAACCTATCTTAGACCTTCTTGTACTCTCTCTTAGTCTGACCCCACCTAATACCGTACTATTTCTTACTCTAGTACTATCTGTCTCTCCCAATCCTTTGTGCACCTTGTTTCTCCTTTCTAATGCTACATCCTGGTGCCCATCCCCCAGCCAAATTAGTTGAAACCCTCCCCAACATCACAAGCAAACCGCCCCCTCCCCGCGAGGACATTGGTCCCGGCTCTGTTGAGGTGAAACCCGTCCGGCCTGTACAGGTCCCACCTACCCCAGAACCGGCCCCAATGCCCCAGGAATCTAAAGCCCTCCCTCCTGCACCATCTCTCCAGCCACGCATTCACCTGCTCTATCCTCCCATTTCTATACTCACTAGCTTGTGGCATCGGGAGTAATCCGGAGATTACTACCTTTTGAGGTCCTGCTTTTTAATCTCTTTCCTAGCTCCCTAAAATCACCCTCCCCCCTCAGAATGTCAGAATGTTCTGCAGCCGCTCAGTGACACCCTTGGCCCTGGCACCAGAGAGGCAACATACCATCCTGGAGTCACGTCTGTGGCCGTAGAAACGCCTGTCTGTTTCCCCTAACTATCGAATCTCTTACTGCTTTCCCAATCTTCTTCCCCCGCCCCCCCCACCACCCCACGTACAGCTGAGCCACCCGTGGTGCTGTGGACTTGGCTCTGGCTGTACTCCCCAGAGGAACCGTTGCCTTCACCATTATACAATCCTGAATACTGGTTAGAGAGTGAGATGCGCTCGGGATTCCTGCACTACCTGCCTGGTCCTCCTTGTCTGTCTGATGGTCACCCATTCCCTCTCTGCCTGCACACTCTTACACTGCGGGGTGACCACCTCCTGAAACGTGCTAGCCACGTAGCTCTCAGCCTCATGGATGCACCGCAGTGACGCCAACTGCTGCTCCTCAAGCTCCGAAACCTGGAGCTTGAGCTCCTCCAGCTGACGACACTTCTGGCACATTTGGTTGTCCAGGACACGGGAAGCGCCTGGAGTTCCCACGTGGCACAAGATGTGCATTCCACGGGACCGAGGTGCCCTGCCATGCCTCTACTTAATAGACTATTAAGTAATTTAACAGAAATAAACTTAAGACTTAAAAAAAACCAATCAGCTTCTTCCCTTGTGTTGACACCACTTACCGCGCTCCCCCCAGGCTCTTAGGCTTATCTTTATCTGCGGCCGCTCCTCTTGCTCTCCCGCAGGTCCGCTCTCGTGTCTATTAACTTAGAGATCTTGGGTTCTGTGGTTCCATTCCTCCTTTTCAGTTCGACGTCTCACCCGCCTTCCTCCTCTCCACCGAATTCCTACGCTTACCAAATTCCTCCACTCTACTTGCGATCCACTCCGTTTGCATTCTCCCAGCTCTGTTTCCGAGCTCTGTGCTCAAGCTCTGCATTCTGAGAACTCTGCGTTCCTCCAACTCTCCCCCACTTCCTTTGCCCCACCATTGGCAGCCGTGCCTTTAGCTATTTGGCCCTAATCACTGGAATTCCCTCCCCGAACCTCTCCGCCTCTCCTCCTTTAAGACACTGCTTAAAACCTACCTCTTTGACTGAGCTTTTAGTCACCTGTCCTAATATCTCCTCCTTTGTCTGGTTACTCTCCTGTGAAATGCCTTTTGACGTTTTAATACGTTAAAGGTGCTATTTAAATATAAGTTGTTGTTGTGGAATAGCCTAATCGAAAACTCCATTGTATAGAAAGAAGAAAGAAAGACTTGCATTTATAGAGTGCCTTTCACGACCACCGGACGTCTCAAAGCGCTTTACAGCCAATGAAGTATTTTTGAAGTGTAGTCACTGTTGTAATGTGGGATACGCGGCAGCCAATTTGACACAGCAAGCTCCCACATACAGCAATGTGATAATGACCAGATAATCTGTTTCTGTAATGTTGATTGAGGGATAAATATTGGCCAGGACACCGGGGATAACTCCCCTGCTTTTCTTCAAAATAGTGCCATGGGATCTTTTACATCCACCTGAGAGAGCAGATGGGGCCTCGGTTTAACGTCTCATCCGAAAGACGCACCTCCGACAGTGCAGCACTCCCTCAGCGTCAGCCTAGATTTATGTGCTCAAGTCCCTGGAGTGGGACTTGAACCCACAACCTTCTGACTCGGAGGCGAGTGTGCTACCCTCTGAGCCACAGCCAACATGTTGGGCCTTCGGGGAATGTTTACACTGCAACAAACCTTTAATCCCCAGTGTGACCTTTCACACTGCAGATTCCAGAACTATTTCTTACTTTAAAAAAAATCATAGTTTGAATTCAAACTAACAATTGTTCTGGGCCACGCAAGGATCGCAGCCCAGTCCAATAATGGAGACGCTAGAATTGGCCGCAGTGTTCCTGCACTACAGAAGGGCAAACTGAGCCAGGGTTTCCACTCCTGAACCATTGGCGTCTGGCCAGGGTGGAGGCTTGGCTCTGATACCTCCCATTGCTGACACTCACTAACTTGGCTTTCACATGAAGACTGGTGACTTTGGACAACCGCTTGAGACAGCCAGTCCCTATAGAAGTATACACCTGCAAGAGATGGTGCCTTGAGAGGGGAAAACTATGCAATGCATGTCACATCTGCAGCGTGTCTCAGTTTTGAGACTATTGGAATGCAGGAGTTAATAAGCCTGAGGTTTGTCACACTAGGGCCGCTCCTTTGATCTGATAGCTTTGGAGCAGACCTGGTCAGCTGTATTTATGGGTCAATAATTAAAAAAATAACATTGCAGCCAGTCTGACTGAACATTTGTCGAAAGCAGACAGGAGCTGTTTGGTTAAGACCAGAAAGTGTTTGTGTTGAGAAAGTTGATTTGTGACAGTTTTCAGCTTAAGGACTCAGTGGAGCGGGAGCTGCATGTTTATGTTGTTACTGAGGGGTAATTTACTCCCCTTCAGCCTTTACTGCTGGGCCCCTTGAGACCAGACTACGTACCTACGGGGTGGGGGAGAGGGAGAGTGTGGACAGACTTGCCAATGTATTTGAAAAATAGATTGGGATTAAGTACCGTGTTATCTGGCGTACAAGTTGCACCTGAATATAGGTCACAGTCTTTGCAGCAGGCATGTTACATAAATCACCCGTGGATACAGTTACACCAGTGGTCGTATTTTGCTCTGGATGTTGATGTTTATGAAAAAGTAGATGTCACGAAGCAGGTAAGTAAAATCACTGACAGACTTTATTCCATATTAGCCCGGTTTACCTTCCCCTCTCCCCCCTCCCCCCACCGGCCCCATCAAAATGTGTGCAAGGGGAATAAGAAAAAAAGCCACAAATCGCTAGGAAAGGGCTTGTTACTGACTATGTAGAGCTAGTTAAAAGTCTCTGTTCAGAAACATTTGTAGGTTTGCTTAGTGGGATAGACTGTTGTTTACTTCGGTTCAGAATGGAAGTAAGTTCTAATAAATGTTAGCACAACTAGTAGTTACTGCTATAAAATAATCAGTCGTGACGATGTGGATTTATCACCTTCATTAATCGACTCCTGAGAGTCACTGGACACTCAGGCAAACTTAATCCTTTATTTCTCAGTGATAGTACAGTGAGGAAAAATGAAATAAAAATGCGTAGTACAATATATTGACTCTCCAACCCCAGTGAGGTACAGTATATTGACACTGTGCCCCAGTGAGGTACAGTATATTGACACTGTGTCCCAGTGAGGTACAGTATATTGACACTGCGCCCCAGTGAGGCACAGTATATTGACACTCTGCCCCAGTGAGGTACAATATATTGACACTGTGCCCCAGTGAGGTACAGTATATTGACACTGCGCCCCAGTGAGGCACAGTATATTGACACTGCGCCCCAGTGAGGCACAGTATATTGACACTGCGCCCAAGTGAGGCACAGTATATTGACACTCTGCCCCAGTGAGGTACACTATATTGACACTGTGCCCCAGTGAGGTACAGTATATTGACACTGTGCCCCAGTGAGATACAGTATATTGACACTGCGCCCCAGTGAGGTACAGTATATTGACACTGTGCCCCAGTGAGGTACAGTATATTGACACTGCGCCCCAGTGAGGTACAGTATATTGACACTCTGCCCCAGTGAGGTACAGTATATTGACACTGTGCCCCAGTGAGGTACAGTATATTGACTCTCTGCCCCAGTGAGGTACAGTATATTGACACTCTGCCCCAGTGAGGTACAGTATATTGACACTGTGCCCCAGTGAGGTACAGTATATTGACACTCTGCCCCAGTGAGGTACAGTATATTGACACTGTGCCCCAGTGAGGTACAGTATATTGACACTGTGTCCCAGTGAGGTACAGTATATTGACACTGCGCCCCAGTGAGGCACAGTATATTGACACTCTGCCCCAGTGAGGTACAATATATTGACACTGTGCCCCAGTGAGGTACAGTATATTGACACTGCGCCCCAGTGAGGCACAGTATATTGACACTGCGCCCAAGTGAGGCACAGTATATTGACACTCTGCCCCAGTGAGGTACACTATATTGACACTGTGCCCCAGTGAGGTACAGTATATTGACACTGTGCCCCAGTGAGATACAGTATATTGACACTGCGCCCCAGTGAGGTACAGTATATTGACACTGTGCCCCAGTGAGGTACAGTATATTGACACTGCGCCCCAGTGAGGTACAGTATATTGACACTCTGCCCCAGTGAGGTACAGTATATTGACACTGTGCCCCAGTGAGGTACAGTATATTGACTCTCTGCCCCAGTGAGGTACAGTATATTGACACTCTGCCCCAGTGAGGTACAGTATATTGACACTGTGCCCCAGTGAGGTACAGTATATTGACACTCTGCCCCAGTGAGGTACAGTATATTGACACTGTGCCCCAGTGAGGTACAGTATATTGACACTCTGCCCCAGTGAGGTACAGTATATTGACACTCTGCCCCAGTGAGGTACAGTATATTGACACTGCGCCCCAGTGAGGTACAGTATATTGACACTCTGCCCCAGTGAGGTACAGTATATTGACTCTGTGCCCCAGTGAGGTACAGTATATTGACACTGCGCCCCAGTGAGGTACAGTATATTGACACTGCGCCCCAGTGAGGGACAGTATATTGACACTGTGCCCCAGTGAGGTACAGTATATTGACACTGCGCCCCAGTGAGGTACAGTATATTGACACTCTGCCCCAGTGAGGTACAGTATATTGACACTGCCCCAGTGAGGTACAGTATATTGACACTCTGCCCCAGTGAGGTACAGTATATTGACACTCTGCCCCAGTGAGGTACAGTATATTGACACTGCGCCCCAGTGAGGTACAGTATATTGACACTGCGCCCCAGTGAGGTACAGTATATTGACACTGTGCCCCAGTGAGGTACAGTATATTGACACTGTGCCCCAGTGAGGTACAGTATATTGACACTGTGCCCCAGTGAGGTACAGTATATTGACACTGCCCCAGTGAGGTACAGTATATTGACACTCTGCCCCAGTGAGGTACAGTATATTGACACTCTGCCCCAGTGAGGTACAGTATATTGACACTCTGCCCCAGTGAGGTACAGTATATTGACTCTCTGCCCCAGTGAGGTACAGTATATTGACACTGCGCCCCAGTGAGGTACAGTATATTGACTCTCTGCCCCAGTGAGGTACAGTATATTGATACTGCCCCAGTGAGGTACAGTATATTGACTCTCTGCCCCAGTGAGCTACCGTATTTTGACACTGCCCCAGTGAGGTACAGTATATTGACACTGTGCCCCAGTGAGGTACTGTATATTGACACTGTGCACCAGTGAGGTACAGTATATTGACACTGTGCCCCAGTGAGGTACAGTATATTGACACTGTGCCCCAGTGAGGTACAGTATATTGACACTGTGCCCCAGTGAGGTACTGTATATTGACACTCTGCCCCAGTGAGGTACAGTATATTGACACTGTGCCCCAGTGAGGTACAGTATATTGACTCTCTGCCCCAGTGAGGTACAGTATATTGACTCTTTGCCCCAGTGAGCTACAGTATATTGACACTGTGCCCCAGTGAGGTACAGTATATTGACACTCTGCCCCAGTGAGGTACAGTATATCGACACTGTTCCCCAGTGAGGTACAGTATATTGACTCTCTGCCCCAGTTAGCTACAGTATATTGACACTGTGCCCCAGTGAGGTACAGTATATTGACTCTCTGCCCCAGTGAGGTACAGTATATTGACTCTCTGCCCCAGTGAGCTACAGTATATTGACACTGTGCCCCAGTGAGGTACAGTATATTGACACTGCGCCCCAGTGAGGTACAGTATATTGACACTGTGCCCCAGTGAGGTACAGTATATTGACACTGTGCCCCAGTGAGGTACAGTATATTGACACTGCCCCAGTGAGGTACAGTATATTGACACTGCGCCCCAGTGAGGTACAGTATATTGACACTGTGCCCCAGTGAGGTACAGTATATTGACACTGCGCCCCAGTGAGGTACAGTATATTGACACTGCGCCAGTGAGGTACAGTATATTGACACTGTGCCCCAGTGAGGTACAGTATATTGACACTCTGCCCCAGTGAGCTACAGTATATTGACTCTGTGCCCCAGTGAGGTACAGTATATTGACACTGTGCCCCAGTGAGGTACAGTATATTGACACTGTGCCCCAGTGAGGTACAGTATATTGACACTGTGCCCCAGTGAGGTACAGTATATTGACACTGTGCCCCAGTGAGGTACAGTATATTGACACTGTGCCCCAGTGAGGTACAGTATATTGACACTGCGCCCCAGTGAGGTACAGTATATTGACACTGCGCCCCAGTGAGGTACAGTATATTGACACTGCGCCCCAGTGAGGTACAGTATATTGACACTGCGCCCCAGTGAGGTACAGTATATTGACTCTGTGCCCCAGTGAGGTACAGTATATTGACACTCTGCCCCAGTGAGGTACAGTATATTGACACTGTGCCCCAGTGAGGTACAGTATATTGACACTCTGCCCCAGTGAGGTACAGTATATTGACACTGCGCCCCAGTGAGGTACAGTATATTGACACTCTGCCCCAGTGAGGTACAGTATATTGACACTCTGCCCCAGTGAGGTACAGTATATTGACACTGTGCCCCAGTGAGGTACAGTATATTGACACTCTGCCCCAGTGAGGTACAGTATATTGACACTGTGCCCCAGTGAGGTACAGTATATTGACACTCTGCCCCAGTGAGGTACAGTATATTGACACTGCGCCCCAGTGAGGTACAGTATATTGACACTCTGCCCCAGTGAGGTACAGTATATTGACACTCTGCCCCAGTGAGGTACAGTATATTGACACTGTGCCCCAGTGAGGTACAGTATATTGACACTCTGCCCCAGTGAGGTACAGTATATTGACACTGCGCCCCAGTGAGGTACAGTATATTGACACTCTGCCCCAGTGAGGTACAGTATATTGACACTCTGCCCCAGTGAGGTACAGTATATTGACACTGCGCCCTAGTGAGGTACAGTATATTTTACACTCTGCCCCAGTGAGGTACAGTATATTGACACTGTGCCCCAGTGAGGTACAGTATATTTTACACTCTGCCCCAGTGAGGTACAGTATATTGACACTGTGCCCCAGTGAGGTACAGTATATTGACACTGCCCCAGTGAGGTACAGTATATTGACACTGTGCCCCAGTGAGGTACAGTATATTGACACTGTGCCCCAGTGAGGTACAGTATATTGACACTGTGCCCCAGTGAGGTACAGTATATTGACACTGCCCCAGTGAGGTACAGTATATTGACACTGTGCCCCAGTGAGGTACAGTATATTGACACTCTGCCCCAGTGAGGTACAGTATATTGACACAGCCCCAGTGAGGTACAGTATATTGACTCTCTGCCCCAGTGAGGTACAGTATATTGACACTGTGCCCCAGTGAGGTACAGTATATTGACACTCTGCCCCAGTGAGGTACAGTATATTGACACTGCGCCCCAGTGAGGTACAGCTATATTGACACTGTGCCCCAGTGAGGTACAGTATATTGACACTGTGCCCCAGTGAGGTACAGTATATTGACACTGTGCCCCAGTGAGGTACAGTATATTGACACTGCGCCCCAGTGAGGTACAGTATATTGACACTCTGCCCCAGTGAGGTACAGTATATTGACACTCTGCCCCAGTGAGGTACAGTATATTGACACTGCGCCCCAGTGAGGTACAGTATATTGACACTGTGCCCCAGTGAGGTACAGTATATTGACACTGTGCCCCAGTGAGGTACAGTATATTGACACTGTGCCCCAGTGAGGTACAGTATATTGACACTGTGCCCCAGTGAGGTACAGTATATTGACACTGTGCCCCAGTGAGGTACAGTATATTGACACTGTGCCCCAGTGAGGTACAGTATATTGACACTGCTCCCCAGTGAGGTACAGTATATTGACACTCTGCCCCAGTGAGGTACAGTATATTGACACTGCTGCCCCAGTGAGGTACAGTATATTGACACTGCTGCCCCAGTGAGGTACAGTATATTGACACTCTGCCCCAGTGAGGTACAGTATATTGACACTGTGCCCCAGTGAGGTACAGTATATTGACACTGCCCCAGTGAGGTACAGTATATTGACACTGTGCCCCAGTGAGGTACAGTATATTGACACTGGCCCCAGTGAGGTACAGTATATTGACACTGCCCCAGTGAGGTACAGTATATTGACACTCTGCCCCAGTGAGGTACAGTATATTGACACTGTGCCCCAGTGAGGTACAGTATATTGACACTGCCCCAGTGAGGTACAGTATATTGACACTCTGCCCCAGTGAGGTACAGTATATTGACACTGTGCCCCAGTGAGGTACAGTATATTGACACTGTGCCCCAGTGAGGTACAGTATATTGACACTGCGCCCCAGTGAGGTACAGTATATTGACACTCTGCCCCAGTGAGGTACAGTATATTGACACTGTGCCCCAGTGAGGTACAGTATATTGACACTCTGCCCCAGTGAGGTACAGTATATTGACACTGCCCCAGTGAGGTACAGTATATTGACTCTCTTCCCCAGTGAGGTACAGTATATTGACACTGTGCCCCAGTGAGGTACAGTATATTGACACTGCCCCAGTGAGGTACAGTATATTGACACTGTGCCCCAGTGAGGTACAGTATATTGACACTGCCCCAGTGAGGTACAGTATATTGACACTGCCCCAGTGAGGTACAGTATATTGACACTCTGCCCCAGTGAGGTACAGTATATTGACACTCTGCCCCAGTGAGGTACAGTATATTGACACTGCCCCAGTGAGGTACAGTATATTGACACTGCTGCCCCAGTGAGGTACAGTATATTGACACTGTGCCCCAGTGAGGTACAGTATATTGACACTGTGCCCCAGTGAGGTACAGTATATTGACACTGCTGCCCCAGTGAGGTACAGTATATTGACACTCTGCCCCAGTGAGGTACAGTATATTGACACTGTGCCCCAGTGAGGTACAGTATATTGACACTCTGCCCCAGTGAGGTACAGTATATTGACACTGCCCCAGTGAGGTACAGTATATTGACACTCTGCCCCAGTGAGGTACAGTATATTGACACTGTGCCCCAGTGAGGTACAGTATATTGACACTCTGCCCCAGTGAGGTACAGTATATTGACACTGCGCCCCAGTGAGGTACAGTATATTGACACTCTGCCCCAGTGAGGTACAGTATATTGACACTCTGCCCCAGTGAGGTACAGTATATTGACACTGTGCCCCAGTGAGGTACAGTATATTGACACTGCGCCCCAGTGAGGTACAGTATATTGACACTCTGCCCCAGTGAGGTACAGTATATTGACACTCTGCCCCAGTGAGGTACAGTATATTGACACTGTGCCCCAGTGAGGTACAGTATATTGACACTCTGCCCCAGTGAGGTACAGTATATTGACACAGCCCCAGTGAGGTACAGTATATTGACTCTCTTCCCCAGTGAGGTACAGTATATTGACACTGTGCCCCAGTGAGGTACAGTATATTGACACTCTGCCCCAGTGAGGTACAGTATATTGACACTGCGCCCCAGTGAGGTACAGTATATTGACACTGTGCCCCAGTGAGGTACAGTATATTGACACTGTGCCCCAGTGAGGTACAGTATATTGACACTGTGCCCCAGTGAGGTACAGTATATTGAGAATGCGCCCCAGTGAGGTACAGTATATTGACACTCTGCCCCAGTGAGGTACAGTATATTGACACTCTGCCCCAGTGAGGTACAGTATATTGACACTGCGCCCCAGTGAGGTACAGTATATTGACACTGTGCCCCAGTGAGGTACAGTATATTGACACTGTGCCCCAGTGAGGTACAGTATATTGACACTGTGCCCCAGTGAGGTACAGTATATTGACACTGCGCCCCAGTGAGGTACAGTATATTGACACTGTGCCCCAGTGAGGTACAGTATATTGACACTGTGCCCCAGTGAGGTACAGTATATTGACACTGCGCCCCAGTGAGGTACAGTATATTGACACTCTGCCCCAGTGAGGTACAGTATATTGACACTCTGCCCCAGTGAGGTACAGTATATTGACACTGCCCCAGTGAGGTACAGTATATTGACACTCTGCCCCAGTGAGGTACAGTATATTGACACTGTGCCCCAGTGAGGTACAGTATATTGACACTGTGCCCCAGTGAGGTACAGTATATTGACACTCTGCCCCAGTGAGGTACAGTATATTGACACTGCCCCAGTGAGGTACAGTATATTGACACTCTGCCCCAGTGAGGTACAGTATATTGACACTCTGCCCCAGTGAGGTACAGTATATTGACACTCTGCCCCAGTGAGGTACAGTATATTGACACTGCCCCAGTGAGGTACAGTATATTGACACTCTGCCCCAGTGAGGTACAGTATATTGACACTGTGCCCCAGTGAGGTACAGTATATTGACACTGTGCCCCAGTGAGGTACAGTATATTGACACTGCCCCAGTGAGGTACAGTATATTGACACTGTGCCCCAGTGAGGTACAGTATATTGACACTGGCCCCAGTGAGGTACAGTATATTGACACTGCCCCAGTGAGGTACAGTATATTGACACTGTGCCCCAGTGAGGTACAGTATATTGACACTGTGCCCCAGTGAGGTACAGTATATTGACACACTGCCCCAGTGAGGTACAGTATATTGACACTGCCCCAGTGAGGTACAGTATATTGACACTGCCCCAGTGAGGTACAGTATATTGACACTGTGCCCCAGTGAGGTACAGTATATTGACACTGTGCCCCAGTGAGGTACAGTATATTGACACTGTGCCCCAGTGAGGTACAGTATATTGACACTGCTGCCCCAGTGAGGTACAGTATATTGACACTGCTGCCCCAGTGAGGTACAGTATATTGACACTGCGCCCCAGTGAGGTACAGTATATTGACACACTGCCCCAGTGAGGTACAGTATATTGACACTGTGCCCCAGTGAGGTACAGTATATTGACACTCTGCCCCAGTGAGGTACAGTATATTGACACTGCCCCAGTGAGGTACAGTATATTGACTCTCTTCCCCAGTGAGGTACAGTATATTGACACTGTGCCCCAGTGAGGTACAGTATATTGACACTCTGCCCCAGTGAGGTACAGTATATTGACACTGCGCCCCAGTGAGGTACAGTATATTGACACTCTGCCCCAGTGAGGTACAGTATATTGACACTCTGCCCCAGTGAGGTACAGTATATTGACACTGTGCCCCAGTGAGGTACAGTATATTGACACTGCGCCCCAGTGAGGTACAGTATATTGACACTCTGCCCCAGTGAGGTACAGTATATTGACACTCTGCCCCAGTGAGGTACAGTATATTGACACTGTGCCCCAGTGAGGTACAGTATATTGACACTCTGCCCCAGTGAGGTACAGTATATTGACACAGCCCCAGTGAGGTACAGTATATTGACTCTCTTCCCCAGTGAGGTACAGTATATTGACACTGTGCCCCAGAGAGGTACAGTATATTGACACTCTGCCCCAGTGAGGTACAGTATATTGACACTGCGCCCCAGTGAGGTACACTATATTGACACTGTGCCCCAGTGAGGTACAGTATATTGACACTGTGCCCCAGTGAGGTACAGTATATTGACACTGTGCCCCAGTGAGGTACAGTATATTGACACTGCGCCCCAGTGAGGTACAGTATATTGACACTCTGCCCCAGTGAGGTACAGTATATTGACACTCTGCCCCAGTGAGGTACAGTATATTGACACTCTGCCCCAGTGAGGTACAGTATATTGACACTGCTGCCCCAGTGAGGTACAGTATATTGACACTGTGCCCCAGTGAGGTACAGTATATTGACACTGTGCCCCAGTGAGGTACAGTATATTGACACTGTGCCCCAGTGAGGTACAGTATATTGACACTGCGCCCCAGTGAGGTACAGTATATTGACACTGTGCCCCAGTGAGGTACAGTATATTGACACTGTGCCCCAGTGAGGTACAGTATATTGACACTGCGCCCCAGTGAGGTACAGTATATTGACACTCTGCCCCAGTGAGGTACAGTATATTGACACTCTGCCCCAGTGAGGTACAGTATATTGACACTGCCCCAGTGAGGTACAGTATATTGACTCTCTTCCCCAGTGAGGTACAGTATATTGACACTGTGCCCCAGTGAGGTACAGTATATTGACACTGTGCCCCAGTGAGGTACAGTATATTGACTCTCTGCCCCAGTGAGGTACAGTATATTGACACTGCCCCAGTGAGGTACAGTATATTGACACTCTGCCCCAGTGAGGTACAGTATATTGACTCTCTGCCCCAGTGAGGTACAGTATATTGACACTCTGCCCCAGTGAGGTACAGTATATTGACACTGCCCCAGTGAGGTACAGTATATTGACTCTCTTCCCCAGTGAGGTACAGTATATTGACACTGTGCCCCAGTGAGGTACAGTATATTGACACTGTGCCCCAGTGAGGTACAGTATATTGACACTGCTCCAGTGAGGTACAGTATATTGACACTGTGCCCCAGTGAGGTACAGTATATTGACACTGCCCCAGTGAGGTACAGTATATTGACACTGCCCCAGTGAGGTACAGTATATTGACACTCTGCCCCAGTGAGGTACAGTATATTGACACTGTGCCCCAGTGAGGTACAGTATATTGACACACTGCCCCAGTGAGGTACAGTATATTGACACTGCCCCAGTGAGGTACAGTATATTGACACTGCCCCAGTGAGGTACAGTATATTGACACTCTGCCCCAGTGAGGTACAGTATATTGACACTGTGCCCCAGTGAGGTACAGTATATTGACACTGTGCCCCAGTGAGGTACAGTATATTGACACTGCGCCCCAGTGAGGTACAGTATATTGACACACTGCCCCAGTGAGGTACAGTATATTGACACTGTGCCCCAGTGAGGTACAGTACATTGACACTCTGCCCCAGTGAGGTACAGTATATTGACACTGCCCCAGTGAGGTACAGTATATTGACTCTCTTCCCCAGTGAGGTACAGTATATTGACACTGTGCCCCAGTGAGGTACAGTATATTGACACTCTGCCCCAGTGAGGTACAGTATATTGACACTGCGCCCAAGTGAGGTACAGTATATTGACACTCTGCCCCAGTGAGGTACAGTATATTGACACTCTGCCCCAGTGAGGTACAGTATATTGACACTGTGCCCCAGTGAGGTACAGTATATTGACACTGCTGCCCCAGTGAGGTACAGTATAATTGACACTCTGCCCCAGTGGAGGTACAGTATATTGACACTGTGCCCCAGTGAGGTACAGTATATTGACACTCTGCCCCAGTGAGGTACACGTATATTGACACTCTGCCCCAGTGAGGTACAGTATATTGACACTGCGCCCCAGTGAGGTACAGTATATTGACACTGCGCCCCAGTGAGGTACAGTATATTGACACTGCGCCCCAGTGAGGTACAGTATATTGACACTCTGCCCCAGTGAGGTACAGTATATTGACACTGCTGCCCCAGTGAGGTACAGTATATTGACACGGCCCCAGTGAGGTACAGTATATTGACACTGGCCCCAGTGAGGTACAGTATATTGACACTGTGCCCCAGTGAGGTACAGTATATTGACACTGTCCCCAGTGAGGTACAGTATATTGACACTGTGCCCCAGTGAGGTACAGTATATTGACACTGTGCCCCAGTGAGGTACAGTATATTGACACTTGCCCCAGTGAGGTACAGTATATTGACACTGTGCCCCAGTGAGGTACAGTATATTGACACTCGGGCCCCAGTGAGGTACAGTATATTGACACTCTGCCCCAGTGAGGTACAGTATATTGACACTCTGGCCCCAGTGAGGTACAGTATATTGACACTGGCCCCAGTGAGGTACAGTATATTGACACTCGGCCCCAGTGAGGTACAGTATATTGACACTCTGCCCCAGTGAGGTACAGTATATTTACACTCTGCCCCAGTGAGGTACAGTATATTGACACTCGGCCCAGTGAGGTACAGTATATTGACACTCTGCCCCAGTGAGTACAGTATATTGACACTGCTGCCCCAGTGAGGTACAGTATATTGACACTGTGCCCCAGTGGGTATACAGTATATTGACACTCTGCCCAGTGAGGTACAGTATATTGACACTGTGCCCCAGTGAGGTAAAGTATATTGACACTGCCCCAGTGAGGTACAGTATATTGACACTGTGCCCCAGTGAGGTACAGTATATTGACACTGCCCCAGTGAGGGTACAGTATATTGACACTGTGCCCAGTGAGGTACAGTATATTGACACTGTGCCCCAGTGAGGTACAGTATATTGACACTGTGCCCCAGTGAGGTACAGTATATTGACACTGCCCCAGTGAGGTACAGTATATTGACACTGTGCCCCAGTGAGGTACAGTATATTGACACTGCTGCCCCAGTGAGGTACGTATATTGACACTGTGCCCCAGTGAGGTACAGTATATTGACACTGGGCCCCAGTGAGGTACAGTATATTGACACTGCGCCCCAGTGAGGTACAGTATATTGACACTCTGCCCCAGTGAGTACAGTATATTGACACCTGCCCAGTGAGGTACAGTATATTGACACTCTGCCCCAGTGAGGTACAGTATATTGACACTCTGCCCCAGTGAGGTACAGTATATTGACACTGTGCCCAGTGAGGTACAGTATATTGACACTGGCCCCAGTGAGGTACAGTATATTGACACTGCCCCAAGTGAGGTACAGTATATTGACACTGCCCCAGTGAGGTACAGTATATTGACACTCTGCCCAGTGAGGTACAGTATATTGACACTCTGCCCCAGTGAGGTACAGTATATTGACACTGTCCCCCAGTGAGGTACAGTATATTGACACTCTTGCCCCAGTGAGGTATCAGTATATTGACACTGTGCCCCAGTGAGGTACAGTATATTGACACTGCTGCCCCAGTGAGGTACAGTATATTGACACTGGCCCCAGTGAGGTACAGTATATTGACACTCTGCCCCAGTGAGGTACAGTATATTGACACTCTGCCCCCAGTGAGGTACAGTATATTGACACTGCGCCCCAGTGAGGTACAGTATATTGACACTCTGCCCCAGTGAGGTACAGTATATTGACACTGTGCCCCAGTGAGGTACAGTATATTGACACTGTGCCCCAGTGAGGTACAGTATATTGACACTCTGCCCCAGTGAGGTACAGTATATTGACACTGTGCCCCAGTGAGGTACAGTATATTGACACTCTGCCCCAGTGAGGTACAGTATATTGACACTGTGCCCAGTGAGGTACAGTATATTGACACTGTGCCCCAGTGAGGTACAGTATATTGACACTGTGCCCCAGTGAGGTACAGTATATTGACACTCTGCCCCAGTGAGGTACAGTATATTGACACTTGCCCCAGTGAGGTACAGTATATTGACACTCTGCCCCAGTGAGGTACAGTATATTGACACTCTGCCCCAGTGAGGTACAGTATATTGACACTGTGCCCCAGTGAGGTACAGTATATTGACACTGCCCCAGTGAGGTACAGTATATTGACACTCTTCCCCAGTGAGGTACAGTATATTGACACTGTGCCCCAGTGAGGTACAGTATATTGACACTGCCCCAGTGAGGTACAGTATATTGACACTCTGCCCCAGTGAGGTACAGTATATTGACACTGTGCCCCAGTGAGGTACAGTATATTGACACTCTGCCCCAGTGAGGTACAGTATATTGACACTGTGCCCCAGTGAGGTACAGTATATTGACACTGTGCCCCAGTGAGGTACAGTATATTGACACTGTGCCCCAGTGAGGTACAGTATATTGACACTGCGCCCCAGTGAGGTACAGTATATTGACACTGCCCCAGTGAGGTACAGTATATTGACACTGTGCCCCAGTGAGGTACAGTATATTGACACTGCCCCAGTGAGGTACAGTATATTGACACTGCCCCAGTGAGGTACAGTATATTGACACTGTGCCCCAGTGAGGTACAGTATATTGACACTGTGCCCCAGTGAGGTACAGTATATTGACACTGCTGCCCCAGTGAGGTACAGTATATTGACACTGTGCCCCAGTGAGGTACAGTATATTGACACTCTGCCCCAGTGAGGTACAGTATATTGACACTGTGCCCCAGTGAGGTACAGTATATTGACACTGTGCCCCAGTGAGGTACAGTATATTGACACTGCTGCCCCAGTGAGGTACAGTATATTGACACTCTGCCCCAGTGAGGTACAGTATATTGACACTCTGCCCCAGTGAGGTACAGTATATTGACACTGGCCCCAGTGAGGTACAGTATATTGACACTCTGCCCCAGTGAGGTACAGTATATTGACACTGTGCCCCAGTGAGGTACAGTATATTGACACTGTGCCCAGTGAGGTACAGTATATTGACACTGTGCCCCAGTGAGGTACAGTATATTGACACTGTGCCCCAGTGAGGTACAGTATATTGACACTCTGCCCCAGTGAGGTACAGTATATTGACACTCTGCCCCAGTGAGGTACAGTATATTGACACTGTGCCCCAGTGAGGTACAGTATATTGACACTCTGCCCCAGTGAGGTACAGTATATTGACACTGTGCCCAGTGAGGTACAGTATATTGACACTGTGCCCCAGTGAGGTACAGTATATTGACACTCTGCCCCAGTGAGGTACAGTATATTGACACTGTGCCCCAGTGAGGTACAGTATATTGACACTCTGCCCCAGTGAGGTACAGTATATTGACACTGTGCCCCAGTGAGGTACAGTATATTGACACTCTGCCCCAGTGAGGTACAGTATATTGACACTCTGCCCCAGTGAGGTACAGTATATTGACACTCTGCCCCAGTGAGGTACAGTATATTGACACTCTGCCCAGTGAGGTACAGTATATTTGACACTCTGCCCCAGTGAGGTACAGTATATTGACACTCTGCCCCAGTGAGGTACAGTATATTGACACTCTGCCCCAGTGAGGTACAGTATATTGACTCTCTGCCCCAGTGAGGTACAGTATATTGACACTGTGCCCCAGTGAGGTACAGTATATTGACACTGTGCCCCAGTGAGGTACAGTATATTGACACTCTGCCCCAGTGAGGTACAGTATATTGACACTGTGCCCCAGTGAGGTACAGTATATTGACACTCTGCCCCAGTGAGGTACAGTATATTGACACTGTGCCGCAGTGAGGTACAGTATATTGACACTCTGCCCCAGTGAGGTACAGTGTATTGACACTGCGCCCCAGTGAGATACAGTATATTGACACTGTGCCCCAGTGAGGTACAGTATATTGACACTGCGCCCCAGTGAGGTACAGTATATTGACACTGCGCCCCAGTGAGGTACAGTATATTGACACTGTGCCCCAGTGAGGTACAGTATATTGACACTGTGCCCCAGTGAGGTACAGTATATTGACACTCTGCCCCAGTGAGCTACAGTATATTGACACTGTGCCCCAGTGAGGTACAGTATATTGACACTCTGCCCCAGTGAGGTACAGTATATTGACACTGTGCCCCAGTGAGGTACAGTATATTGACACTGTGCCCCAGTGAGGTACAGTATATTGACACTCTGCCCCAGTGAGGTACAGTATATTGACACTGTGCCCCAGTGAGGTACAGTAAATTGACACTCTGCCCCAGTGAGGTACAGTATATTGACACTGTGCCCCAGTGAGGTACAGTATATTGACACTCTGCCCCAGTGAGGTACAGTATATTGACACTCTGCCCCAGTGAGGTACAGTATATTGACACTCTGCCCCAGTGAGGTACAGTATATTGACACTCTGCCCCAGTGAGGTAAAGTATATTGACTCTCTGCCCCAGTGAGGTACAGTATATTGACACTGTGCCCCAGTGAGGTACAGTATATTGACACTGTGCCCCAGTGAGGTACAGTATATTGACACTCTGCCCCAGTGAGCTACAGTATATTGACACTGTGCCCCAGTGAGGTACAGTATATTGACACTCTGCCCCAGTGAGGTACAGTATATTGACACTGTGCCGCAGTGAGGTACAGTATATTGACACTCTGCCCCAGTGAGGTACAGTATATTGACACTGCGCCCCAGTGAGGTACAGTATATTGACACTGCGCCCCAGTGAGGTACAGTATATTGACACTGCGTCCCAGTGAGGTACAGTATATTGACACTGCGCCCCAGTGAGGTACAGTATATTGACACTGCGCCCCAGTGAGGTACAGTATATTGACACTGCGCCCCAGTGAGGTACAGTATATTGACACTCTGCCCCAGTGAGCTACAGTATATTGACACTCTGCCCCAGTGAGCTACAGTATATTGACACTGTGCCCCAGTGAGGTACAGTATATTGACACTGTGCCCCAGTGAGGTACAGTATATTGACACTCTGCCCCAGTGAGGTACAGTATATTGACACTGCGCCCCAGTGAGGTACAGTATATTGACACTGCGCCCCAGTGAGTTACAGTATATTGACACTGCGCCCCAGTGAGGTACAGTATATTGACTCTCTGCCCCAGTGAGGTACAGTATATTGACACTGTGCCCCAGTGAGGTACAGTATATTGACTCTGTGCCCCAGTGAGGTACAGTATATTGACTCTGTGCCCCAGTGAGGTACAGTATATTGACTCTCTGCCCCAGTGAGGTACAGTATATTGACACTCTGCCCCATTGAGGTACAGTATATTGACACTCTGCCCCATTGAGGTACAGTATATTGACACTCTGCCCCAGTGAGGTACAGTATATTGACACTGTGCCCCAGTGAGGTGCAGTATATTGACACTGTGCCCCAGTGAGGTGCAGTATATTGACTCTGTGCCCCAGTGAGATGCAGTATATTGACACTGCGCCCCAGTGAGGTACAGTATATTGACACTGCGCCCCAGTGAGGTACAGTATATTGACACTGCGCCCCAGTGAGGTACAGTATATTGACACTGCGCCCCAGTGAGGTACAGTATATTGACACTCCTGTTCTGCTGCCATCCTAGCTGGTAGATCATCAATGTTGACTGATCACCTCGAGTAAAATCAGATCCTTATGCTTACAGTCTGTGAAGTGCCAATGCTGTACACTCCTGGGCATACTCTGCATTGCTAATATTAGTGAATACAAGTGCAGAGTTAATTAGATGTTAAATATTTGGACCTCATATTTTTAAACTATCATGATGCAGAGCTTAAAGGTGGAAAAAAAAATCACGGCAAACTTGTTAGTTAGTTGCTATGTGGTGTGGTGTCAGCTGTGGCTCAGTTGGTAGCACTCTTGCCTCTGAGTCAGAAGATTGTGGCATCAAGTCCCAGTCCAGAGACTTGAGCACATAGTCCAGTCTGACACTATAGAGCAGTGCTGTTGGAAAACTGCACTATCTGAGGTGACGTCTTTCAGCTGAGATTAAATCGAGGCCGCGTCTGCCCTCTCAGGTGGATGTAAAAGATCCCATGGCACTATTTTGGAGAAGAGCAAGGAGTTTTAACGGATGTCCTGGCCAATATTTATCCCTCAATCAACCTCACTAAAACAGATGATCTGGTCATTATCACATTGCTGTTTGTGGGAGCTTGCTGTGCTCAAATTGGCTGTTTCGTTTCCTACACTTCAAAAGTACTTCATTGTCTATAAAGCGCTTTGGGATATCCTGAGGTCGTGAAAGGCATTATAGAAATGCTGTTACTGAACTGAGAGGATTATTAACGTATTTATTTTAAAATTCCTTTTCTGTTCTGTCTCACAGCGGTGCCCCTGGGCATCATCGTCATCCCTGGGGACAGTGACCTGGAGATCTGCCGCACCCACATTGAGAGGCTTCAAGAGGTACGTCTCAAGACATTTATTTTTCTCTCGTCAAGGACTCGCTGGCGCAGTGAAATATGCTCTTGTTGACAATGCAATTCGGATTAATTGAGATTCAGAGAGAGGCTTCCGGAGAAGCAGAGAGGTTGAGCTCTGCATTACCCTCTGTCATGGCTGTCGACATCAATGCTACAGTGCCCAAAGTAATCAGTTCTATTGAAGCCCATGTCTCTGTGAATAATGCAGCAAAGTTAGAGATGAGAAGAGTGTTGCTGCTCATTGGAGCCCCAAAGTGTTTTACTGCAGAGTGGTAAGATGTGGATTCCTGCCCACAATTTCCCACCCCAGCCAGGTGCAGTGAGGTTACATAGGAAAATAGGAACAGGCGTAGACCATTCAGCCCCTCGAGCCTGCTCTTGATCTCAGTCTGGCTGCTATGGAGAGGCCCTGAGCAAAAGCCAGGTGCTTTTCTGAAGCGATGGAGAGAAGACCAAGGAGAGAGTCACCCCAGAGGCTGCTCTTGAGCACTGCCTATGGGCAAATGTCAGAGCAACATTGGCATAGGCTTGGGAGCAGGTGGCTACGTGAGTTCTTGGCTGTTGATGGTACATGGCAAGCAGACACCAGACAGAGGGAAGGAAAGAAACCACCTTAAAATTGCAACTTAAAAAGAAAAATAAATTTGCAAATTTAATTTAGAGTAACGACTTTGGATTTTTTCCCACCACCCATTTAAAATTTATTCCCTTCCACCTGAAATAATCACCCAGTCCAGAAGGTGAGCTGCTATCCTCTCCTAGATCTCCGGCTGATGATGCAGTTTTTGAAGTGATGGCCCCTTGTAACTCGCTGGCAAAATATTCCAGAAACAAAATGAAGAAGCCAACAAAACATTTCACTCACTCTGGAGAAGCTCCTGGAGTCCGTAGGCCAAACCTCGCAGATGACCAACAGGAGATCATACCCAAGGACATCTCTCCTTCCCTTACCACTCCCACCCTCCTCCCCCAGGAGAGAGGAACATCCTGCACAAAATGTCTGCCTCTGAGCAGCACTTTGAAATTATGAAGTGCAGGAACAATGGAGAACTGAGTAATACCAGTCAGGAAACAATCTCCCTTTAGAACATATAACTTAATGCAGATGAATAGCACTACCCCCACCCTCCGGCCCGGAAGAATTTTGTTTGCCAGTCTCTTGTTTCTATGATTATTATTCATTGGCGTTAAAGTAATTGAGAGTTGATTCAGACATACGACTGTTAAATGTAGTTCCATCACCTTTATCAAAAAGCTTTTAGTGTGACACAGTTCTGGCAACTCCAAAGTTTTGATTGATCTTCAGGTTTGTTTGATTTAAAAAAAAACACTATCTTTGAAAATACATTGCTTTCATGTCTGTGTTTTTTATTCACACATCTAAGAAATTATAATGACTAGCCAGAGCGAGACAGAAAGCAGAGAGTAGTGGTGAACGCTTGTTTTTCAGACTGGAGGAAAATATACAATGGTGTTCCCCAGGGGCCGGTATTAGAACCACTGCTCTTTTTGATATATAATAATGACCTGGGCTTGGGTATGGGGGACAAAATTTCAAAGTTTGCAGATGAGACAAAACTTGGAGTAGTAAACAGTGAGGAGGATGGTAGCAGACTTCAAGAGGACATAGACAGACTGGTGAAATGGACAGACACATGGCAGATGAAATTTAATGCAGAGAAGTGTGAATTGATGGATTTTGGGAGGAAGAATGAGGTGAGGCAATATAAACTAAAGGGTGCAATTTTAAAGGGGGTGCAGGAACATAGAGACCTGGGAGTTTTACATACACAAATCTTTGAAGGTGGCAGAACAAGTTGATAAAGCTGTTAAAACAGCATATGGGATTCATAGCTTTATTAGTAGAGGTACAGAGTACAAAAGCAAGGAAGTTATGGTAAACCTTTATAAATCACTGGTTAGGCCTCAGCTGGAGTATTGGTTCCAATTCTGGGAACCACACTTTAGGAAGGATGTCAAGGCCTTAGAGAGGTTGAAGAGGTGATTTACCAGGATGATACCAGGGATGAGAGACTCCAGTTATGTGGTGAGACTGGAGAATCTGGAATTGTTCACCTTTAGAGCAGAGAAAGTTAAGGGGAGATATAATAGAGGTGTTCAAAATGACGGGGGGATTTTGATACAGTTAAATGAAGAGAAACTGTTTCCGCTGGTCGGGGTTCAGTAACCAGAGGACACAGATTTAAGATAATTGGCAAAGAATCGGGAGAGATGAGGAGAACATTTTTTACGCAGCGAGTTGTTGTGATCTGGAGTGCACTGCCTGAAAGGGTGGTGGAAGCAGATTCAATAATAACTTTCAAAAGGGAGTGGATATATACTTGAAAAGGAAAAATTTGCAGGGTTGAGGGGAAAGAGCGGGACTAATTGGATAGCTCTTTCAAAGAGCCGGCACAGACACAATGGGTCGAATGGCTGTAGGATTCCATGACAGCTTACATAGTAAAACAGTAGTGTTAAGTGCCTTATTATGAGTTTACGCCACATCAGAAACATTTTGTAGCCTGACTAACAGCACACTGCTGATGGTGAAAGATTGCAGTTGCAGAATTAGCCAGACGATTGCTTCATATCCGTACTGGCTCCTGAAGAAATGCTCATCAGGTGAGAAGGTAGTTTTGGTTTTGCAGGCGATGACCAGATCTTCAGGTTTGCTGCTGGCCTGCGGTAACTCTGCAACAGCGAGTCAGGATGCTAGCAGACTCCTTCTCTTCCGCAGTGCTCAACTTGAGTCATGCGGATTGGCGATCACTTCACTGAAATCTTTGCTTTTTTTTCTGCGTAACATCTGTTGCAGCTGGTTGTAGAGTGTGTGTGGTGTGCAGCCTGGGCAGGATGCTGCCAAATTGCCAAGGCAGACACATTAGAGTTCCGGAGCCAGCTGCAGCTCCAGCTGACACCTCATGGATGCCAAGAGCCAAACTGCAGAATGGTGCCAGTAAAATACAGTCCCTGCACTGCCAAAGCTGCTCTCTAACTACCTTGAATTATCAGATATCTGCTCTTTCCATTTCCCCCTCTCTTGTCAAACACTTCCCATTCCCCCCACCCCGGACATACGCTTCCCATTCCCCCCCTCTCTTGTCATGCCCTATGAAGCATCCATTGCCAAGAAGGTGACCGGTTAGTGCTGCTACACAGCTGGTTCCTGCGAGGTGTCTGAGAAAGTCTTAGCCTGATGACTTTTACCCTACCGCTTGTGGGAAATTTCTGCAGTATTGTTTAGAAATGATTATTGTTCCAGTGTCCCTCTTAAAATAACTAAATCCTACCGTGATGGGTACAGCAGTTGTCCCCTAATTACTGATGCAATGCAAGATGTTCTACTCTTCCACAGGATTTACCCCTGGTTCATCCCTCGCTCCAGCGTTTGGTGCTGCAGGTTTGTGATCCAGGGATGCTGTTTGATAGCATGCACTGACTCATGTACACTGCTGTCTAATGCTATTCCTGTTCCGAGCATGAAGCACACCTTCCTGCGTGCACGCCGTGACTGCTGTCGTGATTTGTACGGAGCATTTGCATGCAAAGAACTTGAACATGTGGTCTGTGTGAAGTTTGGTTTGCATGTGCTGTCTGCACCATCAGTTCTGTGGTACAAAAACAGCAACAACATTACATCATAATCCTTTAGGCCTTGTTGACCAGACTTCCACAATGGTAGAATAGATTGCTGTTAAACAAAAAAGCTAAGACCACACAAGGAATTAATCGACAGTCCTCTTTGCAAAGCTTCATTCTCCACTGTGAAGAAGTATTAGGGGGTGAGCCAGTGACGTAATACATTGATGGGCCATCTCACTTAATGAGCTTCAGTCTCACCCTGACTGACAGGGAGAGGTGAGAACTGCAAGCCAGGCTCTCTCTCCCTCCAAATCATGGGAATCTGATGATTGAGAAGTTGGGATCCGATTGTCCAGCCTCATAGATACAGCAGCTGGTTTCTTCACGTGCACAGTTCTCATATGATGCACACATGCTTAATTTAGTTAAGATAGTTGCCCACTTTTGCTCCCATGTTGCATTGCACTGCCTGAGCATGGCCACTTTATTGGTGACATTGATCATGTTTTCTTGCCCTTGATGTTTGTCTCAAAAATGATGATGTCTATAAATCACACTGCCCTGGTTTCTCAAATGTTTGCAGAGTGTTGCACCTATTGTTGCTTTTGTGTCTTCATACTCTTCCCCTTGGAGAACAGTATGAAGCAGTGGAAGGATTCACAGGCTGATTAACAGTCTGACAATCCGCATCGTGAATGCCCCTTCCGTGGCCGTAACCATCTTTACACCAGCTGATAGGATGATTAGCCCTATACAGCGGGAGGGTTTTATGGGCTCCCACAACCCAGTAGGCATGATTATCCCGCTGGATGTCAAACTAGAATTCAGAACGAGTGTTCCACTCACCAGGACTGCTTGGAGCAGAGTTTGAACCCTACACCTTCTCTGACTTAGAGATGCGAATACTACCACTAAGCCAAAGGCTCACTCTCTTGTGCCCCATTGCGCAGTGGCTTCACAAATAAAGTTCTTGAAAGTGCTAATGGGTTCCTTTCACCTCCCTTTGTAGGAGGACGATGGCACCAAGTCTAGAACCTTGTCTTCGCAGAAGCTGTCCCCAAAATGGTGTTTTCTAGACTGTAAGTATCCATTTGAAATCGATTATAAATGTTAAAGAAGCATTCTGTTATAATTGGATCGCCCAGATACTTGAATCACTGTTACATTTATTAGGCCCTTTAAAGAAGCATTCCTATTTTATGCTCTCCTAGTCACTGGGATCACCACTATAGTGCGCGGGCCCTTTAAAGGAGAATTCCAAGGGAATAAGATGCTGGACACTGGGATCACCATTATAATGTGCAGACAATTTTTAAAGGTGTATTATTTCCTAAATGGGTTCCCGGGCACCTCAATCACTGTTACTGTTCTGGAAATAAACCTGTGGAATAAATCAGCAGTGTGGCAGCTGCAGCAATTGTCACTGAACATAAACCCAAATCACAGAACCATCCATCACCTGCTCCATTGTCCGATTCATAACCAATCACCAATACTGCATCACAGGTGCACATGACTCTTCACACTGAGAGCAGAAAAGTACTCAAAGTCGTAGGATTATTAGGGCATCGGTACAGAACACATTTTTAAAAATAAAGAGAAGAATTTATTACAATATAGTGCAGTATTTATTCAGTCTTTCACAGAGCCTGGTAAGGAATGAAGTTATGAGGGAGTATTCCTTCGTGGTCACCCACAGAACTTGTTCAAAGGGGAATGTGGTGCAATACTTATTCAGGTCTCTCAAAGAGCGTGATGCAAGAGGAATTTTGTGTAGTGTTTATTCAGGGTCTTGCAGACCCTGGTAAGAGGAGGAGTATGATGTAGTATTTACTCAAGGTCTCACACACAGCCTTGTGAAAGGGCAATATTATGTAGTCTTTATTCAGGGTCATTCACGGAGCCTGATGAGAGGGGAGTAGGGTGCCGACCTTGATAAGGGGAGAAGTATGATGATGTATTTATGCAGGGTCGCTGATAGGGTCTGGCGAGAGGGCAATATGGTGCAGTATTTATTCATCTGAGTCTGGAGAGGGCAATATGGTGGAGTATTTATTCATCTGAGTCTGGAGAGGGGAATATGGTGCAGTATTTATTCAGGATCTCTTATAAAGCCTAGTGGAAGGGGAATATGGTATAAATATATTCAATCTCCTCAAAGCCTGGTATGAAGGGAATATAGAATACAGAAGGAGGCCATTTGCCCCATTGTACCTGTACAATGACAATGCTAGCTCCACTTTGCAATTGTCTACCACAGTGTTATTTCCCTGTTCTTTCTTTATACGTTTAACATTTTTATTCTTTAGGCATTTATCTGTTATAAATGCAGTGATTGACAGCTTCTGATAGCCACTTCTGGTATTGGATTTCATATTCTATTAGCTCTGTGAGAAGTTTTGTTCTAATTTTTCCCTTTATAGTTTTAGAGCTAATCCTACATTTATTCCCATTGTTACCGGTTCACTGACTAGTGGAAATATTCTTTCACTGTTTATCCTCTCAAACCCTTTCAAAATTTTGAACAGTTCCATTAGAACCTGCTGACTCTCCTCCGTTCCAGTGAATACAGCACTACATTTTTAAGCCTCCCATCAGAACTATATCTATTTCTTCCTGCTATCATATTAGTGAATCTACAGTGCACCTATTTTCCATGGCTCCATTATCTGTTCTATAATGGGCAGGCAGTACTTGACTGTGACCTAGCAAGTATCTTGTACAGATTCATCACTCCTTGCTCTGGTAATTGGTTCCCCTTTAAAAACCCAATGTATCTGTATCCCAAGACCTCTTTGATTCTTCGCTGCGTTGAGAAATGAGAATTTTACTGTTGGGATTATATTTCCATTCTTAGTTTTTTTTCTTCATCGGTATCTATGTTGCCACATGCCCACTCCTCTAAACAACATATGTCTTCCTTGAAGTCTTCTGTGTTCTTCCTCACCGATTGCCATGTTTTCCCCCTCCCTTCCTAATTTGCTATCAATAGCCAATTTTGGCATCATTCCCTCCATGACCATTTTCCAGATGATTTATAAATATAGAGAACAAGCGAGCTCTTAACAGTCACTGTTGCAATATTGCCAGTTTGTACGCAGCAAGGTGCTGTAAACAGCAGTAAGATAAATGGACAGTGGGAGAATCTCCTGCTCTTCTTCAAATATTGCCTTGGGATTTTTACCTCCAGCTGAACAGGCGACAGGGGCCTCAATTTTATGTCTCGCCTGAAAGACGGCACCTTCGTCAATGCAGCACTCCCTCAGCACTGCACTGGAGAGTCAGCTCAGATTATGTGCTCGAGTCATAGAACATAAGAATTAGGAGCAGATGTAGGCCATATTGCCCTTCGGGCCTGCTCCACCATTCAATAAGATCATGGCTGATCTTCAACCTCAACTCCACTTTCCGCCCAATCTCCATATCCCTTGATTCCCCATGAGTCCAAAAATCTGACTATCTCAGCCTTGAATATACTCAAAGACTCAGCATCCACAGCCCTTTCGGGTAGAGAATTCCAAAGATTCACAACCCTCTGAGTGAAGAAATTCCTCCTCATCTCAGTCTTAAATAGCCGACCCCTTATCCTGAGACTATGCTCCCTACTTCTAGACTCTCCAGCCAGGGGAAACAACCTCTCAGCATCTACCCTGTCAATCCCCCACAGAATTTTATATGTTTCAATGAGATCACCTCTCATTCTTCTAAACTCCAGAGAGTATAGGCCCAATTTACTCAATCTCTCCTCATAGGTCAACCCTCTCATCCCAGGGATCAATCTAGTGAACCTTTGTTGCACCGCCTGTAAGGTAAGTATATCCTTCCTTAGATAAGGAGACCAGAACTGTGCACAGTACTCCAGGTGTAGTCTCACCAAAGCCCTGTACAATTGTAGTAAGACTTCCTTACTCTTGTACTCCAACCTCCTTGCAATAAAGGCCAACATGCAATTTGCCTTCCTAATTGCTTGCTGTATCTGCATGCTAACTTCCTGTACCAAGACACCTAAATCTCTCTGAACTCCAACATTTAATAGTTTCTCACCATTTAAAAAAAATTCTGTTTTTCTATTCTTCCTACCAAAGTGAATAACCTCACATTATACTCAATCTGCCACCTTACTGCCCATGCACTTAACCTGTCTATATTCCTTTGCAAGCTCTTTGTGTCCTCCTCCTCAGTTTACTTTCCCACCTAGCTTTGTATCGTCAGCAAACTTGGATACATTACACTCGGTCCCTTCATCTGAGTCATTAATATAGATTGTAAATAGTTGATGCCCAAGCAATGATCCTTGCGGCACCCCACTAGTTACAGCCTGCCAACAGGAAAATGACCCGTTTATCCTGACTCTCTGTTTTCTGTCTGGTAACCAATCCTCTACCCAAGCTAATATATTACCCTAAACCCCATGAGCCCTTATCTTGCTTAACAACCTTTTATATGGCACATTATCAAATGCCTTTTGGAAATCCAAATATACTACATCCACTGGTTCCCCTTTATCTACCCTGCTAGTTACATCCTCAAAAAACTCTAATAAATTTGTCAAACACGATTTCCCTTTCATAAAACCATGTTGACTCTGCCCAATCATATTATGATTTTCTAAGTGCCCTGTTACCACTTCCTTAATAATGGATTGCAGCATTTTTCCGACGACTGATGTCAGGCTAACTGGCCTGTAGTTTCCTGTTTTCTCTCTCCCTCCTTTCTTGAATAGCAGGGTTATATTTGCTACTTTCCAATCCGCTGGTACCTATTCAGAATCTAGGGAATTTTGGAAGATCACAACCATTGCATCCACTATCTCTGCAACCACCTCTTTTAGAACCCGAGGATGTAGGCCATCAGGTCCAGGGGATTTGTCGGCTTTTAGTCCTATTAGTTTCTCTAGTACTTTTTATCTACTGATCTTGATTACTTTAAGTTCCTCACCTTCATTAGACCCTTGGTTCCCCACTATTTTTGGTATGCTTTTTGTGTCTTCTACTGTGAAGACAGATACAAAATATTTGTTTAAAGTCTCATGCCATTTCCTTATTCCCCATTATAATTTCTCCTGTCTCAGCCTCTAAGCGACCAACGTTTACTTTTGCTACTCTCTTCCTTTTTACATACTTGTAGAAACTCTTACAATCTGTTTTTATATTTCTTGTTAGTTACTCTCATTCTATTTTCTCCCTTTTTATCAATTTTTTGGTTATCCTTTGTTGGTTTCTAAAGCTCTCCCAATCCTCAGGCTTACTACTATTCTTCACAACATTATAAGCCTCTTCTTTTAATCTAATACTATCCTTAACTTTGTTAGTTAGCTACGGATGGATCACTTTTCCCATGAACTTTTTATTTCTCAATGGAATGTATATTCGTTGAGAATTTTGGAATATTTCTTTAAATGTTTGCCACTGCTTATCTACCGTCATAAATTTTAATCTAATTTCCAAATCTACCTCAGTCAACTCACCCCTCATACCTACAATTGGCTTTATTTAAGTTTAAGACTCTCGCTTCGGACTTAACATTTCACATTGAGTTTGAGAGTGAAATACTTATCATATTATGATCACTCTTCCCCAGAGGATCCTTTACTATGAGATTACTAATTAACTAGTTAAATCATTAAGCCAGGCTGAAGCTTCTCTGCTTTTGGTATCTCTGCTGGTATTGCTAGCCTTCATTTTATCGCATGACTCCTTCTTCAACTTTACTTGTAATTTAATCTCCTAATTCATCATGGAATTCTGATCTTTGCAGCAATCCCTTTGGTCCTGGTTGGAATATTGTTAGTTTGAACCCTACTGGTTTGCTGTCTTATCTAACAACTTTTCAATCTGGACTAAGTCCCTATTCATGGAACCTTCATGGAACTTTCTGACAGGGATCGCGAGATAGCGATCTGGAATGGGGGGTCCTGGCTGATTTCTTTTCTCTCTCTCTAGCCCAGGGATGCTGAGGCCAATTGTAATACCCCCTACTCCCACCTCAGCTGAGATCAGGTATTTAACCCAGGCCAGGAATCAGACCACGGACCTTCTTGGTCTGTATGGCTCAGTATCACACCACGCGGTGAATTTACCTACTGAAGTGGCAGAGGAGCTACTGGCTTCGATTCTCTGGCGCAGCTCTGTGTAGCTGCAGAGGTAGTGGAAAACCAAAAGGAATTTTAGCAACAAAAAAGGTTGACTGTTCTAAAATTGCTTTTCCAAATTCTGCCCGATTATTCTAAACAAGAAAAGTATACGCAGGTCAGATGAGAACGAGAGTAGTGAACATCAGCCCTCCCAGCAACATAAATTATATCAAAACACAGCAAAGGATGGAAGCTGATGGTTTGTACTGGTTCTTTCGGAGGGAGACTACCAGCATGACTGAAAGCACCACAGTGGTAAAAGGAAAGAAATCGGTAGTACAGACATTTGGAGAGGGGAGTAAATTTATGAGGTACATAAGAGCAGAAGAGCTGATAACTGGAGTATGAAGACCAAAGGCAGATTGCAGAGGGAGAGAAGCCATGTAGGGATTTGAAGGCAAGGATTTTAAATTTAGTGCAGTTGGGCAGAGGGAACCAGTGAAGATCAACGAGGATGGGAGTAATGGGCAAAAAGGAAATAAATAGTCAATACATGCTTCTGGAGAGCGGGGTAAAATTATGAGGGTCATGGGAGCAAATGGGCTGACAGCTTGCATTAATATAGCACCGTTTAAAGTATAAAACATCGCAAAACACTTTACGAGGAACAGAAAACTGAGCCAGGTCAGAGAGTTTAGGAGGGGTGAATCTAGGTGAACGGCTGGGTGTTCAGTGGTTTTTAAAGGGGAAAAGAGTGGTGGAGAGGCAGAGGAAGGCAGTCCAGAGAACAAGGCCAAAGTGGCTTAAAGCTCTATGACCAATGATGCGGTGAAGGAAAGGGAGAGATGCAGAGGACGCTGGAGTCTGAAGACCAAAGGAAGATTGCAGAGGGAGAGTGGGAAAAGATTTTAAATTTAGTGTAGTTGGGCAGAGGGAACCAGTGAAGATCAGCGAGGATGGGTGTAATGGGCAGGCAGGGCTGAGTGTGGGACAGGATACAGGGAAATGCATTTTGGACACATTGGAGTTTATGAAGCATTGTCAGCAAGAAGAGCATTGGAGTAATCATATCTGGATGTGACAAGGATTTCAGCAAAAGAGGGCTGAGGTTGGGGTGGAGGTGGGAAATGTTGCAAGATGGAAGTAAGTGGTTTTGTGAATAAAGAGGATGTGGGGTTTGAGACAACTCAGGGTTATTTAGTACACGAAGATTTCACATGGCCTGGGTCAACCTGAGTGAGAGGACTTGGTGGGGGAGATGGAATTAGTGCCAAGGGGACAGAGTTTGCTTCAGGCCGCAAGAAAATGGTTTCTGTCTTCCCGATGTTCAGTTGGAGGGAGTCGTGGCTCATCCATCATAACCTAATGTCAGAGAGGCAGTCTGATAGCACAGAGGTGGAGTGGGTCATCGTGAGCACACATATGGAAGATAATTCTGTGCCTGTGGATGACATCATTGGGAGGAAGCATGTAGATGGCAAAGAGAAAGATGGGAACTCTGGAGGTGACACTATGGAGGTGAAATAAGACACCATTGTTGGAGATGCCCTGGCTGCGTTGGGACAGGTAAAAGTCGAGTTATGCAGCTGGGTCACATAAGAGTGGCGACGAAGGAGGATGGCAGGGCCTTACCATGTTGAATGCCACAAGGAGGGATAATGCTCTGCAGTCACAAACAGTGAGGATGATATTTGTGACTATGGCCAGGGTGAGCACAGCAGAAGCCAGACTGAAGGGACTCGAACAGAGAGTTTTGGGAGAGGTCAGCGGAGAACTAGAAGGCAACACTATCATAGTGACCTTATATGCACTCCTCAAAATGAGAGGCCTTATCCATACTCTTCAATACTAGTTACCTTATACATCCTCTTCAATATAGGAGTCACCTTGTAGATGTTTGTGTCAATACAAGACCTTTATAAACACCTTTCAATATAATAACAATCCATTTTTGCCACATCATTTCCATTGCAAACCCAGGCACAAGTCTTACTGTTACATCTTCTCCATCACCAACTCAGACACACCCATTACTGTCGATTGTGCTCCATCTGAAACAGGCATTCTCATTGGTTTCTCAGCTTTTCCCACCCAAATCCAGTTTTACATAAGAACATAAGAAATAGGAGCAGGAGTAGGCCATTCGGCCCCTTGAGCCTGCTCTGCCATTCAATAAGATCATGGCTGATCTTCTATCTCAACTCCACCTTACTGCCCGATCCCCATATTCCTTGATTCCCTTAATATCCAAAAATCTATCGATCTCTGTCTTGAATATACTCAACAACTGAGCCTCCACAGCCCTCTGGGGTAGAGAATTCCAAAGATTCACCACCCTCTGAGTGAAGACATTTCTCCTCATCTCAGTCCTAAATGGCCGACCCCTTATTCTGAGACTGTGACCCCTGGTTCTAGACTCCCCAGCCAGGGGAAAACATCCTCCCTGCATCTACCCTGTCAAGCCCTGTAAGAATTTTGTATGTTTCAATGTGATCACCTCTCATTCTTCTAAACGCTGGAGAATATAGGCCTAGTCTACTCAATCTGTCCTCATAGGACAATCCCCCCATCCCAGGAACCAGTCTGGTGACCCTTCGTTGCACTCCCTCTATGGCAAGTATGTCCTTCCTTAGGAAAGGAGACCAGAAATGTACACAATACCCCAGGTGTGGTGTCACCAGGGCCCTATATAATTGCAGTAAGACCTGTTTACTCTTATACTCAAACCCTCTTGTAATAAAGGCCAACATACCATTTGCTTTCTTAATTGCTTGCTGTACCTGCATGTTAACTTTCAGTGATTCGTGTACAAGGACACCCAGGTCCCTCTGACCACCAACTTTTCCCAATCTCTCACCATTTTAAAAATACTCTGCTTTTCTATTTTTCCTACCAAAGTGGATAACTTCACATTTCTCCACATTATATTCCATTTGCCATGTTCTTGCCCACTCACTTAACCTGTCCATATCCCCTTGCAGTCTCTTTGCATCCTCCTCACAACTTACATTCCCACCTAACTTTGTATCATCAGCAAACTTGGATATATTACATTTGGTCCCCTCATCCAAATCATTGATGTAGATTGTGAATAGTTGAGGCCCAAGTACTGATCCTTGCGGTACCCCACTAGTTACAGCCTGCCAACCCGAAAATGTCCCGCTTATTCCCACTCTCTGTTTTCTGTCCATCAACTAATCCTCAATCCATGTTAGTATATTACCCCCAATCCCATGAGCCCTAATTTTGTTTAATAACCTCTTGTGTGGCATCTTATCAAATGCCTTCTGAAAATCCAAATACACCATATCCACTATTCTGCGAGTTAGAACCTCAAAAAACTCTTAACAGATTCGTCAAACATGATTTCCCTTTCATAAATCCATGTTGACTCTGCCCAATCCTATTATTATTTTCAAAGTCCCCTGTTACCATGTCCTTAATAATAGATTCTAGCATTTTCCCTACTACTGATGTCAGGCTAACTGGTCTGTAGTTCCCCGTTTTCTCTCTCTGTCCTTTCTTAAATAGTGGGGTTACATTTGCTACCTTCCAATCCGTGGGAACTGTTCTAGAATTTTGGAAGATGACAACCAATGCATCCACTATCTCTATAGCCACCTCTTTCAAAACCTTAGGATGTAGGCCATCAGGTCCAGGGGATTTATCAGCTTTCAGTCCCATTAATTTCTCCAGTACTATTTTTTTACCAATACTAATTTCTTTCAGTTCCTCATTCTCGCTAGACCCTTGGTTCTCCACTATATCCAGGTGATTTTTTGAGGTTTAATTTCTCTGCCATTTCCTTATTCCCCATTATAATTTCTCCTGTCTCAGCCTGTAAGGGACCCACGTTTACTTTCACTAATCTTTTCCTTTTTACATACCTATAGAAGCGTTTACAGTCTGTTTTTATGTCTCTCGCTAGTTTACTCTCTCATTCTGTTCTCCCTTGCTTGATCAATTTTCATCAATCATCCATTACCATATCTTGATTAAGAGTCCTCTCCAAATATTGTTAAACTTTGCCTTGTCAAATCTCGCCCCTGCCCCCCCACCCCCCCTAAAAAAAAAACACGTTTGGGGAAAAATGCAGGTATAATGACCCTGAGCTGCTGTGAATTTGTTGTACCCATGTGTATAAATCTCATGGAATCAGCTCAAATCTCTCTGACAGTCTGGGTGACTTCTTACATTGTTAAGAAGTCTCTGGCAGATTTAAGTATAAAAGGGCTTGTTTTGACAAGAGTGAATGTTTCCAAAGTGGTTTGGCTGGTTTCCATTCTGTTTGATTAAACGCACCATTGTTCTGGGTAGGTTCTCATCATCTTCACCTCCTCGCCTAAAAAGACAGAGGGGGTAGTATGTAGGGGTGGGGGCAGGAAGGAGGGGGAGTTGTGGGGGAGCTTTCTCTTGTGTGAACAGAATGTCCTTCTGAAGTTTCGAGCTGATTTAAATAAAAATATGATCTCATTGCTGAAACGAGCCCAATGTCCAGACAGCTGCTGACCTGACTCTCAGAGACCTTTCATGTCACTGGAGGGATCTGGCTAACTGTTATTACACAACAGCTGGAGGGCCCGGGGGTGGATGGAGGGAGGTGGGTGGGAGGGGGGGGAGGGGAGGTGGGGGCGGGGTTGGAGCTCAGAATATACATTGAACAATAGATCTGAATCACATGATGCTTTGTGAGGCGACTGCTGCTGTGATGTGGGTAGAGAGCATGCTCTGTTCTCAAAGGGGTAACTGTGGGATTTGTACACCATATTGTATTAGTCAGCCTACAGAAATGGGTCCCCACGCTGCCTCTGCTATCGTTTCAGCCAGTACCTCTTTGATTATATTCATTTTATTTTTTTCCCCCTGGTAATTTTCCTCTCTTCAAAGTTTAGCAACTAGATAAATCTCAAGCTTGCCCATACAGTATCGCCGCAGGTAGTCTGGGGAGGGGCGGGATGCTGATTGGAAGTAGTAGAAGAGAGGTAGTTAGGAAAATCAGAGGGCAAGTAATCCCACAGCTCACCCACACACCTACCTGATGACGACTGTCTGCACTCCTGGCCAGGGAATGGCTTGCGTGCTGGTAAGAGAAGGAAGAGGGATAAATATTTATTTTCAAAAGTCAGAAAATTTGAGAAATTTGCTGTTGATTGAAGCTATGTGTTGTAATCTCTCAGATTAATGGCATCCGTATTATCAACATTAGCCAAAAAGGATTTTGATTGTTACCTTTAATGAACTGGAGGTGCTGGAGGACACATCTGGATGAGCGGGTGCTGTTTGTGTTAATAAAGGGCCATTTTCTTGTTTGCTAAGGCTTTTTAATCACGCTATTCATCATATTGTAGGGGCAGCTTGTAGAATGCATTTGCATTAAATTAACTTTCTTTTGTTGATCTCCATTAAACATCATTCAATGCAAAATTGAAATGCAGCACACTCGGGGGATTTTTAACCTAAAAAACGAGGTGGGTTGGGGGCGTGTGGGTAGTTAAAATGTTAAAAATCTGAATCCCGACCAGAACCCGCCCACTTCTGGTTTTAACGGCGGCGGGGCAGGCAACCAACCCGCTCCCAGGAGGCAGGTCGTCTATTTAAATATTATAATGAGGCTGGAAGCCTCTGATTTAACCTCCATTTTGAATTCAACTTTAGCTGGTTGGGTTTTGCAGGCCTCTTGAATCCCGCCAGCTAAAGTAAGGCGATGACTGCTGGATCCAGGAGGTAAGTGCCTTTACACACTCCTCCAGCCCTCCGATGTCGTCTGCCTCCCCCCCCATCCCCCCCGCTCGGCTCCTCCTGGTCCTCCGATGATGCTCCGAGACCCCCCTCCCCTGCTTCTCCTCCAGCCCTTGATCTGTTGCTCTGGCCCCCCGATCATTGCCGACCCCCCCATCCCCGCTCCTCCTGGCCCTCCGATCCCCCACCTCTTCTCCACTGACCCCCAATCTGTTGCTCCGGCTCCAATCGTTATTCTTCAGGATTCCCAGGGAAAAGAGGGGGGGGGGGTGCGCCGATGATACAGCGCTATGGAACCATTTGCGGGGGCACTCTGGAAATCTCCTGATTTCCCCTATGCCCAGTCCGCCCCAGCTTGTTGCTTTCAAATATTCCACCTGTTGTGCTCCACACTCCCCCCACGATTAACATCCATCTGGTGTAGGTAGGAGCTTAAAATTAAAAAAAAAATCAGCACTGCACACTCTTGAGTTCAAGCTACTGACTTCAGATCTTCATCGCTGAGTCTTTAGCTAATGATACAAATTAACACAAAATACTAACTTTAAAAACAATTTCCGCAAGGGGTGCAGTAGTTCTAGTGCCATCCAGTCGTGCTGTTTCCTTGTACTTATGTGTGAGAAACAAAATGGAAGAAGGGTTGGGGACTGGAAGTGTACCTTGATGCAGTAATGATTTAAGAAGTATAGCTGCTATCTGCCTGACTGCCTGCACTGTTACCAGAAAACTAGAAGAGAAATGGGTCAATGTGGAGAGTATCTTTGATGTAGTCGCGTGCTTCAGTTATTTCACTGTTCTTCATTCCTCAGCTTTCAAATAGCATTGACCACCCCTCATCTCAAGAGGACTAATTCTTTCTTGTTACTGACACTTACAGGTCTTTGGCCTGGCCATTCTCAATTGAGTTTGAAAAAAGAGAGACTTGCATTTATATAGCGCCTTTCACAACCTCAGGACATCCCAAAGCACTTTGCAGCCAATGAAGCCACTTACAGCCACTTTTGAAGTGTCATCACTGTTGTAACGTAGGAAACATTGCAGCCAATTTGCGCAGAGCAAGCTCCCACAACAGCACTGTGACAAGGACTATATAATTCGCTTTTTAAGTAGTTGTTTGAGGGCTAAATATTGGCCAGAACACGGGAGAACTCTCCTGCTCTTCTTAGAAATAGTCACCCTGAGAGGGCAGACGGGCCTTGGTTTAACGTCTCATCTGAAAGGCGGCACCTCTGACTGCACTGAAGTGCCAGCCGAGACTTTGTGCTCAAGTCTCTGGAGTGGAACTTGAACCTTCTGACTCCGAGGCAAGAATGCTACCACTGAGCCACAGCTAACACTTACAAGCAATCCGAATGCTGCACCTTCTAACATCAATGACAATAACTTGCATTTATACAGCGCCTTTGCCGTAGTAAAACGTCTCGAGGCGCTTCACAGGAGTGTTAACAAACAAAGTTTGACACCGAGCCAATTAAAGAGCCAATAGGACGGATGACCAAAAGGTTTTAGGGAGCATCTCAAAGGAGGTAGAGAGAGAGAGGTAGCAAGGCAGAGAGGTTCAAGGAGGGAATTCCAGAGCTTAGGGCCGAGGCAGCTAAAGGCATAGCCACCAATGGTGGAGCAAAGAAAATTGGGTTGCGCAAGAGGTCTGAATTGGAGGAATGTAGAGTTCTCGGAGGGTTGTAGTGCTGGCTCAGGTTACAGAGATAGGGAGGGGCAAGGCCATGGAGGGATTTGAAAACAACGATGAGAATTTTAAAATCAAGGCTTTGCCGGGCCGGGAGTCAATGTAGGTCAGCGAGCACAGGGGTGATGGGTGAACGGACCGTGGTGCGAGTTGGGATACGGGCAGCAGAGTTTTGGATGAACTTAAGTTTATAGAGGGTGCAAGAGGGGAGGCCAGCCAAGACAGCATAGTCTATCAGAGTCTGTTTAGCAGCAGGCCAGCTCTGTAAGCTGTCTATTCTCATCATAGGTGGCATAGTGGTTAGCACTGTTGCCTCACAGCGCCAGGGACCCGGGTTCGAATCCGGCCTCGGATGACTGTCTGTGTGGAGTTTGCACATTCTCCCCGTGTCTGCGTGGGTTTCCTCCGGGTGCTCCGGTTTCCTCCCACAGTCCAAAGATGTGCGGGTTAGGTTGATTTGGCTATGATAAATTGACCCTTAGTGTTAGGGGGGATTAAATACGTGGGGTTACGGGGATAGGGTGGGATATGTGTCGGTGCAGGCTCGATGGGCCGAAATGGCCTCTATCTGCACTGTGGGGATTCTGTGATCTGTGATCATGTGCAAAGCTTCCAGGTATTTTTCCCAGCTGGGAAAGACTCCTCGTAGCACATCTGGCAGCAGCTGTTGAGCTGAGCAGGCACCCTGTTGATCCCAGCACAACGCAACTCGAAAGCTCATGAGCAACAGGGGGCTGGTACTCCAGCTTCCCTGAGATTTTTAGTTACTTTCAAGCACTGGGATTGGGAGTCAGGAGCAGGTTGTAAAGGTGCCAATTCCTCACTCAGCTCATTGGCAGTCAGCTGGAAACAGATTTGCCCTTTGAGCCGATCCTTGAGGCTGTGCTCTGACCTTCCAAAAAAAAAGAAACTATCCCCTCGGGGGAGGAGGCATTCTTTAAACTCTGATTTCCTCCGTCTTTTCTGGCATGAGTACTTGGAATCTAAAGCCTTGCACCCTCCGGGGTATTGTCCCCCTTTGGCATTGACAAAATGGACGCCCTCATAAATTACCATAAACCTTTGACCTTAAGGGTCAGTCAGATAGAATCCTTTTAATGAGCCTGTGGGAAGCAGCCCTCCAGCTGAGCCTTTGTCTGCTGAAGTGCTCTGTGTTTCTCCTCTCCTTCCATCTTTGTTCAGTTCAAAAGGTAAAACACAGTAAACTTTCAGAAACTCGTCCTGTTTTGTTTATTAATTAATTAACAGGCTACTCTTTACTAAAAAGTTTTTATAAGTGTGCACAATACTAGCTGTTGACTCATTTAGTGCCCACTAATGAGAATTCGACACCCTTGGAAACATTTAATGAAAATTGCACTTGTAGCGGATGTAATCTCAGCTGCTTGAGAAACAACGGTGGTTAAAAGTGAGTGAATGTACCTGGTTGGGTCTGTGGTTAGCTCTTACTTCATCACATTTTTCAACCTCAAGTGTGTCTCGTCTTGAGTAACAGCTGTGCCTAATTACACGTCTAGCCCGGGCCAGACGGCAGGAGTTTCGGATTCACTAATTGCTGCTCTTTCACTCGACCTAGCTTCCCGTTGTCCTGAGACTCTGTGTTAGGGCGAATCATCGTCAGCAGCTCACCCTGGCGGTCTGTAATCACTTAATGCTTTCCAGAGTGTCTCAATAGTTGCTGACTTGTGATAATGAGAGGCTGTAACCACTGCTGTGCCCGAATTCAAAATGATTAAAGTTACTCTTTTTTTGTGTGTGTGGGGGAGGGCAGGGAGGTGGGATGAGGGGAGACCTGATAGCTGTTACGCTAGCGCGATTTGACTTTCAGCCGAGCCCTCGTGTTCACGTTGCAGCACAGGCTGTCGTTCTCATTCAGCCTTCCCCCTCAAGTGTCGGATTCCATGGTCTTGGTCTGGAGGGAGAGTGCATTAGTCCAGAGTTGGCCAATACATTAGCCGCTAGCCACATGTGGCCAATTGGGAATCCAATGCTGATTAGTAAATAAAAAATGAGTAATGGACACCGTCGTTGAGCATGTGATCTCAACACTCATTCGCACAGCGTTTGCATGTGAACTTTAACCTTTTTATGCGTTTGTTAGTAAAATGATGAGAAGAAGCAGAGTGTGAGAGTGTTATTTGATTGTTGGGAATGCTTTACTTCCTTGGTTACTGAATGGTGGTAAATGTTTGTTAAGTAAAGTGAAATACACTTGTATCGTGTGTAAGGCATTTTCCACTAAAATTCGTGCACATGGTCTAAACGGTGTTGGCTTTGGCACACCTGTGGCCAGCCAGCAACTCCTGTTCAACAGGACTGACCTAGTCAGGACTACATCCTTCCTGCACCTGGTCGAGTCAGCCCTCTGCCTTAAAGAGCAACTAAGGAAGAGGATGATAAGGATTCATAGGAGGGGGAGTAGGATTGTAGAAGGAATGGGTTCAAATAAGGGGAAATGGAAACAGGAAATTTTGTGAACCGAGAAAAAAGCGATTTGGACCAACAACATGCCCCGCCTCAGGCTGATCTCAATTTCAATTTCCCCTCCACCTTCCTCTTTACCATATCCAATTTCCTCTTTCTCCAGGAATGCATCTAGTTTGCCTCATTTATACTACTTGCTTCAATTATGTTCTCTAATTTATGGCAACTTATTCTATAGGTATTACCCACTGTATGAAATAGTTCTGCCTGCGCTTTCTATTTACTCCTAATTTCTGGATAATGGCTGTAGTTTTTGAACACTTTGTCAGCATGAACAAGGTGAGGGGCTTGTTCCTGTGTGTTTTAAGTTGTTCAATGTTTAGTCATTGCTTTATATTTTATTCATTCAGGCTGCATTTTATTTAAACACGGTGATCTTCCATTAAGTCTGTAAATCCCTCGTTATGCTATGTGTTGCCCTGTTCTGTCTGTGTTCTTTACAATCATATTAACAGGCACTCTTTGTAACAGTACAACTGTGAAACACTTCAATGGTCAATGACTATCTCATTAAACTAAACGAGCTGTGCTCCTAATTACGCAGGAACACAGGGTGATGCCAAGTGGACTGATTCTGACTGAAGACATTTGGCCTCATGGAGACAGATACCTGGAGCAGAGCATTTAGCTGCTGACTCACCCTAAACTTTTCCTCTTTCCTCTCGCCTCCCCATCTGTCAAGACTCTCTTGCGTTACTGTTGGATTTTTTCCCCCAAAAAATTTGTGTACCTTTTTGACGTGTACATGTGGAGTCAGCAAACAAGATGATGTTCAGAGGGTTATGGTAGTTGAGGGGAGGAACCCATGCCCACATTGATGGCATAACCAAATGGAGGGAGGCGGATTATGAACAGCAAAGACAGGTATCTTCAATTCCAGTCCTTTGAATCTGTAACTCCTTTTCTTTTTGCATCCTTGTGGCTTTCAGCAAAAACGCATTTATTTGCCAATTCTACCCACAGGAAAAATGTGGCTGTAAAAATCGCACAAAATTGGGCAAGTCTCAAATTTTGACAGGTCAACCATCAAAATGACATGGGGGTGGGGCGAATTTTAAAATATTCTAAAACAGTACAACATACTCTCTTGTGGAAAACGGAACACTGTGTAAGCATTACACCAATAAGATGCTAATAGATTGTTCAAGGCTGAGATTGATCGAATTACCAGATGATGGTAGGCAAGATGGAGCTCGTTTCCTTGAATCCGTATTAATTTGGCCATTTTCCCAGACGATTCTGGGCTGCCATCTTTCTGTTGACATATTGCAACTGCTCAGAGTTTGCTGCATGTCCTCAATTAGCTCTGCGTGTCTGAACAGTCTCAAACTATCTCCCAGCACCATTCACATGGATGTGACTGCACTTTACTTGTTGAAACACTGCTGTAATCACTCGTCCCACTACTGAAGTAATAATGGCTTTCATCTGTTGAGGCTGCACCTATTATACAGCAGGAAATCTGAAATTTGTTTTACGGATTTTACGTATAACCTTCCAATGCTTGCACCTATGTGGTGAAGGAAGGTTTAGAAATAGGGAGCTCCCTTGATGGTTCACTTGGTTAGACCGGTGACTAGCTGAACCATATGGACCAGGGTGGTCTCACTCAGACTCAGTCCTAGAAAGAAAGACTTGCATTTATATAGCGCCTTTCATAACCTCAGATTGTCCAAAAGCGCTTTACAGCCAATGAAGTAATTTGAAGCGTAGTCACTGTAATGTAGGAAATGCGGCAGCCATATTGCGCAGAGCAAGCTCCCACAATGTGAAAATGACTGGATAATCTGTTTTAGTGATGTTGATTGAGGGATAAATATTGGCCGGGATACCACTGAGAACTCCCCTGCTCTTCTTCAAAGTTGTGCCATAGGACCGTTTACGTCCACCTGACAGGGCAGATGGGCTCTCAGTTTAACGTCTCATCCAACAGACAGCACCTCCAATGGTGCAGCATTCCCTAAATGGGTCTGTGTTGAGTTAGCTGATCTCACTGACTCGGCTCCTGTACGGAGAATGGCCACTTGGACAAGGTATAGGATGGCGCTCGGATGCTATGGGACCCTACTGCAGCGAGCAGTCAATGTCTTCATGAGAGAACAGGAGAAAACTGATAAAGAAAGGGGATTTAAAACAACCATGACAAAGCTTATGTTGTAAAGTTGGACTGAGGTGCGCACAGGTGGATGTAGAAAGGTGGTGCAGTGCAGCACGAATGCACAGCAGTAGGATGTGTCGGTGCCCGTGATTTCCCACACAGTCATTCCTTGGTCTCAGCGCTGTCATATCGACAGGCCTCACAGAGATAAAGAGCATATGGGGAACTTCATCATCAATCATAGATCTTCTAGCAACCAGTGATAGAGCAGCATTGCCCAAGGCTTGCAAGCAAGTCATCTGCTTGCTCGCTCGGCTTGGAATGACAGGAGAAAGTAATAAATACCTTTAAAAATGTGAATAAATTCCATGCTCTATGGGTGTATGAGTCAAAGATCATCAAGCACTGCAAAGACCGCAGGGGGTACAGGGTTTAACTTTATTAAAACCTAATTCTACAGTTAGAGATAGAGGTTGCTAATGAGGGCAGAGGAGGACATGAGCTGTCATTTGCAGGTAAATGCCAGGCTGGAGAAGGAATGGTTGGGGTAAGGGAGTTGAGTGAAAGAAAAGAACAGGACATGCAACAGTCCACATCAACTACAATTAATGAAATCCTTCATAAGACAGCACAGAGAAATGTGAGGCAGTCAGGGCTGGTGAAAGGATTACTGAGACCCCCCCCCCCTGCATGGTAGCAATAGGTTGAATGTGCATCCTGGACCTCTCAATATTTCTGTGAATGCTGATCAAAATTAAAACTCAATGTTTCGTAGAATCTCAGCTCACCTGTACAATCGGCAGCGTGCAATCTCCGCCAATGACTCCGGCTTCAGTTGTGGGTTATGTTAACAATCCTCATCATCTCTGTCTTGATTTTAGGTATTTTGAGAGGTCCCAAGTATCTCAATCCTATTTTCCTCACCCTCTACAGTGATACCAAGTTTCCAGAACCACCCCATCTTTTAGATACCATTCTTATTATTTACTTTGGAATTGTGCAGGATTTTCCACATCTGGTTTCACATTCTGAGGGAAGTGCTTCGACAAACAAACCCAATAATAAAATCGTTACAAAGAAAAACTTATCAGTTGAGTTCTAAGCAGAAGCAGACTGATGCTGAGCAGTAGCACTTGATGCTTTATTGAGTGGTCCTGATGAAGCACAAAGAGGCTTGAACTCCCCTTGCCTTTAAAAGAAAGCCACTGCACTGACCGACAGCTGCTTTTATTGTTATTGGGAACAGATGTGCAAAGTTTGATGGGACATTTGACGATGGCTGTGCTGGATAGGAGGCCGAGATCCAGGCCTGTTGTTTTCCTTTAACTCTCTGAGTGCTAGATGACCTGTGCCTCTCTTACGCTGTGCACCACTGTTATCCAAACCCTGCTTCAACAGTCTGTTTTGAAACAATTATTTTATGAACTTAAAATACTCTTGTTTCAAAGGTTGCCTTGCTTGCTCCAAGTCATCACCGAGGCTGCCATTTTGGAATCCCTGCTCTAAATGAATAGGCTACTTCATCCTACGGTTGAATTTCCTTGTCATTTTGGCGTTTTTTCCGGTGCATAATTGGGGCAAGTCTTCGCTGTGGGATCACTAGATTCTGCAGCACCCTCTGCTCCATCTCCAAATGCACACAGCACTTGTATTTTATTAAAACAAATTTTTTTAAGGGAGTTAATATGGTAAGTCCCTTTCATGGTTGAATGCCTCTTGTGAGTTATCAGGCCACATCCAACCAGTTAAAAATATATTCATCGTATTACACCCCACCCGCCCAGGAATCCGCTTAGTAGTTTTGAACACGTAGTTTCAGAAACTGAAATGAAAGATGTGCCAAACTGCCACTCGATTAACAACTCGTAACGCTTAGAACAAACGGGCCGCACGGCCCATGTAGTACCAGTAAAAGAATCCCTGACTATCTCCCAGAGCCCCCTTTGGAATTCAGTCTCTGTATGATACTTCCATTTTAATTTGAGGCTTTAAAATGGAGCATATCTGCGGAATTGGTTTTACTGTATTCTGTGTCACATACCGTATTAATAGCTGTTCATTAGATTGTAATGCATGCTGAAACTTTGTAAAAAGTATATTTTCTTTCAGAAATCACAGTGTTGCATGAGTTAACAGAGAATATCAATGTTGTCACGGTTTTAATCCAAACTCAGCAGAAACAAAGGATCTTACATCCTCATTAGTGGTAAGTCAGTTGCCCCCATTTATAAGATTTTGCACCCATTTTGAAAAAAAAATTCTATAACAAAAACAGAAAATGCTGGGAACACTCAGCAGACCAGGTAGCATCTGCGGAGAGAGGAAGGTAGGGTTAATATTTTGGGTGTGGACCCTTCTTCAAAAATTACATTTATGTTTTTGTTTTGTTTTTATGTGTGCCTGTTCATCAAATGAGGGAAGTTACTGCTGGGAATTGTAGCACTTTTCCCTTCTGGGCACCAAGTGTGAGCATCAAGCCCTCCCAGGTTAGGCCTAGCGCAGACCACATACGCAATATGTGTGTTGTCTCCCAACAATGCGCTTTAACGTTAACCCCTCCCATTCCGTTGTAAGTGCGTTCTGCTTCCTGCACTAACAATCTCAGATGGACTGCCAGTCAACTGTGGATGTACACCCGCATGGAGCTGCCCAAACTCACTTCAAATAGTACTCTTACAGAGGAGACAACAACAACTTGCATTTATATAGCCCCTTTAACATAGTAAAAAACGTCCCAAGACTTTCACCCACTCAGTCAGAACAGTGCCCAGTGAGTATTCCTTTTAATAAGAATTAACATTTTGGGAGAAAAATGTTTGGACTGGTCGAGAGGTACGTTGGAAACACTATTACATATGATGCTGTGCGTTGCCCATCCCTTCATGAAACTCGTCGCCTCATTCCACAACACTTGCTCGAATCAGATTTTCACAGAACTTAGGATCTTGTCATCCCGTTGACCCTTAAAATGCTGCGTAAGAGATGCCTGAGATTAACATGACCGATTCTGTGACTAACACTTTAAGGGTTATGGGCATAGTGGGAACTGATTGTGTGTCCTGTTTGTATGTCTACAGACAAGATTTTAAATTGGATCTTTCAAACACCTATCAGCTTCTCAGACTTAGAGCAGGCTGTGAACCATCAGCATGTCTTACCATAATCTCCATAAACGCACTCCTCACGCACTAATCCGTCTCATCAGTAACGTAAGGATGTCTCATTGCCTCGCTACCTAACTTCATACGGGATTTTGAGGATTGATTGCAGAGGCACGTGACATCCCAGGTTGGTTTGAGGGTCAGGATGTCCACAAGTGGTACGGGCCACCCATTAGCCAACAAACCCCTTCCCCAAAACAACACAGGAGCACGTGCACCTCAGGAATCCATCCTCTACCACCTGCTATTTCATATAATATGTATAACGGGACTTCTTCTTTTGTTTTTTTTTATATACTTACCTTGTTTCTTAAAAGGTGGATTACGACACGGTGAGTACATGGGTGAACTGATACTCAATTTTACAAAACACAATGAAAAATGACCACTTTATTATCCTGCACTTTCTGCCTTTCTACAAATACATGTCTGTTTACAAAATCTAGGATTGTTGGAGTATATGTTGTGAATTTTAAACCAAGTGTTTATCTAACACTCAGATGGCATGGTTGTGAATTCAAATTATGTTTTGCCACTGACTTTTATTTGGAGCTTTTAGTGACTGTTCTGGCCCAGTATGGGTCATACTTGCAAAATGCCACAGTACAGACCGCATCAAAACTAACAGGAGCCCTTATTTCAAGGGAGCATTAATTACCCTTGTAAGACACACCTACACTGCATGTACAGGAGACTGCATACAATAAGTATTGCTTCTGTATTCTGAGATGTCAGAAAAGTGTACAGTGCCTCTCCTCCATCATCAGTACTGCTAAACATGGTCGTCTGGATCCCAGCTGAGGCAGTAGTTGGGGTGCTGCAATTGACCTCAGTCTTCCTGGGCTAGGGAAGAGGATAAATGCGCTTGAATTCCCAGGCCTGATTGCAGTCCAGTGAGTCCTACTGGAAATTGGGTGCGCTGAGTGAGGACAAGATCAGGCTCAGCGGTGATGCCGCTATGATGGAATAGCGTGCCAACACTCATTGTCTAGGCTATTCACACATGGCAAATGGCCATTTGAGTGAAATGTCGGAGGGCAGCCGGTGCCCAGGAAACCTTGGCCAGCAAGAATCACCATCTTGTAGGGAGGAGGAACAGTGGTGATTGGTGGGTGGGATATATGCTGCTTTGCTGTGGTGAGTAAATAACTTAGCTACTTTACATTAAATGACTGTGAGCAACATACAATCTGTAAAGTACCCCCTGGGTGTGTGTACGGTGTGCACTTCACATGATGTCCATGTGCGACTGTTAGATTCAGCTGTACTTAGCATGACTGTGGGTGACATCACAACAGATGCATTTTATATGCCATCGCCACCAACCTTTTGAAAAAAAGGTCCTAGGTCACAACCTGACTTGACTTATCCTTTGTCAAAAGTAAAGTAAGAACATTTTATAAATTAATCTGTTAATTTATTATTTTTGGTTGGCGTTCAAAAAACATTTGGCAGAGTGGGTTTGACATTCCAGTGTAGCATGGCCATCACTGTCATTTACAGGGACCAAATCAGTTACGTATCATTTTTTATTCCTTGGAATTTTCCGGGATATTTTCGCGAAACGTATGCCACAGATCCATTCATTGTTCCTTGAAAATGGCAAATTCGTTTCCTCAACCATGAGATACGAAAACTCTCAAGTGGACAATGGTCATATCACCATTGGATGCTGAAAATAAAATATTACTGTGTGGGGGAGTGCGGGGAGGAGTTCAGTATAACGTTAACACTGCCCCACCCCCGCCCCTGCTGCCAGGGTTTTCAAATATGTCCTGGACGCACCGAAACAACAACGTGAAAAAGAAAGAAAAGCTTGCATTTATATAGCGCCTTTCACGACCTCAGGATGTCCCAAAGCGCTTTACAGCCAGTTAAGTACTTTTGAAGTGTAGTCACTGTTGTAATGTAGGAAATGTGGCAGCCGATTTGGGCACAGCAAGCTCCCACAAACAGCAATGTGATAATAACCAGATAATCTGTTTTTGTGATGTTGATTGATGAATAAATATTGGCCAGGACACCGGGGAGAACTCCCCTGCTCTTCTTTGAATTAGTGCCTTGGGATCTTTTACATCTACCTGAGAATGCAGACGGGACCTCAGTTTAAAGTCTCATCCGACAGAAGGCACCTCCGACAGTGCAGCACTCCCTCAACACTGCACTGGGGTGTCAGCCTAGATTTTTGTGCTCAAGTCTCTGGAGTGGGACTTGAACCCACAACCGTTTGAGATGGAGGCGAGAGTGCTACTCACTGTGCCAATCCACCAGGGGTGGGTGGGGGATTTCAACTTTAGTGGGGGTACAAAAAGCTTTAGCAAATTAACCGCCCATTATGCAATCTGCCCAATTTTCCATTCCATTGACTTCAGTTGGGCGGGGTGTGTAACTGGTGGTCAATCCACTACCTCCTGTTTTGCGCCCTCTGATGCCAAAGTTGGATTTTAACAGGAGATCCATGACATTGAGTGAGCTGCATGTTAACTGTCACAAATTCTTTAATTAAAATAAACCACTGCAATAGTACAGCTCTATTTAAAAGAAAGCTTGAAATTCAAAAGTCATATCACTTTATTTTGTAATGGACGATGTCACTTCTACTCCTCCTGTTCCCCTCGACACAATACTCACCCCACCCGAACAAACACACTGTAGCCTCTGAAACTCAAAACAGTGAATGTGCCTTCTGCCTTTAGCCTTCATTCTTCTGATAAAATCACAGCAGGAATCAACTCTGACACATAGCCACTTACCACAGTCAGGCCATAACCAAGAGTAAGATTTAAGATGAGGAAAATAGAGAGACGGATTGCAAACTGTCTGATGTGAATGGAGCTGTGCTCATTTTATACTACACAGGGTGATAGACTGCAAACCCAGTGATGTAAGTAGAGCTGTTTATTTTATCGGAGACCGATTGAAACCCCATTGGATATGAATCGAGTTGGATTTATTTTCCAATTTACAAAATTATGCCCATTGAAATCTGTAGAGTTGGGTTTATTACAGTGATGGATCTGTGCTTTGGCGCTATATGCTGTGTTTTGGAGTGATGGGCTGCATTATACCCCCTCGCAGTGAGTGCGCAATGTTTCCCACTCACTTGTCAGATGGTTTAAGATAAACATCAGACACATGCAGGGTGAGAGGGGTGGCCTCTCTATTTCCCGACAGAACAACAGTTGCTGCACTCCAAAAGTAATTCATCGTGAGTGATGCACTCCGAGCGATTTTGAGAAAAACAAAGTTAATGCATGATGGCAAACCTGAATGCTTTTCCATTGTTAACCCAGGGTGAAAGATTACCAATTGGGTTTTCTTGCTCCCTGTACATTTAACAAAAGAGCAGTGTGTCTACTCGTATGGAATTCAGCTGTTTGTCAGCATGACACCTCAATCCCTGAACTGAGTCGTCTTATTAATGCTGGCGATATAGAAGAAGGAGCAGATGACAAATACTGTGGTTTAGTTGGCACCAGATTTACTGAATGGCTTGCTAGGATTGCAGCCTCTTCAATCGGCATCATCCGTTTGACTAATGAACTGCCTCTCAATGTCAGACCGACATTTAACTCATTGGAATTGGCCTGACCACTGTGCTTTCCCCTTGGCTCACGCTAGAGACTGGACTCGCAAAACAATAAGTGCACAAGAGTTAGAGACTGTGAACCAGCATGCTTATATTTTTAAAGAAAAACAATTGTGGATTTAGTCTGTTTCTAATTCATTTTAAGTAAAACTCTGAACTCGTACTTGAAGCCATTAATAGATTGACTTCGCTGGCTGAATTGTACCACAAAGTCCAGTGTTGAAGTGCCCCAACAATATATTGTCACATGAAAAGAGAAAAGCTACGAATGCTGGAAATCTGAAATGCAAACAAAAAACGCTGGACTTGCACAACGGGTCAGAAAACCTCTGAAAAGACAGGTCGGGTGTCGACCCTTTGGGGAGAATCTATACCCTGAAATGTTAACCTTTTTTTTCTCCTCTTTACATAAGAATATAAGAAATAGGAGCAGGAGTAGGCCATACGGCCCCTCGAGCCTGCTCTGCCATTCAAGAAGATCATGGCTGATCTTCTACATCAACGCCCCTATCCCCATATCCCTTGATTCCCTTAGTGCCCAAAAATCTCGGTCTTGAATATACTCGACGACTCAGCATCCACAGCTCTCTGGGGTAGAGAATGCCAAAGATTAACAACCCTGAGTGAAGAAATTTCTCCTCATCTCAGTCCTAAACCCCTTATCCTGAGTCTATGACCACTAGTGCTAGACTCTCCAGCCAGGGGCAACAGCCTCTCAGCATCTACTCTGTCAAGAACTCTAAGAATTTTATATGTTTCAATGAGATGACCTCTCATTCTTCTAAACTCTAGGGGATATAGGCCCAATCTACTCAATCTCTCCTCATCGACCAATGCCACCCCCCCCCCCCCCCCCCCCCCCCCCAATCCCAGGAATCAGTCTAGTGAACCTTTGTTGCACACCTTCTAAGGCAAGTATATGCTTCCTTAGGTAAGGAGACCAAAACTGTACAGAGCACTCCACGAGACTATCATCTACACCGAGACTATCGGCTGCACACAGTTCTCTGATTTTTCTCTTTCTTTTGGCAGTAACTTCGGTTTTGGCATAAAACTGGCGGTATCGGATAGGCCGCCCGTTATATAGCACCAATTTTCCTTTCCGGTGACTTCAATAGTATGGAAAATCGGGCGGGGTATATAACGGGTGGCAGATCCAATGCCGCCAGCTTTACCCTCTCCCACCCCTCTCCTACCCACTCTCCCCACTCTAGCCGAAGTTGAAAGTTACCCCCTTTACGTCTGTCTTTTGGGTAAGTTCATCAGTCCTACAATTTCAGCAGGGAGCTGCGTGTACAGAGAGTGCGGACCGGAGATCTAACTGTAACGCTCTGTGCAGCTCTGATTCTCCGACCGGCTCCCTTTGAGCACGGCTTCCTGCTGGGGGCATGGGATCGGTGAATTTACCTGCTTGTGTCTCACTTACAACTCATTATTTGTTCTCTTGCTCTGCCTTTCCCTCTGGCTCTGCCTTTCACTCCATCTCCGCCTTTCACTCCATCTCCATGTCACTAACTCTCTGTTTCTCTTTTGTTGCACTCTGCTTCTGTGCATCTCCTGGTTAAGAGGCGATTGTGCGCTTCCATTGGGAAACCGTGCTGGCAGGCAGCGTGGGTCGGAGAATCGGGGCTGCAATATCATAGCCCAATCTCTGACACGCGCTTCCTGCAAGTTGCGGAGTCCCTCCTTGTATGTGTGTCTCCTACTTGGTTATTCGGCCTCAGTGCTAATGACATTCCCCCTACCAGCCCAATACACAGACTTTCTCTGCTTCTCTCTCACACACAAACATTAAAAAAAAAGCGCCAAAATCATGGTGTCCATTTTGTGCTACTCGTTCCCCCAGAATAGATTATTGCAATATCTTCTCCCCAAACCTACTGCAAAAACAAGTCTACGCAGAGATGTGACCTATGCACCAGACTTTACAGAAATTTAGATGGTTTTGTTCTTGCTGTGTGGACTGTTTAATTTTTCCCTCAGAAGATGAATGGAGTAGAGAAAAGGATGTGGTTTAGTTGGACCATGTTTAATCATTGACTGGTTGGCTGTATACCAGGGAAGTTTTGTAATGTGCATCTTATATGTACTTTTGTTAGAGATGACTGAGCTGCTGTAAAAGCCTGGGGCACAAATCCAATATGTTCCTCTTGCTCTTTTCTACAGCCTTCCTGCCTTTACCGTTAAAAGCAGTTCAGCACAGTGATCTGCATTTGTGGGGGGGAAGGGAAACAAAGAAACAAAGACAGACCTTGCATTTATGTTGCGCCTTAAGCGATCTCAGGATGTCCCAAAGTGCTTTACAACCAATTAAGTACTTTTTGAAGTGCAGTCACTGTTATAATGTAGGAAAAGCCTCAGCCAATTTGCGCACAGCAAGGTCCCACAAACAGCAATGAAATAAATGACCAAATCATCTGTTTTAGTGACGTTGGTTGAAGGATTGGCTAGGACTTCCAAATAGTGCTCGGGACCTCGGTTTAACATCGCGACGGAAGACAGCACCTCTGACAGTGCAGCACTCCCTCAGTACTACACTGGAGTGTCAGCCTAGATTATGTGCTCAAGTCTCGAGTGGGACTTACACCCATGACCTTCTGAGGTGAGAGTGCTACCTCTGAACCAAGGTCGACACTTAAGGAGAGAAGTGTTGCAACTACACAATGTAAAGTACCTCAGGAAGGAAATGGTGAATTTCCTCAAGGCCTCTCCCACTCTACCGCCACAACTGTTTAGCTATTGAAATGGGGTTCCTGCCGAACTTCCGCTGAAGATATGGTAGCAGAGCAGGAGAAACCCCAAGGACATTCTCAGTGATTGCTTCTCGTTGGTAATATAAGCCAATCATTTGAATGGCTGCTGAGCCATCTTGTCTCGGAAGAGTTCCATTTTAGGGTAGCTATTCAGAATGGCAGAAGGTGGGAAGTGGAGTCTCACAAGGATCAGTGCTGGGACCAATGTTGTTCACAATTTATATTAACGATTTAGACTTTGGAATCAGAAACATAATTTCTAAATTTGCGGATGACACTAAATTGGGGGGATAGTCAATACTGAGGATGACTGCAACAAATTACAAGAAGAAATTATGAAACTTGCAGAATGGGCATATAATTGGCAAATTAATTTCAACACAGATAAATGTGAGGTATTATATTTTGGTAAGAAAAATAAGGAGGTCACATATTACTTGGAAAATAAGAATCTAAATGGGGTAGAAGAGCAAAGGAGTACAAATATACAAATCACTAAAAATAGCAACTCGGGTTAATAAGTCCATTTAAAAAAAAAGTAAACCAAGCACTAGGGTTTATTTCTAGAGGGATAGAAATAAAAAGTAGAGAAGTTATGCTAAACTTGTATCGAACCTTGGTCAGACCACACTTGGAGTACTGTGTTCAATTCTGGTTGCCATATTATAAAAAGGGGGTGCAAAAAAGATTTACAAGGATGATACCAGAAATGCGAGGTTATACGTATCAGGAGGGATGACCTAATAGAGGTCTTTAAAATTATGAAAGATTTTGATAGAGTAGGCACAGAGAACGTGTTTCGAATTCTGGGCAAAACTAGAGGCCATCAATATAAGATAGTCACCAAGAAATCAAATAGGGAATTCAGAAGAAACTTCTTTACCCAGAGAGTGGTGAGAATGTGGAACTCACTACCACAGGGAGTGGTTGAAGCGAATAGTGTAGATGCATTTAAGGGTAGGCTAGGCAAGCATATGAGGGAGAAGGGAATCGAGGGTTATGCCGATAGAGTTAGATGAGGAAAGACGGGAGGAGGCTCGAGTGGAGCATAAATGCCAACATTAACTGGTTGGCCTGAATGGCCTGTTTCTGTGCCATATATCCTATGTAATCCTATTTAACTCCCTGCCCCCTCTCCCTCTCCACTCTCCCTCCCCCTCTGTCTCTGTCTCTCTCTGTAGTCAGTTTTCTGTAGGGGCCTATCAAACCTTCTCTCTTCACATTTGTCTACATATTCTTCCCAAACTTGTCTTATATTGATTGATTATTTAATTATGGGGTTAGAGTTTGAACTTGTCGCCCGGGCTTCAAACTGGTGTCTGCGGATGGGCCGCCTGATTTTCATTTCTGATTACGAGCGACTATCTATAGTAAACGCCAGCTGTACGCCCGGGCGGCAAATTGAAAATCTATCCATGGTCCTTTTTGTGGGGTCAGCCAGGTGTCTGATACCCCATGCTTAAGAGTGCCCAAACCAGGCCAATGAAAAATCCACATGGATAGGGCTTCTGTTTAGCTGACGTGGAGTGCCTACTCCCTTCCCATTCACACACCCAATTTACCCAAGTCTAGAGAGGATAGGCTCTGAATTCTAAACATATGAATGTTGGTCAACATGCCCAGCAACCAGGAAAAGCCTTTCAGAAGCTGTCATGCCAAGTCTCTGAGTCTCTTGATGACACCGCATGGCGGTAGGACCTATGCAAGGCAGTTTGCAATGTGCCAGCTATCTTGCTGTTCTAGACGTCCATGTCCAATGTCACGTATCCAGACTTACTCATAACCAGCTGCTTCATCCAGATGCCCATCAGGTTGACTCCTCCTACAGAGTGCTGAGTGACGGGGAGGTTGGTGGAGGCTAAAAACGGGTCAGGTAGCACACAGAAAAATAAAAGTGTGATTTTCAACAGGTTTATTTGCTTTTGCCAGTCAGAAAGATCAGCTTACAGGTTTGGAAAAAACAATGCTCCGTGTTGCCCTCAGAGTAGACATTTTTGCAACTAGAGTGAAGGAATGATGGTGTCGTTTAGGAATCATTAGAGAACTTAATTGCACCGGTTGTATTTTAATAATAATGAGGTAGTAACCTGGTTACATAAATGATTTACAGATTACCATTTATGAGGGTGGGGGTTGGGAACCTGGTGTTCTTGTGCATTTTGCAGACAGGCTGCAATACAGCAGACTCCTGTACGAGCAGCTGGTGGGATTGGGCGGAGTGAATTGCAGTTAAAAAGAACTTGCATTTATATAACACCTTTCACGACCTCAGGACATTCCAAAGTGTGTGACAGCCAATTAAGTAATTTTTATGAAATGCAGTCACTGTTGTAATGTAGGAAAACACCGGCTAATTTGCACAAAGCAAGCACCCAAAACAGCAATGTGATAATGACCAGATGATCTGATGTTGGTTGAGGGATAAATATTGGCCAGGACACCAGGGAGAACTGCTCATCTTCAAAATAGTGCTGTGGGATCCTTCACGACTGCCTGAGACGGCAGATGGGCCCTCAGTTTAACGTCTCATCTGAAAGACGGCACCTCTGACAGCGCAGCACTCCCTCAGCACTGCACTAGAGTGTCAGCCTAGTTTACGTGTTCAAGTCTCTGGAGAGGAAGTTGAACCCACAACCTTCTGACTTAGAGGTGAGAAATTTACCACTGAGCCACGGCTGACACCTATATTCCTACTGACCTGACCGTAACATTATGGACTGTGTACGGAGTGCAATTGGGAACCTGGTGACAATTTATATCAATTCATAACATAAGACGTAGGAGCAGGAGTAGATCTTTTGGCCCCTCAAGCCTGCTCCACCATTCAATAAGATCATGGCTGATCTGATCTTGGCCTCAACTCCACTTCCCTGCCCATTCCCCATAACCCTTGACTCCCTTACCATTCAAAAATTTGTCTATCTCCACCTTAAATATATTCAATGACCCAGCCTCCACTGCTCTCTGGGGAAGAGAATTCCAAAGATTCATGACCCTCTGAGAGAAGAAATTCCTCCTCATTTCCGATTTAAAAGGGTGCCCCCTTATTCTGAAATTATGCCCCCTAGTTCTAGATTTCCCCCATGAGGGGAAACATCCTCTCTGCATCTACCCTGTCAAACCCTTTCAGAATCTTTTATGTTTCAATAACATCCCCTCTCATTCTTCTAAACTCCAATGAGTATAGACCCAACCTGCTCAACCTTTCTTCATAAGACAACCCCTTCATCTCCGGAATCAACCTCGTGAACCTTCTCTGAACTGCCTCCAATGCAAGTATATCCTTCCTTAAATATTCATTATTGCCTGCCTTAGACAAAGGTACTACCATTTTTAGGAAAGTAATAGAATGGTTTATAGGAAAAGTTGGGGTGCGACAAGGATGCACAGTCGCCTGATTTATTTAATCTACTACTGGAAGCAGTATTGAATCTTGCACTAAAATTGATATTGGAGGAGTCTCCTTATGTGGGAGGATTTGAAACAATCTTAGATTTGCTGATGACATTGACCTTACAGCAACATGTAAAACAGATTTGATAAACATTAACAAAAAGGTCAGGTTATTTGGGAAGCATCAGGAAGATGTAAACATTACAGTTGGAGGGATTGCAGTTGAACTGGTGGAAAAATTTGTATATCTTGGTGGGTTAGTGTCAAAGAACGGGAGTTGTGAAGAAGACATCAAAAGAACGATTGGACTTGCTTCTGCTGCTTTTGGAAGATTAAGCAGGATAGGGAAGACTAAAGATATTTTGGTTAAAAATAAAGGTAAAAGTTTATGAAGTGACGGTTATTCCCATTTTATTATACGGATCTGAGTGCTGGAACATGCGAAAAGTTGACGAGCAGAAGATACTAACAGCAGAGATGAGTTGGTTGAGAGGAATACTGGGAGTATCCAGGCTGCAAAGAATCAAGAATGATATTCTAAGAACATGAGTTATACAGAAGAAACAAACAATGCTTTTTCAGAAGATCCAAGAAAGAGTTGCAATGGTTTGGGCACATTTCAAGTATGGGAAGAGCTTGAATACCTTTCATGGCCCTGCACACAGAGGTACATGGAGCAAGAAACCGAGGGAGACCAAGGAAGTGCTCAGTAGATAATGTCATGAGTGACTTGTCACAGAAAGGGATAACTGAAGCCACCAGGCTAGTTCAGAACCAACAACAGTGGAGTAAATTCATTCAGCCCCATCGTCGCTGCTGAGCTGACGGATGGGGATTTAGTAGTCGTAGTAAACAAGGTCACTGGTGTGAGTGAGTCAGGTTCTTTTACAAACATTTATAGATGATCCCTTGTATGAATAGTTTGTCAGTTCTCCCCTATACTGAAACCCCTGCCCCATTTCACCACTTGCCCACCCACACATCTTATGGAAGTACAAAGGCCATTTGGCCCATCAAGACCACTTCTTCCATAGACCACCTATCGCATCATAAACACTACACCATCTATTTCATCTGAGGGAACATGCTGCACAGATACCTCATGACAATAGACATAAGAACAGGAGTAGGTCATTCAGCCCCTCAAGCCTGTTCTGCCATTCAATTAGATCATGACTGATCTGTATCTTAACTCCATTTGCCCGCCCTGGTTCCTTAACGCTTAATACCCTTGCCTAACACAAATCTATCAATCTCAGTTTTGACATTTTCAATTGACCCCCGGCCTCAACAGCTTTTTGGGGAAGAGCAAATAAAACAAAACTCTGCATTCAACCCTGAGCTGGGGCCCTCCGAATAGCATTTCTATATTCAGGAACCCAGAGAATTGCGAGCCCTGGTCTTTAATTAAGGAGAAATGCTGGGACTGCTTCACGTGCTTACTCCAGGAACCGGAGTCCATGATTTTATCATCAGACATGAAATGTGTTATTTCTATGTGTGGCTCGTAAACATTGTGTGTATACGTTCACTGTCTCTGTTCTGTCATCATTCATGGCAGCCACAACATGGGAGTAGCTTCACGGGTTGAAATTGCACGATGTAATATCCGCATCTGAACCATTAAAGTATTTGTCTGAAATTTCTCCAACTGCTAATTTAATGAAGGGTTGAATCCAGTTAAATTAAGACGTTAATACCGTTGCTAACCAAGCAGTCAGGGGAATTGCGAGTCAGCATGTTCAGAGGTCAGCCGCGATTTTGAAGCCCCGGGGCCTCGTTTGAAGCCGACCGGTGAGCTGTGGACGCCAGGTGGGTGTCCCAAGGCAGCTTGGCGGTTTTGAACCACAGGAATGTCGGCCGAGGCCAGGGCTGCAGCGGCCCACAGTATGTTTGTGGGGTCCATGAGGAGCACTCCTGTTCCTCCGGGCCTCGCAAAAATAATTTTAAAAATGACCTATCCAGGGTGTCTTCAGCTGTATTGCCAGTGAACCTGGTCGGAGAGTGCACGGCGCATGTTCCGACCAGTTCGATCCTAAAATGGCAATCGGGGTACTATGTATGTCATCAGAACCCAATTTAAAGCGCCTTTCACAACCTCAGCATGTCCCAAAGTGTTTTACAGCCAATGAAGTACTTTTGAAATGTAGTCACTATTGTAATGTAGGAAACACGACTGCTAATTTGCACACAGCAAGGTTCCACAAACAGCATTGTGATAATCACTGGATAATCAGTTTTAGTGATGCTGGTTGAGGGATAAATATTGGCCAGGACACCGGGGAGAACGCCCTTGCTCTTCTTCAAATAGTGCCATGGAATCTTTTACGTCCACCTGTGAGGGCAGACGGGGCCTCGGTTTGACATCTCATCTGAAAGACGGCATCGCCAACAGTGCGGCACCTCCTCAGTACTGCATTGGAGTGTCAGTCTAGATTATGTGCTGTGGCAGGTGCTTCGGCCGCCCGGTGGTAGATCCCTGTGAGAGTCGCAGTCGGCCAATCGTCGGGGTTAATGGGGCAGTAAGGCTACCGACACCGTTTTGTGGACGTTACCACGCCGATTGCGGCAGGTTAAAATCTGACCCTGAGGGGTCTTATTATTGAAGCACATTAGAATTCAGCAGCTCAAGGTGGGCGGGAGGAACCAAACCTAATGTCCTCGACACACACCCAACCTGGGAGTCCAAATATCTGTGCGTATTCCTAGCAACAGTAAAAACAGCCCATGGGTTGTGATGCTTGTGTAAGGGTTAAGACGCAAATGATTCCAACGACTGATGAAAGTGGGCTCAGTGGGAATAACTTAAAGCATTTGAAAGCAATGGTGACGTTTTCTGCGGCTGGGATTTGTCAGTCCTGCAATGAGATTGTGTAGATTTGCAATTAATGCAGCCTATAATTAATGTTCCTCAACAAAGATTTATGTAGTCAGGAAGAATGCCCAGTGGGCACTTCCCTCAATCAAAAAACCCACTAAAATTCCTCAAGATCACTATTACCAATTTATGTAGAATAAAAAAAGCTTTTTTTTTTAAGAGGAGCCTGCACTAGCAGTTTGAAACTCTTCCTGTCCTTACAACCACTTTTAAAGTTGCAACATTTTTTGGTTGGCTTGAGTTCTAAAAGCATTTCCCTGCCTCTGCTGTACCCAAAGGAAACCATTGCTGCACACTACCGTTAAGTATCTGGCACACTAAAGTGAGAATGGTAGAGGAGGGTTTTGCTTTAAAGGTCTATAATATATTCCCAATTTCGGAGAAGATACAATACCCTTTCTTCATATTAGTTTTCCAGTGCCCATGTCACGTACCATTACATTGGATCATTCTATCTCAAACTTGTTTTTCTTTTCCAGTTTTCTCCTCTGGTATCTCTTATTGGTAACAAGTGGCCATTCTTCTGCTTTGATCCTACACATTTCAGTGCTAGCAGGCTATTCTCTTGGACTTCTTATGTCACGCATCATTGTTGGCTGGAGGGAGGGGAAGATGTACCACTTGCGGACCTCTGCCAATGTCAGTGTGCAACCAAGGCGACGAGAGTCAAGAGTGACCTCAGCCACCCTTCCCTTCAATATTCCTCCTGTTTTTATGGGAGTGCTTGGCCTCCATTTGCTGGCCCCTCGCAACAGCACAGCAATCATAATGGAGAGATTCAGAGCTCCAACACATGGTGGGACACTGCTGTCCCAGTCACTTGTACTCTACGGAGCGATTCAGAGCTCCAGCACATGGTGGGACACTGCTGTCCTAGTCACTTGTACTCTACAGAGAGATTCAGAGCTCCAACACATGGTGGGACACTGCTGTCCCAACCGCTTACCACTTGCTCAGGAGATTTACATCATTTGCAGCACCTCTGCTGTGCTGGGTTATTTGTGTCGGGTCAGGTGTTAAAACCTGCTACCGTAACGACAGCAGATGGTGCTACTTGTGATTGGTCAACACCGAGTGCCAGGTGGCAGTTAAGTAACCTGGCCTAAAAGACAGGAGCAGCTAATCCATGAATTAGTCAACAACATCCACAACCTGCAAATCGTGACGCAGCTATAGTACAGATCAAGTCAATAAAAGGAGGACTGTGGACAGTCTGAAACACAGCGCCAGGGCACGAGCCCCTGCCTCAAGACTGCATACAACATCTGATGGCACTGTGCTGGTATACCTAGTTTATCATGTACTCACACAGCAGCTGAGACCCAGGTGCACACAAGCCAATACAGAAGCAGTTGTGGATGAATTGCATCCTTTCATTTTGACGTGTACAGCATGTGCATCTGAGACACACACAAGTCGCACACTAACATACGTGAGCAAAATCTTCGTTTTTACCTGGTGTGTACGATAACTCTTTGTATGGTACTGATCACTGTGTAATGAGCAACAGGTCAGAGCTGTTAATGTGATGTCCATTAAAATGCTAACAAACAAATGTGATGTCCATTAAAATGCTAACAAACAAGGTATCTCAGCCCCAATTACACAAACTGGGTGAAAATAAATATAACTCCAAGTTCAGATACCTCAAAAAAATGGGAGCGGGGTCAGACTAGTTTACAGGCAGCCTGCTGGCTCCTAAATTAAATGAGAGTTTTGTAATCCCTGCTAACCCCATTCTATCCTACAACGCACATTGAGCTTGATTGGAGGGGCAGTGTTTGACCAGCAGTCGCTATCCTAGGTTATTAATGAAAAAGAGTCATACCTGTAATTCACAGAATGCAAGACTAAGGCAAGGGAGGAGAAAATAAAAGAGGAGGACAAGCAGATAGGAATGCAAGGGACGGGCAAGGAAGGAGAGAATATGCAAGGGGAGGGCAAGTGGGGAGATATTGCAAGGAGGAGTGATTGCAAAATAAGGGCAAGGGAGAGAGAATACAAGGGGAGTCGAGTACAAATTGGAGAAAGGAAGAATGAACTTAGATCTATGTAGCACCTTTCACGTCCTCCAGACATCTTAAAGCACTTTATAACCAAAGAAGTACTTGAAGTGTAGCCATTGTTGTACTGTTAGGGTAACACGGCAGCCACTTTGATCACAGGAAGGTCCCACAAACAGCAATAAGATAAATGACCAGATAATCTGTTTTAATGATATTGGTTGAGGGATAAATGTTGTCCAGGACACGAGGGAGAACTCCCTTGCTCCTCTTCGAATAGTCCCATGGAATCTTTTACGTCCACCTGAGAGGACAGACGGGGCCTCGGTATAACGTCTTATCTGAAAGATGACACCTCTAACAGTGGACATGGTGTTAAAAGATAGCTTTAGATCAGCCAGGGCTTTGAGGTCAGTGCAGCATTGAAAGCCTACGCAGGAACTAAGCTTCTGGCTGGTGAGACATTTAGTCGCCTTGAAGTTCATAGGGGTACTTTTTTTCTAGTTCAACAAATCCTTTCATCTTTCAGTGATCCACAAAGCCAACACTCCTAAACCAAACACCAAGAGCCTTCAATATTGGGGTTCTTAAAATGGACAAGTCGGGATATGGAACACCACCACTATCAGCTGGGGTCTCAAGCTGGCTCGGCGTTCAAGACAAACTGTTCTCTGTAGAGTGTTAATCCCAGACCTTCTGGATAATTGTTATATACTATATACACTGCTTCCCTAATGATTCATCCATTATTCCAGCTGCAGGAAGGAGCAGCACTCTACGTGACTCTGTGAACCTGCTTGTGCTCTATCTGGAGCACTATAGTGCCCCACTAATTCTTCTTCCAAAGTGCACATTTCCTTTACATTGTTTGCCATGGCAGCGGTCTCCTCAGGCTGAGTCTCATCACAAACCTCTGCCTGTGCAGTCTTTTACAGTATTGGATAGCGGCCCTGGCACCTTACCAACATCAATGAAAAGTCTTAGTTTAATAGACTGAAAAAGTCAGGCTGGAGTCGCGGAGAAGCCAGAGCTTGGGAAGAGCCAGACAAGGGATTTATATCCTTTGTTTATCCATTCAGACTGTTTTATTTACAGTGTCATTGGTCCCGGGTGGTTCAAACAAACGCAGAGGAGGAGCTGTTACAACATTAGTGTGTGTAGCAGTGCAGAGTGACTTCGGAACACACCTGCAGCAGCTTTGCATAAAGGATTCCAGATGGTTGGGAGTGAATAATAGCATTAACAATTTAATCGATAGGCTCAAATAGGCCAAGTGGGTGGTTTTGTAGACATTCTGAATATTAAATTACAGCCTTTTACTCATTCTCCAGCATCTAGAATAAATCATAATATATTTGCAGTGTGATAAAGTCAATGCCAGTGATGGTTACCAGTAATAATGAGGTTATATATTAACCAAAGACTGCGAGGATCGATTGTGACATCATTGCATGCCACGTGATTCACAGGAAGATAAAAGATGTGATTATTCTGCAGTAGGGTTAGCAACTCTAAGGATGTATTCATGGAGGATTCATCACATGACCTCCTGCCTCTAACCGTCCCATACAGTCAAATAGTCTTTTTTCCATCTTCAGTATTTCTATAACTAATAAACAAAGGGTTCAAAGAAAATGGTGGGAAGAAAATCATTTTTAAGTCCCGATGATTTTTCTCCCAGGTTGCTCGCAGCAGTCTCTCTCACCCTGGTCGTCGACCCCCACCCCCCCCCCCGTACGGCCCTCATCTCTGCTCCCTTAAGTCCAAGGGACGCAGACTTTAACGTCTATGGCGGCCAACTGGTTTAACCATTCATCGTCTGAACTGGCTGGACCACATTTAGCTGATATTGTTAACGGTTCCCTCTCCTCAGGTACTGTCCCCCTCCCCTTCAAATCTGCCGTCATCACCGCCCGCCTTAAACAACCCACCCTTGACCCCTCTGTTCTTGCAAACTACAGTACTGCCCCATCTCCAACCACCTTTTCCACTCCAAAGTCCTTGAACTTCCGAAATCCATGATCATCTTTCCCTCAATTCTGCGTTGAATCCCTCCAATCCAGTTTCCTCCCCACCACAGTACCGAAACGGCCCTTATCAAAGTCACAAATGACATCCTATGTGACTGTGACCATGGTAAACAATCCGTCCTCATCTTTCTCAACCTGTCTGTAGCCTTTGACACGGTTGACTACACCATCCTCCTCCAACACCTCTCCACCCTCCAACTGGATGGGACTGCACTCGCCTGGTTCCATTCTTATCTATCGTGTCGTAGCCAGAGAATCACCTGCAATGGCCTCTCTTCCTGCTCCCACACCGCTACCTCTGGAGTCCCCACAAAGAATTATCCTTGGCCTCCTCCTATTTCTCATCTACGTGCTGCCCCTCGGCGACATCATCTGAAAACACAAGGTCAGGTTCCACATATATGCTGATGACACCTAGCTCTATCTCACCACCTCTCTCAACCCCTCCACTGTCTCTGATTTGTCACACTGCTTGTCCGAAGTCGAGTATTGGATGAGCAGAAATTTCCTGCGACTAAATATTGGGAAGACTGAAGCCATTGTCTCCGGTCCCTGCCACAAACTCCGTTCCCTAGCCACTGACTCCATCCGTCTCCCTGGCAACTGTCTGAGGCTGAACCAGACCATTCGCAACCTTGGTTTCATATTTGACTCCGAGATGAGCTTCCAACTACATATCCGCTCCATCACCAAGACCGCCTAATTCCACCTCGACAACATTTCACAACTCCGCCCTTGCCTCACTTCATCTGCTGCTGAAACCCTCATCCATGCCTTTATTACCCCTAGACTTGACTATTCCAGTGCTCTCCTGGCTGGCCTCCCATCTTCCACCCTACATAAACTTAAGCTCATCCGAAACTCTGTTGCCAGTATCCTAACTCGCACCAAGTCCCGTTCACCCATCACCCCTCTGCTCACTGACCTACATTGGTTTCCGGTCCGGCAGTGTCTCAGTTTTAAAATTCTCATCCTTGTTTTCAAATCCCTCCAAGACCTCACTGCTCCCTATCTCTGTAGCCTCCTCCGGCCCTTCGAGCCTTCGAGATCTCTGCGCTCCTTCAACTCTGGCCTCTCGCGCATCGCCGATTTTAATCACTCCACCCTTGGCCCTAAGCTCTGGAATTCCCTCCCTAAACCTCCGCCTCTCCTCCTTTAAGACGCTTCTTAAAACCTACCTCTAACTAAGTTTTTGGTCATCTGTCCTAATATCTCCTTTTGTGGCTCGGTGTCCATTTTTTGTTTTGGTAACGCTCCTGTGAAGTGGCTTGGGACCTTTTACTAAGTTAAAGGTGCTATATAAATGCGACAATTATTGATGTTGTTGTCAAGGAGATTGATCTTTAATTCCTGGACGGTTGGCAACCCTAGTATGCACTCATGGAGAAAAATAATGGAGCCATAACAGCACATTACATACAGAGCAACACTGGCTGGACTATGTTACTAGCATCGCCTATGATCTGGAGTGTACATTTACTGCCCTATGTATGATTAAATGATGGTGGTGGAAGGGATTGTAACTTCACATAAACCACTCCTTGTGTGGACTGAATACTTTGATCTTGCACATGCTGCTACGTGTGTTTCTCTGTCTTTAGAAGGTGGACTGAAAAGCACTCTCGTGAGATGAAGCTAATTTGTAAACCAGCAAACTGGTTTATATCTTGTGTATCTCTGGGAGTTAACTCTTTGTAAGCTGAATCTAATTTTGCAGTAATACAATAACGTGAATTAACATAAATATCCCTTCCAGGACCATATAGGTGAAAGTCCCAAAATGTTACAGTGCATACAGGATAGTACAGGCCGGAGTATGTTACGTACAGAGTAACATAGGCTGGGCTATGTTATGTACAGAGTAGCACATGACTGGAGTATGTTACATACAGAGTAGCACATGACTGGAGTATGTTACATAGAGAAGCACATGACTGGAGTATGTTACATACAGGGTAGCACATGACTGGAATTTATTACATAAAGGGTAACGCACAGATTGGAGTGCATTACATGTAGAGTAACACACAGGTGGGGGTCTGTATAATATACACAAGTGGAGTTTTTGGATGGGACTGGAGTTGAACAGCAACAGACTGAAACTGAAGTCTGTTGTACCATGTGATTTCAGCTGCACTGATACTAGGTTTTGCTTCACTGCATGTTCCAGGGGAACAGAACACCTTGCATACATTATATATGCACGCACGTCCTTTGTACATTATAGAACAACAACTTGCATTTATATAACGCCTTTAACGTAGGAAAACATCCCAAGGCGCTTCGCTGGAGTGTAATCAGACAAAGAAGGAGATATTAGAAGCGGTAACTAAAAGCTTGGTCAAAGCTGAAGGTAAATTCACCGATCCTGCATTCCCAGCAGGTAGCTAAAGTCAAAGGAAGTACGGACTGGACTTAGGACACAACACTGTAGCATCAGTTCCCCAAACCGAGCTCCCAGCAAATGCAGCTCCTTGCTGAGAGTGTGGGATCGCTGAATTTATCCTTAACCTTGTATACTTTATATATACATACACACCACCTTACACTACATATAGACACACATCCTGCATATATTATATATACATTCACACCCTTGTGATTTATTTATATTGAATGAACATGGAAATCGTGCGGTGTCTATGAAGGGCGGCCGATCAGCAGGGCCAGTTTTATGCCTGGGACGGCAAGGTGAAAATCTGCTGCATGATGTCTTGACCGTCCTCATAAACATTTGATGTCCTTGTACTAGGTCAACAGGTGGAACCAAGCAGAATCCCAGTGATGTGAAGAAAGTAAAAAGTTGGGGAACAAAAACTTAGAAGTATAATTGAAGCATGTCAAGTACAGGAAAAAACATCACATTCCCACGTCCAGACCAAAATATCTCATCGACTGTAATTGATGGTCACTGCGAGTTCATTGTGTACTAAAACTAGTTATGCTCACAAACTGTACAGACGGATCTATGTCACAGTGCTCTGAATTATCATCAGGCATTTGCTGTATACTCTGAGTCCTTGGTGGTTGTCCTGTGGATACTCGCATATGTATCTAGAATTATACAGCATAGAGGAGGCTATTCAGCCCATTGTGCCTGTGCCGGCTCTTTGAAAGAGCTATCCAATTAGTCCCACTCCCCCGCTCTTTCCTCATAGCCCTGCAAATGTTTCCTTTTCAAGTATTTATCCAATTCGTTTTTGAAATTTATTATTGAATCTGCTTCCACCACCCTTTTAGGCAATACATTCCAGATCATCATAACTCGCTGTGTAAAAAGAAGTGTCTCCTCGTCTCCCCCCAGTTCTTCTGCTAATTATCGTAAATCTGTGTCCTCTGGTTATCGAACCTGCTGTCAGTGAGAACAGTTTCTCCCTATCTACTCTATCAAAACCCTTCAAAATTTTGAATGCCTCTATTCAATTTCCTCTTAACCTTCTCTGCTCTAGGAGAACAATCCCAGATAATTGATTCCATTATTTACGCAGAATTGAAGTAAGACTAATTGGTCTGAATTTTTTGCCTGCATATGTCTTGTCACCCTTTTTGAATAGGGACACTGCATTAGGCTGTTTTCATACTACTGGTACCTCCCCAGTGTCCAGTGACTCCGTCATAATGATTGATACAAAGAAGCCAAAAAACGTCACTCACCAAGTGATATGTCAGAGCTTTGGTAGAACAACCTCCTGATTTTCTGACGAGTTCTGGTCAGTGGTGTCATGCATAAAAAATTTGATTAGGAAAAGATATTCTTCTGCAAAAAAACAGTGTTTGAATCTCGCTTGTACAATGTACATTTAACACAACATTGCCTGATTGAAGCCTAATTCTTCATTTTAATTTCTCTTGTTTTTTTTTCAGCCACGACTGCTGACCGGTTTTACAGGATAGATCGAGCACAGGTAAGAATAGACTCCCATGTGATGACTAACATAACTAGCATGTGATGGTTAACAGCTTCACTGATTGCGATTACCAAATATTTCTCTTACTTGCACCCTGCTTAACTAATGCACAGAGTGAGTTATGCAGGGTGTCATTGACTCAGTTGAAGCCACTCCCCAGTAAATTTCTAGGCTCAGCAACTTTTGGTTAATAATATAGGCCTGTCTGGAGTGAAGTACAAACTAGGGAACTACGCACTGGTTTAGCATGCTGTCCTTTCACCTCTGTGCTCCTGAGTTTAAATCTACGCTGATAGTCTTCTCTCATCTGAACGGTTTCTAAATGAAATGAGACCGGAGCAGTCTCAATCCAGAAGGAAAAGAAAGACGTACATTTACATAGCACCTTTCAGAACCACACGACAACCCAAAACACTTCACAGTCCATTAAGTACCTTTGAAGTGTAGTCACTGTTGTAATATAGGAACTCGGCAGCCAATATTCACACAGCAAGGTCCCACAAACAGCAGTGAGATAACTGACAAGGTCATCTGTTTTAGTGATGTTAATTAAGAGATAAATATTGGTCAGGAGTCAGGACTCACCTTCACTTTGAATAGTGTGATGTTAACTTTTATGTCCACCTGAGAGTCCAGACGGGGCCTTAGTTTAACATCTCATCCGAAAGGTGGCACCTCTGACAGTGCAGCACTCCCTCAATACTCTTCCCTTCCCTTCCTCGACTTCTCTGTCTCCATTTCTGGGGATAGGCTATCGATCAATATCCACTATAAGCCCACTGACTCCCACAGCTACCTTGACTACACTTCCTCCCACCCCGCTTCCTGTAAGGACTTTATTCCATTCTCCCAGTTTTTCCATCTCCTGCATCAGTTCTAACCATGCCACCTTCCATACCAGTGCTTCCGATATATCTTCCTTTTTCCTCAACCGAGGATCCCCCTTTACTGTGGTTGACATGGCCCTCGACTGTGTTTGTTCCATTTCTTGCACTTCTGCTCTCACCCCTTCCCCTTCCTCCCAGAACCGCAAGAGGGTTCCCCTTGTCCTCACCTTCCACCTCACCAGCCTCCACATTCAATGGATCATCGTCCACCATTTCCACCACCTCCAGCATGATCCCACCACCAAACACATCTTCCCCTCCCCTCCCCTTTCAGCATTCCAAAAGGACCGTTCCCTTCACGACACCCTGATCCATTTCTCAATCACCCCACAAACCCCTCCCCTTCCCACGACACCTTCCTGTGCAAGCACAGGAGATGCAACACCTGCCCTTTTATCTTCTCCCTTCCCACCCTCCAGGGCCCCAAACACCCCTTCCAGGATAAGTCCCCTGGACCTGATAGCCTGCATCCTAGGGTCTTAAAAGAAGTGGCTGCAGAGATAGTGGATGCACTGGTTGTAATCTACCAAAAGTCCCTGGATTCTGGAGAGGTCCCAGCGGATTGGAAAACCGCAAATGTAACACCCCTATTCAAGAAAGGAGGGAGACAGAAAGCAGGAAACTATCGACCAGTTAGCCTAACATCTGTCATTGGGAAAATGCTGGAGTCCATTATTAAGGAAGTAGTAGCAGGACATTTAGAAAATCATAATACAGTCAAGCAGAGTCAGCATGGTTTTATGAAAGGGAAATCATGTTTGACAAATTTGCTAGAGTTCTTTGAGGATGTAACGAGCAGGGTGGATGAAGGGGAACCAGTAGATGTAGTGTATTTGGACTTCCAGAAGGCATTCGATAAGGTGCTACATAAAAGGTTACTGCACAAGATAAGAGCTCATGTGGTTGGGGGTAATATATTAGCATGGATAGAGGATTGGCTAACTAACAGAAAACAGAGAGTCGGGATAAATGGGTCATTTTCAGGTTGGCAAACTGTAACTAGTGGGGTGCCACAGGGATCAGTGCTGGGGCCTCAGCTGTTTACAATCTATATTAATGACTTGGATGAAGGGACCGAGTGTATTTGCTGATGATACAAAGATAGGTGGGAAAGCAAATTGTGAGGAGGACACACAGAATCTGCAAAGGGATATAGATAGGTTAAGTGTGTGCAAAAATTTGGCAGATGGAGTATAATGTGGGAAAATGTGAGGTTATCCACTTTGGTAGGAAAAATAAAAAAGCAAATTATTATTTAAATAGAGGGAAACTACAAAATGCTGCGGTACAGAGGGATCTGAGGGTCCTTGTACATGAAACACAAAAATGCAGGTACAGCAAGTAATTAGGAAGGCAAATGGAATGTTAGCCTTTATTTCAAGGGGGATGGAGTATAAAAGTAGGAAAGTCTTACTACAACTGTACAGGGCCTTGGTGAGACCACACCTGGAGTACTGTGTACAGTTTTGGTCTCCTTATTTAAGGAGGGATATACTTGCATTGGAGGCAGTTCAGAGAAGGTTCACGAGGTTGATTCCGGAGATGAAGGGGTTGTCTTCTGAAGAAGGGTTCAGCAGGTTGGGCCTATACTCAATGGAGTTTAGAAGAATGAGAGGTGCTCTTATTGAAACATATAAGATTCTGAGGGGGCTTGACAGGGTAGATGCTGAGAGGATGTTTCCCCTCGTGGGGGAATCTAGAACTAGGGGGCATAGTTTCAGAATAAGGGGTCACCCATTTAAAACGGAGATGAGGAGGAATTTCTTCTCTGAGGGTCGTGAATCTTTGAAATTCTCTACCCCAGAGAGCTGTGGAAGCTGAGTCATTGAATATATTTAAGGTGGGGAGAGACAGATTTTTGAACAATAAGGGAGTCAAGGGTTATGGGGAGCGGGGAGGAAGGTGGAGTTGAGGCCAAGATCAGATCAGCCATGATCTTATCGAATGGCGGAGCAGGCTCGAGGGACCAAATGACCTACTCCTGCTCCTATTTCTTATGTTCTTACACTCTTCTGACTGGCCTCCCAAACCCTCCATAAACTTCAGCTCATCCAGAATTCTGCTGCCCGCATCCTATTCCATTCAAAGTCCCACTCACCCATCACCCTTGTCCTCGCTGAACTACATTGACTTCTGGTGACTTAACACCTCAAATTTAAAATTCAATTTTCATCTTTAAAGCCCCCCACTACCTTGCCCCTCCCTGTCTCTGTAACCTCCTAGAGCTCTGTAACTCTCCGCTCCCCAGCCCCCCAACTCTCTCTTCCTCTGACAATGGCCTCTTGTGCATCCCTCTCTAAATCCATCACCTCTCCTCCTTTCAGACCCTCATTAAAACTTTAATAAATTTTGTTCACCCCTCCTAATATCACATCCTTTGGCTCAGCATCCATTGTTGTCTGATAACACCTCTGTGAAGCGCCTTGGGCCATTTTTCTCAGTTACAGCAACTAAATAAATTCAAGTTGTTGTTCTGTGACTGACATTAAGGTACATTGCTGGGGCAGAGTACAACAAGCTTTACTCTGCATGCAACCCATATAATACCCAACCTGAGGTAACTGCCTGATGGTTCTGTGTAGAGGGAGCTTTACATTGCGTCATATCCAAAGTTATACTTGACCCAGGACTGCTTAATAAGGCCAGAGTATGGGGCCGTTACTCTATCTGACCTGGGCGTGTTTGATGGTTTTGTGTAATGCACAGTTCTGCCCACACTATGCCCCACTATTTAGTCACTGACGACTCAGCCTGGATGAGCATGCAGTAAACCTTCGACCAAGTATCAATATAACGCAGCCTATGTCCCAATTCCCATCAACGTGTTCCTACAGGTTTCATCACATGACCTCCCACCCCCAAGCACCCCGCCCAGTCAAATTACCTTTTTTGTCCCTCTCCCAATATTTTTATAACTAATAAACGAAAGTGTTCAAAGAAAATGTAAAAAAAACTCTCAAATTTTCTTTAATGCCCCTGTGACTTTTCTCCCGGGTTGCTCGCAGCAGTGTCCGGGAGATTAATCTTTAATTCCTGGAGACAATCGTGGAGAGTTGGCAACCTGATCTCAGACTGTTGAGCATCTTCTGACTCCTGATTGACCGAGTGTTAAATTAGATAATGATTATTTGGCACAGCTCCACACTGGCATCCAGGAACACAAAGAATGCCAATCTGCATGAGATCAATGGCAGCACTTACTGGCTGACCATGTGTCTGATACCAGTTCAGCATCGCTGTGGTATTTTTTCAATCTGAAATGGAAGCTTTCCCAAAATACTGTTCTGAATTTCTGACTCCCTCCAGCAATGTCGCTTCAAGCAGGTTGCTCTGCAGGGTCCTGGTGCTGTTAGTCGCCGCAGTTTATTTTTGGGAAACAGTTTTCACACCAGCCAGAACGACAGAAAAACACCAGCACATGTTCCTTTTCCACTTAATTTCTTCCTGACATGCCTTCTTGCAATGGCTGGTGATGCACTGCCTGAAGGGGTGGTGGAAGCAGCTTCAACAATAACTTTCAAAAGGGAATTGGATATATACCTGTAAAGGAAAAATTAGTCCGGTTACAGGGAAAGTGCGGGTGAGTGGGACTAATTGAATAGCTCTTTCAAAGAGCCGGCACAGGCTTGATGGACCAAATGGCCTCCTTCTGTGCTGTATGATTCTATGAAGTCTGTGCAGAGCAGTGAGCACCAAAAGTGGGCTGATCCACCTTTACACACCAGAGAACACGGCTGCCTCTGACACCCTGGTGTTTATGTGACTCTCAAGGGCACTGCTTCCTCTAGCAGCATCTGTGGAGACCGCCTCTTTAGACGTGTCTTGGGCACTCTGGAGACAGCAGCAGCTCCTCTTATTCAGAGTTGGTCCCCAGAAGAAGGCTCCCGTCAGTGATACCAAGGTCAATGGGGTATGAGAGAAGGTCTTGGAGGTGGATAGAAGGAGCAGTCTGGAAACGCTATATAGGGTAATAGAGTACAAAAGCAAGGAGGTTATGCTAAGCCTTTATAAAACACTGGTTGAGCCTCAGCTGGAGTATTGTGTTCAATCCTGGGCACCACACTTTAGAAAGGATGTCAAGGCCTTAGAGAGGGTGAAGAGGAGATTTACTAGAATGGCCTCCTTCTGTGCTGTATCATTCTATGATTCTATGAATGGTATGAATTATTAGCAGCTGCAATGAATCATAAGAGCAGAGCTCAGTTCATCTAGACTGGTGTCTAGGTGTCAGTGGGTGGGCAGCACTCTGGCCTCTGAGTCAGAAGGCTGTGGGTTCAAGTCTCACTCCAGAGACTTGAGCACAAAAATCTAGGCTGACACTTCAGTCCAGTACTGAGGGAGTGCTGCATTGTCAGAGGTGCCGTCTTTCGGATGAGACATTAAACCAAGGCCCCGTCTGCTCTCTCAGATGGATGTAAAAGATCCCATGGCACTATTTGTAGAAGAGATGGAGAGTTTTCCACAGTGTCCTGTCCTACATTTATCCCTCAACCAACATCACTAAAAAAACAGATTATCTGATCATTTATTTCATTGCTGTTTTTTGGGACCTTGCTGTATGCAAATTGGCTACTGCGTTTCCTACATTACAACAGTGACCACACTTCAAAAGTATTTCATTGGCTGTAAAGCACTTTGGGATGCCCTGAGGTTGTGAAAGTTGCTATATAAATGCAAATCTTTCTTTCCATTTCCTTTTAGGCACAATTATGAGCTTGAATTATTATTTTCTCTCCACTCCCTTTCAGGAACACTTGCACTATGTGACTGACATTTCCCAAGATGAACTCTTCATCCTGGACCCAGAACTTGTAATCACGGAAACAGTGGGGACATCCCCAGGAATGCCTGATTTGGTTGGTTCATCTGGCTCCTTCACCTTCCCATCCTGCTCTTCTTCACCGCCATTATCGCCAGTCCCAAGGTAAGAGAGCTGAGCGGTTCCCTGCTGAATATACAAGACTTTAATTCCTTGCGGATTTCATTCATTAGTATTTCCCCAGAGAAGCTGTGTCTGCATGCAAGAACATTGTGTATAGCATTGGTCTGGAGAAGTGGCGTGTTTCTGTGTGTGTGTGGGAGAGAGGTAGGGTGACTCCATTACACAGGGAACTCAACACAGTGTTAAAAAAGAACTATGCTAATCGTGTTCTGTAATTAGTTGCTTGGAATTCCTCCCCTACCCTGCTCCCATTGAACTCCTTCCTCGAATGTTACTGACTGAGTTACGACACTCACCGTTTGGGGGACGGGGGGGAGAGATCTTGCAGTTGACCATTGCAGCGCCTCAGTGCATAAACAGTCCATGTCCCGTGACACCATGAATGTAAATGGGACGTCTGTTTGAATGCAGCTGTTATCCAGCAATGAAAGCAGAGGCTGTGGCCAGTATCCCTTTGATTTGCTCCTGTTGAAAGTTCTCCTTCGGGTTGGTTATTTAAAAAATATCTTGCGGTGTTGCTGGTAAAACGACAGAGGGAAGTGGCAGCTATTTCAAACAAAACACACGGCCGTCTTGAGCTCAATATCAGAGATATAATGACCCGTCTCTCTCCAGCCTGTCAGCCTTGTCACAGGCGGTGGTCCAGCTTCCATTTGCAGAGTGGAAGGAGCTTTTGTCTTGCCTCCATAACTTAATAGCCAGTAAGCCGCTCAGAAACGGACACCTGTAGTGCCCCCTCTTGAAGGCAGTGGATTGATGCCAGACTAAAATCAGGTACTTTGTTAGGAGCTGCTATGAGACGTGGGCTGATGACAAGTGCTGTAGCATGATTTCAGGTAATTATTTCTCTTTGACTCTTCCAATTTTTTCAGTAATTGCTCACCATCAGGAGAGCTTACTGAGTGAGCACTTGATGAGTGATGATGGGAGGGTGACAGGCCATTGCAGGGTTTGGGTGGCGGGGGATGGTTGGCGGAGAGGGGACAGCAGAGCTCTGTCACATCTCGACCAGTAAAAGATAGTTTTGTGTTTAACTGTGTGCAGAGTTATGAGAAAGTTGCATTGGGTTCTACAGTGGGTGGCAACTCCTCGATGTCGATGCGCTTTGACACTGGACACCGTCGTTGTTCTAGAACCCGTGGTCTACAGAGCTGCAACGATTAGCCGCAAAAGTACCCCGTTTCCATTTTTTAAAAGTAAAGAATTTGTGAGCAACGCGCCCACTAAGCTGCGCAGCCGCTTGGAGGTCCCACACAGGCAGCTCACCGGCTTTTATATGGAAGAAACCGTGCATGCATGCGCGAAAATTTGACTGGGCCGCGCAGCCAGTTAAAGGGACCGCACGCACACAAAATTTACAGGGTATATTGATTGTGAGGTTTAAAAAGAAAAGCATTTCGAATAATAAAAATCAATCACAATATTTTTCCACACAGAAGGAGGCCATTTGGCCCATCATCCCTGTGCTGGCTCTCTGAAGGAGCTCTCCACCTAATCCCATTCCATTGCTCTTGCCACATAGCCTTTAAAATGCTTCTTTGTCAAATATTTATCCCCCTTCCCTTTTAAAAGCTATGATGCATTCTGCTTTCCCCACTATTTCTGGTCGAGCTTTCCATGTCCTAACTCTGCTTCAGAAACTTCTCCCCACCTCTCCCTTTGTTTTTCTGGTGATGATCTTAAATCTCTAGTTGCCAACTCGCCAAACAGTGGGAAATAGTCCCCCCCCCCCCCCCCGCCCCATTTACCTTATCAAAACCCCCTCAGAATTTTGAATTCCTAAGCATTTCTTTTCACTTGGGTTAATATTCTGTGCTTGAAGCTGTCCCTGACTTTTGAGACACTTTTTGTAACATTAGGGTTTGTTCCATTACTAAAAAAGCCATTGGCCCAGAGATACTGAGATTCCTTGGAGCTGCCAGTCAATCTTAACTGATTTCACTGAGGCCTGACTTAAGTTTAATCTTGATTTTTCTTTTAAAGATTTAGGCTCGCCACTTCCACCACCAGACGTAACGTGACAGCCACTTTATTTTTCTTATTATCTCTTCTCCTCCTCCCCTGAAGACGCCGACTCTGACTGAGGTACTATCGTGTGGAAAGCTGTACCAAGTAGTGACCTGCTCTCAGGCCTCTGCCAGAGCATCTGGCCACTAAGAGATGCACTGGAGGCAGCCATTTTGACTTTCTCCCCCTGGCTGCAGGGCAACGTCTGGTCTCCACTCCTTGGCTTCTCCTCCTGTAGCACTGTCAGAAATTTACCACACGGGGCGCAGCAAGCTCGAACTCACATTCTACCACTCTGACGCAACATGTCGAAGCACCCATGCGCTGTGTGCTCTTTTACTTTAATGTACATCTTCCTCCGATTTACTGGGTCTCCTCATCCAAAATTGTGTTTCTGATTTCCAAATGGAGCGGTCAATTAGCTTTTCATTTGCCTCTCCCAGGAGGTTATATGACTGCGGGGGGAGGCGGTAGGAAGTGTCTATTCATGATGCTCCAGCCATCATGGGTGTGGGGCAGGCTTGATGGACCAGCTGCCTGTCATTTTCGTATGTTTTACACACATGTTTAATCGGTCACAACTCACAACCCCTCCTGCAGTTTGATCAAATGTTCAATGTGCAAATAGATCAGAAATCTGAGAGTTCAAGTGAGGGTGAGGAGGGGGGGGGATGGGAAATTCAGAGAAGATTGAAACTGTGCCAGTGCCGGGTTTGCAAATAACATTGAGGCTTATTCTTGTTTCCTGCCTTGCATCTGATTCTCTGCCATTCTGTGTGGCCTTGCAGCTTCCAACTAAAATGTCCTTGTTTTTCTCCCACGTTCTCTCCTCTTTCTGTCATCCTTTCCTTCCCCCCCCCCCCCCCCAACCCCAGTCCGACCAGCCCTCACTCTGACAGCGAAGCCCTTACCAGACGTCACAAGAAGTCTCTCTTCTCCTCACACTCTGGCTTCCCCTTTCCTGTGAAAAAGAGGTACCGTCAACCTTTTGCCTGTGCTTCTGTGTCTCCTTTCCATTCAGTTCCAGGCTTTCTTTATACCAGGTGTATGTGCTTGTAAGAGTCAGCAGTATTGTCAGTGATGTTTCATGCGCTACAGACCTGGGCGTCACCAGCGCTAACAAGTGAAGATTTTTTTTTAAGTTCATTCTCAGGATGTGGGCATTGCTGGCAAGGCCAGCATTTATTGCCCATTCCTAGGTTCCCTTGCGAAGGTGGTGGTGGTCAGTCTTCTTAAGCCACTGCAGTCCGTGTGGTGAAGGTACTCCCACAGTGCTGCTAGGTAGGGAGTACAGGATTTTGACCCAACGACGATGAAGGATCGGCGATATATGTCCTGAGTTGGGATGGTGTGTGACTTGGAGGGGAACCTGGTGGTGATGGCATTCCCATGCACCTGCTGCCCTTGTCCTTTCGAGTGGTGGAGGTAGCAGGTTTGGGAGGTGCTGCCGAAGAAGACTTGACGACTTGCTGAATGAGTGGATTCACTTCCACTCATGGACACATGGGGGTGTAGCAAAAATAGGATAATTGACTTCCGAACCGTGAGAAATCAACTCGGGGTGCACGTAACATGCTCCCATTTCATATTCAGGGTCCCAGTGCTTCCCCTATTGTTGCCTTCGAAATTGAGACCTGCGTCAGTGACGGCATCTCCAGTAGCACGGGACTCGCGCAGCCAGCTACGACCCAGGAGGAAGCTTGGCCGGTGTGTGCTGCAGCCAGCCTTAGCGGGCTTATTTTTTGGGGGTTGGTTGCAGCAAGCCGACGGCACTAGATCAGGTCACCATGTGAGTTAAAAGAAAGAAATTGCATTTATATGGCACCTTTCATGACCTCAGGATGTCGCAATGCGCTTTACAGCCATTGAAGTACTTTTGAAGTGGAGTCACTGTTGTAATGTAGGAAACACGGCAGCCAATTTGCGCACAGCAAGGTCCCACAAACAGCAATGTGATAATGACCAAATAATCTGTTGTCGTGGTGTTTGTTCGTAGCGACACGTATTGGCCAAGACACCAGGGAGAACTCTCCTGCTCATCTTCGAAATAGTGCCATGGGATCTTTTACGTCCACCTGAGAGAGCAGACAGGACTTCGGTTTAACGTCTCATCTGAAAGACGGCACCTCCGACAGTGCAGCCACGTCCTGTCCTGTTCTCACCCAGTGTCCAATCTTGGGCTCGTTTCAGTAGTGATCACAAGATGGCGATCAGGACTGGGAGTCCTGGCTGGTTTTCTTTTTCTTCCAAGGGCTCCTACAGATGAATTTAAAGAAATAAATGAAAAGCAGCAGAGAGTTTACTGGTATAAAAAACACTCAACAGGTCAGGCAGCATCTGTGGAGAGAGAAACAGAGTTAACATTTCAGGTCGATGGTCTTTCATCAGAACACAAGGGCCTTTTGCGGCCATCAAAGAGGAGGCTTCCATCCCCTCAGTCCGATTTTAAATTCCGACCCACGGTGAAAAAACACCCATCCAAGTGCACAGGGCTTCCCTCCCCGCGCAGTATATTTTCAATAACCAGACTTTTTTTTGAGACAGTAACCTCGTCATGGTTGGAGCTTTGGTGCAAGCAATTCTACCTTCAGCCTAATCGGTTCACTTTGAGCTCCACCTCTCGCTGCAGGTTATGAGTCACCTCGATGGAAACCACATATCCGACGTGTAGTGGTGATAACTTTCTTGCAAATAGCAAAAATGAATAAAGTGGCTGACGCACGTTACGATGTGAACCTAAAGTAGACACATTTTGAGAGCTATCATTTCCCTTCTTTCTCCCCATTTTGTTTTACACATCTAGTGCAGGAAGATGCGAGGTCAAAAGGAAAGGTCACCAACCTGAAACGTTAACTCTCCTTTCTCTCTCTCTCCACAGAGACTGCCTGACCTGCTGAGCATTTCCAGCATTTTCTGTTTTTATTTCAGATTTCCAGCATCCACAGCATTTTGATTTTGTCTGTGAGTTTGCTGGTGCCAGTTATCAGACTGGTATGCAGGGAGGTTGATAGAAGGATTTCACCTGGCCTTACTCTACATGTACTGCATTCCTCAGCACAGTATGGGACAGATAGAGGGGAAAACTTCCTTACAACAAACGGGATAGACACTCCTGGCAGTTACTGCCTTGGCGAGGTTATGCCTATTTTTGAAAACTGCAGCATTTAGCGAATGAGAAGGGGGTCAAGGCAGGGTTAACGAAGGAGCTTCTGAAATCACTTTTCTCAAACTTATTAGCAATCCGGAAGTAAACAAAAGCTGTGGGCAGCCTCGGGTCACAGATAGTTACAAAACTAAGCTGCAAGTTCATGACTGCAGACATCTGCTCTAAATCTTGCTCTTACTCGCTCTCCCTCTCTCTCTAGCTTGCTCTGTCGCGCTCTCACTCCCTTTCTCTCACTCCCTTTCTCTCACTCGCTCTCTTTTGCTCACTCTCTCTCTCTCACTCTCTTTCACTTTATCTGTCTCACTCTCTCACGCTCTCTCTCTCGCTCTCTAAAAAGTTTATAACTGATTTTTTTTTTCCTTCCGATTGTAGAATTTTGGATTTGCAGAAAGCCACGCAGAGGAAGCGTATTTCTAGCGACAGTTCGGTTGCTGAGGCGCTCGCCCACAGTGAATCGCTCAGAGTCTCAAAGCCTTTGCTCAGCAGGTGAGGAAAAGCTTCAAAAGGAAATGGACACAAAACCTAAACAAAACGCCAGTGCCTGAAAGGAGGGGGAAACCGCAGGGAGAGCGCGCGGAGCTGAGCTCGATAGAAACACTCCACAATACACAGTTTCAAAATGGGACGGAAAGTGACCAGACTCCCTGTTCTCTCTGAACCGCATGGTTCCCATCCATCAGCGCAGCTATCCTGCTTTAAGTGGCTCTTATTCGTCTTTTCTTAACCCCCCCATTTCTCGAAAACAAGCAAATCCACTGTTCCAATTGGTTTAGGGGCATTGTTCAAATTCAAATAGAAGTGACCTGCATAGAACATTAATGGGGGAGAAATGTCAGATTCAAGGGTTTCGACGCATTCTTCTGTAACTGAACCCAATTCAAGGAGGGGGTGGGGGAGAAAAAATGTGACCTCCCTCCCTCCCCCATTCCTCGGAGGTTGACTATGTACCGATGCCAATGCTCTAAATAAAACAAAAAACTGCACCATGTGTTTTCTCTAAGACTGGCTCCTCCATTTCACGTCTGTCTGGCCTGCCTAACAACAACAACTTGTATTTATATAGCGCCTTTAACATAGTAAAACGTCTCAAGGCGCTTCACAGAAGTATTATAAGACAAAAAATTTGACACCGAGCCACAGAAGGAGAAATTAGGGCAGGTGACCAAAAGAGGTAGGTTTTAAGGAGTATCTTAAAGGAGGAAAGAGAGGTAGAGAGGCGGACAGGTTTAGGCAGGGAATTTCAGAGCTTAAGGCCTAGGCAACAGAAGGCACGGCCACCAATGGTTGAGCGATTATAATCAGGGATGCTCAAGAGGGCAGAATTAGAGGAGCGCAGATATCTCTGGGGCGGAGGGGGGGCGCGTTTGTGGGGCTGAAGGAGATTACAGAGATAGGGAGGGGCGAGGCCATGGAGGGATTTGAAAACAAGGATGAGAATTTTTTGAAATCGAGGCGCTGCTTAACTGGGAGCCAATGTAGGTCAGCGAGCACAGGGGTGATGGGTGAACGGGACTTGGTGCAAGTTAGGACACGGGCAGCCGAGTTTTAGATGACCTCAAGTTTACGTAGGGTGGAATGTGGGAGGCCGGCCAGGAATGCGTTGGAATAGTCAAGTCTAGAGGTAACAAAGGCATGGATAAGGGTTTCAGCAGCGGATGAGCTGAGGCAAGGGCGGAGACGGGCAGTGTTACAGAGGTGGAAATAGGCGGTCTTAGTTATGCTGCAGATATGTGGTCGGAAGCTCATTTCAGGGTCAAATATGACACCAAGGTTGCGAACAGAGTGATTCAGCCTCAGACAGATGTTAGGGAGAGGGATGGAGTCAGTGGCTAGGGAATGGAGTTTGTGGCAGGGACCGAAAACAATGGCTTCGGTCTTCCCAATATTTAATTGAAGAAAATTTCTGCTCATCCATAAGTGGATGTCAGACGAGCAGTCTGACAATTTACCGCTTGTTGTGAGCGACACTCACTCACTCTTTGAATATATTTTCGATATATGTCACTGTGAAAAATAAATCCCAGGTCTGTGCGTTTGAATGGGATTGCAGTCTCACCGATCTTAAATGTCACTCCGAACATTTCCCTGATTGTGACAGGCACTGTCCGTTTTACAGGTTCTGAATCCCCTTGGCACTTAGCTGTTTACAACCCTGTGCTCGCTGACCTACATTGGCTCCCGGTCCGGCAACACCTCAATTTTAAAATTCTCATCCTTGTTTTTACAATCCCTCCTTGGCCTCGCCCTCCCTATCTCTGTAACTTCCTCCAGTCCCACAAAGTCCGAATCTCTCCGCTCCTCCAATTCTGGTCTCTTGAGCGTCCCCGATTTTCTTCGCTCCGCCATTGGATTCCCCTAACCCTTCCCAGCTCCCTCTCCTCTCCCTGTCTCTACCCCCCCCCCCCCCCCCCCCCACCACCAAAAACGCCGTCCAGCCCCATCGGTATGTATATTCCACACAATAACATATAAAAATGTTTGGAATGAGCTCCTAGCAATCTATACTTGAAGAGCTGTAAGGAGCGGGAAAATGAAAGGTAATGAGGCGTCCAGTGGCAACGGGGTTCACGCGAGGCTGGTGACTGATGGAGTGTCTGCTTCCTCTCATCCCATGAGAGGCAGGTAGCACAGGGAGAAGGGCGGGAGAGAATTAAAAGGAGGAAACTTTTCGACCTCTGGGAGCCCTGTACGATGGAGTGAGAGGGCACGGGTTTGATTGCTGAGCAAAGACTACATGGTCTCATTACAAAAAGAGAGAAAACCGACCAGGGTCTCCTCACCTGGACTGCTATCAAATGCTTCCTGCTGCTGGCCAAAGAACGTCATTAGCATTGGCGTGCCCAATACTGTGTCCTCTGAGGTTCCTTGGCCTCATTGAAAAACCCCCTTTGTCATTTTGTTTCTAATGGGTGATTAATCCATTTTTTCAACCAGGTGAGAATGTAGAGCATTTTCTCACATTTGGTTCTAAAGCCCTAATCCATCCATCATCTCCTGCCCGTCTGCGATGCAATCAATCAATCATTGCACAATATAAAAATAGCTCCACTGAAAATACCTCCAAAAGAAGAAAAGATTTTAAATGTGAAATTCCAACCGTTTTTGTATAAGAATACCTCACCAGTGTAGTCTTATTTGTATATATGTATGCGTGGGTGAGCTAAAGTGCTGAAGTTTCTTCCTGACCCTGTGTTTGTTGTAGTGGGGGGGGCGGGGGGGGGGGGGCGGGTGCGGGGCGGGGACGGCACGAGGTGGGGCACTTTCTCCTATCTCTCTCCGTACTTGTCCGTGTGTGTAAATGCTGCAGTTTCTCCATACCGTTCAATCTCCATTCCGAATTGTTTGCATTGGAGGATGGGAGTCTGAGATGCTTCTGTTGCACCCCAACCCATAGATAACTATATTTGCAACTGAGGAGACAGAAACAGGAGTAGACCATTCAGCCCCTCAAGCTTGTTCCGCTATTCAATTAGGTCTTAGCTGATTTGTACCTCACGTCAATTTACCCACCTTTGATCCACGTCCCTTGATACCCTTACCCAACAAAAATCTACTGATCTCAGTCTTAAAAATTCCAATTGACGCAGCATTCACAGCCTCCTAGGAGAGAGAATACAGATTTACACTATCTTTTGTGTGAAGATGTGCTTCCTGATTTAACTTTAAGATTGTGCCCCCTTGTTCTGGATTCCCCCATCAGAGGAAATAGTTTCTCTGTATTTACCCTATTGAATCCTTTTATCATTTTAAACACCTTGATTAGATCACACCTCAACCTTCAATACTCAAAGGAATATAAGCCAAGCTTACACAACCTAGCCTCAGAATTTAAGCATCATTCTGGTGAATCTGCGCTTTACCCCCTCCAAGGCTAGTATATCCTTCCTGAGGTGCGGTTTCCAGAACTGAACACAGTGCTCCAGAATGGGGTCTGACCAAGGCTCTGCACAACTGAAACATAACTTCCTCACTTTTGTATCCAGTCCCCTTGAGATAAAGGCCAACATTCCATTAGCCTTTTCAATTACTTTTTGTACCAGTCGACTAGTTTTTAGTAATCTGAAATCCCTTTGCTTCTCCGCAGTTCCTCGTTTCTTACCATTAACAAAATACTCCGATTTATCATTCTTGAATCCAAAGTAGATGACATCACACTTGCCCACATGGAACTCCATTTGCCACAGTTTTGTCCACTCACTTAATCTATCAATGTCACTTTGCAACTTCCTGCTCCCATCTGTGCAACTTATTGTGCCCCCCCCCCCCCCAATGTAGTGTCATCTAAGAACTTGGATATAAAACTCTCTATTCCTTCATCCAAGCCATTGATAAATATGGTGAAAAGCTGAAGCGCCAGTACAGATCTCTGGGGAACACCACTTGGCACATCCTGCCAAACAGAGTACGTACCCTTTATCCCTACTCTCTGTCTCCTACCTCGCAACCAATTTCCAACCCATGTCACAAGTTTGCCTACAATTCCATGCGCTTTCATTTTTGCTAATAATCTCTTGTGTAATCCAATGCCTTCTGGAAGTCCATAAAGATGGCAATTATAGACATTCCCTTATCCACCATGTTTGTGACCTCGTCAAAAAATTCAACTAGATTAGTCGGACACGATTTACCGTTCACAAATCCACGCTGACTCTCTAATCAGCTCATACCTGTCCAAGTGCTCAGTCACTCTGTCCCTGATGGCAGATTCCAGTAACTTCTCCACAACTTACATTAGACTGACAGGCCTGGTTTCTCCCTCCCTCCTTAAATAATGGAGAGATGTTTGCAATTTTCCAATCCAATGGCACCATTCTAAAATCACTAATAAACGTTACAGCCCTGGGAATAACAACAACAACAACTTGTATTTATATAGCGTCTTTAACGTAGTAAAACGTCCCAAGGCACTGCACAGGAGTATTTTAAGACAAAAAATTTGACACCGATCCACATAAGGATAAATTAGGGCAGGTGACCAAAAGCTTGGTCCAAGAGGTAGGTTTTGAGGAGCGTCTTAAAGGAGGAAAGAGAGGTAGAGAGGCGGAGAGGTTTAGGGAGGGAATTCCAGAGCTTAGGGCCTCGGCAACAGAAGGCACGGCCACCAATGGTGGAGCGATTATAATCAGGGATCCTCAAGAGGGCAGAATTAGAGGAGCGCAGATATCTCTTTGGGGGGGGGGGCTGAAGGAGATTACAGAGATAATCCACTAATAAACGGTACAGCACCAGGAATCAACTAATAAACGGTACAGCACTGGGAATAATCCATTAATAAACAGGTCAGAGACAGAAATCTGCTAATTGAGGATATAACACCAGGAATCCACTAATAAACAGGTCAGTGCCAGGAGTTCACTAAAACGGTACAGCACCAGGAATCCACTAATAAACGGTACAGTGTTGGGAATTCTCAAGTAAAGAGAACTAAATGTAGCAGTCGGTCCAAGGATGTTAGTGAATTGTAACCTGTTTCTGTCTCCTCACTGTTACAGGACAGGCGCCAAGATAACCAGTGTACATCGATCGAATACAACGGCAGCGGACTTTAAACCAACATCCACACCGACTGTGGCACAGGGACCAACGCCAACCCAGGCAGCAGCAATGTCACGGTATGGACTTCAGTGTGAGCTCCCTGAGAGTTTGGTATCTCCTTCTTAACAGATTTTAGTAGCAAAGAGTGCAATTCTCTCCCCTCCCCTTGTGTGTTTAATGTGCTAAAGCAGACACCTCACACCTACGTCATCTCATTTATTAATGGTGGAATGCCCGCAGTATAAACATGGACTTGGGGAGTCATGAACGCGTCTTTTTTCTTCAGTGGTTGGGTGTGGAAGATTAATGTGTAGATTTTCCGCTGGATCCTCTGATCAGGCGTTAGTCGAGTCGTACATTGTTGCACCCACCATTATGTGCTGACCCTTCTTGCTTTCATGGAGTCAGCTTCATTTATGTAGCGTGGGCAAACTCCCTGCCCACATTAGGTCTGCACTGGGAGCTCACCACAGGGGTGTCAGGAAATGGCATGTAATAGATTTAAAGGCTGCTTATACAAGGGGTGATGGATAAGTTTAAAGGTAAGTGGCTGTATGTGTGGATACAAAAGTTGATTTTAAAAAAAGGCTGCAGATATTTTACTGTATATATTTCAACCTTTGCAAAACTTATTTGGGTAATAAAAATACCTGAGCAAATAATGAATATGAAGACAGAAAAATAGTGTCTGATTATATTGTTACAATTCTAGTTTGAAAAATTATCATTGTCTGCATGTGTGATTTTCCCTGGGGGGGACAATGAAATATACAGATGAGCAACACATGGTGGCTGAGTGACTGAGCAGTAAATGAGGGCATTTAAATATCGGAGAGTGTAGTGACACCACTTTTTCAGCCAATGAGTTGGAGGTTGAGCGGGACCTCCGGCAGGTCTTGCAGCAAACAGAGTCTATTTAAACAGAGTCTCTACGAACGACAGCAAACAGAACTCATGTCTGAAACTACAGCAAAGCCTCCCGATAAAAGCCAGATTATTTCTCCAATAAAATGCAGTGAGCGAAGGATAGTTAAATAATGCAAATTGATTATTTCCCTAGTAAAATGCAGTAAGTGGGGGATGGTTACATAATACAAATTATGTGCGTAAAATCAATCGCAGTCACTGACAGCAGTACGTGATTGATGGGTGAATTACCCAATCATCTCCATTCTGGCCGGGGCTTGTGGTATCACTACATGCACCCTTTAAATATTTATTGCAGCTGCCTGTGAGTAGATGCAGCTCAGCTGTTTAAAGTGCCCTGAGCACAGAGCAGGAAACCCTGGTGAAAGTTGATGTTTTTTGTCAGTTTTCCCCTGGGCAGCCCTCTCCCAATGGTGCTGAACCAGTAATGTGAAATTCACACTCCAATCCATACTGAACCGATACTGTGGCATCTCATTTTACTCTTCATTTGTTTGCATAACTCCAGCTGAGCCGATGAGCTCAACGCAATCATTTCCAAAATGACACAAGGTTCTACCAGCAGGTAATTAACAAGGCCTCAATTGATCTTAACAAGCTAAATCAGATTTCTCAGCAAAATATCCTTAACTGCTGCATTTACATTTTTAAAACAAATAAAACAGCGGTAAACTGGAAGTAGTGCCGACGCCAACAAAACCGACAGTTCCAGATCAGTACCAGGCTTTCCAAATGTTTTAACTTCCATTGACCTTAAATAGTGATTGAACACTGGCCCCATCGTGGCTGGTTGTCTCAATCAGATCTTATGACGGGAAGAGGAAATGTTACAAGAGAGTAATGAAATCGTCACATCATAATCTCAGTCTGTTATTCAAACCCGCATCATTCAGGCCTGGCAACGGTCACTCAACAGGTGACCAGGCCTTTGGTCACAGCTGCACAGGCCTCTTGGCACTTTAAGGACCTGGGTCATGTCTTCTCTCAGTTTTGTTTTGTCCACTGTATTCTGTGAGCTTCTCTTCATAACTTCATGTTTTTAAGCCCCGGGATCATCCTTCCTGTTTCTCTTTGACCTGCCCGAAATTGGACATAATATCTTAAATGCGATTTTGCCAATGACTTGTATGGGCAATGATGGTTTAAATTTAAATAGTATTTTTCCCAAAGTGATCAGCAGCAGAATTTTGAGTGAATATTCAATGAGATAGGAAGACAAGCGTGACTGAGTGAATGAAAATGTTTCTTTGTAGGAAGACGTTATCTGAGGAGATGACAAGCTAGAGGCACAGGCAGGCTGCGGGATTACTTAAAAACAAAACAAAAAGCAAGAGGGCTTTTGGAAGGCTGGCTCAATGATGCCGTTTTAGCGAAGAACAGAGTCCATGGGCTGTGTGCATCAAATAATCAGCTTAGCAGTCAATTGAATTTGGTTTAGAAGGCCATTTAAAAAAAATTGATTTGAAATGCCGTTCTTCTAAATATTTTCAGATGTGTAAAGTTTCCTGTTGTGTTTTGAGGTTTATCGTTCGAACCCCTTGAGATAAATGATGCTGAACATTGAGTTTGCAGTTGTGGTCATGAAGCCCCTATGTTCTGGTTGTCACTCTGCTTTCTCTAAATGTCATCTTTGACTGTTGGATTATTTATATTTGCAAAATCTATCTATAAAAGTCTTGCATCTAGCAAGCATCCATCCAAGAACATAAGAAGCAGGAGTAGGCCATTTGGCCCCTCGAGCCTGTTCTGCCATTCAATAAGATCACGGCTGATCTGATCTTGGCCTCAAGTCCACTTTCCCACTTAGGGTGCATTTATACTGCAGTGTTAGCATTGCTGCAAATTAGTTTCCACTTCACAGAGATAAAGGAAAGGACTTGCATTTATATAGCGCCTTTCATAGAATCATAGAAATTTACAGCACAGAAGGAGGCCATTCGGCCCATCGTGTCTGTGCCGGACAAAAAAGAACTATCCAGCCTAATCCCACTTTCCAGCTCTTGGTCCGCAAGTGCATATCCAAGTACTTTTTAAATGTGATGAGGGTTTCTGCCTCCACCACCCTTTCAGGCAGTGAGTTCCAGACCCCCACCACCCTCTGGGTGAAAAAGTCTCCTCACCTCCCCTCTAATCCTTCTACCAATTACTTTAAATCTATGCCCACTGATTATTGACCTCACTGCTCGGGGAAATAGGTCCTTCCTATGCACTCTATATAGGCCCCTCATAATTTTCTCACAGCTAAAATTCTCCAGTCTTGGCAACATCCTCGTAAATCTCCTCTGTACCCTCTCTAGTGCAATCACATCTTTCCTGTAATGTGGTGACCAGAACTGTACGCAGTACTCTAGCTGTGGCCTAACTAGTGTTTTATACAGTTGAAGCATAACCTCCCTGCTCTTATATTCTATGCTTCGACTAATAAAAGAAAGTATCCCGTATGCCTTCTTAATCATCTTATCTACATGTCCTGCTACCTTCAGGGATCTGTGGACAAGCACTCTAAGGTCCCTCTGTTCCTCTATGCTTCTCAGTATCCTACCATTCATTGTGCATTCTCTTGCATTGTTAGCCCTCCCCAATGCATTACCTCACACTTCTCCAGATTGAATTCCATTTGCCACTTTTCTGCCCACCTGACCAGTCCATTGATATCTTCCTGCAATCTACAGCTTTCTTCCTCACTATCAACCACATGGCCGGTTTTTGTATCATCTGCAAACTTCTTAATTATATTGAAGTCTAAATCACTGATATATACCACAAATAGCAAAAGACCTAGTACGGAGCCCTGCAAAACCCCACTGGAAACAGCCTTCCAGTCACAAAAGCACATTTGCTTCCTGCCACTGAGCCAATTTTGGATCCAACTTGCCACTTTCCTTTGTCAATAGCCTTGCTAAAATCCATGTAGACGACATCAAACACGCTACCCTTATCGACCCTCCTTGTTACCTCATCCAAAAATTCAATCAAGTTAGTCAGACATGACCTTCCCTTAACAAATCCGTGCTGACTGTCCGAATTTCATGACCTCAAGACGTCCTAAATCACTTTACAGCCAATGAATACATTTGAAGTGATAGAGTTGTAGTATAAATACAGGAAACTTTCGTTTATCCGGCACCCAAATATCCGGAATTCTCGCTTAACCGGCAAAAATCAGGAGTCGGTTCAGGTAAGTTTTACTATACAGACAAGACCCCGATTCTGACCTTTCGCCCCCACGAAAGGGGGGTCAACGTTCTTCCGACTCGGACCTGTCGCCGCCACGGAGGAAAAAGCCAGAGTCTCGTGATTCGGAATACAGGACCGGCTCGGGGAGCTCAGACCCCTCGGCAGAGGCTGCCCACCCATAAGCCGGCTCCCTCAGGATATAAAGGGTGCGATGATGGTTGCGCTTGCCCCAAGCACTCTCTGCTCGGTTTCCACAAACTCTAAAAAAAATTGTTAAAACAATTGGAATACTGTAAAGGTTTCCTCCCATCGTGTTAGTTTACTTTCCCTCTCCGGGTCCCAATTTTTAAACCTGTGGCCGTGTACGGGGCTCTCGTACCTTGGTAAGTATACCTCTCTGTAATCCGGAACTTTCGATCAACCGGCACCACGCCGGTCCCGTCGGTGCCGGATAAACGAAAGTTTCCTGTACCAGAGTCCAGGTTCCAACTTGCTTCTGCAGACAAGCAGGAAGGTGGTGGTTTCACAGCTTGGGTTTCGCACCGCATGGATTGGTACCCCAGTGTAGTGTGAACCGCGTTTAAAAAGAGTCATAGGGTGGGGGAGGGCCTGGATATTTCTATAGCAAGGCTTTGGATTTCAATATTTAGAAGGCGGGAATACTTACCACCCTCCTTCGCCCCCGCTCTCTAAATTTTAACATTTAGCCACTGTTAGTGGGCTGGACTTAGGTGAAACTTCACATTTCCCTGCTAGTTGTCCACAGACGTCAATGGAACCGATTATCGGGCGTGGCGTATGACGGATGAAGCGATGCCGACTGTTTTGCGCTGGTGCCCAGGAGGAATTTCTCGCCCCGTTCTCTCTCCCTCCCACTCGCGCCTCCTTTTTTGTTTTTTTACAGTTCTATTAAAGGGACCCACTCGCCCTCAGTTTCCAATTTTGAGACCTCCCTTTTGTTTAACTGGATACCAACAGACCTACAGTGCATTTCCAGCGCTTTCTGTTTTAATGCTGGAAACCGCTGCTGCAGCAGCCCATTCAGCTTTGGTACGCAGCTTCATTTATTTGGAAGAAGCACATAATATGAAAGCTCTGGCATCTGTTTTATCCCTAAAGATCAAGGCTGTTTGAAAGTAACGGGCAAAAACTCCTCATTTTGTTTGATGCGCATCAAGCTCTGGCTTTCAGAAGGAACTGTTAATGATTTTTTTTTCATAAATATATGTCCTTTAATGAGCCTCCCCCTGGTAAGCGCATCTCACATCACTCTAGCACTGATGGCAGTCAGCATCCTGCGGGCACCACACTCTTGCCAGGTTCTCTCTGGGCATTTGAAATTCAGCGCACTGCGTATAATTACTAACGTCTACACAGCTGCAATAAAAGCTCACACAAACATCAAACAGGAAAATGCAGGGAACTTGCAAACAATTGTCACTAAAATGCAGCAGAGCCCTGTGTAAGGCTGTCTCAGGGAGTTGGGCAAAACGCTCATCATAAAAGAACATGAGAACATAAGAAATAGGAGCAAGAGTAGGCCATTCAGTCCCTTGTGCCATCTCTGCCATTCAATAAGGTCATGGCTGATCTTCTACCTCATCTCCACTTTCCTGCACTATCCCCATATCCCTTGATTCCCTTAATATCCAAACATCTATTGATCTCTGTCTTAAATATACTCAACCGACTGAGCCTCCACAGCCCTCGGGTAGAGAATTCCAAAGATTCACCATCCTCTGAGTGAAGAAATTTCTCCTCATCTCAGTCCTAAATGGCCGACCCCTTATTCTGAGACTGTGACCCCTGGTTCTAGACTCCCCAGCCAGGGGAAACACCCTCCCTGCATCTACCCTGTCAAGCCCTGTAAGAATTTTGTATGTTTCAATGAGATCACCTCTCATTCTTCTAACCCCTAGAGAATATAGGTCTAGTCTACTCAATCTCTCCTCATAGAACAATCCCCCCATCCCAGGAATCAGTCTGGTGAACCTTCGTTGCACTCCCTCTATGGCAAGTATATCCTTCCTTAGGTAAGGAGACCAAAACTGTACACAATACTCCAGGTGTGGTCTCACCAGGGCCCTATATAATTGCAGTACGACATCTTTACTCTTATACTCAAATCCTCTTGTAATAAAGGCCAACATACCATTTGCTTTCCTAATTGCTTGCTGTACCTGCATGTTAACTTTCAGTGATTCGTGTACAAGGACACCTAGGTCCCTCTGAACACCAACTTTTCCCAATCTCTCACCATTTAAAAAATACTCTGCTTTTCTATTTTTCCTACCAAAGTGGATAACTTCACATTTCTCTACATTATATTCCATTTGCCATGTTCTTTCCCACTCACTTAACCTGTCTATATCCCCTTGAAGCCTCTTTGCATCCTCCTCACAACTTACATTCCCACCTAGCTTTGTATCATCAGCAAACTTGGATATATTACATTTGGTCCCCTCATCCAAATCATTGATGTAGATTGTGAATAGCTGAGGCCCAAGCACTGATCCTTGTGGTACCCCACTAGTTACAGCCTGCCAACCTGAAGATGACCTGTTTATTCCTACTCTCTGTTTTCTGTCCATTAACCAAACCTCAATCCATGCTAGTATATTACCCACAACCCCATGAGCCCTAATTTTGTTTAATAACCTCTTGTGTGGCACCTTATCGAATGCCTTCTGAAAATCCAAATACACCACATCCACTGGTTCCCCCTTATCTATTCTGCTAGTTACAACCTCAAAAAACTCGAACAGATTTGTCAACATGATTTCCCTTTCATAAATCCGTGTTGACTCTGCCCAATCCTATTATTATTTTCTATGTGCCCTGTTACCATGTCCTTAATAATAGATTCTGGATTTGAAGAGTTTTAAGTATTCCCTGTTGGTGTGGAATCTATCGGCAATGTATATTAAATCCAATAGGCTCATGCAGAGCTTGCACTGAGCTTGGTTGGAGCAGTGCAAGAGTTCATAATAATGAGAGGCTGAAGCAGTAGTGGGACAGGGGAGTTGAAGGAGCAATCCACAGGGAGGTCAGGGACACGCTTATGGAGATGTTCCACATACCTGGGGGAAATGTGAACAAATAAAATATCACATCTAAACTGCAGTTGTTCTTCCTTGTTACGACGTGCTAAGGTCATACCAGGACATGTGCACTCAGCACCAAGCAATAATTAACAGTGTGCATGATACACGTAATATCAAGTGTAAAACTCCTAACCACCAATTTTCACACAGCAAGGTCTCCCCCCCCCCCCCCCCCCCCCCCCTCCCCCCCCACTTCCCGGTTCCTGGTTGTCATGTACTACAGTTGCATCTCAGATCTCTGCCAATGGTCCTTTTGAAGTGGTTGCATGAAATTAGCCAGACGTGACACAACAACAACAACTTGCACTTATATTTCGCCTTTAACATAGTAAAACGTCCCAAGATGCTTCACAGGTGCGTTATTAGAAAAGTTTGGCACTGAGCCATATCAGGACAGGACACCAAAATCTTGGTCAGGTAGGTTTTAAGGAGTGTCTTAAAGGAGGAGAGGAAGATGGAGAGACAGAGAGGTTTAGGGAGGGAAATCTAGAGCTTAGGGCCTAGATAGGCACTGATTTCAATCTCAGGATAGCTACTTTATGAAGTATCAGTTTGGCTTAGTTTGTAGCACTCTCAGCTCTGCATCAGAAGATTGTGGGTTCAAGCCCCACTATCTGCTATTTTAATTTGTGACTTTCTCCAGTGATGATCTATCCAACGGTTATTAATTTAAATTTCTGTCTGCACTGAATCTAATGAGAATGCACTTCAGGTAAGATATAAATTTTGGGCTTATTTTTTCTATAGAGATTCACTTTTGTAATATGTCTAAGCATCCTTTTGGGGTTTTGACTTGTTCTGTAATTTATGTTGATGATCTCGTCATTATTTGGGCAACACGGTGGCATAGTGGTTAGCACTGTTGCCTCACAGCGCCAGGGACCCGGGTTCGAATCCGGCCTCGGGTGACTGTCTGTGTGGAGTTTGCACATTCTCCCCGTGTCTGCGTGGGTTTCCTCCGGGTGCTCCGGTTTCCTCCCACAGTCCAAAGATGTGCGGGTTAGGTTGATTTGGCTATGATAAAAATTGACCCTTAGTGTTAGGGGGATTAAATACGTGGGGTTATGGGGATAGGGTGGGATATGTGTCGGTGCAGGCTCGATGGGCCGAAATGGCCTCTATCTGCACTGTGGGGATTCTGTGATTCTGTGATTTCATTGCTGTTTGTGGGAGCTTGCTGTGCATAAGTTGGCTGCCGCATTTCCTCCATTACAACAGTGACTACATTTCAAAAGTACTTAATTGGCTGTAAAGTGATTTGGGATGTCTTACGGTCGTTAAAGGTCATAAATGCAAGTTGGTTTGTTCTTTCTTTCACTCCACAGTCCCTTATGTGTATGTACACTTCTTGAAGCCATGAGCTGTTTCTAAAAAAAAAAATAGGAGTGCTGAACTTTACAAAATAATTGAGGTTCTTTGTGGTGTTCTTTTGATGGATTCAATTCCCCTCCCAAATCAGAGAGTTATTGTTTTTTGTAATTGTGCGTTTGCTTGCAGTGGGGACGTAACCTCTCCCCACATGCACTCAGCCAGAGTTACAGTATGTTATCTATTTGAATGTTAACTGCACTGAGTGGCACATCTGGAACAGAAATGTGGAGAGATGATTACAGCTCTGCTTTGAGGAAGTTCTGTAATTTTGTGGAAATAGCTGGAGGCATAATGTAAAAGGAGTAAGCCTGTTCTTGATATGAAGGGAGAATGGATTATATGTTCAACATGTTTTCAGAAGCTGGCTGTAAATATTGTGTCCGGGCCAATATTTGTCCCTCAATCAATATCGCTAAAACAGATTATTTCGTCATTTATCTCATTGCTGTTCGTGGGACCTTGCTGTGTGAAAATGGCTGCCATGTTTCCTACATGACAACGGTGACTACACTTCACAAGTACCTGGTTAGCTGCAAAGCACTTTGGGATGTTGTGAAAGGCGCTATATAAATACAAGTCTTTCTATTTTTTTAAATACCCTATAGCACCTTAACCTGCATGTAGGTGAGTGAAAATCTGGGCAGTTGTTGGCAAGGATTACATTGTAATGTTGGTTTGAAAATATTTCCAAATCAAAAATGTAATAGTTGGATTTCTGCTGCCTAGTTCTTTGAAGAACCAAATCTAAAATAGCCAGTATTTCTGCCAAGCTAATGGCAGGTTAAGGTATAGCGAATGGCTTCTAGTGTGATGTGATGGTTGTACATTGATGGCGTGGCAAATCCCTATGTTGTATAAATGGTAGCCATGGTTTACTTCATAAGCATCCACAGGTATGCCGAGAAATGAGAGTCCCATGGGTGTTCTTGGCTGTTTAGAACTGTGTTTATTATTTATTTCCACACCTTTCCGAAAAAGTGGGGGTGATTTCAACCTAACCCGACCGGCAGGAAACTAACGGGATCCATCCTCCTCCAACACCTCTCCACCATCGTCCAGCTGGGTGGGACTGCACTCGCCTGGTTCCATTCTTATCTATCTCCACTCCAGGGACTTGTACACACAAAACTAGGCTGACACTCCAGTACAGCGCTGAGGGAGTGTTGCGCTGTCGGAGGTGCGTCTTTTGGATGAGACGTTAAACCGAGGCCCCGTCTGCTCTCTCAGGTGGACGTAAAAGATCCCATGGCACTATTTCGAAGAAGAGTAGGGGAGTTATCCCCGGTGTCCTGGCAAATATTTTGCCCTCAATCAACATAACAGAAAAAACAGATTATCTGGTAATTTTCACATTGCTGTTTGTGGGAGCTTGCTGTATGCAAATTGGCTGCCGCGTTTCCCACATTACAACAGTGACTCCACTTCAAAAGTACTGTAAAGCGCTTTGAGATGTCCAGTGGTCATGAAAGGCGCTATATAAATTCAAGTCAGTCTTGCTTTCTGTCTAATCGTAGCCAGAAAATCACCTGCAATGGCTTCTCTTCCCGCTCCCGCATTGTTACCTCTGGGGTCCCCCAAGGATCTATCCTTGGCCCCCTCCTATTTCTCATCTCCCTGCTGCCCCTTGGCGACATCATCCAAAAACACAACGTCAGTTTCCACATGTACGCTGATGACACCCAGCTCTACCTCACCACCACTTCTCTTGACCCCTCCACGGTGTCTAAATTGTCAGACTGCTTGTCCGACATCCAGTACTGGATGAGCAGAAATTTTCTCCAATTAAATATTGGGAAGACCGAAGCCATTGTCTTCGGTCCCCGTCACTAACCTGCAACCGTTCCCTAGCCACCCTCCCCCTAGCATCTGTCTGAGGCTGAACCAGACTGTTCGCAACCTTGGTGTCGTATTTGACCCGGAAATGAGCTTCCAATCACATATCCGCAGCATAACTAAGACCACCTATTTCCACCTCCGTAACATTTCCCGTCTCCGCCCCGTCTCAGCTCAGCTGAAACCCTCATCCATGCCTTTGTTACCTCTAGACTTGACTATTCCAATGCACTCCTGGCTGACCTCCCACATTCTACCCTACGTAAACGTGAGGTGATCCAAAACTCGGCTGCCCATGTCCTAACTCGCACCAAGTCCCGTTCGCCCATCACCCCTGTGCTCGCTGACCTCCATTGGCTCCCGGTTAAGCAACTCCTTGATTTCAAAATTCTCATCCTTGTTTTCAAATCCCTCCATGGCCTCGCCCCTCCCTATTTCTGTAATCTCCTTCAGCCCCACAACCCCACCCCGCCCGCCCGAGATATCTGCGCTCCTCAAATTCTGCCCTCTTGAGCATCCCTGATTATAATCGTTCAATCATTGGTGGCCGTGCCTTCTGTTGCCTAGGCCCTAAGCTCTGGCACTCCCTCCTAAACTTCTCTACCTCTCTACCTCTCTTTCCTCCTTTAAGACGCTCCTTAAAACCTACCTCTTTGACCAAGCTTTTGATCATCTGCCCTAATGTTTCCCTTATGTGGCTCGGTGTCAAATTTTTGTCTTACAACACTCCTGTGAAGCGCCTTGGGACGTTTTACTACGTTAAAGGCGCTATATAAATACAAGTTGTTGTTCATTTGAGAAGCCTTAACTGCAAAGATTGTTTTTGAAATCTGCTCCCTACCTGGTTTTTTTTACTAGTGCTGTGGGTAAATACAGATCAGTGATTGGATTTATGGCTAAGAACAGATCATTGGCTCTGTAGGTAAGTACATATTGTTGACTGGTTCTGTGGGTGGGTACAGTTCTTTGACTGGATCTGAGGGTACGTATAGAGCATTAGTTCTGTGGGTAGTATAGGTCATTGACTCAGTGGGTAAGTACAGAACATTGGTCCTTTGGGTAAGCACAGATCATTGATTGGCTCTATTAGTAAGAATGTTGACTGGCTCTGTGGACACCAATAATTGACTTGCTTTCTGTTTAAGTACCAATCTAGGGGATGGAGGGGGGTAATCAACTTGAACAAGAATCTTCCACTGGACCAGTGTGATTTTTTTCTATTTCCTACACCAGTCATCCTTAGATACATCGTGAAGAATCTTAGGATTTTGAAATGAGGCTGCACGACTAATAACTTATCTGTAGATTTTTGCCCAGGAATATTTCTTTAACAGTGAACTGTGAGACCTGAAGTTAATGGTTAATGGCTAGAAATTAATCTGCTGAGTGCCACTCCATAGCGGCATGAAATGGCGATAAAATGGCGGCCACCGCTTTTTCGCCAGCTGGTGGTGGGTCCCGCGGCGGCCGCCATATTCGTGTCCCTCTTTGCGCTGCCGGTAACTGGCAGTGTCCCGAAAGGAAAAATGGCAGCGTGGTGACGTCAATCGGCGTGCAACGCCGACTGACCATCACCACACCGAACATCGACCCTAGCACTGAATTCAGCGCTGGGTCCTAAGCACGTCAGGTTAACCTGGCGTGCAAGCAGCCTGACAGTGGCGATCACAGAATCCCCACAGTGCAGATAGAGGCCATTTCAGCCCATCGAGCCTGCACCAACACATATCCCACCCTATCCCCGTAACCCCGCTTATTTAATCCCCCTAACACTAAGTGTCAATTTATCATAGCCAAATCAACCTAACCCGCACATCTTTGGACTGCACATCCTTCAGGCAAGTGTGTAATTAAGCATTTGGACTGGATTTTTTTGATTTTATTGCAGTAGTGGCTTGCTGCAATAGATGTTAAAAGTTTTTTAAGTGTGATGGGAGTGCTGCTGGATGCTTATAAGGCCTCGGATGATAAATGAAGGCTTCTGAGAAGACAGAAAATGCTGCAAATACTCAGCAGGTCAGGCAACATCCGTGGAGAGAGAAACAGAGTTCACGACCCAGGCCGAGATACTGTCTGACCTGCTGAGTATTTCCAGCATTTTATGCTGTAATTTCAGATTTAAAACATCCGCTTGCAATGGGAAGAGGAAGACACAGAAGAGTAAGAAGCCAAAGAGGAGGAAGCAGAAGGAAGGATGCAACCCAGACAGCCCCTTTCTGACTGGGATATCCGGGATGGAATCATCTGCCTGCGGTACCAGTGACCACAACCCCAATTCCCCTTTCAACATTAGTCCCACACCTTACCTTCGCTCTGTTACTGACCATCACAGCATCCTCTTGGCCACAATGCTGAAATAAAAGCCACCACAAAGCAAACTTTCTAATCCAACTTTATACATCTATCCATCCAATATGCCATCCTTATGCATTCTCTTAGAGACTGTCTTGTGTGTGCCTTTGCCTATCCTACTGATGTCACATAGTGCTACCCCAGTGGTTGCAGCATGGTTGGTGGAAGGCTGCTGACTTTCAGTGGGGGACACTGCAAATGCTCTTGCTGGTCAATCTTGAGAAGCTGATGGCTGGGATTGTCAAACCAATCTTCTTCTACCTCTTCTTCACTCTCCTCTCCATCTTCTTGGTCACCCACTGGTTGGGCAGGCTGCATTTCTTTGGTGTGTGAAATGAGGAAGGCACAAGGGTGTAGCTGTGACGAGGGGAGGGCGGGAAAGCAAGAGGTGCATGCCAGCAGGAGGATAATGTATGAGGATATCCGCATCTTTTATCCTTCAGCCCCGCCGCTGGCCAAGGGCTCAGCCATGCCCCTGCCAAGAATGGCCTGCACCGTCTCCTCCAAGGGGGTGAGGTGAGGCTAGGAATGGGAGATGTCCCTCGTGATTGGTGCAGATTGATGGTAGGTGAGTGATTGGGGGTAGGGTCATGGATTGAGCGGTGTGTGAAGCTAGTGGTGCACTTGGTAGGAGACGGCTTTTGAAGATGCATTCACTGACCTTGACCAGTGGTCTGAGGTCATGAAGCTTCTTTGGGCACTGGAGCCAGGTGGTGGGGGCGACACTGCTGGCAGTGACGGCCTTAGTGATGTACTCCCACATTGTTCTTTCTGGAGGGCCTCCTGGCTCCTGTGAGTAGAGGGCAGCCCTTGCAGTGTTGACTCCCTGCACAAAGCTGGAGTGCTGCGTTTGAGACCCTTGGTGCCCCTTCCCTGGCTTGCTGAGCCATTTGTGTTAGTGCTGAGGCAGTTTTCCCATTTGTTGAGTTTAGGAATGTAATTCAGCTTTAACAGCTGAATATTCACATTTGGAACTTCTTTTAAATATTGAATATTTCTTAAAAGGCAGAAAGGGCTGAAAAATGTATCGATTCACTGCATTTTATTTTGTGTTGCTTCAGTGTGCGTGGCCCCTTTAATTCTCAGACCTCTTCATTGCCCACAGTTCCCTGTGAGCTCCACAGCTTCGCTCACGGAGGCTGTGGGAAGCTGCAACGCCGGACCTGGACACCTATCTCCATGCCCCCCAGACCATTTTCACTCGGTTAGCGTTGTGGCCATTTCCAGCGGCCGTTAACTGCACTTTGCTGGCGAGCACAAATGTTTCCCCCTAAGTATTATAAACACACTCAAGGTCAGTTTACTACTATACCCAGAAACTACACCCTGGACTAACCTTAACATCATCCTCAAATTCAAACTAACCTTTCATTAAATCACAGGCAAAATTTGGCTTGTTCTGCTGGGGATGTTGTGAATGATCCTGACGTGCATTAAAATTGTTCTGTTACATCCATGGCTCCATTATTATGAATGATCTTAACATTTATGTGTGGAGTATACACACCAGCACAGACTAGTTAGGCCGAATGGCCTGTTTCTGTGCTGTATATTGTGTAGTTCCATGTTTTTACATTCTTCAGTTATATCCCAGGCTCCATTAAGTTTATTCCATTTCAGCCCCGGTGATGATCAAGTCCTTGTTTCCTTGGTCTAGTTAATGTTTTTGGCTCCAGTGGTTAACCCCCTATTCCTGTAAAAGCCCATTACAGAGAGGGAAAGAATTGACATGTATGGCCCTGACTCTTTTGCTATTAATCCTGTCCTGTCTTTTCCGGATCCAATGAGGCATTACTAGTGTAATGCTTTTTATGATGGAATTTCACTCTGCTCCTGATTTCACAGATAGGCACAGTGAAAACTGAGCTGCCACAGGCACGGTATTGAATACTCTTTAAATTCACAAATTATCCAAATAAATAATGAAGTCCAGCTTCCTGGCAGTTTGACCTCTTGCAATTTGGTAGTCTGAACACAATCGCCCAATAACTCAAGCCTCTGTGGCAGCTCACCATTTACACACTTTCCATCATGGAGATGAGATGCAGTTTCAGTGTAGAGGGAGCGGTGATTTTTTTAAAGGACGGAGCTCTAATACACAAAGAGGTGGCGGGAAGAACTCATTGAATGAAGAAGAATAGTAGTAATAGTTTTTAAAGGGAAATGCCTGGCTAACTACCAAATCCAAGTGAGCCAGAGAAAACACTGCATTTATTGAAAACGCATTCTCTGCTGCGTATGGTCTTTGCTGTTTAACGTCAATGAGCGTTGATCTTGTTTAATACCTGTTGATCAGTAAGTGAATTGGTGATGGAAGGTTTGGTATATGTTTGTCCAGCATTCAGATGGTGTATGTGTGCTATGTCTGTCTCCTGTTATATGTGTAACTGTTGTACTATAGAAAGAAGGAACTTGCCTTTATGCAAAGCCTTTTACCATGTCAGGATGTCCCAAAGCGCTTTACAGCCAATGAAGTATTTTTTCAAGTGTAGTCACTGTTGTAATATAGGAAATGTGGCAGCCAATTTGCGCACAGCAAGCTCCCACAAACAATAATCAGATACATGACCAGATAATCTGTTTTAGTGATGTTGGTTGAGAAATAAATATTGGCCAGGACACCAGGGAGAACTCCCCTGCTCCTCTTCGAATAGTGCCATGGGATCTTTACGTCCTCCTGAGAGGGCAGACAGGGCCTCAGTTTAACGTTTCACCCAAAAGACAGCACCCCTGACAGTGCAACACTCCCTCAGTACTGTACTGGAGTGCAACATCTGTTTTAGTCTCTAACATACAAGAGCTTTATTAGTCTCTGTATAGTATATAAGGGCTCTGTTAGTTTCCATATAACATTCAAAGGCTCTCTCAGTTTCTATGATATAGGTGACCTACATTAGTCCCTATGTAACATTCAGGGACTGCATTCGTCTCTGTATAACATATAGGAGTGAATTAGTCTTTATATAGTATGCAGGGGCTGCATTAGTCTCTGGCTAACTTACAGGAGTTATATTAGTCTCTATATGGCATACCTGGAGTTTTGGTTTAAAAATGGGTGCTGTGTACAAAGGCAGCATGAGTCTCTATAATTTACAAGAACTGTATTAGTTTTTAAATAATGTACACAATGTGTTAGTTTCTGTGTAATCTACAGTGATTATTTCCCCAAAATATACCTGTTATTGGCCTTTGATACCACATGGTCTGATATACTCTCCGATCCTACTACATGTTGCAACCAATATCCTGTTGGAAAATATTTGCAGTGGACTCAAGTTCCACCAGACCTAACTCTTTCTAAGTACAAAAATAACAAAATCATTCTATCTATAATGCAGAATAACCAGCTTCTTAGAGTGAGTAACTAACTGTAGCTCCATCTCGAGGTAAAATGAGGTTCATAAACTGCTTCATGGTCACTTTAATAATTTTAGGACGTTGCATACACCCACCAGTGATGCTACCGGATGACTACTATTTTCCGCATACACAAACCTGTAAAGTAAGTGGCCTATTGTTTTCAGTAGACTCTTAGCTTGTTCATTAGGAACAGGAGTAGGCCATTCAGCCCCTTGAGCCTGTTCTGCCATTTAATTACATCGTGGCTGATCGGTATCTTAACCCTATTTACCTGCCTTGGTTCCATATCTCTTAGTACCCTAACAAAAATCTACTAATCTTAGTTTTGAAATTTTCAGTTCACCTAGCCTCAACAGCTTTTTGAGGGAGATAGTTCCAGATTTCCACTACCCTTTGTGTGAAGAAGTGCTTCCTGACAGCATCTCTGAACAGTTTAGCATTAATTTTAAGGTTATGCTCCCTTGTTCTGGACTCCCCCACCACAGGAGATAGTTTCTCTATCTACCCTATCAAATACTTTTGAACAGCCTTTTGAGTGGTATCTCAGAGAAGAGACAGCAGCTCTGAAACTGGACTCCTGGCACCTATGGAACTGATGTTAATGCAGCTCCCTCACACTGTCACTAACTAACCCCCCTCCTCAACCCCCCCTTATATATGAGGGAGCAAGGCAAAATCCTCCAAACCTGACTACAGGAAACTTTCGTTTATCCGGCATCGACGGGACCGGCGTGGTGCCGGTTTATCGAAAGTACCGGATAACGGAGAGTTATATCTACCGAGGCTATCTTTAACAAAGAGACTCCAGGCAGCGCGGGAGAATCAAATCCTGCTTCTGCAGTGTTTCGGACTTCCGACAGCGCCAGGTGGCTGAGTAGTGGCACTTTTGAAAAGTACCCCTACTGACTAAATCGGCGTTCGCGGACTCGGACTCGGGATCGGCAACATTGCCGGTTATTTGAGAGGAGTTTTCGGAGCACTCGGCGTTCGCGGAGACTCGACTGTGGCTCGGCAACATTGCCGGTTATTTGAGAGGAGTTTTCGGAGGATGATTTTTGCCGGTTAAGCGAGAATTCCGGATATTTGGGTGCCGGATAAACGAAAGTTTCCTGTATTTCTTTTAATCCCTTTCAACATCTTGGATAGTTTTCATGATGTGGAGCTCGTTGGAGCTGTGTTTGGCGAAGCTCAGCATCTCGTCTTAAAGGTCTGGCTAGTCTGTAATCACAGAAAGTCACATTGCTCTTCTGAGTGCAGCTTAAGTTGTAAAAATTAAACAGCGTGATGTGCAGGAGCCAGGTTTAATCCGATTTATGCAAATATTCTAGTCTGTTGCAGCTTCAGCACAAGAGAGGCCTATTCTGATGAACTGATGATGATCATAAGGATGGTTGTAGTAAGCCCTCTGCTGCCTTTTGGTTTATTCTGTGATATTTAGCATCTAACAGATGACTTTTAAAAAGCTTTTTTTTGATAAAGCTGCAGAATGCCTTTTAGTTTTCCTTTATAATTCAAAGTTTTTTTTTAATTTCTACATTTCCCCCCCTACTTGTCGCACCTCCACCTCTGCCTTTGACGTGACCTTGTTCACAGGCTCTTCTCATTGCCACTTGTGAACGATCTGACGTGTAGCACAGGACCTGCCCTCTGGTTCTTTACTTCCTCATCTGTTCCCTACCTTCCTCAGGGGAAGAGTCTTGAATTGATTCTCCTTCACCCCACAGGACCAGCTGAGATTGGGAAGGAATCTGTGGGTGAGCTCTATACGCTACTCTTGGCAACCCCCCCACGCCCATCCACGGTGCAACATATTGATACGTTAACACGGTGCGCAGCTGGGCCGCCATACAGATCTGTATATGACTCCTCTGGCACAGAACATTGGGACATCAGTGGATTGCTCTGCCTTTGTGCTGTTACTCTGGGCTGTATTAAAGAGAGATTAAAACATAGTATTCAAACACAATGCAGCCCCTACTGCAACCCCCCCAATCCCACCAACCAGTGATCCACTGTAGAGTATTCAATCTTCAATGCTTAAAGCTTTTCTCTATGACCTTTGATCACTTTGTATCTCACTATCTTTACAACTCAACAGCATTTGAGATTGAAGAGTGTCATCCACTCACTCACTCACCCTGTGAAATATCTTTTAAAATGAATGACCTGAAGAGACTCCCATTCTAACTCTAGAGCAATCTCCAGGCTGCATTTGGCCATTATCTTGCCGACTGGAGGTCAGAAGGTCAGAATTAATGGAGACAAAAAAGCTGTTTTCAAATTGTAAAAAAAAATGCAAAATACTGCAAGATTTACCATATAACTGCAATTGATTTTTTAGTCTCACTGTCCCAATCCTTTCTAACCCTAGGCTCCTGCTCCTATGCTGTGCCATGCGCTACTCCTGGTCAAGGAAGCGCTGATGATTTGCTTGTGAGCCTCTCCTTGTGTTGCTCTGTAACTTGCTGCTCACAGGCACATCAGAGCAGCTGAAGCCGGTGACTTGACCTCCAATTTTCCCGCGGCTCCCCTATGGGGAACTCTTGATTTCTGCCCCAAGGCTTTTAACTGGAGTGAAATCAGACAAAATTTGACACCGAGCCACATAAAGAGATATTAGGACAGGTGACCAAAAGCTTGGTCAAAGAGGTAAGTTTTAAGGAGCGCCTTAAAGGAGTAGAGTGAAGTGGAGAGGTGGAAAGGTTTAGGGAGGGAATTCCAGAGCTTTAGGGCCTAGGTGGCTAAAGGCACTGCCGCCAATGGAGGGACGAAGGAAATCAGGGATGCACAAGAGGCCAGAATTGGAGGAATGCAGTTTAACTGAATCCAGTCTACTCTAAGCATGCAGGTTGAAAGCGCGCTGTGGATGGAATGGGGTGATTAGAATGAAATGGCTTAGATTGGTTAGCAACCTGTGGAGTCCAACAACAAAAAAAACCCTGTATCTTTCATGTTGCTGGGGATTCAGCTCCTAGTGCCTTTTATTCTGCGGTCTCCTGTGATGCAAAGCGGATCAAGTTAATGCCCGCAGAGTTCTGATAATTCCTCTCCGAGTTAAGTGTTATTCAACTGTAATCCCAGGGAAGGCTGATTTGTTAGTAATGAGTAAATCCTACTCGTATTTCCTGAAGATAACTGGCACTGTGACTATCTGAGGACACACACTGCAAATAATCCCAACTAGCCATATTTTTAAGAAATTCTACCTTTTTTGATGTTTTTGATTTTGGTTGATGATAGACCAGCCTGGCTTATATAGAGTAAATCTATAGGGGTTTTTTTATAGAGAAAGTAAAGGGAATCTGTTTCCAGTGACAGGAGGGTCGATAACCAAAGGACACAGATTTAAGATAATTGGCAAAAGAACCAGAGTTGAGATGAGGAGAACTTTTTTACGCATCGAGTTATGATGATCTGGAATGCACTGCCTGAAACAGTGGGGGAAGCAGATTCAATAATAACTTTCAAAAGGGAATTGGACATATATTTGAAAAGGAAAATGTTGCTGGGCTATGGGGAAAGAGCAGAGGAGTGGAACTCGAATGGCTAACTCTTTCAAAGAGCCAGCACAGGCATGATGGGCCGAATGGCCTCCTTCTGTGCTATAAGATTCTATTGACCTACTCACCAAATTATTTATTTACACTTTGGAACGACCTAAGGTTGTGAAAGGCGCTATATAAATGCAAGTTTTTACTTTTCTTTCTTTAGAACCACTGCCTTGTACCCCACAGCAGCCTGGCAGAGCTGTGGGAGCAGGCGTCTGCCTCTCTAGTGTCATGGGGCATGGTGTGAGATGGGCGGGGGGGGGGAGGGTGGAATCCGAAAATGGGAAGGAGATAAAATAGAAAAAGATTTTTATTGGTCTGTTTCCAAAGTAGCAGATTTTAAAATTTCCTCGGAGAGCAGAGTGAAATTACATGGAATTAACTTCCCAGAATGGCACGCTGCAGTGCCGCTGTGTTCCATTTCAATGTCCGTGCGGCAATCTCCCGAATAAGCACATGTGCACAAGAAAGATAATTCAGACCCCTGATTTCAAGCTGGGTGAGGAGATGAACTATAATGTTGTAAAAAAATTGTTTTGGGAGCAAAACATTACTAAGTGTTTATGATTTTATGTCTCCATTTCTTTTGAGGCACTGCCACACTAGCTGTTGGACTTAACTCTGTTAAAGCAGTTATATTTTAATCACATTTCATGTTTTGTGTAATATACAATATTAATATATACTGCACTGAGAGTCCAGCAGTGTTTGCTCTCTTAAATCCAAGGGACGCAGACTTGAACATCTATGGTGGGCAACTGGTTTAAGCATTCATCGCCAGATGTGGCTGGACCACACACACAAAGCACTATCGGGTCCTGCTCTCCTCTGCCTAAATTGCTCACTATTGCAGGATCATCCTGGAATGCAAAGATAACCTCCAGCTTCTCTTCTCCACCCCAAACCATCTTCTTAAGCCCCTCTTTCCTGCCTCCTCCACCCTCACCTTCAACAACAAGTGCGAGGAGCTCATGGACTTTTTTGTCACTAAGATTGTGACCATTCGTTCAGCTGCCTCTGCCACTTCCCTCCCTTCCATGGCCCACCAAGCCAAACTTCCCTTAAGGTTCTCCCCTGCCCTAGCCCTGAACCCCCATCTTTCTCTAGTTTCTCTCCCAGCTCCATCACCAAGACCCCCCTACTTCCACCTCCGTAACTTCACCCTACCTCAGCTCATCAGCTGCTGAAACCCTCATCCATGCCTTTGTTACTTCTAGACTTGACTATTCGAAAGCTCTCCTGGCTGGCCTCCCATGTTCCACCGTACATAAACTTGAGCTCGTCCAAAACTCTGCTGCCCGTATCCTAACTCGCACCAAGTCCCGTTCACCCATCACCCCTGTGCTCGCTGACCTACATTTGTTGCTGGTCCGACAACGCCTCAATTTTAAAATGTCATCTTTGTTTTCAAATCCGTCTATGGCCTCGCCCCTCCCTTTCTCTGTGACTTCCTCTAGCCCTACAACCCTCTGAGATCTCTGCGCTCCTCCAATTCTGGCCCCGATTTTAATTGGTCCGTACCTTCAACTGCCTAGGCCCTAAGCTCTGCAATTCCCTCCCTAAACCCCTCTACCTCTCTCTCCTCCTTTAAGACGCTCCTTAAAATCTACCTCTTTGACCAAGCTTTCGGTCATCTGTCCCAATACCTCCTTATGTGGCTCGGTGTCAAAATTTTATTTGATAGCAGTCTTGTGAAGCACCTTGGGACATTTTACTACATTAAAGGCGCTATATAAATACAAGTTGTTGTTGTATTATCTGAAGTGGTACTGTTAGTCCCTTATGATGTATAAAGAATGAAAAACAATGTCCAGACATCTTATCCAGGGAGCTTTATATAACTGAGGGCAGCATATAACAGAGTTTGCTATAACTGAGAGTATTATAATGAGAGCTGAAATATAACATTGTTACAACTGAGAGTATTATAATGAGACGTATATATAACAGAACGTGCGCTATACTAAGCATTACAATGAGGTTGGATATGTATCAGAGTGTACATTATAACTGAGAGCTTATAATGACCTTAGATGTATAACAGAGTGTGTGTTATAACAGCATTATAACGAGGATAGATTTATAAAAGAGAGTGGGTTATAACTGGCAGTATTATAATGAGTACAGATGAATAACAGAGAGTATTTTAACTGAGAGCAGATATTTATGGGGTAATTTTAACTTTGGCCGATAGTGTTAAATGGCCGATATCGTATCTCTCCTGATTTTCCTTTCCATTGAAGTCACTATAATGAGTGTAGATGTATAAAATAGAATGTGTTGTACATGACTGTATTATAATGAGGGCGGATATATAACAGAGAGTCTATTACAACTGTGAGCTGTATAATGAGGATACATGTATATTAAATAATGTGTTATACCTGAGAGCTTTATAATGACAGCAGATATATAACAGAGTGAGTTATAACAACATCAACAACTTGCATTTATATAGTGCCTGTAATGTAGTAAAACGCCCCAAGGCACTTCACAGGAGCGTTATCAAACAGAATTGCGTTATCAAACAGAATTGTGTTATCAAACAGAATTGCGTTATCAAACAAAAGGTGGTGGATGAGGTGCCAATCAAGCAGGCTGCTTTGTCCTGGATGGTTTCGAGCTTCTTGAGTGTTGTTGGAGCTGCACTCATCCAGGCAAGTGGAGAATATTCAATCACACTCCTTACTTGTGCTTTGTAGATGGTAGAAAGGCTTTGGGGAGTCAGGAGGTGAGACACTCGTCACAGAATACCCAGCCTCTGACCTGCTCTTGTTGCCACAGTATTTATGTGGCTGGTCCAGTTAAGTTTCTGGTCAATGGTGACCCCCAGGATATTGCTGGTGGAGGATTCGGCGATGGTAATGTCATTGAATGTCAAGGGGAGGTGGTTAGACTCTCGCTTGTTGGAGATAGTCATTGCCTGGCACTTCTGTGGCGCGAATGTTACCTGCCACTTATCAGCCCAAGCCTGAACGTCGTCCAGGTCTTGTTGCATGCGGGCATGGACTGCTTCATTATCCACCCTTTTATTTGTCCCCCCCCACCTTTTTTTCTCCTAGAAGCTGGCAGCTGTCCTTCATTCTGCCAGTGGATTTCACACTTCATTCAGCCTTAATCTGTCACATTAACACCACCTCTAGCCTTGCATATCTCTTAATGTCTCTTAATGTCTCTCCATCTCCCCCTTTGTTCCTTTATCCCCTCCCCCTTTTCCCAGCTTTACCCTGGCCTTAAATCTATTTGATTTCCGGCTCTTCCCAGTTCTGATGAAAGGTCATCGACCTGAAACGTTAACTCTCTTTCTCTCTCCACGGATGCTGCCTGGCCTGCTGAGTTTTTCCAGCGTTTTCTGTTGTTATTCATTATCTGAGGAGTTGTGAATGGCGCTGAACACTGTGCAGTCATCAGCGAACATCCCCATTTTTGATCTTATGTTGGCGGGATGGTCATTGATGAAGCAGCTGAAGATGGTTGGGCCGAGGACACTACCCTGAGGAACTCCTGCAGCAATGTCCTGGGGCTGTGATGATTGACCTTCAACCACCATAACAATCTTCCTTTGTGCTAGGTATGACTCTAGCCAGTGGAGAGTTTTCCCCCGATTCCCATTGACTTCAGTTCTACTAGGGCTCCTTGATGCCAGACTCGGTCAAATGCTGCCTTGATGTCAAGGGCAGTCACTCTCACCTCACCTCTGGAATTCAGCTCCTTTGTCCATGTTTGGACCAAGGCTGTAATGAGGTCGGGAGCCGAGTGGTCTTGGCGGAACCCAAACTGGGCATCAGTGAGCAGGTTATTGGTGAGTAAGTGCCACTTGATAGCACTGTTGATAACACCTTCCATCACTTTGCTGATGATTGAGAGTAGACTGATGGGGCGGTAATTGGCCGGATTGGATTTGTCCTGCTTTTTGTAGACAGGACATACCTGGGCAGTTTTCCACATTGTCGGATAGATGCCAGTGTTGTAGCTGTACTGGAATGGCTTGGCTAGAGGCACGTTGTAGGGCTGGAGGAGGTTACAGAGATAGGGAGGGGTTTGAAAACAAGGATGAAATTTTAAAATCGAGGCATTGCTTAACCGAGAGCCGATGTAGGTCAGCGAACACGGGTGATGGGTGAACGGGATTCGTGAGAGTTAGGACACAGGCAGCCGAGTTTTGGATGACCTCAAGTTTATGGAGAGTCGAACGTGGGAGGCCGGCCAGGAGTGCATTGGAACAGTCAAGTCTAGAGTTAACAAAGACATGGATAAGGGTTTTAACAGCAGGTGGGCAGAGGCAGGGACGAAGTCGAGCGATGTTACGGAGGTAATACATAAAGAGCAAGAGGATAACTAAAGAAACAGTAGGGCCTATTAGAGACCATAAAGGCAACTTGTGTGTGGAGGCGGAAGACGTGGGTCTGATTCTTAATGAATATTTTTCGTCTGTCTTCACAAAAGAGAGAGACAATGCAGATATTGTAGTTGAGGAGGAGTGTGAAATATTAGATGAGCTAAACATAGTGAGAGAGGAAGTATTGAGGGGTTTAGCATCTTTGAAATTAGATAAATCGCCAGGCTCGGATGAAATTTATCCCAGGCTGCTAAGAGAAGCAAGGGAGGAAATAGCGGAAACTCTGACCATCATTTTCCAATCCTCTCTGGCTACAGGTGTGGGGCTGGAGGATTGCTAACATGGTACCATTGTTTAAAAAAGGAGAAACGGAGAGACCGAGTAATTACAGGCCAGTCAGCCTAATCTCGGTGGTGTGCAAAATATTGGAAAAATTTCTGAGGGACAGTATTAATCGTCATTTAGAAAGGCACGGATTAATCAAGGACGGGCAGCATGGATTTGTTGCGGGAAAGTCGTGTCTAACTAACTTGATTGGATTTTTTGAGGAGGTAACAAGGAGGATTGATGAGGGTAGCGCATTTGATGTAGTCTACATGGATTTTAGCAAGGCATTTGACAAGGTCCCACATGGCAGACTGGTCACGAAAGTAAAAGTCCAAGGGAAAGTGGCAAGTTGAATCCAAAATTGGCTCAGTGGCAGTAAACAAAGGGTAATGGTCGAAGGGTGTTTTTGTGACTGGAAGGCTGTTTCCAGTGGGGTTCCGCAGGGCTCAGTATTGGGTCCCTTGCTTTTTGTGGTATATATCAATGATTTAGACTTTAATGTAGGGGGCATGATTAAGAAGTTTGCAGATGATACAAATATTGGCCATGTGGTTTATAGTGAGGAAGAAAGCTATAGACTGCAGGAAGGTATCAATGGACTGGTCAGGTGGGCAGAAAAGTGATAAATGGAATTCAGTCCACGGAAGTGTGAGGTAATGCATTTGGGGAGGGCTAAGGGGAATACACAATAAATGGTAAGATACTGAGAAGTGTAGAGGAACAGAGGGACCTTGGAGTGCATGTCCACAGATCCCTGAATGTAGCAGGACAGGTAGATAAGATGGTTAAGAAGGCATACGGGATACTTTCCTTTATTAGCCGAGACACAGAATATAAGAGCAGGGAGGTTATGCTTGAACTGTGTAAAACACTATAGTTAGGCCACAGCTAGAATACTGCGTGCAGTTCTGGTCACCACATTACTGGAAAGATGTGATTGCACTAGAGTGGATACAGAGGAGATTTACGAGGACGTTGTCAGGACTGGAGAATTTTAGCTATGAGGAAAGATTAGATAGGCTGAGGTTGTTTCCTTTGGAACAGAGGAGGCTGAGGGGAGTCTTGATTGAGGTGCATAAAATTATGAGGGGCCTAGATAGAGTGGATAGGAAGGACCTATTTCCCCTAGCAGAGAGGTCAATAACCAGGGGGCATAGATTTAAAGTAATTGGTAGTAAGATTAGAGGGGAGTTGAGGAGAATTTTTTCACCCAGAGGGTGGTGGGGGTCTGGAACTCACTGCCTGAAAGGGTGGTTGAGGCAGAAACCCTCATCACATTTAAAAAGTACTTGGATATGCACTTGAAGTGCCGTAACCTTCAGGGCTACGGACCAAGAGCTGGAAAGTGGGATTAGGCTGGATTGCTCTTTTTTTGGTCTGGCACGAACACAATGGGCCGAATGGCCTCCTTCTGTGCCATAAATTTCTATAATTCTATGAGGTGGAAGTAGGCAGTCTTTGTGATGGAGCGGATATGTGGTCAGAAGCTCATCTTGGGATCAAATATGACACCAAGTTTGCGAACAGTTTAGTTCAGCCTCAGTCATTTGCCAGGGAGAGGGATGTAGTTGATGACTAGGGAATGGAGTTTGTGGCGGGTACCGAAGACAATGACTTTGCTCTTACCAATATTTAGTTGGAAGAAATTTCTGCTCATCCAGATACTGTATGTCAGACAAGTAGTCTGACAATTTAGAGACAGTGGAGGGGTCGAGAGAGGTGGTGGTGTCGTCAGCATCCATGTGGAAACTGACGCTGTGTTTTTGGATTGAACTGAGCATTATAATGAGGATAGATGAGTAATGATAATGATGGTAGATTTACAACAGTGTGTGTGTGTGCTATAACTGAGACTTAAATTGATAGTGGTTTATCAAAGCAGAAGTATTATAAAGCAACGTTATAATGAGGGTGAGTCTATCGAAGAGAGAGTGAAAAAGAAAATAAAGCCTTGAATTCATACTTTGCCTATCACAGCTCTCAAAAATATCTCAAAGTGGTTCACACACAATGGTTCACATAAAAGTGCTGTCACTGTTGTTATTTAGGCAATGGTGCACGCAGCAAGATTCCACAAACAGCAGTGAAATGAATAACCAGTTAATCTGTTTTTGAGATGAACATTGGGCGGGAGTGTTCGATATCTGGGACAACGTTGTAACTGTGAGTAAGTATACAACAGACAGTCCTCCAGTTGAGAGCCGATTAATCTCCCAATTACAGTGGCATGCTGGGAGAGCAGGTTTGACATCCCCACATAACACTACTCCTGAGAGGTTGTCGGAAGGTTTTGAATCATTCGCCTCAGCGTCAATGGCCTCAGTCACACTGATGAGTTTTCAACTTCCTTTAGGCAGTCCCATAGCCTTAACTTGAACCTGATTCCTGGCACTTGATTGTAGACAATAATGACCTGGTTTCAGAGGGACAGTGTTGATTATATTTAACTGCATGCTGTCTATACCGCTTACACAGATTCACGGTTCCCTTGAGTAGTTTATGGACCGAACAGTTATCTAATCAAAAGCTTTGTTAAACTCGAGTGAAGCTTTCACGATTTCTAAGTGAATCCTAACATCTGTTGTAGAACTCACCCGGTTTACGTTACGTGAAACATGAATCAACAGACTGAAAGTTGGGTGGGTTCTACAATGGGCGGGTGAAAATTACCCACCCACCCCATTCGTCAGTGCGCTCTGTATCCTTGATGCGTGCTGACGTTACACTGCAGGATTGACGATTCTAATGTTGGTATTGTAAGGATCATTTAAGAACAGCAATTTGCAATTGATTCAAAGGATGTTCTGTATTTCTCTGTACTTTGAGCCTTTCAATGTGGCGAACATACCAAGCAAAAACTGAAACGTTAATACTGAAGGAAAAAGAGATGTGATTTTCACACTGAAGCTTCCTTACTCTGATAAATCTACCAGAGGAGGTCAGGCTGTCAAGAGACCTGGATTACATGAAGGTTGAAGGTATTGGAACTTCACTCCAGTGCCACAGATCCTCCCCACGTGCCGATTTCCCAATCTCCGGGCAGAGACCAGGCACCTCTCCACAGACCGAGTCACCCTGGGGGAAGGGCGAGGGTGGGAGGTCACGCACACGGGTCTGCCGCCTACTGGCTGGTGAGGGACATTGACGGAGACTTGCGAGCAGTTCGCTCAGTTGCAAATGGTCTGTGATGTGAGGAGGCCAATGGTGTATGTGTGTGTGCTAGGCCGTTGTAGCAGAGCCTGGTCTCTAATCGTCTTGGATCCCCTTGCCATTGGACCAAGACCTTGCTCTGTCAAGCCCGTGTGGTAGCTGGTGTACAACGGCCACCCCACGTTAAAAGAATTCACGCACAGGCATCTTCCACCCTTTAAAATGAACTTCGCGACCTGGAACATCAGGACCCTCATGGACAACCCCAACAGTGACAGACCGGAACGCCGTACTGCTATCGTTGCCCAGGAGCTCAGACGTTTCGCAAGGAGCACACGTCAACCCAAGCACCCCACCCACTCGCCCCTTCAACCACCATCTGCCCACCTGTGATAGAGACTGTAGGTCCCGCATTGGACTTATCAGTCACCTGAGAACTCATTTTTAATGTGGAAGCAAGTCATCCTCGGTTCCGAGGGACTGCCTAAGAAGAAGAGGATGGGGAAGGAGCAAAAACAAATACTTTGAAAAGAAAGAGTTTTGTTCTGATTTTTTTTTTAAAACAATTATTTTCAGGTGAATCAGACAACATGGCGTGCTTAGAACACTGCAGGATGTTCATGGCTTACTCAGGAACTTTACTCGGCCAAAAGCTCTCCCTGTCTAGTCTGCCCACCATCCCCTTATCCAGATTGCAAATACGGGATTCCACGAGCTGATAGAAAAACTCTAGATTAGGACAGGAGCCTTTCCTAATGTCCTCAAGACATGTGCCTGGCTGTTTCTGCTGCTTCATGAAGATCAGGAGCACCACTTCCCCTCTCCTCCCCTGAACCTTCCCTCTCAGTTTGATATATATTGGCCTCTGATAATTGCTTATCTCTGTTGTGCAGCAAGAGAGCAATTAAAAAAAAAATTAAAATCCAAATACATTTTTTGAACTTCAGTCACTACACTGAGTTGACGGATCTCGGTAACCCCGAGGCAGTGTCGCCTGAAATGAGAATGTGTGAGCAGATATAAGAATTAAAAGTCAGAGCATGTGTGATGTTGCTCCCGGCTGTTGTGCAGGTATCAGCAGGTGGGCCTGCTTATGTTTACACAGCTGTGTTTGAGAGGGCCTTCATCTTGTGGGAAAACAGTGATGTCATTGACAGAGTGTATGCAGCATACTGTTTTGTGTTGCTGCCTTGCTCTCTCTCTAGCCTTTCTAGTGCTGAAAACGGCTGGGAAAGTGATAATGGGCAAACTGTGGGTGAGAGAGGGAGGCGACATTGTTTTTGTTTTCAGTATTCATTTCCAGCACCTTCAGAATCAGTACCTCAGCTCATTGATTCCATGGTAGTGTGGGTCCCAGGAGGCGGAATGCTGGTATTCCAGTCTATATTGCCCGAGGGTAGAAGGGCAAGAGGTCATACCCACTTATTGACCTCCAGATCTCACCTGCGCTGTTAGAGGTGGGTGGAGGTAAAAAGCAAATTGTTTCCCCTAGGGAGGCAGAGAGGGAGGGACGATGGATACCCCAGGCTACTCTTGTGCATCTCAGTGTTGCTACTTACAGCATTGACGGAGGCTGAAACCAACTCACCCTTTGAGCGAGAAAATTATTAGTGGAGGCCTAAAACGTGAAAGAAAATTGCTTTTAAAAAGCAGGTAACTTATGGTGATCACCTCCTTTTAAAAAGGCAGCCACATGCGTGCTTTTAAAAGGGATTGAGGTTACAGGGGTAAATTTAAATGATCTTCAGCGCACCGGCTGCAGGCCTAGTGAGGGCGTGAGGAGGTCATCTATGGAACACAAGTGGCCAGGGCTGAGAAAACGTTCCAGTGATATCCAGGAGATTCCCTAGCTTGATTTTCTAGAGAAGCCAGGTATAACAGAGTTTGCTGTTGTTGGAAGCCTTACTTGGGCTAGAGTCCCTGACAGTACAGGCTGTTCATCATTGGTTGGAAGGTGTGGGCTCGATGGGCTGAATAGACTTTTCTCATTCTGTGTTTTATGTCCTAATTTTCACATCCAGCGGGCATTAGGCACAGACAACTCTCGACATCAGCAGAGTGAACATGAGACAATGTGGAGCAGTGACTCCCCACACCTTCTAATAGATTGTAGCGAGACTCTCAACAACAACTTGCCTTTAATGTAGTAAAGCATCCCAAGGCGCTTCACAGGAGCGTATCAGACTAAAATTGACACCTAAGGGGTAGAATTTCCTTGGGGGGGGTTCCCCCAATCTCCAACCATAACTTTGGCGGAAGATTGGGGCAAACCCCGGAGAATCGGTGAAAACAGATCAAACGCAATCCACTGGCCGTGAGGACGGGAAAGGCCCTATGGAAATGCAAGGACATTCATTATTATAAAATGAGGTCCTGTGCATGTCCTGCCTCCTTATGCCCAGCAGATTCTATAGCGAACATTTCAGCCGGGCGGCGTCAACTCCTGCCGTGTCTCTGCCAGTGCAGCCCGTGATTAGTGACCCTGAACAACCGTGAATCTCCTGGATATAAACTGAGTCCCAGACAGCAGGGCAGACACAGCAGCAACAAAGTCTGGAAAGAGTTGGATTCTGGAAAGGACCAGCACAAAATGCACATTTATTCCAAGGCTTCGCTTTCTGTCCCCAGTGGCTGGGGCTTCACTATTGTGCCTAGCTGATTAGCTGCTAAAACACCTGTCCCCTCCTACGAAAATAAGACTTTGTTAATTTATTATACAGAATTGTGGGTGAGAGGGAAAGTGAGAGAGAGTCACCGCAGACAGTGAGCACCCTGTCAGAGTGAGAGAGAGTCACCAGCACGGAGTGAGCACCCTGTCAGAGTGAGAGAGAGAGTCACCGCACACAGTGAGCACCCTGTCAGAGTGAGAGAGAGTCACCGCACACAGTGAGCACCCTGTCAGAGTGAGAGAGAGTCACCGCACACAGTGACCTCCCTGTCAGAGTGAGAGAGAGTCACCGCACACAGTGACCTCCCTGTCAGAGTGAGAGAGAGTCACCGCACACAGTGACCTCCCTGTCAGAGTGAGAGAGAGTCACCGCACACAGTGACCTCCCTGTCAGAGTGAGAGAGAGTCACCGCACACAGTGAGCACCCTGTCAGAGTGAGAGAGAGTCACCGCACACAGTGAGCACCCTGTCAGAGTGAGAGAGAGTCACCGCACGGAGTGAGCGCCCTGTCAGAGTGAGAGAGAGTCACCGCACGGAGTGAGCACCCTGTCAGAGTGAGAGAGAGTCACCGCACACAGTGAGCACCCTGTCAGAGTGAGAGAGAGAGTCACCGCACACAGTGAGCACCCTGTCAGAGTGAGAGAGAGTCACTGCACGGAGTGAGCACCCTGTCAGAGTGAGAGAGAGTCACCGCACACAGTGAGCACCCTGTCAGAGTGAGAGAGAGAGTCACCGCACACAGTGAGCACCCTGTCAGAGTGAGAGAGAGTCACTGCACGGAGTGAGCACCCTGTCAGAGTGAGAGAGAGTCACCGCACGGAGTGAGCACCCTGTCAGAGTGAGGGAGAGTCACCGCACACAGTGAGCACCCTGTCAGAGTGAGAGTCACCGCACACAGTGAGCACCCTGTCAGAGTGAGAGAGAGTCACCGCACACAGTGAGCACCCTGTCAGAGTGAGAGAGAGAGTCACCGCACACAGTGAGCACCCTGTCAGAGTGAGAGAGAGTCACCGCACGGAGTGAGCACCCTGTCAGAGCGGAGAGAGTCACCGCACACAGTGACCTCCCTGTCAGAGTGAGAGAGAGTCACCGCACACAGTGAGCACCCTGTCAGAGTGAGAGAGAGTCACCGCACACAGTGAGCACCCTGTCAGAGTGAGAGAGAGTCACCGCACGGAGTGAGCACCCTGTCAGAGTGAGAGAGAGAGTCACCGCACACAGTGAGCACCCTGTCAGAGTGAGAGTCACCGCACACAGTGAGCACCCTGTCAGAGTGAGAGAGAGTCACCGCACACAGTGAGCACCCTGTCAGAGTGAGAGTCACCGCACACAGTGAGCACCCTGTCAGAGTGAGAGAGAGTCACCGCACACAGTGAGCACCCTGTCAGAGTGAGAGTCACCGCACACAGTGAGCACCCTGTCAGAGTGAGAGAGAGAGTCACCGCACACAGTGAGCACCCTGTCAGAGTGAGAGAGAGAGTCACCGCACACAGTGAGCACCCTGTCAGAGTGAGAGAGAGTCACCGCACGGAGTGAGCACCCTGTCAGAGTGAGAGAGAGAGTCACCGCACACAGTGAGCACCCTGTCAGAGTGAGAGTCACCGCACACAGTGACCTCCCTGTCAGAGTGAGAGAGTCACCGCACACAGTGAGCACCCTGTCAGAGTGAGAGAGAGTCACCGCACGGAGTGAGCACCCTGTCAGAGAGAGAGTCACCGCACGGAGTGAGCACCCTGTCAGAGTGAGAGTCACCGCACACAGTGAGCACCCTGTCAGAGTGAGAGAGAGAGTCACCGCACACAGTGAGCACCCTGTCAGAGTGAGAGAGAGTCACCGCACACAGTGAGCACCCTGTCAGAGTGAGAGAGAGTCACCGCACACAGTGAGCACCCTGTCAGAGTGAGAGTCACCGCACACAGTGAGCACCCTGTCAGAGTGAGAGAGAGTCACCGCACACAGTGAGCACCCTGTCAGAGTGAGAGAGAGAGTCACCGCACACAGTGAGCACCCTGTCAGAGTGAGAGAGAGTCACCGCACACAGTGAGCACCCTGTCAGAGTGAGAGAGAGTCACCGCACACAGTGAGCACCCTGTCAGAGTGAGAGAGAGTCACCGCACGGAGTGAGCACCCTGTCAGAGAGAGAGTCACCGCACGGAGTGAGCACCCTGTCAGAGTGAGAGAGTCACCGCACGGAGTGAGCACCCTGTCAGAGAGAGAGAGAGTCACCGCACGGAGTGAGCACCCTGTCAGAGTGAGAGAGAGTCACCGCACGGAGTGACCTCCCTGTCAGAGTGAGAGAGAGTCACCGCACGGAGTGAGCACCCTGTCAGAGTGAGAGAGAGTCACCGCACACAGTGAGCACCCTGTCAGAGTGAGAGAGAGTCACTGCACGGAGTGAGCACCCTGTCAGAGTGAGAGAGAGTCACCGCACACAGTGAGCACCCTGTCAGAGTGAGAGAGAGTCACCGCACGGAGTGAGCACCCTGTCAGAGTGAGAGAGAGTCACCGCACACAGTGAGCACCCTGTCAGAGTGAGAGAGAGTCACCGCACACAGTGAGCACCCTGTCAGAGTGAGAGAGAGTCACCGCACGGAGTGAGCACCCTGTCAGAGTGAGAGAGAGTCACCGCACACAGTGACCTCCCTGTCAGAGTGAGAGAGAGTCACCGCACACAGTGAGCACCCTGTCAGAGTGAGAGAGAGTCACCGCACGGAGTGAGCACCCTGTCAGAGTGAGAGAGAGAGTCACCGCACGGAGTGAGCACCCTGTCAGAGTGAGAGAGAGTCACCGCACGGACTGAGCACCCTGTCAGAGCGAGAGAGAGAGTCACCGCACGGAGTGAGCACCCTGTCAGAGTGAGAGTCACCGCACGGAGTGAGCACCCTGTCAGAGCGAGAGAGAGTCACTGCACGGAGTGAGCACCCTGTCAGGGCGAGAGAGAGTCACTGCACGGAGTGAGCACCCTGTCAGAGCGAGAGAGAGTCACCGCACGGAGTGAGCACCCTGTCAGGGAGAGTGATCGAGAGCAATATGTGTATGAGAGAGGGAGATTGCTGCATGTGTGTGAGAAAGGGAATGAGAGCATGTTACGGCTGGGAGGGAGGGGATTTGCACCAGTTCTGCACAAACTGAGTTTTTACCTTAGCCGCAAGTGGAGGGGGGGAAGAATATTGAAGGGCCAATCAATTTAAGCTGCTCTGACATTCGTCCCTGAGGACCGTTGCAGAGGCCTGGCAGCAGTTCTCCAGCCTGTCCTCTCAAGAGGACTTCACGAGAGCAAAAGAGCAAGAAAATTACACTGCTTCCCAAAGAACAGAAATCCAGCAGACATGCAGTCTCCCAGATGTCTGTGAGCAGAAGTGAATCTTGGAGGGCAAAAGAAAAAGTGATGGAATGTCACAATCATTAATCCTGGCGGTTACAGTGACATATTTGATTTGATCATGACTTAGAATCATGACAGATAACAAAATGAATTCCGTGTGTGTTGCTGGTGTTCTTTGGGTGACCAAGCCTAGTCGTCTAATCAATTAAATTTGAACAGTGACCCGCAGAGATGCTATGGGCAGAAGGCTATTGTGAGAGCCTCTGACATGTCTGAAGCTATTCGCATAATGGCTGGATCTTTAAACAACCTGACACCTGAACCCTTTGGCACCTTCATCCACTCTGACAGGATGATGAGGCTCCTCCAATACCTCATTAGAGTCAACAAAGCAACTCGTTGCAAGACACTAAAAGCTGCCCCAACTGAGAACGTGTCGCCTTCAGCCCACGTTAGTTTGAAGAGAGGCACTTGCACAATTCGGCTGACAGTATCTTAGAGCGGTGAGAAAGGAGAAGATTCATTTTCAAGAGAGAGCTACAAGGACAGATGAATGTTTTAGAGAGCGCAGGTCAGTAAAGTTTGATAATTGGAGGCAGTAATGTAGATTCCCATGGCCTGGTGATATTTAGAACTGGTGATAATTCCAGTTTTCTTGGGTCAGCTCATTTACCTAATTATTCCGAGCTCCCAGTGCAGATTGGGCCTGTTGCAGGGCGCTAGCCTAATTTGGAGTGGAGGGGAGGGGAAATTGCAGTGCAGGTTCAATTTATAGGGGTGCTGTGAGTTAAAGGGAAATGGCCACACTGGGGACAGTTTTTTCTATTTGATTTTAAACCAAAGTGCAGAGAAATCCTTGGATAATTGTATCCATCTCTGTGTTTCAATCTCTCTCAATCGCTCACTGTCGGCCCTTTTATATTTTAAAAGCCTCCTTCAGTTGCTGTCTGGCGTTTCTGGATGTCTGCTGTGATTGGGTGTGGATATGATTCCATACGGAACCAGCATAAGTGACCCAAAATCGTGGGGATGGCAAAATGGCATAATTCATCCCCTCCGTTAGCATTTTCCACCGAAGCTCCTGCCGTTTTCTGGCAAGTAGCTTCTATTGCCAACTTAAATGGCTGCCAGAAATACGTGTCCGGTGCAAAATGGATGGCGATCCACTCATCACTCATTTTTCTGCTCCGTTACACCCTATGTGTCGGAGATGGCAGTCAACCCTGTCGTTTTTACATTTCATGTTAATAGCCTATTATCAGCCTTGAACAAACTTTTGTTCGTCTAGGGAAAAAAATGCGACTACCTCCCACCTGAGAAGAGCTATTGTTTGGCTGTATTTTTACTGATAAAACATTTGGAAATGTCAGTTCGCTTGACCAGAAAGGACTTGGTTGGAAGAGGTGTGCGTTGGGTTTAACACTCTACTGTTTGAGGACGGGCGGCTTTCCTGGTGCTGGGTGCCCAATCCTCCCGTCCAAAAAACAACCGAAAAGTTCAGTGTTGCTCAGGCTTTCCAGTACCAGGAGCACCATGTAGACGAGGAAGAATGCTGATCCTTGCACAGGATGCATCAGCTGAGCTAGTCGTTTCCAGCTGGGTGAACTCACCTAATGCGTCCTCATGAGACTGCTTTGATTGGCGACCATTGCCTTCTTTTGTTGGCGGCCATTGCTTGATACCTATGTCCTTTGCTCTGATTTTGTTGGTTGTGGGACCACTTGGTTCTGTCTACAGCCTGCTGCTTTTGGTGCTTAGTAGCATGAAGTACTGTTGCCCTTCAAGCGAGACACCAACAATGGAGGGTAATCCTGCCAGCCTGTACCAAGACCAGGAAGGGCAAACAGAGGAAACGAGACAATGGCCAAAGGGCCCTGAAGTCTTAAAGAGAAGAAAAGAAACAACCTTGCAAGAAAGGTTAAGTCACAGCTCACCCTGGGAGAGAGAGAGAGAGAGTTCGAAAAACAGAGAGACTGAGGCGTAGAAAGAGGGAAGAGAAAATGACAATTTGCACCCCACTTCCACATAAGAGCGTACTTCAGATCTAGTGGGATAGGGCACCATGCTGGAAGAGGCTTTGATACCAACCCATATTTGGAGCAACTAAAGGAAAAAGTAGATCCTACAGAGTTTCTTTTTTCCTTTTGTCACTCGAAGAATGGGCTGGTCTGGTCTTGAAGCCTCTTCCAGCATGGTGCATTATTCCATGAGCATCGGTTCATAATGTGAATCAGACCCCCGCCTCCCAGAATGATGAAGCCTGTGTAGATGCAGGTGTTTCTGTTCTCTAATCCTAGCCGTCTACTTGATTTAGCACCAAGTGAATTCAATCGGCACTTGTTATTAAAAAAACGAGAACCAAGCGCGAGGGCATGAGAGACGAGAGCAGTGATTTCTGGTCATTATTTTATTGTGCAAAATCTCTCCACCCAGACCCGATCATAAAAATTAAGCCCTGCGTGAGAGATGTCTCTGGAGTACTGCATGAATGTGTATTGTGTGCAAAACCTAATCACAGGACCACTGGGGTGGGATCGAAATTTAGCTCTGATTGAATAGAGGGAATGTAAAAGCACAGCAGGAGAGGCACAGCGTAACTGAGGCATATCCGAGTGATGGAGATGGAAAATATGCAAACTAAGTACTGCGGCTTATAATGAATGCTCCTATCACTATGAAGAAGAGGACAGGGAGCTGATTAAAGCACAAGACACAAATGCCTGTCCCACCATAAAGCATGCTCAAACTACTCCCTATGCCCATCAGCTGGTATACGGTTTCAAAATCCGTTCTTAGAATGTGGTAGCCTGCTAGCCATTCAGAATTCTCGGGCTGCTCAACCATGCCTGGTTTAAGAATGTGACACATTAATGGCATATACCGTGGCCAGTCAGATCATTTATTAATTACTGCACATTTGCATCAGGACTTGCATTTAGACCAAAAGAAAAACAGCAATTCAAACACAGAGATAGAAATTCTCAAACTGTTATTTTAGGAATTAAACATTGGAGGGAAATGAAAAATATTACACCTCACTGCAAAAAAACAACCTTTTTTTTATATAGAATTCATTGCCCCATTTAAGAGATTTCTGCATGATTAGATATTTTCTTTGTGAATGAATACGTGAAATTACTTCTAAAAGGTAAAATTCTGGTTCAGTCAAACAGTGTTACGGCTGCAAAAAAAAGAGTTAATGCTCGACAACAGTCACAAAGACGGCAACTCCAAGTTATTTCGAACTCTGCCACTGCTGGTTTTTGGATCGGTATCGAGAGCGACAGTTTTTAAACCTCTAAAACAGCCAAAATAAAGATCAAAATTTGGCCAAAAATAAACGCTAAACAAGAGAAGGAATAGAAATTGGCAGCGCTAATTCCATGACATCATCATCTAAAAGCTTGAGCCTAACTGGACTGGATTTCTGATGGGAAGCCCTCAGCACCTGCAGGAAATCTTATTTAAGTACAACTGTAATTTGCTCCCCTGATATCTCAGTAAGGTTACCCATTGAGGTGCTGAGTCCTCCAACTCAGGAAGATCCTTGGTTTGATCGCCAGTCTGTGCTGATTTACCTGAACCCAGCTTGGCAGTAGGAGGAGCTACAGTTGGGCTCAGCACCCCCTGGACTAGGGAAGGGGAAAAATTGACCAAGGTTCCTGCGAGCCTTGCAGAAAATGTGGACGCCAGGTGAGGGCAGGGCTGCCTTTGGCACGCTGCCCTCTGCAACCAAAGAGCCTGCTAACACCCACCGTCAAGGCTCAGGCGGTGGGTATTAGCAAGCTATTTGGCGCAGACTCATCTGCAATGCAGGCACCATCTCGGGTGCCCGTCTGTTCCATGCTGTCAGAAGCTCTGGCGCCCGGGCACCATTGGAAGGGGTAGTGCCATGATCCCCCCCCTCCCCCACTCCCCGAGCCCATGCAACCCTCTTCCCTTGGCTACCTCTATAAAGGGGCCGATTGTAAAAAAAAAAAAAAAAATTCTGTATCTTCAGTGTACGGAGGTCAGACTGGCTCATCTCACTCAGCGTACCTGGTCCTTTAAGGACAGAGGAAGTGGAAACTCGCAGTGTTCTTTCCCGATAGCTGTAACCTCTCAGTTCTGCTGCCATCCTTGTAAATCTTTTTTGCATGATTGTTGAACCAAAGTGAGTCGGTTGCACTTGTAATAATATGACAGGACTGTCTCTCCACATTACACTCCTTCTCCAGCTGAAAGGGCGAGAGTGACTCTGAGAGGTGATCTTATAAAAAGACAGTTAAGGGAATGGAAAAAGAAAAATCTGGAATATTACTTCAAATTAAATTATGAGAGTGGGGCAAGGGGGAAACCAGTTTAAATTAGTAAAAGGTGAATTTAGGACTGATATCAGGAAGGTCCTCTTCGTATAAAGTAATAAACAACTGAAATGAACTTCCAGATAAAGTAGTGGAAGCAAAAACCCTGGAATCATTTAGGAAACAATTGGATGCTAGGGTGGATTGTAGGGTCTTTCTGAATTAAGATGGGCCAAATGGCCTTGCTCATCTGTATTTATTTTGTGAAACCAGCTCCAAGGTCTCCACAAGTCTCGACCTATAAGCAGGCACTAGGGCGTGGCAATCCCACTTTCTCTTTTTTTCCTCTCTCTGTCCACACACAACGGCACAGTTAAAATGGGTAACTCAACATGGGAGGATTAGCGAAATTGTGAACCTGCTTAGAAAGAACAGGTTTAGGATTCAGTGACACTAAACCCGCAGAGGAAATCTTCCCCCATAGCTGGGTATCATATAAGTATTGACCTGCCCCCTCCCACTCCGTGCTGCAATGTGTTGGATACTCCGGGTGTTGAATTCAACTTCAGTGGGGGTGCAGTGAATGGAAAGGTAAATCCGGGGGGGCCTATCCTCCACTGCCCGTCATGCACCCCTACTAAAGTTGAACTTTACCCCCTCAGTGTGGTAGGCCTTTCCTTTAACATACTTTCATTTGCATGAGAACTGAGGATGTTGTCATCACCAGTCGTACTTTTGACAAGTTACCAACCCAATACTGAAGTGATAAACCGTTAAAGCGGCTATATCTGTGGATGTTATCTCACCGCTTTCACAATCTCAGATTACCCCCAAGATATTCCCCCCCCCCCAAGATATTCCCCCCCCCCCAAGATATTCCCCCCCCCCAAGATATTCCCCCCCCCCCCCAAGATATTCCCCCCCCCCCCAAGATATTCCCCCCCCCCCAAGATATTCCCCCCCCCCCAAGATATTCCCCCCCCCCAAGATATTCCCCCCCCCCCCAAGATATTCCCCCCCCCCCAAGATATTCCCCCCCCCCCAAGATATTCCCCCCCCCCCCAAGATATTCCCCCCCCCCCCAAGATATTCCCCCCCCCCCAAGATATTCCCCCCCCCCCAAGATATTCCCCCCCCCCCAAGATATTCCCCCCCCCCCCAAGATATTCCCCCCCCCAAGATATTCCCCCCCCCCAAGATATTCCCCCCCCCCCCAAGATATCCCCCCCCCCCAAGATATTCCCCCCCCCCCAAGATATTCCCCCCCCCCCAAGATATTCCCCCCCCCCCAAGATATTCCCCCCCCCCCAAGATATTCCCCCCCCCCAAGATATTCCCCCCCCCCAAGATATTCCCCCCCCCCAAGATATCCCCCCCCCAAGATATCCCCCCCCCCAAGATATTCCCCCCCCCCCAAGATATTCCCCCCCCCCCCAAGATATTCCCCCCCCCCCCAAGATATTCCCCCCCCCCCCAAGATATTCCCCCCCCCCCCAAGATATTCCCCCCCCCCCAAGATATTCCCCCCCCCCCCAAGATATTCCCCCCCCCCCAAGATATTCCCCCCCCCCCCAAGATATTCCCCCCCCCCCAAGATATTCCCCCCCCCCCCAAGATATTCCCCCCCCCCCCCAAGATATTCCCCCCCCCCCAAGATATTCCCCCCCCCCCCCCCCCCCAAGATATTCCCCCCCCCCCAGTTCTCTGTGCAATTTTCTCCCCACCCGAAGGCAGTGGCTCCTTGCTGAGGTACAGTTCCACCCTTGAGTACCTTGCCCAGCTGCCATGATTCAACTAGCACTAAGTGCCAGCAAGCAATTCAGCTTTGGAGGGCTTCACAGCCGAGGCTCATCCTGTCCTCATCCAGTGTCCGAATGCACACACTTCCAGCAGGGCTTGCTGGTTAGTATTCAAACAAGTGTGGGCTATAATTTCTTCCATTCAATACTTTAACCGAGAAAGTAGACCTGACTAACAAGGTGCAAAACTGGTTCTAAAAAAAAGGACAACCGGACCGTTTGTCTTCAGAGCTGATCAGAGGATTCACACGCTCACTCACGCACGCACACTCACTCACTCTCACTCTCTTGCTCACTCACATGCTCACTCACTCACTCTCTCACTCACATGCTCTCGCTCACTCACGCACACTCACTCACTCACTCACTCTCACTCTCTTGCTCACTCACACGCTCACTCATTCACTCTCTCACTCACTTATGCACTCACTCTCACTCACTCACATGCTCTCGCTCACTCACCCACTCACTTGCTCGCACTCACTCACTCACACTCTCTCTCTCTCTCTCTCTCTCACACTCACACACACACACACAAAATGTGTCAACAAATTGTAGCAAAACGACTAAAAAGTCAGCCTTGTTAGGATCATTAAAGATAAACTTGTGCAGCTGTGCTGTCAATTTGAACAGTGAGTATTTTACTCCAGGTAAGACCTGAATCTAACAAAGTGGAAGGTTTTGAAAGATTGCCACAGCTGCGCAGGCCTGTCGTTGGGAGTTTGAACCAAATCTCTGACATTACTGGAGGTTATCCTGTGGCCCTGGCCCGTCGCACACACACCAGGCGCAGCCTCTGTATATTTTTATATTGTTATTAATCAATAGCAGGCCCCCAGGAATGTCAAATCTGTTAAAATGTTATACCTTCTGTAACAAGGGGAGCCTGTGGGATGAAATAATACCCTGGGAATGTCAGACCTCTTGGGAGTTGTAAAGCATTAATTAGGCAAACGTTGGCAGCTGATTTAATTTCACTAACTACTGCCGGCTTGTCTCAGTTAAATTTCTGCAGGGTCGAATAATCACACAGAGTTTTTATTACTATTTAAAAAGTGAAGTGTTTTGTGATGCTGTAGCTGCTCTTTGTTTCCTTGACAATTCCACCAGTGTCCCAGTTTATGATTGAAACTGTAGGGTTAATCCCACAATCGCTCATTCCCAGTGGGATGCTGCGTCCAAGGAAACATGGGTCACAGTCAACACTGTAGCCCCAATTCTGTGACCTGTAGGAGCATGGAATTAACCCCGTGGCTTCAAATAGGTTTGGCAGATCACAACTCAATCCAATACATTGACTAGAACAAAAGTGAATAAATATTTTCTGACTTCACCTGATTATATTGTTAAAATTCCTGACAATTTTTTCATGTGTCTTATAGAATCTGTTGTCTTAGTAATCTACATATGAAGTGACTAACCATATTGATACAGTTAAAGAACTAACAAGATGCTAAATCATTAAAAAAAATTACTGAAGGAAAACAAAGTACGGTACTGCCACTTTGTTCATTTGATGTTGGTGAACCAACTAGCAAATAACCACAAAGGCTTTGGTCTCATTAGTTGCTACACACAATGGTGCGGTGAGCGCTCGGGGTGCGGTGTGCGTTCAGGGTGTGTGTTCAGGGTGAAGTGTATGTTCAGGGTGCGGTGTATGTTCCGTGTGCGTTCAGGGTGCGGTGTATGTTCGGTGTGCGTTCAGGGTGCGGTGTATGTTCGGTGTGTGTTCAGGGTGCGGTGTATGTTCCGTATGCATTCAGGGTGCGGTGTATGTTCCGTGTGCGTTCAGGGTGCGGTGTATGTTCGGTGTGCGTTCAGGGTGCAGTGTATGTTCAGGGTTTGGTGTGCGTTCAGGGTTCGGTGTGCGTTCAGGGTTCGGTGTGCGTTCAGGGTGCGGTGTATGTTCGGTGTGCGTTCAGGGTGCGGTGTATGTTCAGGGTGCGGTGTATGTTCGGTGTGCGTTCAGGGTGCGGTGTATGTTCGGTGTGCGTTCAGGGTGCGGTGTATGTTCGGTGTGCGTTCAGGGTGCGGTGTATGTTCGGTGTGCGCTCGGTGCGGTGTGTGTTCGGTGTGCATTCAGGGTGCGGTGTATGTTCCGTGTGCGTTCAGGGTGCGGTGTATGTTCGGTGTGCGTTCAGGGTGCGGTGTATGTTCAGGGTTCGGTGTGCGTTCAGGGTTCGGTGTGCGTTCAGGGTTCGGTGTGCGTTCAGGGTGCGGTGTATGTTCGGTGTGCGTTCAGGGTGCGGTGTATGTTCGGTGTGCGTTCAGGGTGCGGTGTATGTTCAGGGTGCGGTGTATGTTCGGTGTGCGTTCAGGGTGCGGTGTATGTTCGGTGTGCGTTCAGGGTGCGGTGTTTGTTCGGTGTGCGTTCAGGGTGCGGTGTATGTTCGGTGTGCGTTCAGGGTGCGGTGTATGTTCGGTGTGCGTTCAGGGTGCGGTGTATGTTCGGTGTGCGTTCAGGGTACGGTGTATGTTCGGTGTGCTTTCAGGGTGCGGTGTATGTTCAGGGTTCGGTGTGTGTTCAGTGCGGTGAGCGTTGGGGGTGCGGTGAGCGTTGGGGGTGCGGTATATGTGCGGTGTGAGTTCGGGGTGCGGTGAGCGTTCGGATCAGTGCATTATACATTATGATGTCGTATAAAGAATGGTGTATGAATAAAACGTGTTTTTAACAGTCATTATGGTTTTGTTTTTAAACTCCTTTGAATTAATCAGTTAACGATGTGTTTTCTGTTCTGAAATGAAAACTGATTGTGTAAGCTGGGTTTTGATGAAAACTGATTGTGTAAGTTGGGTTTTGATGAAAACTGATTGTGTAAGTTGGGTTTTGATGAAAACTGATTGTGTAAGCTGGGTTTTGATGCTGAGCTGTGACGGGAGTGAATCTGGGACCTCGTGCACATATTAGCATCTCCTCAATTGTCCTCGAGCTGCTTAATAGAAACACTGTATAACTCCACAGCTGGGTTAATGAACTTTCTGACATTTACACTGGTTTAAGTGCTTAAGAAGCATTAAAACAATGATTGTTTCGGGTTCTTTGTGGTTGGTGGCTTTTTGAACCCTGAGAATCGCAGTCTCGGGTAGGGGACTTTTCAACGTCCTACGTTCCCACAGTTTTGTTGGTGGAACATAAATTACGAAGAGGAACCGGGCCTTTTTCGTGTTTATTATTTTCAGCCCAGAATTCCCCCCCAAAAAACTGAAGTAAAGTTAACAATGCTGCTCTCTCTGTTTTAAAATGGGACACTGATCCCTCCTTAAAAACGACATCAAGTGCTCCAGGATGGAAGATGTTTTTTGCTCCCAAGCTCGGCACTGCAATGGAGAATTCAGCCCGTGGTGGTTTACATTGTAACCCAGGCCTTAAATGTGATGCCGGAGGAGTGACCCTCCACGGTCTCTAAATTATCAGACTGCTTGTCCGACATCCAGTTCTGGATGAGCAGAAATCTTCCCCAATTAGATATTGGGAAGACCGAAGCCATTGTTTTCGGTCCTAGCCACTGACTGCATCCCTCTCCCTAACATCTGGCTGAGGCTGAGCCAGACTGTTCGCAACCTCGGTGTCATATTTGACCCTGAAGTGAGTTTCCAACCACATTTCCGCAGCATAACAAAGACCGCCTATTTCCACCTCCGTAACAGCGCCCGTCTCTGCCCTTGCCTCAGCTCATCCACTGCTGAAACCCTCATCCATGCCTTTGTTACCTCTAGACTTGACTATTCCAACGCACCCCTGGCTGGCCTCCCACGTTCTACCCTGCGTAAACTTGAGGTCATCCAAATCTTGGCTGCCCGTGTCCTAACTCGCACCAAGTCCCGTTGACCCATCTCCCTGTGCTCGCTGACCTACATTGGCTCCCGGTTAAGCAGCGCCTCGATTTCAAAATTCTCATCCTTGTTTTCAAATCCCTCCATGGCCTCGCCCTTCCTATCTCTGTAATCTCCTCCAGCACCACAACCCCCCGAGATATCTGCGCTCCTCTAATTCTGCGCTCTTGAGCATCCCTGATTATAATCGCTCAACCTTTGGTGGCCGTGCCTTCTGTTGCCTAGGCCCTAAGCTCTGGAATTCCCTGCCTAAACCTCTCCGTATCTCTACCTCTCTTTCCTCCTACCTCTTTGATCAAGCTTTTGGTCACCTGTCCTAATTTCTCCTTATGTGGCTCGGTATCAAATTTTTTGTCTTATAATACTCCTGTGAAGCGCCTTGGGACATTTTACTACATTAAAGGCGCTATATAAATACAAGTTGTTGTTGGGTTCGGGAGAGCTTGGAGGATTGAAGCAGATGTATTGCCAGTTGAATGCGAATGATGCCGTGTGCCCACCGAGATAGGCGGCTTGGTAATGTTTGGCTGGGCTAGGAGAGTTTTCACTTGAACCTATCAGCTGTCCACAGCAATAACCCCAAACAGATTAATGGTTTGATTTGGTGGAGCTGAGAGCCCTGTCCCTGTTTTGGAACCTGTAATGTGCAGCACTGCTTACTCCCGCTGAAAGTAGGAGACCGATCACAGGCGGATCACCAATAAACCTTCCCATCATTGGGTCTGACTCACGTTCTATTTCTGGTTTATGCATTCTTCATTTAAGAGTAAAGCCAACCGAATCTAACTCTCCCTGGAATTTCAGCAGCTGCCATTATTATTAACGGGTACTCAGATCACAGTATTGGTCATTATGGGTTCAAACAAGATAAATATGAAAGATCACTTATAGAATTACATTGGAAACGATTGGATTTGGTTTTTAGGTGTTGGCTGATGGTGCGAACCGATTGCTGTGTGACTGACTGACTCCATTAATAGTGCCAACCTATTACTGTGTGGGTGATCCCACAATAGTACCAGCCTATTACAGTGTGACTGACTGACCCTATAACAGTGCCAACCTATTACAGTGTGACTGACCCTATAACAGTGCCAACCTAATACTGTGTGACTGACTGACCCGACAACAGTGCCAACCTATTAGTGTGACTGACTCTATAACAGTGCCAACCTATTACAGTGTGACTGACCCTATAACAGTGCCAACCTATTAGTGTGACTGACCCTATAACAGTGCCAACCTATTACTGTGTGACTGACCCGGTAACTGTGCCAACCTATTACTGTGTGACTAACTGACCCGATAACAGTGCTGACCTATTACAGTGTGACTTACTGAACCTATAATAGACCAACCTATTACAGTGTGACTGACTAAGCAGAAATGCCCAGATCTCGACAGATATGAGGCATAGACACTGTAATACAAACGTTCTGCCCAGCCTTTGTGCACCCATTTACAAGCACACTGTGCTTTACAAATACAAATACACTTACTTATCTGTCAGGTTTTGCATGTTAGAATGTGTGTGTGAGATAGCATAAGGGCTGATATTATGCAATGCAGACCTGATGGAGAGCCTTGCCTGCTGGGAGTGCATATTGGGAAATCACTGACATTAAAATGAATGGGCAGAACATCGTGGGTAGCATACCTCCGATTTCCCAATATGCATACCTGGAAGATGAGGCTTCCTTCTGGAAGAGTGTATTCATAAAATTGGCCCTACTATTTTCTGCAATAATGCAGGATCAGAGTTATTATTTAGAGCATTAGTCACGTATTTGACTCGCCTATGCAACAATCTTACCTGAATCTCATGCCAGCTCCATGCTGGTTTTTATGTTCGAGTTTGATAAATTTATACCTGGTGTAAGAGAATGAGGGATTGGAACTGTGAAACATGACCCTATACAGTGTCAGCCATGGCTCAGTGGTAGCACTTTCACTTCAGAGTCAGAAGGTTGTGGGTTCAAACCCCACTCCAGAGACTTGAGAACAAGATCTAGGCTGACACTTCAGTGCAGTGCTCAGGGAGTGCTGCATTCTTGGTGGAGCTGTCCTTTAGATGAGATGTTAAACCGAGGTCCTGCATAAAAGATCCCATGGCACTATTTGAAGAAGAGCAGAAGAGTTCTCCCCGGTGTCCTGGCCAATATTTATGTCTCAACCAACATCACTAAAACAGAGTAACTGGTCATCATCTCATTACTGTTTGTGGGACCTTGTGCGCCAATTGGCTGCTGCATTTCCCGATATTACAACAGTGACGACACGTCAAGAGTATTTCATTAGCTGTGAAATGCTTCAGGGCGTCCCGAGAATGCAAAAGGCGCTACATAAATGCAAGTTCTTTCTGTGATATACGGCAGGAAAATGGAAGGTTGAAGGAGAAGCTGAACAAGCTGTGCTGTAGTACAGCTGCGTCACGGTAAAGATATTAAGAACATAAGAAATAGGAGCAGGAGTAGGCCATTTGGCCTTCGAGCCTGACTAACTAGATTGGCAATCTCTGAAACTCATCCAGTGTCTAGGATACAAATAAGCAGTCCTCATGCCAGCTCCTCGCAGGAGCTGGTCGCTTCCTGACCGGACCTGTTCTCTCTCCTGTGATCAATTGAGAGAAGAATTTACTTTATTCCAATTGCTAGGACGTGCACACATGTCTGTACACGCAGTCGCTCTCCCAAAGTGATTCCCAGTGCTTTCCAAAGCAACTTTCTGGACAGAGTTTTAAAGGGGAAGGGCGAAGATTTTGTCCAGTGTTGTCCTGCTGGGTACAGTTCCACAGGTCGTATTATTATGGAGAGCATCATGTAAACTCAGGAAAACAGGGTCTTCACCACCTTCCAGACAAAACACCAAACAGGGTTGTGCATATAGAACGGAGTGTTTTTAATAACAAGCAGTAACAATGATACAAGCCAACACCTGCAATAGTACTATGTCCTTCCGCCCTCCATCTCCCCAGTTACACCACACAACAATTGTAAATCAGATCAGCCAGCAAATTATTCATTAGGCGCTGGAAAGCAGTGGAGTATTATACATTCCCAAATGTGATTGCTTTGAACTGGAACAACCCTCGGCTAGAGTGAAATGCCATCTTGGACCTACTATTAGGAGGTACAGTCAGTTGCCAAGTGCAGAAGCCAAATGCTGTGTGCTAACATCCTTGGTTTTGACAGAAAGTCTAAAGAGTTACATTTTCCAGGCATCAGGTATTTGACTTTAACAGCCACCTCATTCAGTTTTCTGTCGTCTGTGTAGAACTAACCTTCCCAGATGATGTTTGGCCCCACAACCTCAAGAATGACCTTTAGGCCCGAGGCTGCCTCAATAATACCCTCTGGAAGCATCTTCTTGACATGTTGATCGACTAGAGTTATTACTGAGAATTATGACATAGCATCGACAGCATAGAAACAGACCATTCAGCCTAACTGATCTGTGCCGGTTATTATACTCCATATGACCTCCTTCCACTGTAATTACCTCTTTCCATCTTTCCCTCATATCTCTCGCTTCCCTTCTCCCTTAAATGAATCAATGTTATTTGCTTCAAGCACTCCAAGTGGCAGCGAGTTCCACATTCCCACCACACTCTGTAATTCCTCCTAAATTCTTTATTTTCTCAGTTAGTGGCTATCTTATATTTATGCCAGCTTGTTCTGGACTCACCCACAAGTGCAAATAGTGGTTCGACGGATCTACTTACAAGTCTGACTGAAACCTGTCTATGAGGAGCTTTCCTTTCACTGTGGGTCACCCAACAGATTGCACCTGGTCATACAGGCTATTGTGATCCTGCACTGACAAATGAAATTGTGATCTAGCAAGAAGGCCGTAGAGCAGTGTAGCGATTTGGGTAAAAATAAGCAGGGTGTGACAGGAAGGGACAGAGAGTTTAATGGTAGCAGTGCAGCAGAGAATAAGGTCAAAGCAGGGAATAATGGTAAAAACATTAAATTAAAGGCTCATTATCTGAATGCACGAAGCATTCGTAACAAGATAGACGAACTAATGGCACAAATAGAGATAAATGGGTTTGATCTAATAACCATTACAGAGACATGTTTTCAAGGTGGCCAAGGTTGGGAACTAAATGTTCCAGGGTACTTGACGTTTCGAAAAGACAGGCAGAATGGTAAAGGAGGGGGAGTAGCCCTGATAATAAAGGATGACATAAGGACAGTAACGAGAAAGGATCTTGGCTCGGAAGATCAGGGAGTAGAATCTGTATGGGTGGAGATAAGAAATAACAAGGGGAAGAAAACACTGGTAGGAGTAGTATATAGGCCCCCTAACAGTAGCTATACCGTTGGACAGAATATTAATCAAGAAATAGTAGGAGGTTGCAACAAAGGTAATGCAATAATCTTGGGAGACTTTAATCTTCATATAGACTGGACAAATCAAATTGGCAAAGGTAGTCTGGAGGACGAGTTCGTGGAATGCATTTGGGACAGTTTCCCAGAACAATATGTCATGGAACCAACCAGGGAGCAGGCTATTTTAGATCTTGTATTGTGTAATGAGACAGGGTTAATTAGCAATCTCATAGTAAAGGATCCTCTGGGGCAGAGTAATCATAATATGATAGAATTTCACGTTAATTTTGAGAGTGACTTGCCTAAGTCCGAAACAAGAGTCTTAAACTTAAATAAAGCCAATTACATAGGTATGAGGGGCGAGTTGGCTAAGGTAGATTGGAAAAATAGATTAAAAGGTATGGCGGTAGATAAGCAGTGGCTAGCATTTAAAGAAATATTTCATAATTCTCAACAAAAATACATTCCATTGAGAAACAAAAACTCCACGGGAAAAGTGATCCAACCGTGGCTAACTAAAGAAGTTAAGGATAGCATTAGATTGAAAGAAGAAGCTTATAATGTTGCAAAGAATAATAGTAAGCCTGAGGATTGGGAGAGTTTCAGAAACCAGCAAAGGTTGACCAAAAATTTGATAAAAAGGGAAAAAATAGAATGAATGAAAACTAGCAAGAAATATAAAAGCAGATTGTAAGAGTTTCTACAAGTATGTAAAAAGGAAAAGAATAGCAAAGGTAAACTTTGGACCCTTAGAGGCTGAGACAGGAGAAATTATTATGGGGAATAAGGAAATGGCAGAAACGTTAAACTACAGGAAACTCTTTATTAACCGGCACCGACGGGACCGGCGTGGTGCCGGTTAATCCAAAAGTCCGGATAACGGAGAGTTATATCTCCCAACGTACGAGAGCCCCTGTTTATCCCTCCCTGTTAATCATCGATCACAAAAAACTACTGCCAGAGTAGAACTGACGAATACCTCCGTGCTGCCAAAGACTGCAACCAGTTCCAGTTCCCACTTTCACAGCCACCTCATCCTCCCTTCGAACCGACAGAAATCACCCCTGCCACACTCCTCCTCACACACACTGACATGCGCCTGCATTCGGAGCTCCGTCTCCCCGGGGACCGCCAGCTGACCATCTGTCGTGTCCGCTGCCTACCCGGGCTGCACATTCCCCTCCCAATCTACACGCTCCGATACAAGGCAAATGCCTCGGGGGGGGGGGGGTTTTAAGTTAATTTTAAAGGAGAGATGAAGGAAAACCCCGTTACCTACTCAAGAATTTTGCCGGTTAAGAGAGATTTCCAGATATTTGGGTGCCGGTTAATAAAGAGTTTACTGTAATATTTTGTATCTGTCTTCACAGTAGAAGACACAAAAGGCATCCCAAAAATGTTGGGAAGCCAAGGGTCTAATGAGGGTGAGGAACTTAACGTAATTAATATAAGTAGAAAAAAAGTACTAGAGAAACTAATGGGACTAAAAGCCGACAAATCCCCTGGACCTGACGGCCTACATCCTAGGGTTCTAAAAGAGGTGGCTGAAGAGATAGTGGATGCATTGGTTTTGATCTTCTAAAATTCCCTAGATTCTAGAATGGTCCCAGCGGATTGGAAGGTCACAAACGTAACACTGCTATTCAAGAAAGGAGGGTGAGAGAAAAAACAGGGAACTACAGGCCAGTTAGCCTGACATCAGTCGTTGGGAAAATGCTGGAATCCATTGTTAAGGAAGTGGTATCAAGTCACTTAGAAAATCATAACATGATTAGGCAGAGTCAACATGGTTTTATGAAAGGGAAATCGTGTTTGACAAATTTATTAGAGTTTTTTGAGGATATAACTAACAGGGTAGATAAAGGGAAACCAGTGGATGTAGTATATTTGGATTTCCAAAAGGCATTCGATAAGGTGCCACATAAAAGGTTATTACACAAGATTAGGGCTCCTGGGGTTGGGGGTAATGTAGTAACCTGGATAGAGGATTGGTTAACAGACAGAAAACAGAGAGTAGGGATAAACGGATCTTTTTCAGGTTGGCAGGCTGTAACTAGTGGGGTGCCGCAAGGATCAGTGTTGGGGCCTCAGCTATTTACAATCTATATTAATGACCTAGATGAAGAGACTGAGTGTAATGTATCCAAGTTTGCTGACAATACAAAGCTAGGTGGGAAAGTAAGCTGTGAGGAGAGCACAAAGAGTGTGCAAAGGGATATAGATAGACTAAGTGAGTGGGCAGTAAGGTGGCAGATGGAGTATAATGAAGGGAAATGTGAGGTTATTCACTTTGGTAGGAAGAATAGAAAAACAGAATATTTTTTAAATGAGAAACTTTCAAATGTTGGTGTTCAGAGAGATTTGGGTGTCCTCGTGCAAGAAACACAGAAAGCTAGCATGCAGGTACAGCAAGCAATAAGGAAAGCAAATGGCCTGCTGGCCTTTATTGCAAGGGGGTTGGAGTATAAGAGTAAGGAAGTCTTGCTACAATTGTACAGGGCCTTGGTGAGACCACACCTGGAGTACTGTGCACAGTTCTGGTCTCCTTATCTAAGGAAGGATATACTTGCCTTGGAGGCGGTGCAACAAAGGTTCACTAAATTGATTCCTGGGATGAGAGGGCTGTCCTATGATGAGAGATTGTGTAGAATGGGCCTATACTCTCTGGAGTTTAGAAGAATGAGAGGTGGTCTCTTTGAAACATACAAGATTCTGAAGGGAATTGACAGGGTAGATGCTGAGAGGTTGTTTCCCCTGGCTGGAGTGTCTAGAACTAGGGGACATAATCTCAGGATAAGGGGTAGGCCATTTAAGACCAAATGAGGAATTTCTTCACTCAGAGGGCTGTGAATCTTTGGAATTCTCTGCCCCAGAGGGCTGTGCATGCTGAATCTTTGAGTATATTCAAGGCTGAGATAGATAGATTTTTGGACTCTAGGGGAATCAAGGGATATGGAGATCGGGTGGGAAAGTGGAGTTGAGGTCGATGATCAGCCATGATCTTATTGAGTGGCGGAGCAGGCTCGAGGGGCCGTATGGCCTACTCCTGCATCTTATTTCTTATGTTCTTATCTTAATAGATGATCCTCACTGAATTTTTTCCCACTGGCGTTCAAATTTTATGTTAGACTATCCCAGCGGATCTTGTACTTGTTGAATTTGCAATAACAAGGGCCGGATCTGCACAGGGTCAACAGGGTCAGGGAATGCTGACGAGTTCTACCCTGTTTTCAAAGGACATGGCATACGTGTCCAATAAATCTGCAAACTGCCTTTTATTAATGTAGATATTCAGGTGTGGGTCACTGTCAAATCATCCTTTTCCATAAATGGGGACGAATAAATTTTAATTCTGTTGTTCCACCTCTGTCTGATTGGTGACACCTTTGCATTGGTCGACTCTATGTGGAAAACCCTTACAGGTAGTTATTGCTCTTTCCAGTTGGTAGCTTCTCTGGGCTATAATTATTGCAATGTGGATGGGTACGGTTAGTGAGGTCAGGCACACCTCAGCGAAAACATTTCAGCTGTAAATCTCTTGCCCAAGGTATTGACTCTCCTCAGTGTTCCCATGTCTGGCATCCCAAGTCTGCTGTACACTTTGTGTGCTTGTAATACCAGCTTGGGTATGGTTGTCAAATCCACTGACTGAAGTGCAGTTTGGTATTTTCATGGTAAGCCTTGTCCGAGTTACTGAGATTTGCTCAGAGTTTGCAGGGAGCCATGAGAAACTTCTGAATTGTACAAATGTGACTCAAGCTATTGCTTTCTACCAGGATTTATTGTAGGATAAGGCCATTCCAGCCGGGGGGGTGGGTTAGAATGTTTCTTGAATCAGTTTCCCCGTGGCAATCTGCAAACCGTTGCTGAGAGGTACCCCTTCCAGATAATAAAGGATTTTAGAAATTTGTCACTTTCCCCACCCGCTCCTCATTCAGCCAGTCATTTGGAGATTGTGTTCCGTTGTTGTTAAATGTTCTTATCCTGTGCTTCTATCAGACAGAGCAGTGATTACCACAGTGGTAACTGTCACTTCAAGCAGTAAATGTCGACCAGGGTTGATACCTGCAGGGATGCTGTTGAGGTATTCATCACAGGGCTCCCCCGGCCTAACCTGTTGTTGATTTTAATTTTTCCTTGTACAGCTGCCACACCCTGAAACAATTAGCTTACACATTCTGCCTTAGGTGTAAGTAAGGTTTTCTAAATTTACAGCACTTTTTATGGGGGAAAAAAATGCTGTATCTCATATTAAATGTACAAAACCATCAGTTTGAAGAGATGTAATGGTTTGGACATAGAAACATAAATCGAAGAAAATTATGTCTACTCACCTCTGCGTCAGTCCTTCAGTGTTAGAATATGTACAGTGAGTGATGCATACTCATCTCTACAGGGATTACAAAAGGGAGGAAGTTATGCTTCAGTTGTATAGAGCCTTGGTCAGACCCCAGCTGGAGCACTGCTCAGTTCTGGACACCGTACCTCAGGAAGGATATATTGGCCTTGGAGGGGGTGCAGTGCAGATTCACCAGAATGAGACCGGGGCTTAGCAGGTTAAATTATGAAGACGGGTTGCATAAACGTGGCTTGTGGATTGAGGGGGTGATCTGATTGAGGTGTTTAAATGTGAAAAGAATTTGATAGGGTAGATTAAGAGAAACTATTTCCTCTGGTGGGGGAGAATCAAGAACAAGGGGAAATAATCTTAAAATTTGAGCTCGGCCATTCAGGAGAGAAATCAGGAAGGACTTTGTCACACAAAAAGAAGCAGAAATTTGAAAAACTCTCCCCCAAAAGGCTGTGGGATGCTGGGTTAGTGGAAATTTTCAAGACTGAGATTGTTACATTTTTGTTGGGTGAGGGCATCAAGGGATATGGAGCAAAGGTAGTAAAATGGAGTTGAGGTGCAAATCAGCCATGATCGAATGGAATGGCGGAGCAGGCCCGAGGGGCTGAATGGCCTACTCCTGTTCCTATGTGAGTAACTTATACTTCACCCTACATTAGCTAAACCTTGTGTTTATTAAGTACATCAAACTGTCACATCGTGCCGGGGCCCCTCTGGCTCAGAGAACAAGTTTAATTTTGTAGATGCTAGTATTGGTTTTAATCTGAGAAAAACTGCACAAAGCTAAAATGTGCCAGCTATTAAACATAGAATTCTCACCTCTAAGGGTATCAAGTGCTGCCCCAACAAAACTCCTCTGCTCTTTGACCTGAGCCAGTCTGACAGGGAAAGACCCTGCCAACTAGTAATCATGCCCAAGTGTGAAGCACTATATACTGTAGTTCTAAAGACATGAATGCATGTATCTACCAGAAGCATTGATACTTCATGGCAGCATGCACCCTTGCTCTAAAATCCATGCCCTGAGAAAACCTGTAAATCCATGTGCAGTTCAAGCATAGCAAAGAAAAATATTTATGGAACTACATTTCTCTACCGCTCAGGAAACTGCCTCACATGAGGTGTGCAGACATGATAGAGATGGAGGGCTTATTTCATTTTTTGCGTGTTGCTCTTGAAGCAAAGTGCAAGTAAGTAGGTATAATGACTCCTTAGTCATTTTTATTCTCATATTGATTTATTTTTATTTTTTCCAGACCCGAGACAGCTGCCACATCCAGTACAAGTGCAGGTAAGGACTGCAGAATTCTATCGCTCACTGAGATTCCTTTGCAGATATTTGTCTGAGGCTGGCAAAGCTTTGCTATATCATTTTAACCACCAGCACCATCACTGCTGTACCACTAACATTGGAGTCTCCCTTACCCTGCGGTGTCAGTAACACTGGAGTCTTCCTTACCCTGCGGTGTCAGTAACACTGGAGTCTTCCTTACCCTGCGGTGTCAGTAACACTGGAGTCTTCCTTACCCTGCGGTGTCAGTAACACTGGAGTCTTCCTTACCCTGCGGTGTCAGTAACACTGGAGTCTTCCTTACCCTGCGGTGTCAGTAACACTGGAGTCTTCCTTACCCTGCGGTAACACTGGAGTCTCCCTTACCCTGCGGTAACACTGGAGTCTTCCTTACCCTGCGGTGTCAGTAACACTGGAGTCTCCCTTACCCTGCGGTAACACTGGGGTCTTCCTTACCCTGCGGTGTCACTAACACTGGAGTCTTCCTTACCCTGCGGTGTCAGTAACACTGGAGTCTTCCTTACCCTGCGGTGTCAGTAACACTGGAGCCTCCCTTACCCTGCGGTGTCAGTAACACTGGAGTCTTCCTTACCCTGCGGTGTCACTAACATTGGAGTCTCCCTTACCCTGCGGTGTCAGTAACACTGGAGTCTTCCTTACCCTGCGGTGTCAGTAACACTGGAGTCTTCCTTACCCTGTGGTGTCAGTAACACTGGAGTCTTCCTTACCCTGCGGTGTCAGTAACACTGGAGCCTCCCTTACCCTGCGGTGTCAGTAACACTGGAGTCTTCCTTACCCTGCGGTGTCACTAACATTGGAGTCTCCCTTACCCTGCGGTGTCAGTAACACTGGAGTCTCCCTTACCCTGCGGTAACACTGGAGTCTTCCTTACCCTGCGGTGTCAGTAACACTGGAGTCTCCCTTACCCTGCGGTAACACTGGAGTCTTCCTTACCCTGCGGTGTCACTAACACTGGAGTCTTCCTTACCCTGTGGTGTCAGTAACACTGGAGTCTCCCTTACCCTGCGGTGTCAGTAACACTGGAGTCTTCCTTACCCTGTGGTGTCAGTAACACTGGAGTCTTCCTTACCCTGCGGTGTCAGTAACACTGGAGCCTCCCTTACCCTGTGGTGTCAGTAACACTGGAGTCTTCCTTACCCTGTGGTGTCAGTAACACTGGAGTCTTCCTTACCCTGTGGTGTCAGTAACACTGGAGTCTTCCTTACCCTGCGGTGTCAGTAACACTGGAGTCTTCCTTACCCTGCGGTGTCAGTAACACTGGAGTCTTCCTTACCCTGCGGTGTCAGTAACACTGGAGTCTTCCTTACCCTGCGGTGTCACTAACACTGGAGTCTTCCTTACCCTGTGGTGTCAGTAACACTGGAGTCTTCCTTACCCTGTGGTGTCAGTAACACTGGAGTCTTCCTTACCCTGCGGTGTCAGTAACACTGGAGTCTTCCTTACCCTGCGGTGTCAGTAACACTGGAGTTTCCCTTACCCTGCGGTGTCAGTAACACTGGAGTCTTCCTTACCCTGCGGTAACACTGGAGTCTTCCTTACTCTGCGGTGTCAGTAACACTGGAGTCTTCCTTACCCTGCGGTGTCAGTAACACTGGAGTCTTCCTTACCCTGCGGTGTCAGTAACACTGGAGTCTTCCTTACCCTGCGGTAACACTGGAGTCTTCCTTACCCTGCGGTGTCAGTAACACTGGAGTCTTCCTTACCCTGCGGTGTCAGTAACACTGGAGTCTTCCTTACCCTGCGGTGTCACTAACACTGGAGTCTTCCTTACCCTGTGGTGTCAGTAACACTGGAGTCTTCCTTACCCTGCGGTGTCAGTAACACTGGAGCCTCCCTTACCCTGCGGTGTCACTAACACTGGAGTCTTCCTTACTCTGCGGTGTCACTAACACTGGAGCCTTCCTTACCCTGCGGTGTCAGTAACACTGGAGTCTTCCTTACCCTGCGGTGTCAGTAACACTGGAGTCTTCCTTACCCTGCGGTGTCAGTAACACTGGAGTCTTCCTTACCCTGCGGTGTCACTAACACTGGAGTCTTCCTTACCCTGCGGTGTCAGTAACACTGGAGCCTCCCTTACCCTGCGGTGTCAGTAACACTGGAGTCTTCCTTACCCTGCGGTGTCAGTAACACTGGAGTCTTCCTTACCCTGCGGTGTCAGTAACACTGGAGTCTCCCTTACCCTGCGGTAACACTGGAGTCTCCCTTACCCTGCGGTGTCAGTAACACTGGAGCCTTCCTTACCCTGCGGTGTCAGTAACACTGGAGTCTCCCTTACCCTGCGGTAACACTGGAGCCTCCCTTACCCTGCGGTGTCAGTAACACTGGAGTCTTCCTTACCCTGCGGTGTCAGTAACACTGGAATCTCCCTTACCCTGCGGTGTCAGTAACACTGGAATCTCCCTTACCCTGCGGTGTCAGTAACACTGGAGTCTTCCTTACCCTGCGGTGTCACTAACACTGGAGTCTTCCTTACCCTGTGGTGTCAGTAACACTGGAATCTCCCTTACCCTGCGGTGTCAGTAACACTGGAGTCTTCCTTACCCTGTGGTGTCAGTAACACTGGAGTCTTCCTTACCCTGTGGTGTCAGTAACACTGGAGTCTTCCTTACCCTGTGGTGTCAGTAACACTGGAGTCTCCCTTACCCTGCGGTGTCAGTAACACTGGAGTCTCCCTTACCCTGCGGTGTCAGTAACACTGGAGTCTCCCTTACCCTGCGGTGTCAGTAACACTGGAGTATCAGTTGCCCTGCTCTGTCTGTGAAGTGGTAGTATTCATTCCCTTGCTGTGGGAGCAGATCTGTTTTGTCATTTACAATGCCATATCAATACTGCTCTTGTGTCAGTAACACTAACTGTGCATTGTGTCAGTAACACTAACTGTGCATTGTGTTACGTGAGAGAGCTCCAAGAATAAATACTGGAAATTGGGAGTTGCCTATGGAAACCACTGAGTCACACAGCAGTAATTTCTTCACTGCCTACTTGTAACTGCAGGAGGGCTCAGTGTAGCTGTCGTTCTAGTTACCCTGTGCTGTTTTTGACTGTAGCCGTCATCTATGTTTCAAACAATCATTCACCTATAATTGCGTTAAAATTTGTAACAAAATTGCATCTGTTTTCTGTCCATTTCACTCCAAAGCTTGACATGTGTGGCTGAGACATTTTTTCTAGTATGGAATAATGATGGGGCAGTGCGATAGGAAAGAGAGGCCAGTGCCATGCATCAGCTCAAGCAAGCATGTGTGTCGGTTTTGTCACAGTGAAAGGGTTAAAGGTCCATGTTCACTGCAGCAAAAAAAACCACAATTCCTTGGATCTTAAGATATTTGTGATAAATGTCACATCTTTGGCTCAGGTTTCCAGTCCCTAACCAACATCTGAACTCGATTTCTTTCAGCAATCCATCCTCATTCCTGTCAGTCTGAAGCTGACAGTCACCCAGATAATTTCAATTCCTGTTTGGCAACTGTGAGTTGCGGACTGACATTTTAGGCAGACATTGAGGTTCTCTCTCAAATGCCTGAGAAGCCCGAAAAATGGTTGCAGCACCTACCCTCCCCGCTGCTCCTCGGGGGCTGATCACGGTTCCTTTCCAGCTTTGGAAGTTCTGAAGCCAGCATCTCTTCTCCTTGGGTTATAATTCAAGGGCGTTATACCAATCTCATCTGACAACCAACGCACGGTGCCAAGAGCAGTAAGGCAAGGAGTTACTGATTGATCTTTGCCACAGGAAGAGAAATATTAGACGCCTCCTGCCCCTCGCCTCCTGCCCCTCTGAGAGACCCGGTCAGAACATCACTGGCAGGTACCTGGTAGCCAATCGGCTACAGTTAGTGTCTGCCTGGCACGAGGGAGATAAAAGTGGTAGGGGTGGGGGGAGAGGGGAAGTTACTTGTGGAAAAGATAAAAATTTCCAAGAATGACGTAAATTTGTGTCATAGAATCTGACAGAACAAAAGGAGGCCATTTAGCCCATTGTGCCTGTGCTGAAAGAGCTATCCAATTAGTCCCACTCCCCCCACTCTTTCCCCATAGCCCCGCGTGTCTGAACCGAGGCGCTGGATCCTAGATTTTCCGATCAACATTCTTTTAGTCGTGGTCGCAGGTGTCTGCTAATCCCACTTTCCTCCCTATCGATAAGGTGCTGTCTGGCCACCATTTGGTGTGTCCCACAATGCCATGGCTCAGATTGTGAACTCAGTGGAGTTGAAAGAAAGACTGACTTACATTTATATGGTGCTTTTCATGACCTCAGGACATCCCAAAGCGCTTTTCAATATGTGGTGCCACTCGGTGGGGGATAGGCTCAGGTTTGACACTTTGCTGTGGCTCAGTGGCAGCACTCTCAACTCTGAGTCCAAAGGTTGTGGGTTCAAGTCCCATTCCAGAGACTTGAGCACCAAATCTAGGCTGACACTCCAGTGCCGTCGGAGGTGCCGTCCTTCGGATGAGATGTTAAACCAAGGACAGATGTGAAGTGCGAGCAGGACGTGGTGCACGTTAGGATACGAGCAGCAGTGTTTTAGATGAGCTCAAGTTCATTGTGGCGGGCCATGAGAGTATTGGAATAGTCAAGACTGAATTTGACAAAGGCAAGGGTGAGGTGATTTGAAGTATTGTAATGTAGAAAACGCAGCAGCCAATTAATGCACAGCAAGGTCCCACAAATAGCTATGAGATAATAACCAGATCATTTGTTTTAGTGATGTTGTTGAGGGATAAGTATTGGCCAGGACACAGGGATAACGCCCCTGCTCTTTTTTGAATAGTGTTGAGGGATCTTTTACGTCCACCTGAGATAGCAGACAGGGCCTCGGTTTAATGTCTATTCCGAAAGACGGCACCTCCGACAGTGCAGCACTCCCTCAGTACTGCACTGGAGTGTCAGCCTAGATTTGGTGCTCAAGTCTCTGGAGTGGGACTTGAACCCACAACCTTCTGACTCCGAGGCGAGAGTGCTGCCACTGAACCACAGCAAAGTGTCAAACCTGCGCCTATCCCCCACCCAGTGGCACCACATATTGTTGGAGCTGCAATGTTTGGATTTTCTCTTTAAATTCCTCTTTTAAAAAGTAAGTGACTTTCAGTAAGTAACTGAAGCAAGTACTTCAGATGTATCTTTCTAAGTCAGTTCAATCTCATAATGTCCAGGCTGGGTCTTTCTGTGTGGCTCAGGATCCTGTGTCTGTCAGTTCCCGTCACACGTATGGGCACGGGAGTATTGTCAGACATGAGTAGTTACAGGCAATGAGCAATTCTTCTACCGTAGCTGACAGATCACAGCCTCTAGCAGGATTTTGACAGTTTCTGGACAAGCATGGCTCAGCTGAATGACTCCCAATCGCATCAGCGATTGACATAATTAACATTCTTTCTTCTCAGTCACCTAATTGTGAGAGAGTTTGAGCACAGTAATCATTTCCAGTTCACTCTTGAGTAAAACAGGAGTGCACTGAGCCTGTGGTACATTTTGGGGGAGGGAGTTGTGTGATATTTCAGAAGCCGAGATTGTGAAACTTGAACTGTCCACAGAGGTCATCAGGTTTATTGTATACAGTGTGTGTCTATGCCACTGATTACAATTTTAACACAGTACTGTCATTTGTATTCTAAATTTCTCTCCTAAAATCTCTGATGCGCAGCTTCATTAACAACAGCTATTTCCATTTATATAGCACCTTTAATTTAGTAAAAAAAATCCCTAGGCACATCACAGAGGCTTAAGGAGAAAATGAACGCCGATCCAAAAAAGGAGATATCAGGAGGGATGACCAAAGGTTTGGTTGAAGAGGTTAGTTTTAAGAGTGATGTTAAAGGAGGTGGAGAGGTTTTGAGAGAGAATTCCAGAGCGTGGAACCAAAGTGGCTGAAGGGACAAATGCCAATGGTGAGGCAAAAAGAGGCGGGGTGCACAAGAGGCCAAAGTCAGAGAAACAGTGAGTTGGGGGAGATTACAGGGCTGGAGGAGGTTACAGAGATAGGGTGGGGCAAGGCCATGAAGGGATTTAATCACAAGGATGTGAATTTAAAATTTGAGGTGTTGGTGAACCGGGAGCCAATGTAGGTGAGTGAGGACAGATGTGAAGTGCAAGCAGGATGTGGTGCAGGTTAGGATACGAGCAGCAGTGTTTTGGATGAACTCAAGTTCATTGTGGCGGGCCATGAGAGTATTGGAATAGTCAAGTCTGAATTTGACAAAGGCTAGGGTGAGGGTTTCAACAGCAGATGGGCTGAGGCAGGAGTGGAGACGGGCGATATTACGGAGGTGGAAGTTGGCGGTCTTTGTGATGGAGGGGATATGGAGTCAGAAACACGGGGTTAAATACGAAGAAGAGGTTGCAAACAGTCTGGCTCAGTCTGAGACAGTGGGTGGGAGGGGGATAGAATCGGTAGTGAGGATACGGTGTTTGTGGAAGAGCCGAAGACGATGGCTTTGATCTACCCAATTTTTAGCTGGAGGAAATTGCAGCTCATCCAAGATTGGACAAGCAAACTACAGAGGTAGTAGAGGAGTCGGGAGAGGTAGTGGAGACGTTGAACTGGGTACCCTCACCCTCACCCTTGTGTCAGCTGGATGATGATACATGTTTGCGGATGATGTCGCCAAGGGGCAACATATAAGATGGGGAAGAGGCGGGAGCCAAGTATAGATCCTCGGGAGACAAGAGAGAAAGCTCCGACAGGCCAAGAGAAGCAATATATCATCCCCAGATAGCCATTCTTTATGTGTGAGCCTAGTCAGTGAGTGTCAATAGACTGTTCTATCATGAGACAGCGTGGGGGTGTGGTGCTGCCATCAGAGCCAACCCCAATCCTGTTCTTGCCCATTATCAAAATGTACACTTTCCAGCAGAGGTTACTGCCAGAAGCCAAGCACAGGTTTCCTTCCCAGCTTCAGGATATTGAGGATTATTTCAATGCCTCCACTGCTACTCTGGTTGAGAACAGCTAACTCAACACGGGCCTTAATCAAACCTGATACCTCCTTGATCTCTACAGGGCATTACCAATACTGTGGCCTCTACCCAATTCACATGACAGAGAAAGGGGATTTTAATGGACTTAATGCATGGCAGGTTACAGAGATTTATCTTATAGGTTTTGCATTATACAGAAAGTGATTAATGCAAAATAAGTTACCAACTAACACAGCTGCATCACTCTCGAGTTGTGCAAGATTTATTTGGTTGATGGATTACAGAGTTGTCACCTTGGCTTATTTACACAGCAGGAAGAAATCAAACATAGCACATTGCACTTTAATGTTGTGTGGGAAGCTTCTAGTGCGATGCTGCTAATTCATCACTGCAAACTGCTCCCACCACTACCAACCGCCAGTGACAGACCTGTAATCACAGAGTACTTCACCCTGGTATTACACAACTCAAAATGCTCCCTCTGTAGAGACAACCTACATACGGGAGGAGAAAATCTATAATTATACTGTTGGGTAGTTTTTCTCGCGGGTCTAGTGAAAATAAGTGTGAAAATGTCGCACGCTCATTAGACTTTACTTTGATGATTGAAATGCTAGTGACAATGCTGGATTACAACAGTCCAGGGATGTCTTTACATACTGATATGGAGTCAGAAACATGGGGTTAAATACGAAGAAGAGGTTGCAAACAGTCTGGCTCAGTCTGAGACAGTGGGTGGGAGGGGGATGGAATCGGTAGTGAGGATACGGTGTTTGTGGAAGCTCCGAAGACGATAGCTTTGATCTACCCAATTTTTAGCTGGAGGAAATTGCAGCTCATCCAAGATTGGACAAGCAAACTACAGAGGTAGTAGAGGAGTCGGGAGAGGTAGTGGAGACATTGAACTGGGTACCCTCACCCTCACCCTTGTGTCAGCTGGACGATGATACATGTTTGCGGATGATGTCGCCAAGGGGCAGCATATAAGCTGAGGAAGAGGCGGGTGCCAAGTATAGATCCTCGGGGGACAAGAGAGAAAGCTCCGACAGGCCAAGAGAAGAAATATATCATCCCCAGATGGCCATTCTTTATGTGTGAGCCTAGTCAGTGATTGAAATGCTAGTGACAATGCTGGATTACAACAGTTCAGTGATGTCTTTACATACTGATGATATATTGGCTTCATGTAGATTTGTGCCTTGAACTGATTCGTAATGCAATGTGACCTGATAACAGTGTAGGAGCATGTAACACCACCAGACGAGACAGTTGAGGTTAGGAGAGGACTGGAGGTGGGGCGGCACATGGATGACAGCCCACTAAACCCAACAGTCTCTCTCTCTTTTGTCATTTTTTTTCTCCCTCCTGTGTCATTCAGTTTCCCCGGCAAAAAGGGTGAGGAGGGGACGAGCTTTTGGCCTCTGCTGTTGCCGCTCCATAACCAGCCACCAGGAGAGGTGCAAAAGCAGCCTGTGGTGACTCCTTTATTTTCCCTCTCTGAACATAAAAAATTGCTTTTATTTTCAATTTAGGCTGAGGTGTTGTGGCTGTTGTAGTGCACCCCAAACTCAACTGATCCCCACTCAACCAAATCAGTGGGAGATACAGACATAATAGCCAGACCCAGTCACATTTGTTGTCTGGGCAGCCGCCACCCGTATTGTTAGCTATAATCGGGTCTTTTTTCTACGTATAAATTAACATTGAACAGTAAGATAAGTGCTAACAGTGTCAACCATCATACTAAAGCAGATTATCTGGTCATTTATCTCCTTGCTGTTTGTGGGACCTTGCTGTGCGCAAATCGGCTGCCTCGTTTCCTACAACAGTAACTTCAGAAAAAGTACTTCATTGGCTGTGAAGTACTTCAAGGCCCTTGCCATCCATGAGCTTATCGTGGATGATTGCATCGACATCATGGCCCTGACAGAAACTTGGCTGAGGGGTGATGACACCTTACCCTTAAATGAAGCCTCCCTGCCTGACTATACCTTCCACTTGCCCCGCTCAGACTGCCGTGGTGGCGGTGTGGCTCTCATCACCAAATCACACCTTGGTCTGTCGCCCTACTCCTCCGGCACTTTCTCCTACTTTGAGCATCTCGCCCTATTCCACCCCTCTCACCTCTCATTTAAAATTCTCGTTCTCTACCGCCCACCCAAGGACCATAAGAATTTTATTACCGAGATTTCTTCACTGCTTTCCTCCCTCAGCCTCTGCACAGAGTGACTTCTCATCCTCGGTGATTTCAACCTCCATCTCAATTTATCATGCTGTCTCACCTCTGAGTTCACTACCCCCCTATCCTCCCTTAATCTCTTCCTCCATGTGAACTCCCCAACCCATATTCACGGCCACCCCCTCGACCTTGCCATTTCTCGTGGCCTCGCTACTCCCATCATGTCAATCGCAGATAAGGCCATCTCTGACCACTTCCTCGTATCGCTCTCCAACCACATCCCGCTTCCCCTCCCCCCCAACCCTACTTCCTTCTGTCTGCCCCTGGAAAAAAAACTCTCTCCCAACTCCTACAACTGCACTTATGAAATCCCAACTGTCCAGCAATTAGCCGTCCATTCACCACTACATTTCTGCAGCTAACGATCTGCTCAACCACACCCTCACCACCACTTTTGACGCCCTAGTCCCTATTAAAACAATTACTCTCTCTTATCCTGGCCGTTCCCCCTGGTATGGCCCTCATCTTGGCTCCCTTAAGTCCAAGGGTCGCAGACTTGAACGGATATAGCGGACAACTGGTTTAGCCATTCACCGCCAGATAAACCCGGCTTCTTTTCTCTACTGCTACTCTCTTCCTGCTCCTGCATCATTACCTCTGGGGTCCCCCAAGGGGGCTATCCTTGACCCCCTGTTATTTCTCATCTACATGCTGCCCCTTGGCAACATCATCCGAAAACACAGCGTCAGTTTCCACATGTACACTGACGACACCCAGCTCTAACTCACCACCATTTCTCTCGACCCCTCCACAGTCTCTAAATTGTCAGACTGCTTGTCCGACATCCAGTTCTGGATGAGCAGAAATTTTCTCCAATTAAATATTGGGAAGACTGAAGCCATTGTTTTCGGTCCCCGCCATAAACTTTGTTCCCTACCCACTGACACCATCCCTCTCCCTAACATCTGTCTGAGGCTGAACCACACTGTTCACAACCTTGGTGTCATATTTGATCCTGAAATGTATTTCCAACCACACATCCGCAGCATAACAAAGATCCCCTACTTCCATCTCCGTAACATCGCCCGTCTCCGCCATTGCCTCAGCTCATCCGCTGCTGAAACCCTTATCCATGCCTTTGTTACCTCTAGACTTGACTATTCCAACGCACTCCTGCCTGGCCTCCCATGTTCTACCCTACGTAAACTTGAGGTCATCCAAAACTCGGCTGCCCATGTCCTAACTCGCACCACATCCTGTTCACCCATCACCGCTGTGCTCGCTGACTTACATTGGCTCCCAGTTAAGTAATGCCTCGATTTTAAAATTTTCATCCTTGTTTTCAAATCCCTCCATGGCCTCGCCCCTCCCTATCTCTGTAATCTCCTCCAGCCCCACAACCCCCAAGATATCGGCGCTCCTCAAATTCTGCCCTCTTGAGCATCCCTGATTATAATCGCTCCACCATTGGTGGCCGTGCCTTCTGTTGCCTCGGCCCTAAGCTCTGGAATTCCCTGCCTAAACCTCTCGCCTCTCTACCTCTCTTTCCTCCTTTAAGACGCTCCTTAAAATCTACCTCTTTGACCAAGCTTTTGGTCATCTGCCCTAATTTCTCCTTATGTGGCTCGGTGTTAAATTTTTTGTCTTATAATACTCCTGTGCAGCGCCTTGGGACATTTTACTATGTTAAAGACGCTATATAAATACAAGTTGTTGTTGTTGTTGTGAAGTACTTTGCGATGCCTTGAGGTCGTGAAAGACGCTATATAAACGCAAGTCTGTCCTATTCTGTCTGTCTTTCTTTCACAAGACAGTTTCTACAAGGCATTTATTTAAAATTTGAAAATATAGCTTCATTATTGTAGTGTTTTTGGGGCCTTTTTCCAACTGTGTTCACCATTTGACTGTGCACTGGGAAAAATGTTTTGAGGCTACACTGGCATATTGGTGAATGAGTGATTAGGATGCACTGGCCCTGGCTGTCGTACAGTTTTTAGGTAATGTGCTTTTAAAATCAAATCAAACTGTGCGCACATCCCTTCACTGCAGACTAGCCTGATCTACAGCTTCCAGCTGGGCTATCAAAGCTGAACATGAGCTGAAAGTCTCCCAGAGGAATAGATAATAAAACATTGCTCTCTAGTCCACAGGGACTCCCATCAAAGAGCACAAAGCTACTGACAGAAAGCTTCAAAGACTGCCAAAAATAAAGCAAATTATCAGTGATGTGTTTATTCAGAACCCCCACATCTCACAGTAAAAAAACTGGTAATGGCCATATTCATACTACATGCACTGGGGAATGCATTCATTCTCTTGTAGTTCAGAATAAGCCTGGTAATACTTCAGCTCGTATAATATAAGCCGAAGAAATGTCTGATGCGACTTCACAAAACCCTCAGGTCCTACATGACAAATTCAGTAAGGCTTCAAGTTCTACATCATTGTCCACCACAGAATCCAGGACATTGGCTGCATTTTATAAGATGTTTTTCTGGCCTTCAAATTTGTGAGTGTGACTTGTGATGCAAGCGTACAGCAAGCGTAATGGGTGAATTCAATACAATAGTACTGATATTCCTATATGATGGATTAGTTATTGGATTATTTCCTGCTGGTAAACAATACACACGCAGTTAAAGCAAGGTACTATTATTTGATTTTTAAAGCTGTGGAGAATATATATCCCCTGGCTGATGTGCATGTCTCAGGACAAGGCTTTGATATATCTAGGTTGATTGCTTGGATTGTCCTTCGATAGGGACTCGTCTCGCAGATCATTCGACGTGTTTGGAACTGATCAACGGGCTGAGCTATTCCATTCAATTACAAACATCCTCCTGTGAGTGACATCCTGGAGCTCTTTTTAAAGTAATAGATTAGATTGACCACTATATCTCTGTTGTTTGAAGACTTGAGTTAGGTTTATGAGATGGACAGGGCCATAATTCTGTACAGTGATGGATAAAGCTCCCAAGAGTTTGTAAGGCAGGATGTCAGTTGATCTCCAGAATTAGATTCCTGCTATATTCGGTCAGTATTACCCTTGAAGTAATGGGCATATTTATTCAGACAGTGATCTATTCCTCATTTTCTACAGACTAGTAAATGGGAAGATTTTGTTTGCTGTGACAATGTTTCCATTATAGAATGATATAGCACAGAAAGAGGCTATTCGACCCATTGTGCTGTGCCGGCTCTTTGAGAGAGCTACCCAATTAGTCCCACACCCCCATTCTTTTCCCATAATTCTGCAAATTTTTCCTTTTCAATTATATATCCAATTCCCTTTTGAAAGCTACCATTGACTCTGCTTCCAAATCATAACAACTCACGACGTAAAAAATGTTCTCATAGAATTATAGAAATTTACAGCAAAGAAGGAGGCCATTCAGCTCATTGTGTCCGTGCCGGCCGAAAAAGAACTATCCAGCCTAATCCCACTTTCCAGCTCTTGGTCCGTAGCCTTGTAGGTTACGGCACTTCAAGTGCATATCCAAGTACATTTTAAATGCGATGAGGGTCTCTGCCTCTACCACCCTTTCAGGCAGTGAGTTCCAGACCCCCACCACCATCTGGGCAAAAAAGGTTCTCCTCAACTCCCCTCTAATCCTTCTACCAATTACTTTAAATCTATGCCCCTGGTTGTTGACCTCTCTGCTAGGGGAAATAGGTCCTTCCTACACACTCTATCTAGGCCCGTCATAATTTTATACAGCTCAATCAAGTCTCCCCTCAACCTCCTCTGTTCCAAAGAAAACAACCCCAGCCTATCCAATCTTTCCTCATAGCTAAAATTCTCCAGCCCAGGCAACATCTTCGGAAATCTCCTCTGTATCCACTCTGGTGCAATCACATCTTTCCTGTAATGTGGTGACCAGAACTGTACACAGTACTCTAGCTGTGGCCTAACTAGTGTTTTATACAGCTCAAGCATAACCTCCCTGCTCTTATATTCTATGCCTTGGCTAATAAAGGCAAGTAACCCGTATGCCTTCTTAACCACCTTATCTACCTGTCCTGCTACCTTCAGGGATCTGTGGACATGCACTCCAAGGTCCCTCTGTTCCTCTACACTTCTCAGTATCTTACCATTTATTGTGTATTCCCTTACCTTGTTGGCCCTCCCCAAATGCATAACCTCACACTTCTCCGGATTGAATTCCATTTGCCAGTTTTCTGCCCATCTGACCAGTTCATTGATAACTTCCTGCAGTCTACAGCTTTATTCCTCACTATCATCCACACGGCCAATTTCTGTATCATCTACAAACTTCTTAATCATGCCCCTACATTAAAGTCTAAATCATTGATCTATACCACAAAATGCAAGTGACCTAATACTGAGCCCTGCGGAACCCCACTGGAAACAGCCTTTCAGTCACAGAAACACCCATCGACCATTACCCTTTGCTTCCTGCCACTGAGCCAATTTTGGATCCAACTTGCCACTTTCCCTTGGATCCAATGGGCTTTTACTTTTCTGACCAGTTTGCCATGTGGGACCTTGTCAAAAGCCTTGCTAAAATCCATGTAGACTACATCAAACGCGCTACCCTCATCGACCCTCCTTGTTACCTCCTCAAAAAATTCAATTAAGTTAGTCAGAAACAACCTTCCCTTAACAAATCCATGCTGACTATCCTTGATCAATCCGTGTCTTTCTAAATGAAGATTTATCCTGTCCCTCAGAATTTTTTCCAATAATTTTCCCACCACCGAGGTTATGCTAACTGGCCTGTAATTACCCGGTCTATCCCTTTCTCCCTTTTAAAACAACAATACAATGTTAGCAGTCCTCCGGCACCACACCTGTAGCCAGAGAGGATTAGAAAATGATGGTCAAAGCCTCCACTATTTCCTCCCTTCTCTTAACAGCCTGGGATACATTTCATCCGGGCCTGGTGATTTATTTACTTCCAAAGATGCTAAACACCTTAATAGTTCCTCTTTCACTATGTTTATCTCATCTAATATTTCACATTCCTCCTCCTTAACTACAGTGTCTGCATTGTCCCTCTCTTTTGTGAAGACAGATGCAAAGTATTCATTAAGAACCATACCCATGTTTTCCGCCTCCACACACAAGTTAACTTTTTGGTCTCTAATAAGCCCTACTGTCTCTTTAGTTATCTTCTTGCTCTTTATGTATTTATAAAACATCTTTGAGTTTTCCTTGATTTTATTTCTCATCTCCCAGCGTTTATATAATCCTCATATCATTAGCCAGCTTTTACTGTATGTAGCTTTTTACTGATAAACCCACATCCTGCTCCCTCGACCCTATTCCCACTAAATTGCTAACCACCCAGCTTCCCTTCCTGGCCCACATGCTCGCTGATATTGTTAACGGTTCTCTCTCCTCAGGTACTGTCCCCCCTCGCCTTCAAATCTGCCGTCATCACCCTCTCAAAAAAACAACCCTTGACCCCTCCATCCTTGCAAACTATTGTCCCATCTCCAACCTCCCTTTCCTGTCCAAAGTCCTTGAATGTGTTACTGCCTTCCAAATCCGTGCTCATTTTTCCCGGAACTCTGTGTTTGAAACCCTCCAATCAGGTTTCTGCCCCTGCCGAAGTACCGAAACAGCTCTTATCAAAGTCACAAATGACATCCTGTGTGACTGTGACCATGGTAAACTATCCCTGCTCATCCTTCTTAACCTGTCTGCAGCCTTTGACACAGTTGACCACACCATCCTCCTCCAACGTCTCTCCACCGTCATCCAGCTGGGTGGGACTGCACTCGCCTGGTTCCATTCTTATCTATCCAGTTGAAGCCAGAACATCACCTGCAATGGCTTCTCTTCCCGCTCCCGCACCATTACCTCTGGTGTCCCCTGAGGATCTATCCTTGGCCCCTTCCTATTTCTCATCTACATGCTGCCCCTCGGCGACATCATCTGAAAACACGTAAGGTTCCACATGTACGCTAATGACACCCAGCTCTACCTCACCACCACTTCTCTCGACCTCTCCACTGTCTGTAAATTGTCAGACTGCTTGTTCGATATCCAGTACTGGATGAGCAGAAATTTCCTCCAACCAAATATTGGGAAGACCAAAGCCATTGTCTTTGGTCCCCGCCACAAACTCCGTTCCCTCACCACGACTCTCTCCTTCTCCCTGACAACTGTCTGAGGCTGAACCAGACTCTTCACAACCTTGGTGTCGTATTTGACCCCGGGATGAGCTTCCGACCACATGTTCAAACCATCACCGAGACCGCCTATTTCCACCTCTGTAACTTCTCCTGATTCCGCCCCTGCCTCAGCTCGTCTTCTGCTGAAGCCTCATCCATGCCTATGTTACCTCTAGACTTGACTATTCCAACGCACTCCTGGCCAGCCTCCCATCTTCCACCCTAAATAAATTTAAGGTCATCCAAAACTCTGCTGCCCAAGTCCCGTTCCCCCATCACCCCTGTGTTTGCTGACCTACCTTGGCTCCGAGTTAAGCAACGCCTCGATTTTAAAATTCTCATCCTTGTTTTCAAATCCCTCCATGGCCTCGCCCCTCCCTATTTCTGTAACCTCCTCCAGCCCTGCAACCCTCCGAGATCTCTGCGCTCCTCCAATTTTGGCCTCTTGTGCATCCCTGATTTTAATCGCTCCACCATTGGTGGCCGAGTCTTCAGCTGCCTAGGCCCTAAGCTCTGGAATTCCCTCCCTAAACCTCTCCGCCTCTCTACCTCACTTTTCTCCTTTAAGATGCTCCTTAAAACCTACCTCATCTGCCCTAATATCTCCTTATGTGGCTCGGTGTCAAATTTTGTTTGATAATATTCCTCTCAAGCGCCTTGGGACGTTTTACTACATTAAAGGTGCTATATAAATACAAGTTGTTGTTGCTAAAAGTAATTCTTTGACTGGGAAGCGCTTTGGGACATCCTGAGGTTATAAAAGGCACTATAAAAATGCAAGTTTGTTCTTTATTATGAATAAATTGTGCCATAAGGTATGGTGAGGTAAAGACTGTAGATCCATTCTTAGGGCTCAGGTGATGAATTCGCTACTAGAGGTTCTCTATTGCAGCTTACAAACTCCTACATAGTGAGAGCACGCAAGGCAGCCTTCAGTGTGTAGGAGACATTTATAACCTCATATACTCTGAGGTTCCTTTGTTTATCAATTATGTCTTTGGAGTATCCCCAGTCAGGTAACAAGGTTGTGAAGTAATGGCCCAAAAAACACATTCCTCTCTGGAGTATGCTGAGTGCTGATTATATCCCTGCAGAGAGTCAGAATTTGTAGGCTAGCTGGAGTTGGTGAGAGCAATAGCCTTCTGAAGCAACCTCTTACTGTCCTTATCTTTGTCTTTCTTCCACCTTTCCCTCCCTTCCATTGTGTAGATAGTTCCCTTCTTCTTGCATCACTGGCTGAATTCTGTGTACTTTCATCCCATTCCCATCCCGCGCTGCCAGCTTTCCCTTCCCATCCCCCACTGCCAGCTTTCCCATTCCCATCCCCCACTGTCAGCGTTCCCTTCCCATCCCCCGCTTCCAGCTTTCCCTTCCCATCCCCCACTGCCAGCTTTCCCATTCCCATCCCCCACTGCCAGCGTTCCCTTCCCATCCCCCGCTTCCAGCTTTCCATTCCCATCCCCCACTGCCAGCTTTCCCTTCCCATCCCGCGCTGCCAGTTCAGGCTCCTGCTGTCAAGTCTCAGCAGCAGTTGGTTGAAAATGGATATGAACTGGGGATAGCCTGAGGTTAAACATCTGGTGAAGGAATGGCCTTCTACACCAAGCAGTAATCAGGCGTGCTTGTCAGTTTGAGGAAACTTAAATAGTAAATACAATAGCATCTCTCCTCCCATCACAGATCACAACCCCCATCTCAAGGTCACAATGCCAGACCCAGAGATGTTGTTCTCCCCAACCCCCCCAACAACTATCCACACTGTGTCTCGCCTGCACATATTTGAGGGGATATACCAAGCATTTTCAGTGGAGTTTGGCCAGAATCGGAAACAAAGATATGTATAGGGGGAGGCACTCTGAAAGGGGAGGTGAGGGGAAGATGTGTTTGGTGGTGAGATCACGTTGGAGGTGGCGGAAATGGCGCAGGATGATGCGTTGAATGTGGAGGCTGGTGGGGTGAAAGGTGAGGACAAGGGAAACCCTATCGTGGTTCTGGGAGGGAGGGGAAGGGGTGGGAGCAGAAGTGCGGGAAATGGAACGGACACGGTCGCGGGCCGTGTCAACCACGGTAGAGGGGAATCCTCGGTTGAGTTAAAAGGAAGACATACCGGAAGCACTGGTATGGAAGGTGGCATCGTCAGAACAGATGCGGCGGAGACGTAGAAACTGGGAGAATGGAATAGAGTCCTTACAGGAAGCGGGGTGGGAGGAAGTGTAGTCCAGGTAGCTGTGGGAGTCAGTGGGCTTGTCGTGGATGTTTGTCGATAGCCTATCCCCAGAAATGGAGACAGAGAAATTGAGGAAGGGAAGAGTCGGTGATGGACCATATGAAGGTCCCTGCCCCTGCTTCAAAATCTCTCTTCTCTAACCTTTTCCAGTTCTGACGAAGGGTCTCCAACTCAAAATTTTGGCACAAGTCCCCAGATGTTGGTGAGGAGGACTTTGCAGGGTCGACTGGGCTGGGTGTGCTGTTGTCGCGTCCGTAGTCGAGGCCGATGCCGGGTGGTCCGTCCAGTTTTATTCTTATTGTTTTTCGTAGTGGTCTTTTACAACTGAGTGGCTTGCTAGGCCATTTCAGAGGGCAGTTAAGAGTCAACCACATTTCTGTGGGTCTGGAGTCGCATATAGGCCAGACCAGGTAAGAATGGCAGATTTCCTTCCCTAAAGGACATTAGTGAACCAGATGGGTTTTTACGACAATCCGATAGTTTCATGGTTACCATTACTGATACTAGCTTTTTATTCCAGATTTATTTAATTAACTGAATTTAAATTCCCCAGCTGTCGTGGTGGGATTTGAACTCACGTCTCCGGATCATTCGTCCCTGCCTCTGGATTACTAGTTCAGTAACATAACGACTATGCTACTGTTCCCGTGATAGAAACCCATGGAATTGAGGGCAAATTATTGACCTGATTAGAAATTGGCTGAGCGGCAGGAGTCAGAGAGTAGGGATATTGGGTAGGTGCTCTGATTGGCAGGAGGTGACTAGTGGTGTCCCGCAGGGATCTGTGTTGAGGCCTCAACTATTCACAGTATTTATTAACGACTTAGATGATGGCATAGAGAGTAATATATCCAAATTTGCCAATGATACAAAGATAGGTGGCGTTGTAGGCAGTGTAGGTGGAAGCATAAAATTACAAAGGGATATCAACAGATTAACTGAATCAGCAAAACTGTGGCAAATGGATTTCAATGTAGGCAACTGTGAAGTCATCCACTTTTGGACCTAAAAAGGACAGAACAGGGTACTTTCTAAATGGTGAAAAGCTAAAAAACAGTGGAGGTTCAAAGAGACTTGGGGGTCCAGGTACACAGATCATTAAAATGTCATGAACAGATACAGAAAATAATCAAAAAGGCTAATGGAATGCTGGCCTTTATATCTAGAGGACTTGAATACAAGGGGGTAGAAGTTATGCTGCATCGATACAAAGCCCTGGTTAGACCACACCTGGAATACTGTGATTAGTTCTGGGCACCACACTTCAGGAAGGATATATTAACCTTGGAGGGAGTGCAGCGTAGATTTACCAGAATGATACCTGGAGATCAAGAGTTAAGTTACGAGGAGAGATTACACAAATTAGGGTTGTATTCCCTAGAATTTAGAAGGTTTCAAGATGTTAAGGGGAACAAATAAGGTAGATAGAGAGAAACTATTTCCACTGGTTGGGGATTCTGGGACTAGGGGGCATAGCCAATAAATGTTAGGAGTGAACTTAGGAAACACTTCTACACACAAAGGGTGGTAGAAGTTTGGCACCCTCTTCCGCAAACCGCAATTGATGTTGGATCAATTGTTAATTTTAAATCGGAGATTGCGAGCTTTCTGTTAACCAAAGGTATTAAGAGATGTGGGCCAAAGGCGAGTATATGGAGTTAGGTCGCAGATCAGCCATGATCTCATTGAATGGTGGAACAGGCTCGAGGGGCTGAATGACCTACTCCAGTTCCTATGAAATGTATCGGTGCGAAGCAGGGTAGCTTCTGGTCCTTCCCTTTTATTTAGAGAGGACTGACACTTGTGCTCACCACCCTCCCGTCACATGTAGATTCTCAGCGCTATAACTATTTTACAAGGGCTCTCTTTCTGTTTTTCTTACCTCCAGACTATTCCAATACTCTCCTCGCCGGCCTCCCATTTTCCATCCTCCATAAACTTGAGCTCATCAGAAACTCTGCTTCTGTATCCTAACTCGTACCAAATCTCGTTCACCCATCACCCCCTGTGCTCACTGACTTACATTGGCTCCTGGTCCAACACCTCAAATTTTAAAATTCTCATCCATGTGTTCAAATCCCTCCATGGCCTCGCATCTCTCTATCTATGTAACCTCCTCCAGTCCTACAACCCTCCGAGAACTTTTGTTCCTCCAATTCTGGCCTCTTGCATCCCCGATTCCTTTTACCCCGCCATTGGTGGCCATGCCTTTAGCTATCTAGGCCCTTATCTCTGGAATTCCCTCCATAAACCTCTGTGCCTCTCCACCTCTGTCCTTTAAGACGCCCCTTAAAACCTATCTCTTTGACCAAGTTATTGGTCATCTGTCCTAATGTCTCCTTTCGCTCGGTGCCAATTTTTTAAGCTCCTGTGAAGCGCCTTGAGATGTTTTACTACATTAAAGGCGCTATATAAATGCAAGTTGTTGTTTGTCTAAGCTGCTTTTGCATTTCTCTCGTGCTGTATTGGTCGCCAACCATACAAGACCTGCAGCCAGAGGCAACACAAAAGTAAACTTGATAGAAAATTCCATTTCTTCCCACCAGTTCCTTCTGGCCGCTGGCCTGAGCGAATCGCTCACAGATTTATTTTTTCGTAGCTACCAATTGTGTACATCGGGATCAGGCAATATTAACATGGCAATTAGGAGAATTAACGGCAGATTAATTTTTGACGAATAGCACATTATCATAATTTTCTAACACAGAATAATATCTTGTGAGAGAGGCGAATTAGTTTCAAAACTGTATGCAGCTTTCGTGTTGCTGGGCATCAGGGCCCGGTATATTTGAGTAACGCTGTGGAGAATTGGTAGTGAAAGGTTTTGTGAAGTGAGAGCTCTGAGGCGAGTTATGGATGGAACAAAGAAGGAAGTAGGATTTCAAATGCGAAAATCAGACCGACCTAGACAGAAAGTACCAAGAGGTTGCAAGAGAATTGATATAATATGGGTCGTATATGTGCAATAACCCTAGAGATGTCTCAGGAATAATGTTGAAGGAAGAGCTGAAAGGCAAAGGTCAAAGAGAAGCCAAAGGGTTGGGGAAATTGAACAGATTAAGAGACAGAAAACTGGCAAGATATGAAAGAAATAAAAGAGAATGAGTATTCTGAGACTGCAACTTGAGCTGGGCTTTGAATGTTTTTACATATATATATATATATATAAACATTTTAGCTAAATACCTGGGACTGATCAGGAGGCAACTATTTCCCATTCATTGTACTTGCTCCAGCAATCAGCTGTCCTTTAAGATTTACTTGAATAAGATCAGATCCCATTTAAAAACAAAAAGCTTCCATGTAGACAGCTGTTGGCATGCAGGTGCACTACATAGGATGTACAATCCCCACCCAGTGAATGCCACACACACAGCGCATTTCTGAATCTCCCTGAGGATGGTACTGAGTCACTTAACCGTAAGCAGAAAGAGTCATTGAGATGGGGCAGCTTGAGCTGGAGCTGTGCCCTACTTACACACTGTACAAAATGGTTTATTGTTCAAGCAGTGGCTTTTGGCTATGGCAGTGAGGCAATTCCACTAAGGTTGGCCTAGGGCAGCGAGGTGACAGTGTGGGATCGTGCCACAGAGCACAGAAAGGGTTCACAGCTACGATTCCTCCTTCACCCACACACTCACACCAAACCCCCAATCTCAGTCTCGCCACCGTGAGTGTTGTGTGGTGGCCAGGTAGAGTCCTCCTTGGGCCATTATTGTGCACGTCCTTCAGAGTGACGTTGGCAGGTGGTCAGGTCATGAGGTGCGAATGTCTGACGAACAAATCCCGAAGAAGATCTTTTATGGTGGGAAGCAGTTTCGTGGTGGTCAACAAAAGAGATAGAAAAATTGCTTAAAAGTGACTCTGAAACAATGCAAAATTTAAGTCCATAAGTGGGAAAAACTTGCTCAAGTTAAAGCATGGCAAAAAACCATCCAGGAAGGCACCTCGTACTATGAGGTTTGTCGCATTGCTGATGCTGAATGTAAACGCCAGCTGAGGAAGTATCGCTTGAAAAATCAAGATTCCCAACATGGTATTTCCAGGATCCACTGTTGAATCTCCGGTCGTCATTCCAAGCAAAAATCGGTCTCATCAGTCACCAAAGAACTCACTGCAAAAAATTGCTGATATTTTGGCAGTCGTCTTCGATATCGAAGGACGAACGATGAGGCAGACGTTGGCCCACTCCGTCCTGTCCATGCACGAGAAGACAAAGGGTAGAGAAATAAATCCCTTTAAAATGGAAGAGCCTCAACCTAAAACAGATTTGGTGTTGGGCCTTGAGTTTGGGGACTCCATTCTTAAAATGGCGTGGCCTTGATTACAGTGTTCTTACAGGGCACTGAAAGACATAGCTAGAATTTATCACACAATAAAAGTGACAGCTGTTACATATTTCACATAGAAACAAGTCAAGAGAAAATGAAATGCCACTTACTAAAGATTAACCACTAGCTCCCCAACTAACCAGAAACGAAATCTGCCTTTGGTCTCAAAAGACCTAAGTTATGGGTTTTCAAAAAGAGCCATATTATGACCAGATTTTGTGGTAGGAATAACGGTGAGGCTATCAACACTCACCGTTATTATGGAGTAATTCAGACAGCAACTTCCAGCATCCATACATGCGCAATTAAACGCGGAAATCAGGAAGTTGCTGTCCGATTTGCCCTGCTTCTCCACAAGCTTCGCTACATCGGGATCTCGCCAAGAGACTTGTCATTCAAACACATGAAGGGCGTGAAGTTGCGATACTTACCCACTAGATACCCACTAAACACGACCGGAAAAGTTAAAAAAGTTAAGATTTTGTTCATTCAAGTGTAAGTGAATTTTTAATGGCGTGATAAGTCTTAATTACTGCCAAACAGTACTCTCTGGCACTGAAAATTTACTTTTACAAGTGTGGGGTCTCATTCTTCAGATTTTAATTATTGTTCAAGATTTTGAAAAATAATTTTTTTTTACTTTTTCTTTCTGTCTCTTTTATCTCTCTCTTAATCACATTTTTCTTTCCCTCTCTTTATTTTGCTTTCTGTACATGATTTGACATTGAATTAACTATTCTAACTTACACTTCCTGGTTCAGCCTCTGCGTATCTCAGTAAGGATTCTTCAGTCTGATTGGTTGAAGAGACATGCTGTTGCTTTCCCTGTTCACACAGGTCCCAGATCCCTGTTGAGGAGGGGAAATGGTTTTCTAATTACCGTAAGTTGCCGAGCAAAAGCTCACTAAAAGTCTGTGTGAGCGCCGTTCTTTCACCGCTCACTGCAAAATCCAGGCCAATGGCTCATAAAAATGATGATCAAAGTTCATATAACTTCCACTCAGATGTGTCCTGTTTTATTCATTTAGAAGCCAAACAGTCTCCTCTTTTTCTGAATAAGCCGACTAGACCCACTTGATACTCTAATTTGCCAAGTACAGCCTGCTTTCTAATATATCTTGCTGGAGAAGTAACAGCGTATTAACAGCGCATGCCGTTATTAATCTGCAAATTGGCCAGCAAATTCAGGGATTAAGAGATATGCCGTGAATTGCGAATCTCCAGAACTTGCTGGTCGATTTACACCACTCCACTTTGTGCAAACAGCATCTCGCCTTAGCCTCCCTGTTATTTTTAAGAACTTGCTGGACTTGCACATTAAACTCGCCACAGAAAGGTAGGGCTGGTAATTAAGAGCGTAAGCACCTTTTAAAAAATGTAATAAATGTTTTTGGAATTCCAAGCAACCTATCTGGCCCAGAATGGTAACAGTTTAAAGTGATCAATCTCATTCCTACATGTAGTCAATTGTTGTTCGAGATTTTTAAATTTCAAATTTTTTTCTTACTTTTCCTTTCTGTCTCTTTTTTTCCTCTCTTAATCCAATCTTTCTCTCCCATCCTTTATTTCTCTTTCACCCTCCTTCTCCATCGTTCCTCTGTTTCTTTGTCGATCCTTAAATCTCAAGTTACAAACATTTTTCGAGCTGAAGGGTGCAGAAAAAAAGTCTAACTAACGCTGTGCACCACATGCCGCGAGATGTCCCGCTCCAGCAAGATCCAGCCCATTATGTTTCCTCCAATCATTTGTCATCCTGTTTCTTCCTGCCCCCACATACTGTCATTAATGTTGTTCCTGTTCTTACTGCGGATGAGGTGCATCGATCCAGTTTGTGGATTGGTGCTCTGGTACCACAGAAACTGCTGTAAAAATGTCAGACCATTTCAGGAAATTTGAGCCCAGTAAGATCACTGATATTTTGGCAGAAACAAATAAAATTGTGATGAAAGCAGAAAAGAAGGAATGCCACCCTACACTATTTTCTGCTTGTGAATTAGATTTAAATCGATGGGTCAATTTTAATAATTGGGAAATGATGCTGTTTAATCGTTCTCAGATACAGACTTGTTCACATTCAGACCTGCTAATCAAAGCCATTTTACTTCATTTCGGTATAAATTATGCATAAAATTATTGGATCACACTGTTTTACAGGGTTATGTAACTGCATAATTAATACATTATTTTACAAAGGTACATAAATGAACAGGACCAACACTATCATATAACAGATTCTCTATCTCACAGACAGTGTTTCACAGAGATATAACATCTGGATGTGTAACAAAGCTGTACTGTGCTCCAGGAGTTTGGTCAATGTCATAGCCTTGGCAGTGAAGCACAAGGGGGAAGTATCTGACATCAGCCAAACCCTGAGCCTGTTGTACCCTTGAATACACTTTATTTTTAATTAATGTATTTATTTTTTGTTAGAAGCTTTTCCCTTTCAAGTTCATAGCTTCTGGTACTAATGTTAATGGCCTCCTTTGTAACCAGTAGGTTTTGGCGTATGGCTTCATCCCATGACATCTGTGATATTTATTTATATGCTTATCTCCAAGATTTGAAACACTAGACCAAAGTTAGAACAGTGCCAACAGATAAGAAACAAATGTTCAGTTGGATTATAGTACTTGTGTCTGTTATATGTCTGTAAGGGAGATTTTAAGTAAGTGGATCTCAAGGGATGTAAAATTGCATATCTACAGATCATTAATGAGATGTGTTTTGGTGACTTAATGAATTTTATCCAAAAAATCTGGTGGTCTCTTCTGAGGGTGCTGACTGTGCTAACTCACAGCTACAAAAAAGCGTTCATTTGACCTGAAGTACAGAAAAGGACAGCACAAAGGATTCATGTGTGAAGTCGGTGTTCGATCTAGCCCAGTGCTGGATTGCGTGCATTCTTCAGTCCATAGGTCACGGCATTGAATTTCTTATTCACATCCTGAAACGGGCAGGTGTAAGCAGTTCCCGGACACTATTAAGCTCTGATGAGGTTGAGGCCTGTGGCAGAAGTTTGCCTGTGCCAGCAGCTCAGAGGGTCAGCCACACTTTATTTTCCCGTGAGAGTCACTCTACCTAATTTGAATGAGGAATGAAAGATGAGACAGAGGTCCAGGTGAACTAATACAAAAGCAAAATACTGCGGATGCTGGAAATCTGAAATAAAAACAGAAAATGCTGGAAATCTCTCTCTCTCTTAGGCAGTCCCTCGGAACTGAGCATGACTTGCTTCCACATTACAGCAGGTCAGGCAGCATCTGTAGAGAGAGAAACAGAGTTAACGTTTCAGGTCGATTCAGGAGTTCTGACGAAGGGTCATCAACCTGAAACGTTAACTCTGTTTCTCTCTCTACAGATGCTGCCTGACCTGCTGAGTATTTCCAGCATTTTCTGTTTTTATTCCAGGTGAAATAATCTTTTCATGGATTCTACTGCTGAAGATTCAGGGTTGAGCAGACTTGGCTGAATCTGACACGGTGAATGGACTCTGGGCACTTCTGTTTCTATATGTTCCACCAGGACCAATGTTTTTATAGAGGCACTTCAGATGCTGGTCATGAGAAGAGCTTGGACTGTTCTAGTACTGCGCCTTGATGTATAGTAGTTGTAAAATAAAATGTTAATAGGCTACTGAGACAGGAAAAGGGTAGCAAAAGAAGCGTTGGTCCCTTAGAGGCTGAGACAGGTGAAATTATAATGGGGAATAAGGAAATGGCAGAGACTTTAAACAAATATTTTGTACCTGTCCTCACAGTGGAAGACACAAAAGGCATACCAAAAATAGTGGGGAACCAAGTGGCTAATAAGAGTGAGGAACTTAAAGTAATTAATATCAGTAGAGAAAAAGTACTTGAGAAATTAATGAGACTAAAAGCTGATAAATCCCCTGGACCTGATGGCTACATCCTAGGGTTCTAAAAGAAGTGGCTGCAGAGATAATGGATGCATTGGTTGTGATCTTCCAAAATTCCCTAGATTCTAGAACAGTCCCAATGGATTGGAAGGTAGCAAATGTAACCCCGCTATTCAAGAAAGGAGGGAAGAGAGAAAACAGGGAACTACAGGCTGGTTAGCGTGACATCAGTTGTCAGGAAAAATGCTGGAATCCATTATTAAGGAAGTGGTAACAGGGCACTTAGAAAATCATAATATGATTAGGCAGAGTCAACCTGGTTTCATGAAAGGGAAATCATGTTTAACATATTTAGAGTTTTTTGAGGATGTAACTAGCAGGATAGATAAAGGGGAACCAGTATATTTGGATTTCCAAAATGCATTCGATAAGGTGCCACATAAAACGTAGCTATGCAAGATAAGGGCTCATGGGCTTGGGGTAATATATTAGCATGGATAGAGGATTGGTTAATGGACAGAAAACAGAGAGTCGGGATAAACGGGTCATTTTCCCGTTGGCAGGCTGTAACTAGTGGGGTGCCGCAAGGATCAGTGCTTGGGCCTCAGCTATTTACAATCTATATTAATGACTTAGATGAAGGGACGGAGTGCAATGTATCCAAATTTGCTGACGATACAGAGCTAGGTGGGAAAGAAGCTGTGAGGAGAACACAAAGAGCCTACAAAGGGATATAGTCAGGTTAAGTGAGTGGGCAATAAGGTGGCAGATGGAGTATAATGTGGGGAAATGAGAAGTTATTCACTTTGGTAGGAAGAATAGAAAAACACTTTTTTAAATGGTGAGAAACTCTTAAATGTTGGTGTTCAGAGAGATTTAGGTGTCCTCGTACAGGAAACACAGAAAGTTAGCATGCAGGTACAGCAAGCAATTAGGAAGGCAAATGGCATGTTGGCCTTTATTGCAAGGGGGTTGGAGTATAAGAGTAAGGAAGTCTTGCTACAATTGTACGGGGCCTTGGTGAGACCACACCTGGAGTACTGTGTACAGTTTTGGTCTCCTTATCTAAGAAAGGAAAAACATGCCTTACAGGCGGTGCAACGAAGGTTCACAAATTGATCCCTGGGTTGAGAGGGTTATCCTATGAAGAGTGACTGAGCAGATTGGGCATATACTCTCTGGAGTTTAGAAGAATGAGAGGTGATCTCATTGAAACATGTAAGATTCTGAGGGGGATTGACAGGGTAGATGCTGAGAGGTTGTTTCTCCTGGCTGGAGAGTCTAGAACTGGGGGCATAGTCTCAGGATAAGGGGTCGGCCATTTAAGACTGAGATGAGGAGGAATTTCTTCACTCAGAAGGTTGTGAATCTTTGGAATTCTCTACCCCAAAGGGTTGTGGATACTGAGTCGTTGAGTATATTCAAGGTTGAGATAGATAGATTTTTGGACTCTAGGGGAATCAAGGGATATGGAGATCGGGCGGGAAAGTGGAGTTGAGGTCGAAGATCAGCCATGATCTTATTGAATGGTGGAGCAGGCTCGAAGGGCCGTATGGCCTACTCCTGCTCCTAATTCTTATGATCTTATGAAAAGCTGCCCAGAGAGCTTAGGCAATTTGTTCCATTGTTCACAACCTTTTGTTCACAGTCATTAAATGTGCCAAACATGCAGGGCACACTTTTCTTGAAGGTTGCAGCCGCAATACAGCAAACGGGTGCTGAGGCATCCAATGAATAGGTAGCTTTGCTCTCCCAAGAACCATCCACCCAATGTTTCCTCTTCAAAGAATGTGGGTACCACGGACTGGGAAAATAAGTAAAGAAAGAACTTGCATTTACATAGTGCCTTTCACGACATCAGGGCATCCCAAAGTGCTTTACAGCCAATTAAGTACTTTTGAAGTGTGGTCACTTCTGATGTAGAAAACGCAGCAGCCAATTTGCGTACAGCAAGGGCCCACAAGCAGTAATGAGGTAACTAATGACCAGATAATCAGTTTTAGTGCACAAGTGGTTAAGCTACACGGGTCTCTTTTCTGTTATAATCCCCCCCGCCCGTCTGCAACTTTCCCAAATGGAGAATTTTGACAACTTTTGAAAAGCAGCTTAAAGAAACCCAAGATAAGGAGAACTGTCTTATTTCCATGTTTGTTTATTTTGGCTCGTGTCCTGCTTTGAAGTGATTTTTAAACTGTGTGAATTTGGCACTGAGTTTCACAGGTGTCGCTTGTTGCATCTAAATGTCTCTCGATTAACAGCAAATTGCCAGCAATTTAGTTGCCAACCACTGAGCTGTAATTTTAAACACAAATTTCAATTGTTTGGATTGCTTCTTACACCTAGGAAAATGAGCTGTCTGCACAACTGAAACCCGCATGTATTCAGGGATGTCTTAACTTGATCAAGGTCTGGCTGCATTGCACCCATTGTTAGAATCATAGGAATTTATGGCACAGAAGCAGGCCATTCGGCCCATCTTGTCCGTGCTGGCCGACAAAGAGCTATCCAGCCTAATCCCACTTTCCAGCTCTTGGTCCGTAGCCCTGTAGGTTGCAGCACTTCAAGTGCATATCCAAGTACTTTTTAAATGTGATGAGGGTTTCTGCCTCTACCACCCTTTCAGGCAGTGAGTTCCAGACCCCCACCACCCTCTGGGTGAAAAAAATTCTCCTCAACTCCTCTCTAAACCTCCTACCAATTACTTTAAATCTATGCCCTCTGGTTATTGACCTCTCTGCTAAGGGAAATAGGTCCTTCCTATCCACTCTATCTAGGCCCCTCATAATTTTATACATCTCAGTTAGGTCTCCGCTCAGCCTCCTCTGTTCCAAGGAAAACAACCCCAGCCTATCCAATCTTTCCTTATAGCTAAAATTCCCTAGCCCAGGCAACATTCTCGTAAATCTCCTCTGCACCCTCTCTAATGCAATCACATCCTTCCTGTGATGTGGTGACCAGAACTGCACACAGTACTCTAGCTGCGGCTTAACTAGTGTTTTATACAGTTCAAGCATAACCTCCCTGCTCTTGTATCCTATGCCTCGGCTAATAAAGGAAAGTATCCCGTATGCCTTCTTAACCACCTTATCTTCCTGTCCTGCTACCTTCAGGGATCTGTGGACATACACTACAAGGTCCCTCTGATCCTCTGCACTTCTCCATGTCCTACCATTTATTATGGTATTGTGTATTCCCTTGCCTTGTTAGCCCTCCCCAAATGAATTACCTCACACTTCTCCGGATTGAATTCCATTTTCCACTGTTCTGCCCACCTGACCAGTCCATTGATATCTTCCTGCAGCCTACAGCTTTATCTTCATTATCAACCACCTGGCCAATTTTTGTATCATCTGCAAACTCCTTAATCATAATTCCTATATTCAAGTCCAAATCATTGATATATACCACAAAAAGCAAAGGACCCAGTACTGAGCCCTGCGGAACCCCACTGGAAGCAGCCTTCCAGTCACAAAAACACCCTTCAACCATTATCCTTTGTTTCCTACCTCTGAGCCAATTTTGAATCCAACTTGCCACTTTGCCTTGGATCCCATGGGCTTTTACTTTCGTGACCAGTCTGCCATGCGGGACCTTATCAAAAGTCTTGCTAAAATCTATATAGACTACATCAAACGCACTACCCTTGTTACCTCCTCAAAAAATTCAATCAAGTTAGTCAGCCATGACCTTCTCTTAACAAATCCATGCTGACTGTCCCTGATTAATCCGTGTCTTTCTAAATGAAGATTTATCCTGTCCATCAGAATTTTTTCCAATAATTTTCCCACCACCGAGGTTAGGCTGACTGGCCTGTAATTACTCGGTCTATCCCTTTCTCCCTTTTTAAACAACAATACAATGTTAGCAGTCCTCCGGCACCACACCTGTAGCCAAAGAGGATTGGAAAATGATGGTCAGAGCCTCTGCTATTTCCTCTCTTACTTCTCTTAACAGTCTGGGATACATTTCATCCGGGCCTGGGGATTTATCCACTTTCAAAGATGCTAAACCCCTTAATACTTCCTCTTTCACTATGTTTATTTCATCTAATATTTCACACTCCTCCTCCCTGATTGCAATGTCTGCATCACTCTTTTGTGAAAACAGACGCAAATTATTCATTAAGAACCATACCCATGTCTTCCGCCTCCACACACAGGTTACCTTTATGGCCCCGAAGAGGCCCTACTCTTACTTTAGTTATCCTCTTGCTCTTAATGTATTTATAAAACATCTTTGGGTTTTCCTTGATTTTACTTGCCAGTATTTTTTCATGCCCTCTCTTTGCTTTCCTAATTTCCTTTTTAATTTCACCCCTGCACTTTCTATACTCCTCTAGGGTTTCTGTAGTATTGAGCCCTCGGTATCTGTCATAAGCTTCCCTTTTTTTCTTTATCCTACCCTGTATGCCCCTTGACATCCAGGGAGCTCTAGATTTGTTAGTCCCATCCTTTTTCTTTCAGGGAACATACTTGCTCTGAACCCTCACTATCTCCTCCTTGAATGCCTCCCACTGCTCTGACACTGATTTACCTTCAAGTTTCTGTCTCCAGTCGACTTTGGCTAAATCACATCTTAGCTTAGTAAAATTAGCTTTTCCCCAATTGTGAACTTTTATTCCTGGTCTATCCTTGTCCTTTTCCATAACTACCCTAAATCTAACTGAATTATGATCACTACCACCAAAATGCTCTCCACCTGCCCAGCTTCATTCCCTAAAACTAGGTCCGGACCCGCCCCCTCTGCTACTACATGCTCCATGAAGCTCAGGCTCTTGAACTTGGTGAAATTGTTGTAAAGGTGGATCGTACACAACTGTACATTGCTGTCAGCCCAGGATCAAGTCTTTAGACTGCAACACATCAGTAGTGTGTGTATGGGAAGGGATTACTGATTGTAACACAGCAATAATACAGCCTGTAACATGTCAATACCATGTGTCTAGGAGTACATTACAACCTATAACACAGCAATAGCATGTAAGTGGGAGCATGTTATATCCTGTAACATGGCAAGAGCATGTGTCTCGGAGAATATTACAGCCTGTAACATAGCAATAGCATGTGGCTGGAAGCATAGTACAACCACACAGAGTAGATTTTTTTTTAATTCACGTAATTTAATGCCACTGGTAACCCATTTTTTTTAAACAGGATATTGTAATGCCATCAGAAAATCTAGGCTGCTGTGCACAAAGCTGTCACCTGTTCCTGGTTGGATGATAATGATGTCAACCAGACACGGATAGGTTGAAACCTGTATGTGTGCTAAACATTGATTTACTCGTCAACATTAATATCTTGTGTGCACCATTTTAACAAAGTTGTTAGTTTATTTAAAATTGGCAAGTTATTTAAAACAAGCTGTTTTAAGCAGGTTAAAGACTGTTAAAATAGGAATTTCATGAAAATGTGTTACCCAATACACTAAAAATAGCACACAGTGGAATTGCAATCCCTTACGATGCTGAGAGGAGTTTAAAACAAACGTTTTTGTGTAATGTTTATAGTACCCAGTATTCCTTTCTGTTTGTCACTTGGCTCCCCCTTTTCCATTTTGAGTTTGTATTTTCCATTGCAGCCGCTCATTTACTAACTGCTGATATTGTAGCTGCGAGTGTCGTCATTTAGTATTTCAATAACATTCACAGATTTAATAAGATGGAAAATGTGCTGATTTGAAGGGTAGCATAAGGCACTTGGGGGTAAAAATTGAGTCGCGCCCCATTTGGGGCGCTAACCTCGCCGGGGCGCGACTTTTAGCGCCCCGAAAAAATTAGCGGCCCCGCGCCGGAACTTCAGTGGTTGCGCCCCAAGAGGGAAGCGGGGTGCAACTGGAAGCAGCCCGCATCCCTCTTGGGGCGCTGCGAGTGAATATCCTGGCGCTACGTGCCGCAGTATTGCAGGCCTTCCTCCCCTTCTTAAAGGGGAGGGACCCTGCGCAGCGCGAACCGGGGCCCAGCTGGGCCCCCAGGGATCGGGAGTGCCGGCAAAAGAGCCCGGCACTCAAGAGAAGTGCCGGGCTCTTGGAGCGCAGCCGGCACTTCACGGTGGGGGGGCTTCACGGGGGCCGGGGGCAGGTGCTGGCAGGCGGCCAGCAACAAAAATGGCCGCCTGCCACCTCCGCTTTAAATATCGCCGCCCCGGCCGCACGTACGCCTCCCTGAACCCGTCGGACATAGCGTCTGGCGGTAAATCAGGGGGCGCGACTGAAGATCACGGCCGGGGCGCGAGCGGGGTGCTGCGCACGGCGATGACGTCATCGCCGGCGGTGCAGCGCCACAGGGCGCTACCGGCTGCCGCCGCCGCTAACCTCCCACTAAATTTTTCGGGAGGCGTGGGCGGCGCTGCGCCCGGGCGTTAGCTGCTTTACGCCCCATTAGCGCCCTCTTAAGGCGCTAACGGGAGGCGCAAGCAGCTGAATTTTTCCCCCTTGGTGTTCAGAAAACTGAACGATTGGGCCAAATAAGGAGGAGGGCCCTAAAGTTCCGCGTGATCTTCCCCCCACAGCGCCGCAGGAGGCCATCGGATCCCCCAAGCAGACAGCGTGAGTGGCTGAAAATGGGCGTTCCTGCCATTTTTCTGGGGTTACGGCAGGAGATCAATAAAATCTGAGCAGAATTACAGGGACCCGTGTTTTCGAAGGATGATCTGCTTGATGCACTTGTTTTATTTTCCCTTGCTGCAGTATTCAGTGATATGCAAATGAGAATATTTAAGAGCTGCATTCAGTTACAGTGACGGCATTTATTTCTTTTTGTGCAGATGAGAACCTTCTTCACGCAGTAAAGAACAACGACTTGCAGCGGGTAAGTCGCATCCTCGATAAAAAGCTTGTTGTGTTTTATAACCGCAAAGTATCACTGCTATTTAATGAGCTTAACGTTATGACTGATCACAACAATAATGAACACAGTCCCATAGGTCTAGGCCAGCTACTTGAGGTCCTGATTATGCAGCCTTGATCTGTACCACATTTCCGTGGTCCATCATCAACAATAACTTGCATTTATTTAGCGCCTTTAACATATTAAAACGTCCCACGGTAGCTTCAGGGGAGCATTATCAGACAAAACTTGACACCGAGCCATATAAGGAGACATTAGAACAGCTTGGTTACAGAGGTATGTTTTAAGGAGCATCTTAAAGGAGGAGAGAGAGGCGAAGAGGTTTAGAGAGGGAATTCCAGAGCTTAGGGGCCTAGGCAGCTGAAGGCACGGCCGCCAATGGTGGGACAAAGGAAATTGGGGATGGTCAAGAGGCCAGAATTGGAGGAACGCAGACTTCTAGGAGGGTTGTAGAGCTGGAGGAGGTTACAGAGAGAGGTTTCGACTTCCTGCCCGGCGGAGAGCAATTCGAAACACTCAGATGGAACTTCAAGGTTCTGCCGTTCTTTACTAACAAAAGTTCTTTGTGGCTTCACGGGAAAACATCTGTTTGACTCCTGCGATTAAATTAACCTAGCAATTGATTTTGGCTACGATGGTGTCTGTAACATTCTGAGTTGCCTGTGCTACTTTCATTCCCCTAAAAAAAAATGCAACTAATGTCAGGGCCGAGTCTTTCATTTATTATCCTCCAGATGTAATATTTGCAAACAATTTTTTGTGTGAACAAGTACATTATATAATAGAAAGTAATTATTTATCTTCACAAAGTACAGGGGACAAAAAAGAGTATTTTGACCCATAGAGTCACCTCCTTCCAGCAGACCAGACACAGTTTGTACTGTCGTGGACACTCCTGGCTTGTTAAGTCTCCCGAGGGAGGCGAATTACAGCAAGTAACATTTAGAAGAAAGCTCCAGAATACTTGTCTGACTGGGAGATAGCTCAACCTCAGGAAATGGTAGTAGCAGCTCTTAAATATTCTCATTTGCATATCACGAATAATAATAAGCATATAAACGTCATTATTTATACAGCCCTTTAAAAACTCTCTCCTCTAAAATGTGACAATTACATCAACGCTGATTTCTTTTAACGCCACCATTTAAAAGAAAACACTACTAGGTTTTTTTACATAGAATTTACAGCACAGAAACAGGCCATTCGGCCCAACTGGTCCGTGCCGGTGTTTATGCTCCACATGAGCCTCCTCCCACCCTACTTCATCTAACCCTTTTCTGTATAAAAAAAAAAGTCATTTTTTTCCACAATAAAATCTAATTTCATTTCACATTTGTAAGCATGACAGACTAAAACAACAAGGTCTGGGGGGATACCTGTTGTAAGTGTCTTGAGCAAGTTAGAAAACACATCAGGAAGGTGTTCCCATTTGAAAAAAAAGATTTGCATTTACACGAGGCGAATTAGAGGGAAGCTTGCACAAGGACTCTTGTGGAATAGAAAAGGTTAAGTTGGAGCAATATTTCAAATTAAACCATAAATAGAGAATTAGAGGACCTGGATATAAACTGGTAAAAGGCAAGATCAGGAATGGAGTCAGAAAACACTTAATGGCCCTTTCCATTCCTACAACAGTGCCTACACTTCAATGGTCTTTTGGGAAGCTAGTGAAGGCAAAAAACTCTGGAATCGTTTAAGAGGCAGTTAACTGCTGCGAGGAGGGAAACTTTAGGTTTCTATGGAGAGATAAGCTAAATAGGGTGAAAGGCCCTTTCCATTCCTACAACAGTGCCTACACTTCAAAAATACTTCATTGGCCGAAAAGCACTTTGGGACGTCCTGAGGCCATGAACAGCACTATATAAATGCAATTTATTTCTTTTACTAATCTTTGTGTTGTTCATGATACTTAAGTTTATATTTTTTTAAATGTCATGAATTTTAAAACGTGATTCTAATGTCAAGAGGTCCTCATGGGTGAACCCATTTTATTTACTGATAATTTTTTCCCATTCTGTTAAAATTCTCACTGGGTTATCTCCATTTTATAAAGAAAGATAGGCTTCCATTTATGTAAGTGCTTTATCACGTCTCTCCAAAAATGCTTTGCATAATTGAAGTGCAGTGACTGCAGTGACCATTTTGCATGGAAGAAGATTCCACAAACGGCAATGAGATTAATTAACCAGCTAATCTGGGATAAGGGGGTGTTGGTTGAGGGAGGAATGTTGGGCAGGACACCAGCTGAACACCCCTGCTCTTCTTCGAATCGTACTGTGGGTTCTTTAACATCCACCTAAACCACTGGAATGGGCAGCCGAGACCTTAGTTTAATATCTCATCTAAAGCACGGTATTGCCGAATTTACAGCACTCCCTCAGTACTGCACTGAAGTGTTGCCCGTGATGATGTGCTCAGGGATGGGGCTTGATTGGGGAAGAGGCAACAGTGCTACCAACAGAGGCTGTAATACAGCCAACGATAAAGGCTATGGAGAAGAATCTTGACAATTTTGAGATTAGAGAGGTGATTGAGCAATATGGTGGCCTCATCTTGGGTGCATAGCCCACGATGTTCCAACTATTATAGTTAATGGATGGAAAATCGCGGGCTGCATGCCTGAAATTTCCTGAGATGTGCTCCATGGGTGCGGCACAGTGCTGGGAACACTGGATCGTGGGAGCCTGCTCCTCAGATATCTTCGCAAGCTACTCGGGGTCAGCTGATCAGATGAAAGCGTTGAGCAGGAATAGTCACAAAGAGAAAAAGTAGCTGTCCATGAGCCAGCTTGAGGATCAGAAGCACCTTCTTTGACTCAGCCATGCACGCAGGATGCCAGGACTGCAGAATATCGTGCCAAGCACTGAAATGACTGGCGAATGGAAAAGGAAAGGGATGAAGGTTCAGTATAACCTAGCGACGTACTGTGGGGAAAAAAACCTCGAAACTCATAACCTGGAAGAGGCACAGAACCAAACCCAAAGACAGGGGCAGACGGAAGAGATTGAGACTGGTGGCAGTTCTACGTCCCAAGGAATCGATTGATGGACTGCATAGAATGTCACTGAACTAAACTCCTTCAGAGGGTTGTGAATCTTTGGAATTCTCTGCCCCAGAGGGCTGTGAATGCTGAGTCTTTGAATGTATTCAAGGTTGAGATAGATAGATTTTTGGACTCTTGGGGAATCAAGGGATATGGAGATCGGGAAAGTGGAGTTGAGGTCGATGATCAGCCATGATCTTATTGGATGGCGGAGCTCGAGGGGCCGTATGGCCTACTCCTGCTCCTATTTCTTATGTTCCTCCCGTTCACTGTTATTGTGTAAAATCCATTGTATAAAGGCCCATCTAGTTCCAATGGACTAAACCCCCTTTGCACTGTAGAGAATGTCAGAACCACACTGTATATATTTTATTTTTACAGTTACGGGAGTTGCAGAAATCGGGCGCTGATCTAATGGTGCGAGATTCTGTGGGCCGGACCCTACTGTATCACGCTGTCAATGTGGGAAGCAAAGAGATTGTGAAGTACATCCTTGACAATGGTAAGCGGCTGACCAACTGCAAGGCGATCTTGACTGTTAAAATTTGTTTTGCCACGTACCTCTTAGACTGACCCACTTTCCTATTGGAATTTCACTTTGCAAAACCCTCCTACTCCCACTGCTGCAAATTGTGAATGTCATATTCTCACCATCAGCTGATTTTTTATTTAGTTATCAGAGTTAAATCATCATCACTTTGTATTACGCATTCTTCATTCTTTCCTTAATCGCTTAGCAGAAACATGGACAGTTCATTTGACACCCGTCAGCTTCACAATGCACTGGGGAACCATGCATCGTGAAAAACACGTGAACATAGGAACTGCTAGATGAAAAAAGACCACGGTCCATCTAATTCGCCTTCTACTATCCTGGTAGTCACATGATACAAGATAATGGAGTTGATGACTAATCATAGCAATCAATCTCTTATCAATGGGCAACATGGTGGCATAGTGGTTAGCACTGTTGCCTCACAGTGCCAGGGACCTGGGTTCGAATCCGGCCTCGGGTGACTGTCTGTGTGGAGTTTGCACATTCTCCCCGTGTCTGCGTGGGTTTCCTCCAGGTGCTCCGGTTTCCTCCCACAGTCCAAAGATGTGCGGGTTAGGTTGATTTGGCTATGATAAATTGACCCTTAGTGTTAGGGGGATTGGTTACGGGGATAGGGTGGGATATGTGTCGGTGCAGGCTCGATGGGCCGAAATGGCCTCTATCTGCACTGTGGGGATTCTGTGATTCTGTGAATGAGTCTACAACAGACCCAGACATGAGGCGAGGAAAACCCCAGTGGTGGAGAGCTTTGGGAACCATAGGTCCAAAGTCACTCATTCCTCTCAAGCATCCTACGCTTACCACATGTCATGTTTCAAACTACTCATATAGTGAGGAAGAAAGCTGTAGACTGCAGGAAGATATCAATGAACTGGTCAAGTGGACAGATAAGTGGCAAATAGAATTCAATCCAGACAAGTGTGAGGTAATGCATTTGGGGAGGACTAACAAGGCAAGGGAATACACAATAAATGGTAGGATACTGAGAAGTGTAGAGGAACAGAGGGACCTTGGAGTGCATGTCCACAGATCCCTGAAGGTAGCAGGACAGGTAAATAAGTTGGTTAAGAAGGCATACAGGATACTTGCCTTTATTAGCCGAGGCATAGAATACAAGAGCAGGGAGGTTATGCTTGAACTGCATAAAACACTAGTTAGGCCACAGCTAGAATACTGCGTGCAGTTCTGGTCACCAAATTACAGGAAATATGTGATTGCAATAGAGAGGGTATAGAGGCGATTTACGAGGATGCTGCCAGGACTGGAGAATTTTAACTATGAGGAAAGATTGGATAGGCTGGGGTTGTTTTCTTTGGAATAGAGGAGGCTGAGGGGAGACTTAATTGAGGTGTATAAAATTATGAGGGGCCCAGATAGAGTGCATAAGAAGGACCTATTTCCCTTAGCAGAGAGGTCAATAAGGGGGCATAGATTTAAAGTAATAGCAGGATTAGAGGGGAGTTGAGAAGAATTTTTTTCACCCAGAGGGTGGTGGGGGCCTGGAACTCACTGCCTGAAAGGGTGGTAGAGACTGAAACCCTCATCGCATTTAAAAAGTACTTGGATATGCACTTGAAGTGCCGTAACCTACAGGGCTCCGGACCAAGAGCTGGAAAGAGGGATTAGGCTGGATAGTGCTTTATCAGCCAGCACAGACACGATGGGCAAAATGACCTCCTTCTGTGCTGTAAATTTCTATGATTCTATATACTGTATCCCAAAATGTTATTTTCTGCAAGCAGTGTTCTCCACATTGAATCTCTAAGAGGCTGAGAGGTGTCATTTAAAAGACGAGTATCTGCACTAATTACACTGAGGGCAGATCAGCTTAATCAAGGCCATTGCCGTGGGGTCCTGTGAGGCTGGGTTGCCTGATGAGGCTCCACATATGGATGTATGGAGGGATACAATGGAGCTTTCAATTGGGCCGCGTTCATGTGTCCCTTTAGTGATATTTAACCTTTTCTCTCTTTCCCCCCCAGCCTCTCCAGAGATACTGGACCTAACAGAGAAGGAGAAGTAAGTTTTGACCCTTTGTTTTCTGCAAAACAGGAGAGCTTTTAACCTTGGTGTTGAAATTAATTGCTTGATATATTTGTGATTAAATGCAGGAGTTTAAGGACTCAGTTTGAGGCAGTAATGGGCATTCCATCATAAACAGTAGGACACAGTGCTACTATCATCACTCCCAAACAATACGTGCTGCAGTTGGTTGGGGGCTGCAGTTCACGAGCAGATAGAGATACAGGCCGAGAAATGTGATTACGCCCAAGGGTTCAATCTGGTGGCCGACTAATTCCATGCTGGAGGTGCGCCGCCCACCATATTGGATCGGGCTCCTATGGTGCGCGGCCGATCTATGAAAAATGCTCGTTATAATATTTAAATAAAGATCCTATACTCATTGTCGGCCCTTTTGTGAAATTGGGCTGCCCCAGCACCTGACTTGCCACGTGATAAACTCCCCCAGCATATCAAGGCACTAATAGGCAGCAAGGATCCTGTAGCTATTTAAAGGGTTCATCCACGCCATACAGGTTAATTGCTGGTTCGAGGTCTTTTTTGGACCTTTCCTGCATTGGCGTCCTGTCCCCCTGCAATAGCTCCTGCACACTTGTGGTGTCTTATACATCACCGATTTCCTTTGCCCCACCATTGGCGGGCGTGCCTTCAGCAGCCTAGGTCCTAAGCTCTGGATATACCTCCCTAAACCTCTCTGTCTCTACCACTTTCTCCTCCTTTAAGACGCTCCTTGAAACATATCTCTGTGACCAAGGGTCACCTGTCCTAATCTCCTTATGTTGCTCGGTGTCACATTTTGTTTGATTACGCTCCTGTGAAGGTGCGCAGCCAATGAATAGCACAGGTAGCGCCGGCTGCACGCCTGACTCATTATAATGAGCTGGCATCACCATCTTCACGTGGTTCCTATGGCCACATGAACAGGTGGGTGCAGCATGCGCCCCGCCCCCCACCCTCGCGTACCCGTTTTCATTTTCAGGCACGAGCGAATTTCTAGGCCATAGCATTTAAATATATTGCTGCTGTCTCCTTTACTTTACAATGCTGCCCCAAAGTTGATTTTGAAAAAGAAGCTATTTAACCAACTGATGCTGATGGTTGTCTGACACATTGGGACACTAATATACTGTACCAGAGCAGTGGGAGACACTGGTTTGTTCCCCTATACTGCTGAGTTGTTGATAATCAGCTCTCCTGTTACAGGGAGATGCTGACCAGAGGCCAGGTGGATGGGGTCAGAATTGTAACCATGGTTACCCCTTAGTTGCTAATCATGTACCTTCCAAAAGCTGGCTCAGAGCAGCGTTGGCGAAAGCCTCAGAGCCACTCTGCAGGCCTCCCTCTCAGGCTGGCCCCAGGGAAACTGAGCGACCGGGAAGGGGAATGAGGGATTAATACCTCCAGAGGAAAATAATGAGCCAAAATTCTGTTGAATGTGTAAGAGTCCAGCTTTACTGCTGCAGCCTACATTTATAACTGGGATAATGGCAAAGTGCTCTGTTGGGAGAAATCGCTCTGTGGAGCCTCAGACTCCGAAGTATAAAGTCAGACATATGATTTCTATTTACAGCGGTGAGACTGTCCTACACAAAGCTGCTGCACTCCGACATCGAACCATATGCCACTTTCTTGTGGAAGCTGGGGCATCCTTAATGAAAACGGATTTGCAGGTAATGCTCAATCACCTCTCTGTTTAGTAATGACTGCGAATTCACTCCAAGTGAAATGGTGACTGCAAAGTGTCTGGTTTGAATGGCCCAACTCCCCATGCACTAGTCCATCTGTAACTATAAAATATGTATCAAGGTAGAAAAACAAACACCTGATCCTAGTTATGTAATAACTGTGTGCTGTGCTCCGATTCCTGCTGCCACCCCCTCCCCACGCTTCAGATGCCTATATTACTACAGAATCTTGCTTTTTGCCCCTCAATTTTTTTTCTTTGTTCATTCTCGAGACGTGGGCATCGCTAGCAAGGCCAGCATTTATTGCCCACCTTCCTTCCTTCTATGGTTCACAACAACACGCTTCAAGACACTTGATGGTGGAGTATTCAGAACAACTTTATTCATATACACAGCATAGGTGATCAATCTAACTGTATACAGACTGTAGCACTTTGGTTTCTCTATCTTTCGAGCCCTCCAAATAACTGCTGAAAACCATGTTCCTTTATACACCTTAGTTTGCCTACACGAAAGGTACACGTCACAGACAAGACCTCATGATGTATCTGTTCCTGAATCCTTTGAAGTCTATTCACCTAAACAGTCACGGTTGTTTACTTCAAAGATACTTCTCTCAAACAAGACTTCTTGACCTAACTGCTCTTGAATCCTTTGAGGAGTAGTTTTATTGACAGCTTATCTACCTAAACATTCCTCTATACTATAGTTAATGGACCCCGGCCTCTACCTCTGTTTATTACACTAGCCACTAAAGATGTACTTTAATCACCCATGGTTGATGTCGTCCCAGTCACTTATTTCCTTGCACAAGAATTTCTTGTAGATAATACAATACAGCAGAAAGCAGAAGTTAAGCCATACTTTCTTCTCATGGACCCTGCTGCTATCCCATATTAGAAAGCCTTTTGCTGTAAGGTACAAGGAGGTTCGATTATTAACTCTTAACTCTCCAACATACAACTCTCTGGGATGTCCAACAGTCCCTACCCATGATCCTCCACCTGACCGAGCTCCTGATCTCAAGCTATGCCATCACAGAGGGGCATGGACCAATAGCAGGGGCAAAAACCAGAGGGAGGTTAACTCTAGGCTGCTTTATTGGGGCTGGGACCAGGTTGGTCCCTTTGTACAGATGGTGTGAGAGTTGGCAAAGTACCACTGCACGATGAAACCTAATAAAAATAAGGTGAACATATCATGGAATGAAGCATTTCACCCATAAAAAAGCCAGTGAAAGTGGCGTGCTGCAATGAGCTCTTGATTGAGCCTTCCTGAACTTCAGGAATAAACGGTTAATCATTTTGCTTGCTATACTGCTTGGATTCCTGATTTTTTTTTCCCCCTTCAGTGCTTGCTGCTGACTACTGTTTCCCCCTAATTAATCAGCTGTTTTATATGGTGAGTTTTCGCCTGAGGCAGCCCATTTGCTTTCAATGCCTCTCCCTACCCTGACACTGGCCCTGTGAAAATAAATGTGCCTCACATAATCCCACTGTAAACAAAAGCCAGGATATAATGAAACTGCAGTGTACATGCCAACCTTGGCTGCTAGTTGCTCTGCGTTGATGTTTGTACTCTGATCATAGTGCTGCTCTGGATCCATTTTCATTAGGGATGAGTTTCGCAGTCAGATCTGAATCCAAATTATTCCGATTTTGGCCATTATCAAACTTTTTGTTTTGTTTGTTTTCCGAGTTTTCCGAATTAGTCTAGAGCGGATCAGTTCAGATTTCGGCTACTCGCCACCAGCTGCTGGGAAAGATAAAAATCCCAGCGGAGGCTGTAAAACAAAACGATTGGCTTAGGAATGCAAATTCCGATTTATGGAGACCCAAACAGCAGTGTTATTCGTGTGACGCTTGGCTTGGAATTCACTCGTTCCCTACCTCACCCGCTGAGGCACTGACTCACCTGTGCTGTCTCCGGGAGGAGGTCAGGCATTTCCCCACAAGGAAGGAGGGAAGATTAAAGGGGCGACTCATCCCAGGGGCACACTCCGATACCCTAATGTTCGTTCTCCGTACAGGCATGTAAGCACAGCACCCACTTTTTTTTCGCCCATGTCAAAAAATGTTTTTAACTGTCACACCATGCTTCAGTTATCAGGTCAGGTGACCTGCTCCCAGTCTTCTGCTGGTTCTACTCTTTAGGCAGCTACTGGGAGGATGTATATGAGAGCAGGCCTGGGGTGAACCTCTATGTATTTTTGTCTGACTCTGTCCATCTTCGTCTTGACTGTCTGTCTGTCTCTCTTTCTCTTGTCTATCTTTCCCTTTTTATCGCAAACCAGGCAGCTTAGACTTGATGTTTCCTCTTCCTCCTGGAAGCTCAGACTAACATTCGAAACTCCATGAGGCGTGAGTCTGTGTTTTACTGCTCCACAGCTCATTGGACCACCAACGCAGGTGTCCACGGGAAAGAAGGGCTTTGTGAACTGTCACTCTTAGTACTAGCATAGAGGTATATTGTGCTATTAACACTGAATGGCCCCAGTTGGGATGGGGGTACAGGGGGCAGAATCAGCTGCCCACATGATTTGCAGTGCGTGACAACTCATTTCAAATAAATGGTTGGTATTTAGATTGCAGCCTGTAATCTGGAGCTGCCGTTAATTCAGAGCAAAACCAAAGCGACAGCCCCTATATATAAAAAAAAAAGGGTTTGAAGTCTAACCTTTCATTAACAGAGCGTACAACACTGGGGAAGGTCAAGGCCTTTTTCTGTGGGAACCCAGATGTCTTTGTGCAAGACAGCTAAATTAATGTCGACGTGAATTGGGTATAAATGCTAGATGATGGGGCAAATATTGTGAGGACCATTTTGAAATTAGTTAGGAGCTGTTATTAAGGAAGAAAATTGCCAGATGGAGTTTCAAAAACAAGAGGCGAGTGAAAAAAATCCCACCATCTGGAATCTGTACTGGCCCTGTCATTAATAACCCACCAGGTGGAAACGATTGGGAGAACTGATCCTTCAGTGTCACCTCCTCATAGACACTAATCTGTATGTGGATTCCACAGGTTAGCATTCCTGAAATCTCTGCTGTCTGTGAGGTGCCTTTTTACCTGTCAGATAAGGGCAAAGTGTTATTGGGTTAAAGGTCAAACCAATTTTGATGTGTTGTGTTGGGCTTTAACGTACGGTAATCCCTTAACTCAGCAAATATCATCGCCAGCATTGTAAGAGTTAAGGCAAAGCCCACTCTTTACTTACTCACCCTGCTTCCAGCTAATGAAGGAGACATCCTGCTTCAGTATGCTGATGATAAGTGGCACTCAGTGCTATGCACTGCGCAGTCCGTCACGCAGAATTTCAGTCTTTCTTGATGTTTATCCACCCTGCCAATATGGAGTTCATTCAGACGTACCCAGAGGCTGCCATTAAATGGTAGAGCCACTCTCGCAGCATCCTGCATGTATTGTAATTAGTTCAAATGGCCGTTTGGTAGCATTGTGGTCTGTTTGTACCCTGGCCTAGCCAAAAGGCTGCTCTGCAGAACAACCCTACTTAGAAAAACAAATAGCCGAAGAGAAAACGTAGGGCATGTCTGCAGGTACAACGAAAGCCGATTGCAAACACAAAGTAACTAACCCAGGACAATGCTGTAAGAGAAGGCTAGTGGTCAAAGTGTTGCCATTGGTATCTATCAACACATAAGAGTATTCAGGAATGCTCAAAGGAAGAGGGAAACTAAGAGTCTCAACCCTTGCCTCAATAATAGTCGCAATACATACATATACAAAGTCAAACTATTCTACCCTAAACTTTTGCACTACTCTCTTGTGTTGACCTACTAACACGATGTTTTGGGCTGCCACCATACAGAACCCATGTACCCTGATCCTTAGCGATGCAGTAGCATGCCACATGTTGCCATAGCAATGGAGGCAAAACAACTCTCACCCGCACAAAGTTTACATTCTCAGCCGCATCATTGTAATATTGTAATAAGGTGCCTCCCAACCCCAGGGTGGAAAGAAAAATAAGGGGAAAATTGTCCTGGCCACTGCAGCACACCTCCTAGCTGCCAGCTCAGGGCACTGGTCTGAGAGCAGGCCCCATTGCCCATCCTCTTGATCCCAGTGAGTGCATCAGGGAGGGTGAATTTCTGACAGAAAGAACCATGAGGGTGAAATTCATCTGGGGCAGCAGTGCAAAACGGACGATAGCAAACCAGCCGCTCAGTTTACACTCCAGCTGGTTTTTCTTTTCTATTTGAAGTCAATGCTGCCGATTCGCTATTGCTCGTTTTGTGCTGTCGCTCAAGATGAATTTTACCCCCATATGTCAATGAATTTGTAATAATGAGGTTTGACTTAATGTGTGTGTGTGTACATGCATATGTGCACATGTGTGCATATGTATCATGTATGTACGTACATGTGCACATGCATATGAACGCGTGTGTGCATTCCAGTGTAAGAGGTGCTGCAGAGTTCCTTACTGGCATTAGGATATGAATTTTGGCACTTTATAAACATCATTTCTGATCCTCTTTTGTTCGGAAAAGTACTTTGTGAGGCCATCTGAAGAAAACTATTTAGAAATTTTTATTTGAATCTGATTTTTCCAAATTCTGGTTCAGCTGATCACTCCTCATTCAGGTCCACCCTTTAACTAGCTTTGTTGAGTTGCCCACAGTAACATAGAGACCTCAGTACAAGAAACACTGCTAGCAAATGTGACAAAACGCATCTAAATTATTATTGTAGGTTGTACCAAACTCTTGATGTTTGGGGTGGAGGGGGTATAGAGATGACTTTTAGCATCTGAATTCAAGTTACTTCTCCTCAATACAAAGTAGTGATTCCAGGACATGTCAGTGAGGTTAGACAGTAAAGGTGCTTTGCTTCTGTCTATCCTTCCACAATTTGCCTCACAATTAGGTGATTAAGTATCAGCTGTGGCTCACTGGTAGCACTCGCGCCTCTGAGTCAGAAGGTTGTGGGTTCAAGTCCCCTTCCAGAGACTTGAGCACAAAATCTAGGCTGACACCTCAGTCCAATACTGAACGAGTGCTGCACTGTTGGAGGTGTGCCATATTTCCGATGAGACATTAAACCGAGGCCCCGTCTGCCCTCTCATTTGAACGTAAAAGATCCCATGGGTCTATTTAGAAGAAGAGCAGGGGAGTTCTCCCTCATGTCCTGGCCAATATTTATCCCTTAACCAACATCACTTAAAAAAAACAGATAACCTGGTCATTATCTCATTGCTATTTGTGGGACCTTGTTGTGCACAGATTGGCTGCCACATTTCCCTACATTGCAACAGTGACTACATTTCATTGGCTGTACAGCATTTGGAACGTCCTGAGGTCATGAAAGGCACTCTATAAATGCAAGTTCCTTCCTTCCATTGCTCTCAGGTCTTTCTCCAACTTCCCATTCCATAACTGATTAGTAGGGTGATGCCTCCGCACGGCCCCTCCCCAGAGCACAATTTCCAGCCCCTGCCTACGGACCAATATTTCACTTTGACGTCTGACTGAAGTTGTGAACTCTGAGTCGCCAGAGCACCCACTCGTGTTAAATGACGTGAGTAGGGGGGTGCTCATACATTGATGCACTGCACCACCAGGCTGTGTAGGAATGCCCATGAAGCTTTAGTGTCATTAATCCTCGCCGTCTCATCCAATGGAGAAACAGTGGGGTGCGTCACTCCACGAGCACATTCAGAAATGCCTTCTATTGCTATAAGAATCAACACATATTGGTGGAGAACCAGTTCAGTGACTTGCAAAGCGTTAAATCCTGCACCTCTGTGTGAGAAGGCCCATTGTAGGCCCAAATTTAGCCTGGCATGGAAAATTGTAAGCATTCACCGCATTATAAGCCTCTCTTGTATGATTGCTATAGCAACCACTGGAAACTGTGAAAAATCAGTATTAAGAGACAGTAGTTAGATAAAAAGCCTGTTGAGAAAAATATGGCTCTAGTGCCAGGCCTCAGTGAAGCCTTGACTACCTTCTTTGTGGGTTCAGTACAGTCACTGTGGTGGGGGTGGGGCATAAGCACATAAGCTCTGTAGGTGCTTTGTACGATGGTAGTTTTTGCTTCCTTGCAGAGAGCCCACAGAGCTGCAGATGCCATTGTAAGTCATGGGCACACATTTTACATTTTTATTACAACCAGTCCCAAAACCAGAAACCCCAGGGGAAAAGAATAGGTGGCTGAACAGTTGTTCAGGAAGTTGTTTTCTTTTAGTGCTCATTCTCACACAATGTGTGGAGTTCACCTGCCAGTGTGAAAAGTTTCCATTTTGGGGATGGTGCGGGCGGGGAAGATCCAGCTCATTGATGTAGTCAGCCAGAGTGGGGCTCATCCTGTCCTGGAGAGATTCTCGCTTGTTAACTTTAAAGCAGACTAAAGCACTTAAAGGAAAGCAAGGGTGTTCCTCGACAGGGCGGCTGTTTCTCACCTGTCACTCATTTGTCATGAGCTAGGACAGATGAATCCGTGGGTGGCCCAGTTCAGCGGCATTTGACACAGACACTCCTAATACCTTGAGCGAAAAGAGAAAACAAAACTGTAGAAAATATCAGTAGCTTCAAAACAAAAAGCTATCTCCAGCTCCCGAGCTCTTTCACAACCAGCAAAAATAAAATAATCAGCACACGTTGAACGTTGAGTTTAAATTAGGAGGACCAATAAGTGAGTCTGCCCTAGAAATGTTAATGGAACCTTCCAGGGAACATAAATTGCCCTTTATAAAAGTAATGGTGCTATAATTATTTACTGGATTTTGGTAAACGTTTGCAGGTTACTTTCTTTGATTTTGGGACGATTTAGATGGTACTAGGATGTTGCAGAAGGTTATTGGAAGGAATTCAAGAATATTTTTAGCAATTTAAGGAAGAACTGGAAAACCACAATACGTTTATAACCTTCAGGTCTATTATTCTATATGACAAAGTAGTCATTCCACGTAATATGCAGGGTTATCCGATGTATGATCTGGGGTTTCCCCTCCAATTCATAACTGTAGCTGTGTAGGGAATGAATCGCTGAAAATTTCCGACTGTAGACTGCACAGTATGTTCAACCTATCATAGCAGCAGAAAGAGTTGCTGGAACTTTCTGTGCTATAGCGATTGTCAGTCTGAACTGGCAATTATACGGCAGTCTTAAAACTGTTTGAGGCTGGCCTGTTTTTCCCCCTCAAAAATCTCTTCAATCAAGTTAGCCTTAATGTAATATTACAAACGTGATGTGAGCTAACAACAAGGCTTGCATTTCTATGAAATTTGTTTTTTTTTAAATAAACAAGAAAATATTGCTGTTCCTTTTTAAATTCTGCCAAAACACTCGAGTTATGAGGAACTTATACTGTTTAGTTTTTAAAAAGAGATAGGATTTTTTTCACTGTTCTCTGTAAGCTAACAGTTTGGAATTTGGTTTGCTCTAGTGGGCTGTTCTGTTAGTATAGCCACCTTCACTGGCCCTCTGGGAGGGAGAAGCGTGAGGGTCATGGAGGGAGCCTAACAGATTTGAGGCTTTTTATGAGGCATGGAGCCCGTTAATGGATGTTGTCCAGCTGGCGGGGAGAATCAATTAGGAGTGGAGAGCTTGGGGAGCTGCCGTTTCACCTCGGGCACTGGGGTCACAATGACAGGAGCACAGCTCCCCCTATCTTTACAAACTCCAGCTTTTGCACCTCGCGCTGAATGCAGCTCAAGTAAAGGACATTTCACGTAAGCATAGTAGTGCATTTCCTTCCCTAAACCTCTCTGCCTCCACCTCTCTCTCCTTTGAGATGCCACTTAAAACCTACCTCTTTGACCAAGCTTTTGGTCACCTGTCCTAATATCTCCTTTGGCTCAGTGTAAATATTTTTCTGATAACGCTCCTGTGAAGTTGTTGTTGTTGATCAGAGCTAAGGGGTTAGTCATTCAATTAAAAACTGAGGTGTCTTGATCGATATTCTCCCCTGCATTGTAAGTATTTCCCCAGCATTCTAATGCTGATTTAGAATAGATGAGGAAAGTTGGTCTTCGTCGGTAGTGCACCATGGGCGAGAACGAATCGGTAGCTCCTTTTACATCCCGCCCGATTTTCTTTACCATTGACCTCAATGGAAAATAAAAAATCAGACTGGGTGTACAATGGGCTGCTGATTCACTATTGCCCATTCTAGTGCTACTAGCCAATGACTAATTTCACCCCCTTGGTATTTAAATGAAGGGATCGCTCTGTGACTGAGGCATTTGCACCTGGTACCACAGCGACTGGGGAAAGATTTGGACCAGTGCCGCTGGCTTTCTGTTCTGTATTACCGTTATGACCAATCAGGACAGTCCACAGATTCAATGTACCCCTTTTTTCCACAAACCCCAACTTGTCCAAAATTCTGCCATACGCATCCTGCCCTGCATTAAGTCCCGCTCACCCATCAGCCTGGCCCTCACTGACCAACGTCAGGTCCCAATCCCGCAATTTAAAATCCGCATCTTCATCTTTGAATTCATAGAAACATAGAAAATTCCTCCATGGCCTTGCCAATTCTATTCTCTGCAATCTTCTCCAGCCCTGTATCACCTCCCAAACTCTCCGTCCCTCTGATCCTGGCCTTTTGTATATCCACCTCTCCCTCCAACCCATCAGTAGAGGCTGACCCTTCAATCGCCTGGGTCCTACTGCCTGGAACTGCCTCCCTAATCCGCACCCCACCCGTTTCTTTCCTCCTTTGAAAATCTTCTCAAAACCCATCTCTTGGACCAAGCTTTAATTACAACCTAATCTCTCCCTCTCTGGCTCCGCATCTGTTTGCCCTATACTTGATTGTGATGTAGCTTGCGATATTCTTTACCTTAAAGGCACTATAGAAATACAAGTGGTTGTCCTTTGTGAATCAGAAACACAATTTCTCTATATTTCGGATTCTGTTTTCGGAGCAGTTTTAGCAGTGCCACAATCTGGACTACAGAACACCAGATGTAAAAGAGTCTCATTCCTCTGTCGAGAAGCAACTTCCTCCTTGGCATGTGCCAGCGCTACTCTTGAGAGTGAGGTGGAGGGGGTTGGCAACCAGTAAGTGGAAATAGCTCACTGTGCCAAGAGCAAGTGTGGGCAGTGGAGGGTGCCACTGGTTTGTAATGTCGCAGTCATAGCAAACGAAAAAAGAAAGACTTGGATTTCTGCAGCGCCTTTCATGACTTCAAGATGTCCCAAAGCTCTTGCAGCCAATTAAGGACTTTTGAAATGTAATCACTGTTGTAATGTAGGAAACATGGCACCCAATTAGGCACAATAAGCTCCCACAAACAGCAATGTGATAATGACCAGATAATTTTTTTAAATTTTGGTTAAGGGATAAATATTGGCCCAGACACCGGGGAGAACTCCCCTGCTCTTCTTCTAAATAGTGCCATGGGATCTTTTACATCCACCTGAGAGGGCAGACGGGGGTCTTGGTTTAATGTTTCATCTGAAAGACAGCACCTCTGACAATGCTGCACTCCCTCAGTACTGTATTGAAATGTCAACTTGGATTTTTGTGCTCAAGTCACTGGAGTGGGGCTTGAACCCATGATCTTCTGACTCAGAGGCGAGAGCGTTACCAACTGAGCCACGGCTGACACCATATTACAAAAGAGTCTAGTTTGTAACACCCCTGAATTGTCCTGATACTGATGAGCTGTTGTGGGAGCCATTGAGTAATATATAGGCAGAAAGTCACGGCTCCTTTCAGACCTCTCTCGAACAATATCGCCTGTTCCTCTGGTTTAGTTAGCCTGCTTTTAGCAGGTGCCCTGTAAAAAGCGAAGGTGGAACGTCGTGCTGCGGACGTGCGCCCAGTTCCTGACTTGCCTTTCTCTCTTTCTCGCACCGCTCCTTAGGGGGACACACCGAAAAACAAAGCGGAGAAGGCCATGGACCTGGAGCTGGCAGCATACCTGGAGAACCGGCAACATTACCAGATGATTCAGCGAGAAGATCAGGAGACGGCTGTGTAACGCCTGTGAGGAACTGACGGCAAACCTTCCCCCCCCCCACCCCCCCATTTCCCCCCTCCCCCAGACTGCGCATGCCCACTGCCATTTGTGACGACGTGGATCGTTGGTGACTCAACCGTCGGCCAGCCTGTGTGTGTGTGTGTGTGTGTGTGTATTTTATCCCCCCTCTCCCCCCCGGGCTACTAAAACCACAAGCTGGAGCAAGCAGAAGCCAAAACCAAAAATGGCAACATGGCGGTTACTGCTAGCAAGCAGCAGTTCGATGATGGTAACAACCTGTCAAGTTGAGCCTCACTGATGTGATGGATGGATGAATAAGGTCAACGACTTTTAATGAAGTTGGCTACTTGTGGTGATACAGCGGCACAGCATTAACTTTATGGTGTTTAAATTGCACGTTACACGGTGATACCACGTAGCCCACATATATATATCCATACCGGGATATGCCTGCTGCTGAGATGCAAGCAACTTGAGAGGTAATACAAAAGGCTCCAAAGTGAACGGTCGCTACTTTGTACAGGACGCGTGTACTATAGTACAGGCTGAAAATGTTAATCTGATTACTCTAGTTTACGGCTGCCTTTTTAAAAGAAAACTGCGTGGAAAAGTATACTTTTTTTGTGCACATTGGAACTTTTAATCGTGACGACTTTTAACGTTAACTCGAACGATGTCTGCTGCAAACTGGCTGGAGTCTGAAGGGCAGTCCGTTCAAGCTTTTGTATTGTTTACGGTTGGGGGTGGTTGCAGTCAACATCCATTCATAATCACCGGGGTGGGGGGGGGTTCCATAATGTCAAAGGAGGTTTGAGAAAGTGAGACAGAGAGATGTGTGGCAGGTGCAGATAAGTGGCTGTGTTTTCCTGACATCCAGGGCCTAACATTTCACCAGCAAGTTGATTTACTGGTGAGAGATGGAGGCAGAGAAATCCTCCTGTTGCAGACATTTAATAAGTACCCTAAGCACTGTTGATTTTATTTTTTAAATGAAACACTGCTGTTATTGTTTACTTTTACCTGGGCATTTAGAAAAAAAGACTCTTAAATCTGTAGATCAAAATTTTCGGGCAGATATTTAGACACCCGCAACCACCATACTGGGATGTGCACATGCATTTTAGTGAGAAAGCTGTCTGAATGAGTAAGGTCTGTGCAAAAAGGCTTTAGGAGGCTTTATCCCATCCATAGTTAATGAGCAAAAATTCAAACCCATGATTTAAGAGCATTTCCCAGGTTGGCATGAAGGCCTTCGGCGTGAGTATGCACAAAGGAGGATTCCTATTCATTGTGAGGTTTTTTTCTCAGTTCTCCTGCTGGGTCAGTTGATAAAAAGGTATTGGCCTGTGCAGTACTGAGTCTCACAGGTTCCATTACCAGTCTGTGCTGTTAGCTAATCAGCTGGCCAACTGAGGTGTCACAGTTGGCCTCAGACCCCCAAGCGAGGGAGGGGGATATAAAATCAGCCAGATTTTCTATTCCTGGCCCTTCAGAGAACTGTACCCACCGCCCCTTCCCTGGCAGCCATATTAAGGCATGCAACCTTATTTTAGCATCATAGGCAACGTCCAAACAAGTGGAATATTTTATTGCAGATTCCCATGTTAATGCACCAACGTGTGTACATCGGGGCTATTTTTTTTAAGTGATTTCTATGCTCTCTCATTCCGCTACACCTTTCCGATACATCCTCTTTCAAATGAGGTAATATGGGATGTTATGGCAAAGCATTTTTTTGGTGACCTTTTAAAATCCTAATTGGAACATTGACTTTTTAAGAAGCTGCCCAATTTCAAGTGTAATTTGAGCAGCCCCTGTGGCTCTAACCTATCAGAAAGCAATCACTGCACTGGGGCTAAGCAGTTAGATGGCAATCACTTTTAATGTTGAAATCCTTTTGTTAATTGGTTTTCCATATCAAGGAAAAATACAATTTTCTATTTTGCGGTCTTCGCTCGCCTTTCCTGTGTTTCCACTGAAAAGCGACACAAAATTGTAAATGGTCAAAACATGGACTTGTTGAACAGATCTGAATGGTAACTCAGATTTAGCGGAGGACTCTTAACCCCTCCACTTCCCTCTCCTCCTTTAGGACTCCTCTAAAGAACCATCTCTGAGAAGCTTTGGTCACCCCTCCTTGCCTCTGCTTCTTTAGCTCGGAGTCTATTTTGCTTTTCACACCACTGTGAATCTCCATGGAACGTTCTCCTATGTTAAAGGCACTGTATAAATAGAAAAGAAAGATTTGGAGTTCTATTGCGCCTTTCACAACCTCAGGGTGTCCCAAGGTCCCGCAAACAGCAATGTGATAATCACCAGTTAATCTGTCTTAGTGAATTTGGTTGAGGGATAAATATTGACCAGGACACCGGGGATAACCTGTCCTATTACCATCTCGTCTCGCCTTGAGCATCTCTTAATGTCCCTACTTATCACAGACCTCCCCTTTTGTTCTTTTATTCCTTCCCCCAGCCTCCCACTTGCTTTTTTATCTGTTTCATTTCCTGCTTTTTTCTCAGTTCTGACGAAGGATCTTCGATCTGAAACGTTAACTCTGTTTCTCTCTCCACGGATGTTGCCTGGCCTGCTGAGTTTTTCCAGCTTTTTCTGTTGTTATTTCAGTTTTCCAGCATCCGCAGTATTTTGCTATTGTACCGGGGATAACTGCCCTGCTCTTCTTCAGAATAGTGCCATGGGATCTTTGACATCCACCTGAGAGAGGACGGGGCCTCAGCTTAACATCTCATCAGAAAATGCAGGTGGTTGTTACTGTTGAGAATGTTAACCCTGAGGGTAGATTAAGTACTCGCTCCGAGATCAGTTGCAGGTAGTTACTTTTGAATCATGCAGGGCCCAGCCATGAAGGCCATCAGTCTCAACTTCAAAAGGGGTTCCTTAGCTGGGCAGTGTGCACTGCAGTATGGTGGAGCAGAAATGAAGAGGCTATTTAAAAATCTGATCTATATGTAACAATGCTCAACGTAGTACACTGGTACTGTGTGGTGGCACTGTATATATTATGTATAAGTAAGAACTTAAACCAACAGTGCAGGACTTCCCTTTCAAAATATCCAATCAGATAATTGGATATTTGGTTCCGAAGATTCCGTTGATTGGTTTAGATTAATATATATTTTATGACTTGACATCAAATGAACACCAAGATAATACTTTTGTAGGATAAAGGACATTATCATTGTATTGAATTATTAAGGGAAAGGGGCCATGACTTAGTGGGGGATCATTTTAACTTTTACTTCAATGGAAAGGAAAATCGCGTGGGTTATATTGCGGGCGGCCGATCCGATATCGCCGGTTTTACACTATCGCTAAAAGTTAAAATCACCCCAGAGTTTTTGCTCAGAATTAGAAAGGATTTAATAACAAAAAAAAAACAGGTTTACAGACTCTCTGACCTTACCTGGAAAACTAACACACAGCCAGGAGGAAGGGGGGAATTGAACTCTGCCACAGCATCCTGGAAGCTGTCACCCGGGACCTCCTAAATCCTACAGGGCTCTGCAGACAACGGGAAGAAAGTGAAACTCCACGCGAGTGAGTGGAGTGGAGTGGAGACAGGCTGCTCCATTCTCTCCTATCGGCTGTGTAAATAGGTTCTTTGAACAAAACAAAAGAATTCTGTCTGGTTGTAAATTTCCCAGGATAGTACAATTATTGTAATATTCCAGTGAGGTTCTCTTGACGTATCCGACAGTTTGCTGTCTCTGTGACATTTTTGTGTGTATAATTACTTAAATATGGGCCCTTTTTGTAGATTGGTATATCTTCAACCCTTGGCAGTTTTTATATTTGCATTTTGTGTGCGTGTATGTTTCAGAAACAAATGCCTTGATTTGCCTCTTGTCAAGTGAGTTGGATGCAGCCGCGTTGTTCCGACTTGAAACTGTGAACCGAGTCCCATGCTGTTCCTCACTGGCGCGCTGTGAAGCCTTCCAGTCAGCGTGCCATCCAGCACAGCATGTCGTCAGGACCAGGGCCCATATATTATAAGGGAGGGGATCGCCGCACAAGAAAATGCATTTAAGAAGGAACCTCCATGCTTTCCACTGTCCCTCAAGACAGGGTGGAAGGGAGAGGGGTTTTATTTAAGGTGTTTACTGCAGCGGTATTGGGCATTGCTCCCATAGCCTGCTGATCACACTGCACAATATTGTCACAGGAACACTTGACCCATTTGAATTAAATTCCTCCTAATCGAGGCATTAACCCAATTTAAAATGAGAGTAGCTGACAAAGGAGAATTAGACACAAGTACGTCAAACATTCGAACCATGATATTGCACAGCACCATTCCCAGGCGGATGCTAGTGAAAAAAAGGATTCAGGTAGTGTGTTTGGAATGGAGCCGAAAGGTCAGCACTGGATGTCACACTGCTTTTTGTTTTTGCAATGTGTTTTGGCTCCCTTTAAATGCTGTCTTTGATTTTCAATCTCAGACTTGCTGCCTATTGTCCCAGTATCTAAATCCATTATTCCCTCCCCGTCCCCCATCAGTCCCATCTGTGGCACGCGTTTCCACAGATTTTAACAACTTTCAGTTCATTTCTCTTGTGTAAAGTTTCCTATCTGATCAGATGCATAATGGCACAAGCAAAAGATGTACTTATTCCCAGCACTGCTAGGGTGGTGGGGGATTGACACAGTTTTGAACAGCTGGGAATTTGGGGACTCAATATAAACTGCTGGGGTTGGGGAACTAGGTGGAGCCATGTATTAGGCACTGATCTTTTAGCTCGAAGATCAAATTCAACCCGTATTAATGAGACACAAGCCTCCTCCACTGTGTATAAGGGTCCTGAGTGAAGTGAATCCAGTTCCAATGCAGGCCTACAGCTGTTCCTAATTCAGCATGAATTGGAAATCTTCTTCACAAGAGGCCATGGGATGGTTGTTATGGGGGTGGGGGAGGCGTGATCTGGAATCTCTCCCTAGTGTAAGAGGGGATAACAATTCTGAGTTGGGCTGAAGCCCATTTTTGGGGCAGAGTGCACGGGGCTTTATTCTGCATCGAGTGCTGCTATAACTGACTTGGGGGGTTCTGACACTGGGTGCTCCATTCCCTAGCACCTACTATCTCTCACTTTGATGAGCACAACAAAAAAACCCGACCTGGACCAAAGGAGATGTGAGTTCAGATCATGGTAATATTTACTGACAAAAGTGCTTGGACCTGCTAGATTTATATGTTGCATATTGATGGGGGTGATCTGCAAAACATTGACCATAACAATTTTATCCCACACCCCATGGTACTGAGGCATGCAGACCTCCTGGCCTGTGTTGAGTTAAGCTACAATTATTCTCACTGCCCCTGTACTAGGGAGCGGATATATCGGCCAGGGTTCCAACTCCTCCTCCCTAACCAGTGACCCCTACTGGTATGTGTGCATATGGGGATTTGAGGTGAGCTTGGCTGTGTCACATATCCCGCTAACACATGAACAGTGGGCACTTGGGTGATTTTTCAGAAGGCTGCAATTTTCCATGGGACAGAATCCCAGAAAAAGGAGTTGAAAAAATGTCTCCTTCTAGGCACCACCCCCGCCCCCCCCCCCCCCCCCTTCCTCCCGATAGTTATAAACCATGGGAACAAGAGAAAGGACCAAAGGACACCGGTGATGTCTCTTTATAGTAGATGGAGTGGTTTATGTCAGAATGAGGTCCCTTTGACAGGAAGCCATTATTCAGGATATGACAAAAGGTAGAACTTCTAGCCGGATTTACATGAAGTGAGGTATGGCTGTGCCATTGCTGACTTAGTGAGCAACAAGCTGGGACTTGGTATAAATGTCCTTTTATTGGGTTGCATATAAATGGATTTGATTGTATTTGCATCAGACTGGACCAATAAAAAGAAGCAAAAAGAACAAAAACGAACCAATCAATTACTGACATAACTGTTTTCTGTCAGTTCATACCGGCATAATTTTTCTGTCTATATTGAGAGTCCCTTTTAAGATTCTTTCTCTCTGATCCCTTTCCTTATCTCTCCCAACACCACAACAAGCTGCCTACTCCTAGGGCTCTGTCAACATGGGAAAATATTATGAGTGAGGCGTGATCAAATATATGTCATTTGCAACAACCTTTAAACATCTGGAGCTGTGCTTATAAGAGTGCGATACATTAAAATAGATCATGTGAGGTGGGGGAATTTCCTCAGGAGGTTCTCCCGATCGGTTGGTGTAGATTCAGCGAAAGATTTGGTTACATAGAGTTACACAGAGTCTACAGCACAAAAACAGGCCATTTGGCCCAACTGGTCTATCCCAGAATTTATATTCCTCATGAGCCTTCTCCCACCCCTCTTCATCTAACCCTATCAACATATCCTACTATTCCTTTCTCCCTCATGTGTTTATCTAGCTTCCCCTTAAATACATCAATGCTATTTGCCTCAACTACTCCTTATGGTAGCGCGTTCCACATTACCCAGAGAGTGGTAAGAAAGAAATTTCTCCTGAATTTCCGATTGGATTTATTGGTGACTAACTTAAATTTACGCAGAAAATGTGACGGTCAATCGGATTAACCCCGAGAAAATTCTTGGCACATATTTTTACACTCAGTGAGATTTATTGGGTCTGCTCCGAAGCCAGTCATACATAAATGCCAACCTAGAAGATCAACAGAAGTTGACATCACAGAATCCCCACAGTGCAGATAGAGGCCATATCCCACCCTATCCCTGTAACCCCACGTATTTAATCCCCCTAACACTAAGGGTCAATTTATCATAGCCAAATCAACCTAACCCGCACATCTTTGGACTGTGGGAGGAAACCGGAGCACCCGGAGGAAACCCACGCAGACACGGGGAGAATGTGCAAACTCCACACAGACAGTCACCCGGGGCCGGATTCGAACCCGAGTCCCTGGCGCTGTGAGGCAACAGTGCTAACCACTATGCCACCGTGTTGCCCTAGGGTAGAGTAGCATAGTGGTTATGTTACTGACTAGTAATCCAGAGGCCTGAACTAATGATACGGAGACTTCACCATCCCTAGGTACGTCCTGTCCCAATGGCAAGACAGACCCACCAGAGGTGGCAGCACAGTAGTATACAGTCAGAGGGAATGGCCTTGGGAGTCCTCAACATTGACTCCGGACCCCATGAAGTCTCATGTCATCAGGAAACCTCCTGCTGATTACCACCTACCACCCTCACTCAGCTGATGAATTATGTTGAACACCACTTGGATTAAGCACTGAACATAAGAAATAGGAGCAGGAGTAGGCCATTCGGCCCTTCGAGCCTGCTCCGCCATTCAATGAGATCATGGCTGATCTTCTGCCTCAACTCCATTCACCGGCCCTATCGCCATATCCCTTGATGCCCTTACTAGTCAGAAATCTATCGACTTCTGTTTTGAATATACCCAATGACTGAGCCTCCACAGCCCTCTGGGGTAGAGAATTCCAAAGATTCACCACCCTCTGTGTGAAGAAATTTCTTCTCATCTCAGTCCTGAATGGCCTACCCTTTATCCTGAGGCTGTGGCCCCTGGTTATAGACTCCCCAGCCAAGGGAAACATTCTCCCAGCATCCACCCTATCAAGCCCTTTAATAATTTTGTATGCTTCAATGAGATCCCCGCTCATTCTTCTGAATTCAAGAGAATACAGGCCTAGTTTACTCAATCTCTTCTCATACGACAGTCCCGCCATCCCAGGAATCAATCTCGTGAACCTTCGTTGCACTCCCTCTATGGCAAGTATATCCTTCCTTAGGTAAGGAGACCAAAATTGTACACAGTACTCCAGGTGTGGTCGCACCAAGGCCCTATATAATTGGAGTAAGACTTCTTTACTCCTGTACTCAAATCTTCTTGTAATGAAGGCCAGCATACCATTTGCCTTCCTAATGGCTTGCTGCACCTGCACATTCACTTTCAGTGACTCATGTACAAGGACACCCAGGTCCCTTTGAACATCTGCATCCCCCAATCTTTCACCATTTAGGAAATACTCTGCCTTTCTGTTTTTTGTACCAAAGTGGATAACTTCACATTTATCCACATTATATTCCATCTGCCATGTTCTCGCCCACTCACTGAGCCTGTCAAGATCCCCTTGAAGCCTCTTCATATCCTCTTCACAACTGACACTGCCACCTAGCTTTGTATCATCAGCAAATTTGGAAATGTTACATTTAGTCCCCTCATCCAAATCATTGATATAGATTGTGAATAGCTGGGGCCCAAGCACCGATCCTTGCGGTACCCCACTAGTCACAGCCTGCCATTCTGAAAACGACCTGTTTATCCCTACTCTTTGTTTTCTGTCTGTTAATCAATTCTCAATCCATGCTAGTATATTACCCCCAATTCCATGTGCCCTAACTTTGTTCACCAACCTCTTGTGTGGGACCTTATCGAAGGCCTTCTGAAAATCCAGATACACCACATCTACTGGTTCCCATTTGTCTACTCCACTAGTAACATCCTCAAAGAACTCCAATAGGTTTGTCAAACGGGATTTCCCTTTCATAAATCCATGTTGACTCTGCCCAATCTTACTATTAGTTCCTAAGTGCCCAGTTATTGCATCCATTATAATAGATTCCAGCATTTTCCCAACTACTGATGTGAGGCTAACAGGTCTGTAGTTCCCCGTTTTCTCTCTCCCTCCTTTCTTAAATAGCGGGGTTACATTTGCTATCCTCCAATCTGCAGGAACCGTTCCAGAATCTATAGAATTTTGGAAGATGACAACCAATGAGTCCACTATCCTAATGGCCACCTCTTTCAAAACCCTAGGATGTAGGTCATCCGGTCCTTGGGATTTATTGACTTTTAGTCCCATTAATTTTGCTAGTACTGTTTTTTTACTAATAGTAATTTATTTAAGTTCCTCATTCACGCCAGGGCACAGAATGTACTCTGGGTGGGGAGTTCAATGTCCATCACCAAGAGTGGCTCAGTAACACTACGACTGACCAAGCTGGTCGAGTGATGAGAGAACCAACACGAGGGGAAAAACCTACTTGACCTCGTACTCACCAATCTACCTGCCACAGATGCATCTGTCCATGACCACCGCACAGTCCTTGTGGAGACAAAGTCCCATCTTCACATTGAGGATGCCCTCCATTGCCCTCCATTCTGTGCTGTGGCACTACCACCGTGCTAAATGGGATAGATTCAGAACAGATCGAGCAGCTCAAAACTGGCATCCATGAGGTGCTGTGGGCCAACAGCAGCAGCAGAATTGTATTCTACCACAATCTAACCTCATGGCCTAACATATCCCTCACTCTACCATTACCATCAAGCCAGACGACCAACCCTGGTTCAATGAGCAGTGTAGTACAGCATGCCAGAAGCAGCATCAGGCGTACCTAAAAATGAGGTGCCAACCTGGTCAAGCTACAACACAGGACTTCATGCATGCTACACAGCAGAAGCAGCAGGCTATAGACAGAGCTAGGCGATCCCACAACCAATGGATCAGATCAAAGCTCTACAATCCTGCCACATCCATTCGTCAACGGTAGTGGACAATTAAACAACTAACGGGAGGAGGAGGTTCCACGAACATCTCCATCCTCGTCAATGGCAGAGTCCAGCACATGAGTGCAAAAGACAAGGCTGAAGCATTCACAACCATCTTCAGCCAGAAGGGCCGAGTGGATGATCGATATTGGCCTCCTGAGGTCCCCACCATCACAGATGCCAGTCTTCAGCCAGTTCGATGCACTCCACGTGATATCAAGAAATGGCTGAGTGCACTGGATGCAGCAAAGGCTGTGGGCCCCGACTAGATCCCAGCTGTAGTGCTGAAGACTTGTACTCCAGAACTAGCTGCGCCTCTAGCCAAGCTGTTCTGTACAGCTACAACACTGGCATCTACCTGACAAAGTGGAAAACTGCCCAGGTATGTCCTATCCACAAAAAGAACAAATCCAATCTGGCCAATTACTGGCCCATCAGTCTACTCTCAATCATCAGCAAAATGATGGAAGGTGTCGTCAACAGTGCTATCAAGTGGCACTTACCAATAACCTGCTCAGCAGTGCTCAGTTTGGGTTCCGCCAGGACCACTCAGCTCCAGCCTCATTATAACCTTGGTCCAAACATAGACAAAAGTGCTGAATTCTAGAGATGAGTGACTGCCCTTGACATCAAGGCAGCAGTTGACAGACCAAGGAGTCCTAGTAAAATTGAAGTCAATGGGGATCAGAGGGAAAACTCTCCACTAGCTGGAGTCATACCTAGCACAAAGGAAGATGGTTGTGGTTGTTGGAGGCCAATCATCTCAGCTCTTAGGACATTGCTGCAGGAGTTACTCAGGGCACTGTCCTCAGCCCAACCATCTTCAGCTGAGTTATCAATGATCTGTCCTCCAACATAAGGTCAGAAGTGGGGATCTTCGCTGATGATTGCATAATGTTTAGCTCCATTCGCACTTCTCAGATAAGGAAGCAATCCATGCCCGCATGCAGCAAGACCTGGACAACATCGAGGTTTGGGCTGAAAAGTGGCCAGTAACATTCGCGCCACGCAAGTGCCAGGCAATGACCATCTGGAACGAGAATCTAACCACCTCCCCTTGACATTCAATTGCATTACCAACATCAAATCCCCCACCATCAACATTCTGGGGATCACCACTGACCAGAAACTTAACTGGACCAGCTACATAAATACTGTGGCTACAAGAGCAAGTCAGAGGCTGGGATTCTGCGGCGAGTGTCTCACCTCCTGACTCCCCAAAGCCTTTCCACCACCTACAAGGCACAAGTCAGGAGTGATGGAATACTCTCCACTTGCCTGGATGAGTGCAGTTCCAACAACACTCGAGGAGCTCGACACCATCCAGGACAAAGCAGCCCACTTGATCGGCACCCCATCCACCACCTTAAATATTCACTCCCACCACCACTGGCATACCGTGGCTGCAGTGTGTACCATCTACAAGATGCACTGCAGCAACTCGCCAAGGCTTCTTCGACAGCACCTCCCAAACCCACGACCTCTGCCACCTAGAAGAACAAAGGCAGCAGGTGCATGGGAACTCCACCACCTCCACGTTCCCCTCCAAGTCAGACACCATCCTGACTTGGAAATATATTCCTTCATCGTCGCTAGGCCAAGCTCCTGGAACTCCCTACCTAACAACCCTGTGGGAATACTTCATAGAATCATAGAATGGTTACAGCACAGAAGGAGGCCATTCGGCCGTCGAGCCTGTGCCAGCTCTCTGCAAGAGCACTTCAGCTAGTCCCACTCCCCCGCTCTTTCCCCGTAGCCCTGCTAATTATTTTCCTTCAGGTACTTATCCAATTCCTTTTTGAAAGCCACGATTGAATCTGCCTCCAACACCCTCTCAGTGCATTCCAGATCCTAACCACTCGCTGCGTAAAAAAGTTTTTCCTCGTGTCGCCTTTGGTTCTTCTGCTAATCACCTTAAATCTGTGTCCTCTGGTTCTCGACCCTTCTGCCAATGGGAACAGTTTCTCTCTACTCTGTCTAGACCCCTCATGATTTTGAACACCTCGATCAAATCTCCTCTCAACCTTCTCTGCTCCAAGGAGAACAGCCCCAGCTTCTCCAGTCTATCCCTGTAACTGAAGTCCCTCATCCCTGGAACCATTCTCGTAAATCTTTTCTGCACCCTCTCTAAGGCCTTCACATCCTTTCTAAAGTACGGTGCCCAGAATTGGACACAATACTCCAGTTAAGGTCGGACCAGTGTTTTATGAAAGGTTCATCATAACTTCCTTGCTTTTGTCCTCTATACCTCTATTTATGAAGCCCAGGATCCCGTATTTTTAACTGCTTTCTCAACCTGCCCTGTCACCTTCAACGATTTCTGCACATATATCCCCAGTCTCTCTGTACATGTACCCCTTTAGTTTATATTGCCTCTCCTCATTCTTCCCATCAAAATGTATCACTTCGCACTTTTCTGCGTTAAATTTCATCTGCCACGTGTCCGCCCATTCCACCAGCCTGTCTATGTCCTCTTGAAGTCTATCACTATCCTCCTCACTGTTCACTATACTTCCAAGTTTTGTGTCATCTGCAAATTTTGAAATTGTGCCCTGTACACCCAAGCCCAAGTCATGAATATACATCAAGAAAAGCAGTGGTCCTAATACCGACCCCTGGGAAACACCATTGTGTACCTTCCTCCAGTTTGAAAAACAACGTTCACCACTAATCTCTGTTTCCTGTCACGTATCCATGCTGCCACTGTCCCTTTTATTCCATGGGCTTCAACTTTGCTGGTAAGCCTATTACGTGGCACTTTATCAAACGCCTTTTGGAAGTCCATGTACACCACATCAACCGCATTACCCTCATCAACCCTCTGTCTCTGTTATCCTCTTTTATCTCATCAAAAAACTCAATCAAGTTAGTTAAACACTATTTGCCTTCAACAAATTCGTGCTGGCTTTCCTTAATTAATCCGCACTTGTTCAAGTGACTGTTAATTTTGTCCTGGATTATCGTTTCTAAAAGCTTTCCCACTACCGAGGTTAAACTGACTGGCCTGTAGTTGCTGGGTTTATCCTTACACCCTTTTTTGAACAAGGGTGTAACATTTGCAATTCTCCAGTCCTCTGGCACCACCCCCGTATCTGAGAATTGGAAGATTATGCCCAGTACCTCCACAATTTCCACCTTTACTTCCCTCAGCATCCTAGGATGCATCCCATCCGGTCCTGGTGACTTATCTACTTTAAGTGCAGCCAATCTTTCTAGTACCTCCTCCTTATCAATTTTTAATGCATCCAGTATCTCAACTACCTCCTCTTTCACTCTGACTTTGGCAGCATCTTCTTCCTTGGTAAAGACAGATGCAAAGTAGTTATTTAGTACCTCAACCATGCCCTCTGCCTCCATGTGTAGGTCTCCTTTTTGGTCCCTAATCAGCCTCACCCCTCATCTTACTACCTGTTTACTATTTATATGCCTATAGAAGACTTTTGGATTCCCTTTTATGTTAGCTGCCAATCTATTCTCATACTCTCTCTTCGCCCCTCTTATTTCCTTTTAAACTTACCCTCTGAACTTTCTATATTCAACCTGGTTCTGACTTGTATTCTCAATGTGATATCTATCATACGCCCCCTTTTTCTGCTTCATCTTACTCTCTATCTCTTTCGTTATCCAGGGAGCTCTGGCTTTGGTTGCCCTACCTTTCCCCCTCGTGGGAATGTACCTCGACTGTACCCGAACCATCTCTTTAAAGGCAGCCCATTGTTCGATTACAGTTTTGTCTGCCAATCTTTGATTCCAATTTACCCGGGCCAGATCCATTCTCAACCCACTAAAATTGGCCTTCCTCCAATTAAACATTTTTACTCTAGATTGCTCCCTGTCCTTTTCCATAGCTAGTCTAAACCTTATGATACTCTGATCACTTTTCCCTAAATGTTCACCTACTAACACTTGCTCCACTTGACCCACCTCATTCCCCAGAAATGTACTGACCAAGAAAGTTCTCTTGAACACACTTCAGAAATTCTTCCCCCTCTCTGCCCTTTTATACTATTACTATCCCAGTCTATATTGGGATAGTTGAAGTCCCCCATTATCACTACTCTATAGTTCTTGCACCCCTCTGTAATTTCCCTGCAAATTTGCTCCTTTATATCTTTCCCACTAGTTGGTGGCCTATAGAATACACCTAGTAGTGTAATGGTACCTCTATTGTTTCTTGACACTAACCAGATAGATTCTGTCCTTGACCCCTCCAGGACATCCTCTCTCTCCAGCACTGTGTGTGTGTGTATATATATATATATATTCTTAATCAATACTGCCACCCTACCTCCTTTCTTTCCTTCCCTATCTTTCGTGAACACCTTATATCCAGGAATATTTAGTACCCAATCCTGCCCTTTTTTGAGTCAGGTCTCTGTTATCGCCACAACATCATATTCCCATGTGACTATTTGCACCTGCAGCTCACTAACCTTATTTACCACACTTCGTACGTCTACACACATGCACTGTAAACCTATCTTAGACCTTCTTGTATTCTCTCTTAGTACAGTATTAGGTGGGGTCAGACTATTTCTTACTCTAGTGCTATCTGTTTCTCCCAATCCTTTGTGCACTTTGTTTCTCCTTTCTCATGCTACATCCTGGTGCCCATCTCCAGCCAAATTAGTTTAAACCCTCCCCAACAGCACTATTGGTCCCGGCTTTGTTGAGGTGCAACCCGTCCGGCCTGTGCAGGTCCCCCCTCTTCCAGAACCAGTCCCAATGTCCCAGGAATCTAAAGCCCTCCCTCCTGCACCATCTCTCCAGCCATGCATTCATCTGCTCTATCCTCCTACTTCTATACTCACTAGCTTGTGGCACCGGGAGTAATCCGGAGATTACTACCTTTAAGGTCCTGCTTTTTAATCTCTTTCCTAGCTCCCTAAAATCTGCCTGCAGGACCTCATCCCTCTTTCTACCTATGTCATTGATACGGATATGGACCACGACCTGTGGCTGTTCACCCTCCCCCCTCAGAATGTTTTACAGCCACTCAGTGACATCCTTGACCCTGGTACCAGGGAGACAACATACCATCCTGGAATCATGTCTGCGACCGCAAAAACGCCTGTCTGTTTCCCTAACTATTGAATCCCCTATCACTATTGAATCCCCTTTCACTATTGAATCCCCTATCACTATTGAATCCCCTTTCACTATTGAATCCCCTATCACTATTGCTTTCCCAATCTTCCTCCTCCCCCCATGTAGCTGAGCCACCCATGGTGCCGTGGACTTGGGCTGTACTGCCCAGAGGAATCATCGCCCTCACCAGAGAGTGAGATGCACTCAGGGGACTCCTGCACTACCTGCCTGGTCCTACCTTCACCAAACAAATTGTAGCGGTTCAAGAGGCAGCTCACCGCCATCTTCTCAAGGGCAATTAGGGATGGGTAATAAACCAGCGACACCCACATCCTGTGAATTAATTCTTTAGCAGGGTTGACCACACCATCTTCTTCCAATGCCTTTCCTCTATTATCTAGCTGAGTGGGACGACCCTCGCTTGGTTCCACTTTTACCTTTCTGGTCATAGCCAGAGCATCTCCAGCCTTGATTTTCTTCCCACCCCTGCACCGTCACCTCTGAAGTCCTCCAAGGATCTATCCTTGGCTGCCTACTCTTCCACATCTACATGCTGCCCCTTGGCGACATCATCTGTTGGCATTGGGTCAGCTTCCACATGTTGGCTGATGACAGCCAGCTCTATCCCTCCTTCACCTCTCTTGATCGCTCCAAGAACTCAATCCTATCTTGGATGAGCCACAATTTCCTCCAGTTAAACATTGCGAAGACCTAAGCCATCATCTTCCTTCCCCACCACAAACTCGATTTCATCTCCCTCCTCAGCCAATTTCTCAGGTTGAACCAGACTGTTCACAAGTTCGACGTCCTATTTGACCTGAGCAGAGCTTCCAACCCCATGTCCTCTCCATCACAAAGAGTGAGTACTTCCACCTCTGTAACCTCGCCTGCCTTGGCCACTGCTTCAGCCTCATCCATGCCTTTCCAATTCCAGACTCGACTATTCCAATGCTCTTCTATCCTCCAGCCTCCGTAAACTTCATTTCATCGAAAATGTTGCTGCCTGTTATCTATCCAGCACCAAGTTCCACTCACCTATCATCCCTTTCTGACCTTTATTGACTCTCAGTTCTCCAATGCCTCAAATTTAAAATGCTTATCCTTGCATTTAAAACCCTTCATGATCTCACTCCTCCTTATCTCTGTAACCTCCTCCAGTCCTCAATATCAACCTCCACCCCCCCCCCCACCGAACTCTCCTTTACACTGATTATGGCCTTTTGTGCATTCCCGCTCCCTATGCCCCACCATTGTTGGCTGTGCCTTCAGCTGCCTAGGCCTCACATTCTGGAATTTTCTGCCTAAACCCCTCCGCCTGTCCACCTCCCTCTCCTCCTGTAAATTCCTGTTCTCGTGAGTATTCCTGCCTACAAGTCCATGCCGAATTTTGGCTCCCGAAATACTTGAAATCCACCTCTTTGACCAAGCTTTTGGTGACCCCTCCTAATGTGACCTTTCTTTGGCTCAGCGTTCATTATTTTGAGTGTGCATTTGTGAAGCACCTTGGGACATTTGTGCACGTTAAAAGTGCTATATAAATACAAGAAGTATAGTTGTTCCCCTGGTCTTTTCCCTTTTCTTGCCATCCATTTCCCCCTTTCCTCACCCCTTTATTGCCATTCTTTCTCTTTCCCTCTCCCTCTCCTTCTTCCTTTCATTGTCACCTAATTCTCTCTTGCTTCTCCCCTTCTTTACCATCCATTCTCTTTTTCTCTCCATTGTTCTACTCCTACCATCCATTCTCTTTTTCTCTCTCCATTGTTCTACTCCTACCTGAGTCTTGCTGCTATTTGAAGTAATTTAGTCACTGTATTTTGTTGGCTAGAATTCCCGTTCTCACAAGCTATGGTCCATGTTGATGTGCAAACTGAGCCCCTCAAAATACTAATGGTTGGTATGTGTGAATGAATTATTGGAACACCTGCCAAGAATCCTGCTCCTGATGATTATCCAGTGACCCGTCTTGGAGGTATGAGTGTGTGTGTGTACAGAATTGGCCTCAGCTATGGTGCCATCCGTGGTCATTAGCCGACCAAACTCACCATCTAGACTCAAAAGTGAATACTGGCTGCTGGTTTTGGGCCAGAGGGGAACCAGTGCCAGTGGATCTGCAGCCCAATGAGAAGGCAACAGCTTCAGGAAAGGAGGTGAGGGGAGAAAATCAGTCAGAAAAACAATAATGCTCTAAAAATCCGAATGTAAGTTGATATTTGACAGACCAGAGGTGAGGTGAGAGTGACTGCCCTTGACATCAAGGCAGCATTTGACCAAGTGTGACATCAAGGAGCCCTAGTAAAATTGAAGTCAATGGGAATCGGGGGGGAAAACACTCCACTGGCTAGAGTCATACCTAGCACAAAGGAAGATGGTTGTGGTGGTTGAAGGTCAATCATCACAGCCCTAGGACATCGCTGCAGGAGTTCCTCAGGGCAGTGTCCTAGGCCCAACCATCTTCGTCTGCTTCATCAATGACCTTCCCTCCATCATAAGGTCAGAAATGGGGATGTTCGCTGATGACTGCACAGTGTTCAGTGCCATTCACAACTCTTCAAATAATGGAGTAGTCCATGCCAGCATACAACAAGACCTGGATGACGTTCAAGCTTGGGCTGATAAGTGGCAGGTAACATTCGCACCACAGAAGTGCCAGGCAATGACTATCTCCAACAAGCGAGAGTCTAATCACCTCCCCTTGATATTCAACGGCATTACCATCGCCGAATCCCCCACCATCAACATCCTGGGGGTCACCATTGACCAGAAAATTAACTGGACCAGCCACATAAATACTGTGGCAACAAGAGCAGGTCAGAGGCTAGGTATTCTGTTGTGAGTGTCTCACCTCCTGACTCCCCAAAGCCTTTCCACCATCTATAAGGCACAAGTAAGGAGTGTGATGGAATACTTGCCACTTGTCTGGATAAGTGCAGCTCCAACAACACTCAAGAAGCTTGACACCATCCAGGACCAAGCAGCCCGCTTGATTGGCACCCCATCCACCACCTTAAACATTCACTCCCTCCACCACCGGCGTACCGTGGCTGCAGTGCGTACCATCTACAAGATGCACTGCAGCGACTCACCAAGGCTTCTTCGGCAGCACCTCCCAAACCCGCGACTTCTTCCACCTAGAACGACAAGGGCAGCAGGCACATGGGAACACCATCACCTGCAAGTTCCCCTCCAAGTCACACACCATCCTGACTTAGAAGTATATCGCCGATCCTTCATCGTCACTGGGTCAAAATCCTGGAACTCTCTACCTAACAGCACTGTGGGAGTACCTTCACCACACGGACTGCAGCGGTTCAAGAAGGCAGCTCACCACCACCTTCTCAAGGGCAACTAGGGATGGGCAATAAATGCTGGCCTTGCCAGCAACGCCCACATCCCATGAACGAATTAAAAAAAACAACTGATCTGAAATGGGAATCCACAAAACGGAATTATTTAATGTTCCCCATTAGCTATCATGTTTATGTTAGTAGTGTAATGTATGATCACATAGTTTATTATGAGCATGCTCAGTTTGCCCTGGCCTAGTAAAACCAGCACATGGACTAGCAGCTCATCCTGTCTCTGTCCTTCATTTGTTCTACCCACATATATTACATTTTTGGCGATGAAGATGGGATCCCAAAGCTATTTTTAGGGATCATGGAAGGACACTGTGTTCAACGTTCGAGTGGAAAAGTTTAAGGTGAATTTGTGACACCTAAATTGAATTTTTTGCGATGTTTTACTGTTAATGCTGATGCAGAATTGTCTGTGCTTCACCTTCGCGTGTATGTATACACAGCAACAGCGGCGTTGATTCTCACAGGTACACAGGTAGTGTGCTGAGTCACTGTTCAACGGGATCGGGACAATCATGGCCGCACCTACGGGATTCATCGGAAGCCTCGACATGTATGACCAAGCTTGCGAACCATTCAGTTTTTACATTTTACGGATGGAGATGTTTTTTAAGGCCAATAACATTATTGAGACCGAAGACGCAGATGAGAATGTTCAAGCTCAAAATAAAGTAATTCGTGAATGGAAAAAAGCAATTTTTCTAACAGAGATTGGGTCAGATATCTACGGAACGTTGACAAACCTACTCGCGCCAGGGAAAGCGAAGGATGCGTCGTTTGAAGATATTATCGAGAAACTCAAGGACCATTTCGACCCAAAGCCGTTAGAAATAGCAGAGAGTTATAAGTTTGGTACCAGAAACCAAAACAAAGTGAAACCATCAGTGAGTACATTGTAGCTCTTAAGAACCTGTCTTTGCAATATAACTTCGGCACATTTTCGGATCGTGCATTGCGGGATAAGTTTGTGTGTGGACTGATGGATGGGCGCACACAGTCCAAATTACTGATCAATCCAAACCTAACGTTTGACATAGCATGCAAAATTGCCCTATCTATGGAGATGGCGTCTAAGAATGCTAGGGAGCTCCGTCCAACTCAAGTGACTATTGCAGCTGAGGTCTACAGTCACAAAGCCACCCAAACCTAAAGTTGTTAGACCAAGTCAAAAGCATGTCAGTGAGAGCAGTTTAGTGAATTGTTATCGCTGCAATGGAAATCACTCACCGCAGTCCTGCCAATACAGAAATGCAAAGTGTTTTCACTGCCAGAGCAAGGCCATATTCAACAGCTTGCAGAGCTAGATCGAAAGCAGGAAGTAAGAACCATTCTAGTGGCAATGCAAAGCAGCGACAACAAAACGGAGGAACCCACAATATTGAAGTGAACACACCTGATATCGAAGAACTAGGCATCTACATTATCTATGCCACTAGTGGCAACGTTAGCAGTCATGAGAAAGACTTCTGTACAAAACTTTTGATCAATGACCAATATATTGATATGTGTATCGACACAGCGGCGGACTGCTCTATCATGAGTAAGGACAAATATGAGAGTAAGTTTAATCAAAGACCATTTACAAAGAGTACCGTAGAGTTAAAAACCTACTCTGGAGAAATCCTAGAGACATGTGGGCAAATGGAATGTACAGTTCAGCACAACGGCCAGTCAGTAAAGCTGCCTATTGTAGTGAGCTACAACAACAGGCCAACCCTCATGGGCAAAGATTGGTTGAGAAAGTTAAAATTAGACTGGAAAAACATCTTCAGTGTAGATGCTTCAAGAAAGCGACTCGACACAATGCTGAACAAGTATAAAAGCATGTTCTCAGACAGTTATGAGGGCATCACTGGGTATGATGTGCATATCCGCATCAAGTCCAACGTGAAGCCTGTCTATTATTGTAAGGCAAGGCCGGTCCCCTATGCGTTGAAAAGTCAGGTGGAGGAAGAGCTAGAGAAACTGAGAGAGAAGGGAGTGCTAGTAAAAACTGACAAAAGTGAATGGGCTACCCCGATTGTGGTAGTGCCCTAAGCAGACAAAACTGTACACTTGTGCGGTAACTACAAAGTTACTATCAGCCAAGCAGTTGACAATGAGCAGTACCCGTTATTTACATCACAAGATTTGTATGCAGCCCTCTCTGGGTCAAAGATTTTCTCTAAGCTTGACCTGTCGCACGCTTACGCTCAGCTGAATGTTGACAAAGAGAGTCAACAGGATCTCACTATCAACACACACAAGGGACTGTACTCATACACCATCTGCCGTATGGTGTAAAGTCCTCCCCTAAAATCTTCCAGGCTACGATGGATAAGATTTTGCAAGGAATTCCAAATTGCTTATGCAATCAAGACAATGTGCTGATCGCAACAAAGCAGCGAGGAAGAAAATCTAGAAGTGTTAGATTTAGTGCTTCAAAGGTTAAATTCCCACAATGCCAAATTGAAAAGGAGCAAATGTGCTTTTGTACAGCCCAAGGTTGTGTACCTTGGTCTGAAAGTTGATGCAAATAGCTTGCAACCAGTTAAGGAAAAGGTTGATGCTGTCATCAATGCTCCAAAGCCACAGAACGTGTCTGAGTTAAGATCTTTCCTTGGAATGGTCCAGTACTACGCATGTTTCTTACCTGAGTTAGCGACCATGTTAGCTCCATTGCACAAGCTCCTCAAGGATGTACAGTGGAAGTGAACAAAAGTGCAACAGGAGGCTTACGACGCTTGTAAGAGAAGTCTCTCTAGTGATGCTCTACTTGTGCACTACAACACAGAGCGTGAGCTTAAGTTAGCGTGTGATGCTTCTAGCTATGTTGTGGGAGCTGTCATAAGCCACGTAATGGATGACGGCCAAGAGAAACCAATCGTGTTCGCATCGCGAACCCTCACAAAGAGCGAAAGAAACTATGCGCAAATTGAAAAAGAAGCACTCACCCTAGTGTTTGGAATTTAACAATTCCAACAGTTCCTGATCGACAGAAACTTTACCCTGATAACTGATCACAAACCGTTCCTAGCAATATTGGGGCCCACATCAGCCATCCCTGCAATGGCCGCATCAAGAATGCAACGTTGGGCAGTGTTGTTGTCACAATATGACTACACGATTGAATATCTCACTTCAAAGCAAAACGCAATTGCAGATGCCTAGTCCAGGTTGCCACATGAAGACTCGTGTTGGGAGTGAAGGTGAGATTTTCACGCTAGGTGCAGTTGACAAAGACTTTCCCATGATTGCAACTGAAAAGACCTTGAATGGATGGACTGGTCAATGTCTGGACCCAGAGTTGAAACCATTCTATAACCGTCGTACTGAATTGTCTTGTGAGCAAGGTTGTATCAAGTGGGGCAACAGAGTGGTGGTACCTACTTCTTTGAGAAATAGAATTCTGGCCGAACTTCATACTGAACATCCAGGGATCGTCAGTATGAAATCAATTGCAAGAAGCTTTGTTTACAGGCCTGGATTGGACAGAGATCTTGAATCACTTGTCAGCAAATACAGCCTTTGCCAAAATTGCAGAAACAAATCACCCAAAACTCCACTACAAGCCTGGTCATGGCCAAGTAGACCTTTTCAGAGAGTACATGTAGACTGCAAAGCAAATGATTATTTCCCGGTACTTGTAGATAGTCACTCAAAGTGGATTGAAGTGAAATGCATGGGTTCAAATAGTACAACTGAACGTAGCATAGATGAGTTGAGGTCTATCTTCACATGTCATGGCTTACCTGAAGAGCTTGTTTCTGACAATGGCCCTCAGTTCCATTCTGCTCTATTCCAAGAGTTCATGAAATGGAACGGTATCAAACACACTCTCATTCCACAATATCATCCAGCTTCAAACGGAGCAGCTGAAAGGTCAGTCAGAATAGTAAAAGAAGCTCTCAAAAAGCAAGTGTTGCAGGGTTGTTCGGGACTCAGCATGAAGCAACGTTTAGCAAATTTCTTGCTGAAGTACAGAACTACTCCGCACACTATAACTGGATATACTCCAGCAGAACTCTTGATGAGAACACAACTGAGTCTTGTTCAACCAAATTTGGCCTCAGGAGTTGAACAGAAACAGTTGAGTCAGAAACGTTATTATGACAGCAATCAGAAAGAACGCAGTTTCAGACAAAACGAATGTGTTTGTATTCTCAGTCCCCCTGGCAAGTTGACTTCACACAAGTGGGATATAGGAACCATAGTAGAGGTTGGTGGAACCAAGAGATATTTGGTTGAGATTGGCGACAACATCCGAAGTGTTCATGTAGATCAAATGATCTCTGCTAGAGATGAACCAAGATGTGATCTTGAACCAATTGATCATGAACTCATACATGAGTTTGACTCCGTTCAGACTTCGGAAACTGAAGTACCAGGTTCAAACAAATCTGAGATAGAAACAGGATCATCTTTTAGTTCAGAACCAGAACAAAACAGCCCGAAAATTGGTTCAACACCAAAACCTTTTCTAAGGAGATCAGGAAGGCTCTGCAACAAATCTAGGCTGACACTTCAGTGCAGTGCTGAGGGAGTGCTGCACTGTCGGAGGTGCTGTCTTTCGGATGAGATGTTAAATCGAGGTCCCGTCTGCTCTCTCAGGTGGACATAAAAGATCCTATGGCACTATTTCGAAGAAGAGCAGGAGAGTTATCCCCGGTGTCCTGGCCAATATTTATCCCTCAATCAACATCACTAAAAAACAGATTATCTGGTCATTATCACATTGCTGTTTGTGGGAGCTTGCTGTGTGCAAATTGGCTGCTGCGTTTCCCACATTGGAAAAAAGGAGAAAAAGAGAAATACTCACCAACCAATCACTTACCTGCTTTCTGGTGACATCACACTTTGATTATTTTCTACTTCTCTCTCTCCCGCTCTCGGGGCTCAGATTGGTGGGCCTACCTGGTCGCCGCCTCTTTTACAGCCGCCGCCTCACCGCTGTCGCTCCACCCAGGTCCGCCGCCTCACCGCTGTCGCTCCACCCAGGTCCGCCGCCTCTGTGGGCCTACCTGGTCTCTTTTTCTCCTTTTTTCCATACTTAAATTCTGTGGTTTATAGTTTCTAGAGTCTCTGTGGTGTAGCGGGGACTGCTGTTAAGCAAGGGCCCTTGAGTATATCATTTAATTGAAGTGAAATTGGTGGGATTCAATTAGTTTAATTTTAATTAATTAATTAAAGGGTAAGTCATGGCAGCGGAGCTCGGCGCCGTGATATGCTCCTCCTGCAATATGTGGGAAATCAGGGACACTTCCTGTGTCCCTGACGACCATGTGTGTGGGAAATGTATCCAGCTGCAGCTACTGACGGACCACATTGCGGCGCTGGAGCTGCGGATGGATGCATATTGGAGCATTCACGACGCTGAGAACGTCGTGAATAACACGTTTAGCGAGTTGGTCACATCGCAGGTAAAGGGTGTACAGGCAGGAAGTGAATGGGTGACCACCAGGCAGAGTAAGAGGTGCAGGCAGGTAGTGAAGGGGTCCCCTGTGGCCATCCCCCTCTCAAACAGATATACCTCTTTGGATGCTGTTGGGAGGGATGACTTATCAGGGGAAGGCGGCAGCAGCCAACTTCCTGGCACCATGGGTGGCTCTGCTGCACAGGCTGGGAGGAAAAAGTGTGGAAGAGCTATAGTGATAGGGGATTCAATAGTAAGGGGAATAGATAGGCGTTTCTGCAGCCGCAATCGAGACTCCAGGATGGTGTGTTGCCTCCCTGGTGCAAGGGTCAAGGACGTCTCGGAGCGGCTACAGAACATTTTGGAGGGGGAGGGCGAGCAGCCAGTTGTCGTGGTGCACATAGGCATCAACGATTACGGTAAAAAACGGGATGAGGTCCTAAAAGCAGAATATAGGGAGTTAGGAGGTAAATTAAAAAAGAGGACCTCAAAGGTAGTAATCTCAGGATTGCTACCAGTGCTACGTGCTAGTCAGAGTAGAAATAGGAGGATATTTCAAATGAATACGTGGCTAGAGGAATGGTGCAAGGGGGAGGGATTCAAATTCCTTGGACATTGGAACCGGTTCTGGGGGAGGTGGGACCAGTACAAACGGGACGGTCTGCATCTGGGCAGGGCCGGGACCGATGTCCTAGGGGGAGTGTTTGCTAGTGCTGTTGGGGAGGGTTTAAACTAAAGTGGCAGGGGGTTGGGAACCTGAGCAGGGAGACAGAGGAAAGGGAAACAAGGATAAAAGCTAAAGACAGGAAGGAGAAAAAAAAAAGTAGAAGGCAAAGAACTCAACGGTTTAAATCAAACATGGTCACAGTAAATAATAATTCATATAGGTCTGAAGGCTTTGTGTCTTAATGCAAGGAGCATTCGGAACAAGGTGGATGAATTAGCTGCGCAAATAGAGGTAAATGAATACGATTTGATTGGGTTACAGAAACATGGCTCCAGGGTGGCCAAGGCTAGGAACTCAACATCCAGGGTTATTCAATATTTAGGAAAGATAGGCAAAAAAGAAAGGGAGGTGGGGTAGCATTGCTGGTTAAAGAGGGGATTAACACAATTGAAAGGAAGGATATTAGCTCTGATGATGTGGAATCTGTATGGGTAGAACTGAGAAATAACAAGGGGCAGAAAACGTTAGTGGGAGTGGTATATAGACCTCCAAACAGTAATATGGAGGTTGGGGACGGCATTAAAAGGGAAATTAGAGAAGCATGCAGTAAGGGCACAGCAGTCATCATGGGTGACTTTAATTTACATATAGATTGGGCTAACCAAATTAGTAAAAATACTGTGGAGGAGGAATTCCTAGAATGTTTACAAGATGGTTTTCTGGAACAATATGTCGAGGAACCAACGAGAGATCAGGCCATCTTAGACTGGGTATTATGCAACGAGAAAGGATTAATTAGCAATCTTGTTGTACGAGGCCCCTTGGGTCAGAGTGATCATAATATGATAGAATTCTTCATTAGGATGGAGAGTGAAGTCGTTGAATCAGAGCCTAGGGTCCTGAATTTAAATAAAAGAAACTACGATGGTATGAGGCGCGAATTGGGTAGGATTGATTGGGGAATGTCACTCAAGGGGTTGACGGTGGATAGGCAATGGCAAACATTCAAAGACTGCATGGATGAACTACAGAATTTGTTCATCCCAGTGTGGCATAAGAATAAAACAAAAAGGGTGACTCAACCGTGGCTAACAAGGGAAATTAGGGATAGCATAAGATCCGAGGAGAGGGCATATAAATTGGCAAGAAAAAGCGGTAGCCCTGAGGATTGGGAGCAGTTTAGGATTCAACAAAGGAGGACAAAGGGATTAATTAAGAAGGGGAAAGTAGAATATGAAAGTAAGCTTGCTGGGAACATAAAAACTGACTGTAAGAGCTTTTATAGATATGTGAAGAGAAAAAGATTAGTGAAATCAAGTGTAGGTCCCTTGCAGTCAGAAGCGGGGGAAGTTATAATGGGGAACAAAGAAATGGCAGACCAATTAAATGCATATTTTGGTTCTGTCTTCACAAAGGAGGACACAAATAACCTCCCAGAGATGTTGGAGAACATAGGGTCTGATGAAAGGGAGGAACTGAAAGAAATCAGTATTTGCAGGGAAATGGTGTTAGGGAAATTGATGGGATTGAAGGCCGATAAATCCCCAGGGCCTGATAATCTACATCCTAGGGTACTTAAGGAAGTGGCCCTAGAAATAGTAGATGCATTGCTGATCATGTTCCAACATTCAATGGAATCTGGAACTGTACCCATGGATTGGAGGGTAGCCAATGTTACCCCACTATTCAAAAAGGGTGGTAGAGAGAAAGCGGGGAAATACAGACCGGTAAACCTGACATCGGTAGTGGGGAAAATGCTAGAGTCCATTATAAAGGATGTAATAGCTGAGCACTTGAAAAACAGTGACAGGATCGGACAAAGTCAACATGGATTTACAAAAGGTAAATCATGCTTGACTAATCTACTGGAATTTTTTGAGGATGTAACTGGGAAAATAGATAAGGGAGAACCAGTAGATGTGGTGTATTTGGACTTTCAAAAGGCTTTCGATAAGGTCCCACATAAGAGATTAGCGTGTAAAGTTAAGGCACATGGGATTGGGGGCAAGGTATTGACTTGGATAGAGAACTGGTTGGCGGACAGAAAGCAGAGAGTAGGAATTAATGGGTCTTTTTCCGAGTGGCAAGCAGTGACTAGTGGGGTACCGCAGGGATCGGTCCTTGGACCCCAGCTATTCACAATATACATTAATGATCTAGATAAGGGAACTAAATGTAATATCTCCAAGTTTGCAGATGACACAAAGCTGGGTGGGCGTGTGTGCTGCAAGGAGGATACCGAGAAACTCCAGGATGATTTGGACAGGTTGGGTGAGTGGGCAGAAGCGTGGCAGATGCAATATAACGTGGATAAGTGCGAGGTTATCCACTTTGGTGTCAAAAACAGAAAGGCAGACTATTATCTGAATGGCAATAGATTGGGAGAAGGGGAAGCGCAACGAGACCTAGGTGTCCTTGTGCACCAGTCACTGAAAGTAAGCATGCAGGTGCAGCAGGCGGTGAAGAAGGCAAATGGTATGTTGGCCTTCATAGCGAAAGGGTTTGAGTATAGGAACAGGGATGTCCTGCTGCAGTTGTACAGGGCCTTGGTGAGACCACACCTTGAGTACTGTGTGCAGTTTTGGTCGTCTTATCTGAGGAAGGATGTTCTTGCCATGGAAGGAGTTCAGCGAAGATTCACAAGGCTGATACCTGGGATGGCAGGAATGACATATGAGGAGAGATTGGGTCGATTGGGCTTATACTCACTGGAGTATAGAAGAATGAGAGGGGATCTCATCGAAACATATAAAATTCTGACAGGTCTGGACAAACTAGATGCAGGAAGAATGTTCCTGATGGTCGGAGAGTCCAGAACCAGGGGTCATAATCTAAGGATAACGGGTAAGCCATTTAGGACAGAAATGAGGAAGAATTTCTTCACCCAGAGAGTGGTGAACCTGTGGAATTCTCTACCACAGAAGGTAGTTGAGGCCAAGTCATTAAATATATTCAAGAATGAGTTAGATATATTTCTTAAAGCTAAAGGTATCAAGGGATATGGGGAGAAGGCAGGTACAGGGTACTGAGTTTGGATGATCAGCCATGATCTCATCGAATGGCGGAGCAGGCTCGAGGGGCCGAATGGCCTACTCCTGCTCCTATCTTCTATATTACAACAGTGACTACACTCCAAAAGTACCTCATTGGTTGTAAAGTGCTTTGAGACGTCCGGTGGTCGTGAAAGGTGCTATATAAATGCAAGTCTTTCTTCAAGTCTGGCATCACCTCATCAACACTAATTGATTTATCTCTACTTCTGCCTTGTTCCTTTCTCCCCTGTTCCTTTCAACATTGTTGCTGTTCCCACACGAGGAGCCCTGGTCTTTCACTCAAGTTTTGAATAACAATGGTTATTAGAAGAGTTTTGAAAGGGTTGCAGCTACAGTCATTCAAGGGATGTTTCCCCTACATAATTCCCTTCTTTGTTAAAGAAGTATCGGAGCAATCATCAGATGGCCAAGTCTATAACCTGCTTCACATACTGTCTCTACATACGAGGGGGAGATCTGTTTAATCAAGTCTTAAAGGCCTAGCTCAGTGGCGTTGCACTCACAAGGTGGACCAATATCGGGTGCAGTCTAATCTCAACTCATCATTGCCACAGACTTTGCCCAGTATTTAAAGGGGAGGTTCATTGATACTGCAGCACCTCATTCTCAGCTTTGCTGGCTGTGCAGCTGCCTCATCAAAGAGAATCACAACAAGGAGAAGGAGTCAAAGGACTGAAGCAGGTGTGCTCATGGCAGATCCACCTCAGTCGGGTGGTCGGTGATTGAATGCTTCAACAAATGCTACATACCACCATCTGTACCACAAGCTTCACACGCTGCCCAAAGCACCACACCCCCAGCACTCACCCACCAACAATCTCTACCTACCAATACTCACATCACATCTCACGCCTTGCACACAATGACAGCTATTCAACTACGGCAGGCACAAGGGTCATTAGTTATTAGAATGAATGTGATATGTGTGATATATTTATGCATAAATGTATTAATGGAGTTTGCAATATTTTGTGGTCTCTCTTGGTTCACCTTTGCGCCCAGCAGGATGCTGTGCTATGGCATGACAGGGATGGTATGATGGGCAAGTGGTGAGCAAAAGGGATCTGGGATTTAAGTCTTCCTGCTGTGAGGCTGGAGGTCTGTTTGGAGGAGGTAGCAGAGTTCTGTGACCACCACCTTGGTGATGTGGAGCCATTAATACACTGCTCCTTGCTTAATTGAAGGTAGAAGAAGTGCTGTCGGAATACCCTCGGAGGGTAAGGCCTCCTGGTGAGAGCCCTGATGTCCCTCCTCATCCCTCTGCCCACATGTTCCCATATTTCTGGCTGCCTACGATCCCGCCGCCATAGATCCTGGAGGGCGAGGTGGCATGCCAGTACAGCCCCCATTAATGTTGCTAAGTGTAGCAGTTTGAATCTTTGAACAATAAATGTAGGCACTTTGCACTTGCCAGAACACTGCTGATAAAAAAGGACCTTGAAATTACTCATACAAAGTGATCCACTAGCTGAAACTGACAAGAAACCACTGAAACTAACCTGCCCTGACAGCTGCCAGTGATTATTGCGGATGCCTTTAAATAACATCCCTGGAGCCGGCGTCCTGCAGCTGTGCGCCTGCTCTCCCTGTCGCTGTCTGGTCGAGGCACAAAGGTAAGTGGCTAAAATCAATTTTGCAGATCAGGCTCCTGACATCACGAACTGCCTGGCGTTGACGTCCCCGTCGGTACCTTGTCCCGGTGGCGCAACAGGGGGTCTGGATTTGCCGTGCGCCACTGGATTCGCCTTGTCCCGGCACTACTGCATCAGTGCCCCGTTACCGCCCTCTACAGGCACTAACGGGAGGCAAGAACCAACTGAATTTCCCCCCCCCCCTAATGTTTTCCAAGAAAAGATCATCTATTCAGCGAGAGTGTGGAGAAAATGAAGAAATAGCAAGTTTTATTTCGGCAGTAATTTTTTTTTGAAAAGCATATTTGATTTTTAATATAACTTGTTCATTGTAGATGATTATATTCCTCATAACTTGTGGACAAAAATATTTTTAACACTGACACTTAGTCATCTGGAATACTGTTGGATCCACTCATTTTGTATTTATATAGAGATATATATATATATAATATATTGGGATATTTACTGTATAAATAGTGTCTGATGTCTGGCCAGTGTTTGTCAACACTAAGCAATTCTGATCTGATTACCTTCAATATTTAACTTATTGCTCTTTCTTATCCATGCACCTGATGTAAGGCCAGCCTTTGTTTGATGTATTTATTTTATTTTATCTTTCTTTCTCCCCATTACCTGGTCTCCTCACATCATGTGCCATCGCTGGCTGACTGTGTAGATGAGCCAGTGAGGTCCCCAGTCCCCAGGGTTCCACCAATGCTTCTCTGCATCTAGCTATAAGGAGGCGCACTGAAGTGACTCTCCCTTGCTACGGGGGTTTAATGTCTGACCTCTGCTCAGTGCCATCCCATAATATCATGGCTGAAATCAGAAATTCTTCTTGTAAGCAATTGCAGGAGTGAATCCCATGTGCTACTATCCATGATACAGTGCGCCAGATCCCAACGCACTGTGTGCCAGAGGTGTCGTCCTTCAGATGAGATGCTAAACCGAGGCCCCGTCTGCCTGTTCAGGTCAGGTCGACGTTAAAGATCCTATGGTACTATTCAAAGAAGAGCAGGGAGTTCTCCTGGTGTCTTGGCCAGCTTTCCTCCCTCAACCAACACCAACGATAAATAGATTAACTGGCCATTCATCTCGTTGCTTTTTGTGCCGTCTTGCTGTGCACAAGGTGGCTGCCATGTTGGCCTCCGTAACGACAGTTACTGCCCTTTAATGTCATTCATTGTATGTGAAGCACTTTGGGACATTTCTGAGTTGAAAGACTTTCTTCTGATGACTGGGCCACTTTCTTGCATTGAGCCAATAAGAACCACTTAGCCTCTTTCTCCAACTCAATTGTTTTCACCAGTTCCTGCTAATATAAATGCTGCTTGATCAGAGCCAGATGCCAACTATAACAGTGCCAATCATGGCTCAGTGGTCGCACTCTCACCTCACCAGTCAGAAGGTAGTGGGTTCAAGTCTGTAAGGGTTTTTGTCTCTCAGCCTGTGAGATTCGTGTGGCTCTGTGCAGCCCGGGTGCTAGTGCGGGTTTAGGCCTTGTTGCCTGTTCTGGTCTCCAGCCAGTCTGGGAGCACTATACACACCTGTGTGTGGTTCGACCCACTCGCCCTTACGGTTCTAGACACTGGACTTAGATGCGAGAGCAATAATGGAGATGAAACTCAGGTAGACTCGGTTGAATGGTACGAAATGGAAAATCTTTATTGCATAATATTTAAGATTACGAAATACATGTCATAAGCACAGATTAATGACAGTACAATCTTACACGCAGTTATGTAACTAATTTCAGGGAAACGAGGAACGAACGACACATCGTAAATGGGGGCACGCATTACAATTATCCTTAAAACCCTCCCCTATCAATATCTGTCCTAAGCTAGATTCGTAGGATTCGAGACTCATGCTCACCACTCGTGATAACTCGGAGAATTCTGAAAACTCTGATCGGATGTTTTTCACCGCAGCGCCCACGTGTCGATCAGGGGGTCTCCTGGCCCCACTTGTTTACTCGTTTCTGCTCCGGCTAGCAGGCTGGAACGTCTGCTGTCATGAAGATCTGTGTTGTCCTCGGAGTTCCGACTCTACTCAAAGAAGAGTCTTCCTGTGCCCTTACACCGGTTCGATAAAATTCGAAAAATAGTCCTCCTGTGTCAGTTCTGTAGAACTCAAAGAAGTCTTCCTGGCAAGGAAAATGTTTATTCGACCTACAGGCGCGGTCGGAGCTTACTGACCGTGGCGATAAGTATGGTCTTCTTCTCTTTTCATCTCATCTCATCTCATCTCATCTCGGGCCTTCGGTTCCAACACCGTTTACCGACTTATCGGGATGGTGCGCCCGCTTCAAGGCTTCAGAGCCCAGTTCTACACAGGTCTTCGCGACACGACACGGGGTAGATCCGAGTGGATCATAAAATTCAACAGTCTTTTGAAAAGAGACACGAGGCAAGCAGGAACAAGACGGCGAGTCAAGAGCAGCTACGAGGAAAAGGGTCAACCGAATAAGAGAGAGATGGACGGTTTGGAGCTTGCAATTATAGTGCAAAATCTTCCGTTTCCCGCCCAACCTTAATGTCTTTCCTTTTGTTAGGGTTTGGCGCTCAAATGTCTTGTATAGGGTGATCTTCGTTTTAATGGGTTTCGGGGCTACTCGTAAATGTCTGAGTACCTGTTAATATTTCTCCCATTGTTTAATCGGTCGGTGTTCTCCCTGGAGGGGTTTTGGGGCTTCCAAGTGTTTTCTGTAACTACCCGCTAACGGCTCTCTCATCGTAGAGTCGTTGGGATTTTACATATTAATGTCTTTGGATGGGTTCTTGATTACTTGGTACAACAGCCCTCATTCGCACCTGGGAGACCGATTTCAGTATTTATGTGTATACTGTAAACCCATGATGTCTCGTGTATTATCTTAAATGTGCTGAGTCTTAATCGATCTTGCACAAATGTTTATTGGAACGCCATCTTGTCTGCCTGTCGAAAAGTCTAGAATGTTCTGTCACGAGGTGCGGCGGCCATTTTACAAGCTGCTTGTGTCCACTTTGAAAACCTGACAGCATTCTGCTGAAATAAAAACTGTTTGAACGAAACTATGTGTCTTCTCCTTATTAATAAAATCGCGATATATTGCGAATTCTACAAGTCCCACTCCAGAGACTTGAGCACAAAATCTAGGCTGACACTCCAGTAAAGAACTGAGGGAGTGCTGCATGGTCAGAGGTCAGATGAGATGTTAAACCGATGCCCCGTCTGCCCTCTCAGGTGGACGCAAAAGATCCCATGGCACTATTTTGAAGAAGAGCTGGGGATTTCTCCCCAGTGTCCTGGCTAATATTCATGTCTTAACCAACATCAATAAAATAGATTATCTGGTCATTATCACATTGCTATTTGTGGGACCTTGCTGTGCGCAAATTAGCCGCCGCGTTTCCTACACATTACAACAGTGACTACACTTCAAAAGTACTTCATTGGCTGTAAATGCTTTGGGACATCTTGAATTTGTGAAAGACGCTATATTAATGCAAGTCTTTCTAATTTTCATATTATGTGGTGGCTGGAGGAAGGCTACCTGACGTCACATCCATTCTACATAACACCTCTGGCCATCTTTGAAGTACAATATCTACCCCTCCATCACAAACACAACATGACTACCCTATGCACAATCTACAAGATGCAGTGCAGCAAGTCATCAAGTTTACTTTGACAGCATCTGCTGCTGCTGCTGTGACCTCTACCACCGAGAAGGATAAGAGCAGCAGCGTCATGGAAACGCCATCACCGACAAGTTCACCTTCAAGTCAAACACCATCCTGACTTGGACACATTCCTTCATCAGTGGGTCTATATTCTGGAATGTCCTCCCTAACCCCATCGTGGGTGCACCATCACCACCAGGATTGCAGCAGCTCAAGGAGAAGGCCTGCCACCATCAGCCATGATCTTACTGAATGGCGGAGCAGGCTCGAGGGGCCGATTGGCCTACTCCTGCTCCTGTTTCTTATGTTCTTATACCACCTTCTCAGGTTAAACTAGGTATTGGCAGTAAATGCCGCCTTGCCATCATCACCCACATCTTGAGAACAAATTAAAAAAAGATCATTTTTAAATGTCAAATACATCTATGTCTCTATTTTCCCTGTTGAACAGTGTACATTGCACTTTAAAAAAAAAGCACCTCTTGATATCCAACTGCATAACCCACTTGCTCTTTCTGGATACAATTATTACATGGCTCATTGCTACACGGTGGTCTAGTTTTTGATGAAACGACTGCTCCCCCCCCCCACCCCCCCTCATGTCGTAAGGAGTACTCCCGTCACATTTGGATTCCTGATCCCGTGCAACGCTTGCCCTGAAAGTAAACTTTCTGCTCAATAATTTCCAGAGAGCCCATTAGAGACAAAACAGGAACGTCTCATGCATGACTTGCCCATTCTGCTTCCCCTGTGCAGCTAGTATAGATTTGTCAGTGTCGCATTGTGAGTCTGCCAAGAGAGGGGAAAAAAAGGAGAGAGAAATAGAAAGCTTTTGAAAAGCAATAATGTCCACTTCCATGGCCGTCCCCTTCCCCTCCCCTCCCCCTTCCCCCACCATCACAGCATAAATCAAGCAGCTTTCACAGGCGCAGGGCTGCTTGTGATGCAGGAGACGTGAGAAACATTGCTCCCATTGTGAGGCTGTCCAGCACAATTACCTTCCGTTCAAATTAGGGCAGCCATTTGTTTTTGTTTTGTTCTTTTAATTTTACCAGGGGGCGGCAGATTGTGAAAATGCAATAAAAGAAGTAAAATAATCCTACCCAGCTTTCAGTGTGTGTTAGACACAATTTTCTTGTTTTTGTTTTTAGAAATTTCTTGCTATTCCACTCCCCAAGTTTTGGTCTGTTTCCGCCCCCCCGCCCCCGCCAATCCCACACAAAGGTCATTCTTCCTTCCTTAACAGTAAAGGCAAACAGGTGACCTGTTGCCAGCTCGATGTCACCCTTGAACCAGGGGTTTAGGAGGCGACCAAGGTGAGGGAGCATCTACTCACTCTCTGATTTTTTCCTCCTTGTTTTCTTTTATGAGAGCACATCACCTCTGCTCAGTGCTATTCCCAGATGGACTGAGCGGGATCAGCTATTTGCTTTGTGTGGAATCGTGAGGAAAACTCTGTGCCCTTCCGTGGACTGCACCAAGCACCAGTTCAGTAAGACAATGTACGCTGTTATAAATTAAACTTAAAATTCAACTACACCATGGTGTTTGTGCGAACTTAAGCTCACCTCGAGTTAACGCCTTTCACTGGGCTTTCCTCCCTTTCACTACAAGTCTTACTCCATTTGTAGCATGAACATTACTGCACTGTGTTCTATCTTGGAGTGCAAATTAAAAATCACATTATAAAAACCATAGTGTAGTTGAATTTTAAAGTACCAGCCATAGCTCAGTAGTAGCACTCTCACCTCTGAGTCAGGGGGTTGTGGGTTCAAGTCCCATTCCTGAGACTTGGGCACAAAATATAAGCTGACACTTCAGTGCAGTGTCAGAAGTGCCGACTTTTGGATGAGACATTAAACTTGGGCCCTGTCTGCCCTCTCAGGATATATAAAGTATCCCATGGCGCTAGTTTGAAGAGCAGAGGAGTTCTCCCCAGTGTCCTGGCCAATATTTATCCCTCAACCAACATCACTAAAGAACAGATTATCTGGTCATTGCTGTTTGTGGGAGCTTGCTGTGCACAAATTGACTGCCGCATTTCCTACATTACAACAGTGACTACACACCAAAATTACTTCATTGGCTGTAAAGCGCTTTGGGATGTCGTGAGTTTGTGAAAGGTGCTATCGAAATGCAAGTGCCTCTTTCTTTGAAGTAACTTTTGACTTAAAACATTACAGAGCTCAGATACTAAATGTGGTCCTTGCCATTCCAGTCTCAGGCATGTTCTCTGATTGGTAATGCCTGATATTTGGGGCATAAAGTGGAAAATAGGGTGGCGACCGTAACACTCGGGTCTCTGCCCATTTTGCGCATCAAAAGGGTTCGATGAAGTTGGGTGGGAGGAGGCTCATGTGGAGCATAAACACCGGCATTGATCAGTTGGGCCGAATGGCCTGTTTCTGTGCTGTAAATACTGTGTAATCATGCACATCTTTGTTTCTGGGTTATTCAGATCACAGGAAGTGCCGCCTGAAAAAAAGTGGGAGCTTAATTATAATATTGAAATGAAGCCTCCATGAGGACCTGACTAACCTTAAATCCTGGATGGTTCTTCAGAAGCTTCTCAGTGATGCTTCATTTGTGCAGAGCCTTGGTCAGATCCCATCTGTGTTCATTTCTGGCCACCAAACCTCAGGAAAGGTAATTGGAGGTAACCTTGCAGCGTGGTTTGGATCTTTGTTGGAAGGTAGGAGACAGAGAGAAGGGATAAAGGGTATGTACTCTGATTGACGGGATACGAAAAGTTTTGTTGCCCAGATATCTGTATTGGGGCCTCAGTTTTTCACCAGATGTATCAATGACTTGGATGAAGGAATAGAGAAGTGCATATCGAGGTTTGCAGATGACACTAAGTTGGGAGGCACAGTAAGTAGTGCAGATGGGAGCAGGAAGTTGCAAAGGGACACCGATAGATTAAGTGAGTGGGCAAAACTGTGGCAAATGGAATTCGATGTGGGGAAGTGTGAGATCATCCACTTTGGATCCAAGAAATATCAGAGTATTTTCTAATGGTGAGAAACTAGCAACTGTGGAGAAGCAAAGATATTTGGGTGTCCATGTACACAAATCACTAAAAGATAGTGAACAGTTACAAAAAGCAATCATAAAAGGCTAATGGAACATTGGCTTTTATCTTAAGGAGGCTAGAATACAAATGGGAGGAAGTTATGCTTCAGATGTATAGAGCCTTGTTCTGACCCCATCTGGAGTACTGTGTTCAGTTTTGAGCACAGGCACCACACCTCTGGAAGGATATGTTGTCCTTGGAGGGGTACAGTGCAGATTCACCAGAATGATACTAGGGCTTAAAGGGTTAAATTATGAAGACAAGCTGCATAAACTTGGTTTGTATAGAAGGTTGATAGGTGATCTAATTGTGGTCTTTCAAATGATAAAGAGATTGGGTAGATACAGAGAAACTATTTGCTGGGGAATCCAGAACAGGGGGACACAATCTTAAAATTAGAGCTAGGCCATTTAGGAGTGAAATCAGGAAGTACTTTTTCATACATAGGATAGTGGAAATCTGGAAAACTCTCCCTCAAAAGGGTGTGGATTCTTGGTCAATTGGAGCTTTCAAGACTGAAATCAATATATTTTTGTTAGGTAAGGGTATCAAGGGATATGGAGCAAAGGCCAGAAAATAGAGTTGAGGTACAGAGCAGCCATGATCTAATTGAACAGTTGAACAGGCTTGAGGTACTGAATGTACTCCTGTTCCTATCTTCAAATTTTGAGTGTTTCTGGATGAAAGGAAGTACACCAGGGCGATTGACAGTCAGCAAAGCCAAGATGTTACCAACCACGTGTGCAGGCCCTGGTACACCTGCCGGGTGGTAACCATGGGCAACTGGCTTCACAGACTCCAGATGAGCAGAGAGCCTGGTGCAGAGCTGTGCAATCTGCATTTAATGTACACCATGGGGCTAGCACAGCTAGCGAGCGTAATGGGAAACTCTGGCTTCAAACCTGTCTCTGCCTCCTTCCAGCCACATTGTACTGCAGACCTACAGGGATGGTGGCAAACAAGACCCAACATCCTCACCGCCACCTCATGTAGCACCAACTATTCAGCAGCCCTTAGCGAGGAGTCAGATCCTTGCCTGTTCTGTCACTTTCCTGCTCCTGAAATTGGCAGGCTTTCCACTTCATGTTTGCCTGTCATGCCTTTCTCCCTCTCTCCAACCTTGGCAAAGGCTGCCAATGGGTCAAAATATATTTTGAGCCTTTTTAAAGAAGGATCTAAGAGGTTTGAGTATTACTCCCTCTGTAGTGTGACAATTACTCTTAGTATGACTTACTGCCATTGCATTAGGAAGTTTTTCCTACTATTCTCATTTGCTATTCTGCGCAAGGTTTTTAGAGACTTATACTTTTATTTGTTCATCCTCGAGATGTGGGCGTCACTGGCAAGGCCAGCATTTATTGCTCATCCATAGTTGTCATTGAGAAGGTGGTGGTCGGTATTCTTCTTGAACCGGTGCAGTCGGTGTGGTGAAGGTATTCCCACAGTGCTGTTACGTAGGGTGTTCCAGGATTTTGACCCAGCGACGATGAAGGAACAGTGACATATTTCCAAGTCAGGATGGCATGTGACTTGGAAGCGAACTTGGAGGTGATAGTGTTCCATGCATAGGTTGGGGGGGGGGGAGGTGGTGCTGCCAAAGAAGCCTTGGTAATGAAGTGCAGTGAATGTGGCCATCATCAACAACTTGGATTCATGTTCCAGGCACTTCACAGATAGCGACTGGGGGCGAATCAAAACCCAAGAAGAGAGAGATCGGGAAATGGGGCAGAATGTTTGACTGAAGAGATTGGTTTTGAAAATAAATATTAAAGGTGGGGGAGGGGTGGTGGGGGGTGAGGTCAAGGGAGCGAGTTCCAAAGAGCAGGACCAGTGAGACTGAAGGTTCTACCATTGATGGAAGGGGCATGTAGAGAAGGCCTAAGTCAGGGCATAGTCTTCAGGATGAGTTAACAGGCCAGAAGAGCTTGCAGAAGTAGGGTGGAGCAAGGCTGTGGAGACAAAGATGAGGTTTAAAATTTAGTGCATGAATGAAGTGAACCTCAGCCTTGTTTTGCAACGCGTAAAGAATTTCACTGATGAAAAGGTTAACAGATGGAAACATCTGGCTCTCTAACAACCCACAGCAGCCCTCCTTTTGGTAATCACAGAAGGGTTTAACTACAGATGTGTGATTAGCCCTAAATCTGAACTCAACAATGAGCCAAATGGTGATTAACCCCTCCGCTCAGACTTAACTATACTTGTTACAATAGATGCAGAGGTTTGCTGTTTGTTTTAAAGTTGCATTGCTTTATTTTGCTTTCAAATTAAAAATTTGTTCACTTATCTACATAAAATGAAAAAAGTTATTATGTTAAGAAAAGAGAAGGAACAGTTCTACGAGACAGAGGGAGGTGTGATTCTCAACAGTGGACTTCAACACCTAAATGGAACCTTTGCAGCAAGATTTATGTATATACAAGAAGTCATATCTACACTCATCAACACAAATGCCTGACTTTTAAGAGAGGGAGAGTGTCATTCAGCAAGAGCCAAGGGTAAGCACCATAGGCCTGAGACATTACAAGGAGTAAGCAAGCTAAAGAAAGACTTATCAGGAACAGCAGTCCTCAGTTGTCGGTTGAAGATGAGGCTCTGCTTGAGGTACGTTTTCCACTTTTGGTGCTAGAAGTGTTAATAACTATTTTAGGTATATTATGGCTTGCATTCTTCTGTGTGAAATCACTCGTGTTTTCCGCTGGGAGTGATCTTTCACCATTTTGGTACCGCTATTAATACCAGAAATCGGGCCAGTTCTACTCATCTCTGATGATGCTGGTCTTATACTTCTCAACAGACTAAGGAGCCACTTACCTTCTTTTTTCTCTCTCCACAGACGCTGCCCGACAGGCTGAGTATTTCCAGCATTTTCTCTTTATTTCAGATTTCCAACATCCGCAGTATTTTGCTTTTGTATTTTCTTTATGTGTCACCCCTCAAAGTTAAATCAGCCAGATCTCACACCCACACCGGGAACCCAAGTTGACCAAATTATAGGTTCTTTGAAGGTAAGGACTATGTTATATACATACAATGCAAGAGCCTGAAGTGGCACAGGAGGGGGAATGCTGTGGGAGAAGACTGTGCTACTCCAATAGGCCATCTACTTAAATCTAGCACTCACAAGACCCTTCTTAGGGGTAGGGCCCTGCCCCCCAAGTTAAGTGCCTGCCCCTATTTATATGCCATGTGTTTGTATAAAATGTCTGTGCCAACTGTTGCTGCATCCAGACAGTAAAGGAAGATATTCGTGCAGCTTGTATTACTGTGACTGCACAATATTAACATTGTTCCATGTGATCTCTTCACAGGTGAAGGTTCCAGAGGTTCAGGTTCTGGCTCTTTTCTAGGAGCAATAGGATCAGCAGCAGGAGAAGTTTCCTGATAGCACTGAGTTATCTACTTCATAGATAGGGAGGTACACCTCAGTGAAATGATAGCACTATTAGTAAGGGGAGTGTAACCAGGGGAGTCTTCAAGGTGTGGCTAGACTGGCCGAGCACTCCCAATCCTCTTCTGATAAAGTAGGCCTCTGATGAGGAATCCTTTGAACAGAAGATGCTGGGCTCTATGGGGACTACTGTTCAGCACAATCCGGCTGCTCTTAAAGAGTTTGTATCCAGCATCTTGAGCCACCTGAATGACACGGGTAAAGCAATCAAAAAAAAGCTTCTGCAGCCCGAGGTATGAAGGTGAGCGTGAGTCAGCAGCTGCAGCACCTGTTGTAGCAGCCTCAGTAAGTGAGGCTATAAGCACAGTAAGTGAAGCTCACATAGATGCTCTCACTGCAGCTTAGGAGCCTTGGGTGACAAATTTCAGGAAAGTGTGAAGATCTAGCTTTGGCTCATTAGCAGCAAAACCACAAACCACACTGCGAGAGGGATTCCAAGAGCTCATACAGCTGCTTCATTCTGTACTCTAGCAGCCTGTGAGGTCATGCCATCCTGCAGTGTGAGGTGGGTCAGCGCAGATGGCTCTTACGGTGACAGACTACTCAGCACCAAGGCCACTTTTTTCCACCTCCACATCATTGCCCACCTGTACCCTCACTTAATCTCCAGTGCTGCTGAAACCCTCACCAACTCCTTAATGACTTCCAGGCTCAAATCTGTCCAACACTCTTCCTAGATGGCCTGCTGAGTTCCATCCTACACAAATTGGAAACTTTGTCTGAAACTGCATCAGCTGCATCCTATCTCACACAAAGGTCTTGTTGGCCATCACGCTTGCACTCACCACCCTCCTTTTCCTTTCCACCCCCAATGCATTGAATTCAAAATCCTTGACCAAGTTTACAAGTCCCACCATGCCTCACCCCTCCCTAGCTCTGCAATCTCGTCCAGCCCTAAGTACAAGCGTGTGCTCTAGTCTTCTGATTGGCCTCTTCTACATGCCCCATCCCTCCGCTCCACCTTCAGTGGCAGAGCCTTCAGTCACCTCAGCTCCACACTCTAGACCGTACTCCCTAACCCTCTCTTGCTTTGCTACCTCTCTCCACTCCTTCAGGCTTTCCTCAAAACCTTCCAGTAAGAACACCTTTGGCGACTACCCACCTCTTTTCCCAACATCCGTGTTTTTCTCCGTGGAGCACTTTGGGATGCTTTACCATGTTAAGAGCACTATTATAAATGCATGTTCTTGCTATTCTTGATGTTGCTGCCGCTGCTGATGAGCTGACTGATGGCACGAGATTACCTATTTGTGCCTTGTAAGTGTGTGTTTAGTCTGGATCCAGCATCCTGTTGATCAGATACACATCAATCTGCACACTGCAATCTGTCATCCTCAGCTAGTGTGAGAAAGCTGAATAAATTGAATCACTACTGACTGCTTCCAGCTCCTTCAAGTCATTTAAGTGTTTCCCATCCAAAATTAGAGGCTGATCTAAAGATACTACAGAAAAGTCACAATTGGTTGTGAACGTGAGAGGAGACAGCCCAGCGCTCTGGCGTGCTGTCCTCTTATCATTCACATCGATACTGTACAGGGAGCCAAACAAATATTTAACAAGCCAAGAGTTAGACGATTGCTTTTTTAATGTTGAATCTCTTTGTCTGATCAGTTGCCAGTACCAGTGGATATATGTTGACATTGTAATGACTGCGATCAAATTGCAGTTTTAGTGCCAAGGAGTCTGACAACTTATCTGGAATTTCTATCTATCAAGAGGTGGCTTCCATCAGCAACTCTTACAACTCAATGGCTCAGTAAATTCTTCAATGGAAAACTCCAGCCTATAAACTATATATTTAATGCATCCAATACTCCTCCAGTTTCTACTGCCTAGCACTAATTCTTTTTTTGGTGAATTCCTGTGCTCATTGCTGCAAGGGAGGTTCAGTGCTGGGGAATGGATTCTACATTGGACACTTGGAGCCAGTGTCAAAAAGCCTCAGGTCAAATCAGGCCAGGTGTAGAGTAAAGCTCCATCTACATGCCCAACCTCAGAGCAGTATTACTAATTTAGTGCAAATTAGCAAAAATTGTGGGCAGTTCTGCCTTCAGTTCTGTACACAGAAAGAAAGAACTTGGATTTATATAGTGCCTTTCATGACCTCAGGATGTCACAAAGCGCTTTACAGGCAATGAAGTATTTTTGGAGTGTAGTCACTGTTGGAATGTCGGAAACACGGCAGCTAATTTGTGCATAGCAAGCTCCCACAAACAGCAATGAGATAATGACCAGATAATCTGTTGCTGCTGAATCAGCTGCTGTGCTGGCAACACACATTTCAAACAACAGACTCTTGCATTAAAAGAACGAACGAACTTTCATTGATATAGTGACTTTCACAACCTCAGGACGCTCCAAAGCACTTTACAGACAATGAAGTATTTTTGAAGTGTGCTCATTTTTTTAATGTAGGAAATGTAGCAGCCAATTTACACACAGCAAGATCCCACTAACAGCAATGTGATAATGACCAGATGTTGATTAAGGGATTAATATTGGCCAAGAACTCCCCTACTTGTCTTCGAAATAATGCCATGGGATCGTTAATGTTCACCTCAGAGAGCAGACGGAGCCTCAGTTAAACGTCTCATCCCAAAGACAGCATCTCCGGCAATGCAGCACTCCCTCAGTACTGCACTGGAGTGTCAGCCTAGATTTTGTGCTCAAGGATCTGGAGTGGGACTTGAACCCACAACCTTCTGACTCAGAGGTGAGAGTGCTATCACTTGAGCCATGGCTGACACCTTATTATCATCACCTAATAGTCCTCACAGCTAACACGTTCATCTCCTGTCCCACTGATGAACAACAGGCTGCTCAATTTCACCGTACTGCTTCATTTTGCAAAGTACACTGGGTCACGTGGTGATCAGCCGTATGTTCCTGCTCCTCCTCACTCATTGCTGCCTCCTGAAACCTCACGAGCTGCATTTCTGAGCTATCTGTAGCTGTGCTAGTGTTGACTAACTCTGGTGAGAGTGATGCAGGGTGTTGTGAGGTGCTATCTTGTTTTGGGCCACCAGAAGTGCTGACTGGCTGCTCCTCCAGACCTATCATAACAGAATATGCCAAGGCATGGTGCGCTGGGGAGGACACCCTGGAGTTGCAAACAGAGCAACCCACCCACCTCATGCAGCAGGACGTCCATTTTACTAACTAGCAAACAGGGATGGGGATTGTGCCACTCCATAACTTTTTCTCGTGTCTCCACATTAGATTTTTCCTCACTTGTTTTTGCTGGACACTTCGTCCAAACCCAAGTTCACCCAAAATTTGGACAGGTGGGAAAATTGTCCCCAATTCAAGCCGTGTCGATTCTGATTGCTTCGTTGCTCTAAACACACGATAATGCCACCTGCGTTCCTGCTTTTGTCTCTTCTGTTTGTGTGTAGCTCCACTTTTTTTCTCATAGAGTGCAACGTCTGATACCTTGCAAAAATCCTTGCAACCTGTCTCCATATCCTTCAGGTATTTTGTTCTCTTTTATATCTCAATATCTTTATATGTCTGTAGCTTAAAGTAAGTAAAAACTTCCTTCCATCTCAACCAGGCCAGATAACGTAAGCACAGATAACACAGGCCCAGATAACACTGGTCCAAATAAAATCAACCCACATCGGCTCCCTGTTTTTCTTTAGCACTTATCAACAGGTAGGCAAACAATTGCAGGAGGAACATCCGCTTTTATTGATGGTTAAGGAACAATCCCTTATCATTCCATTCTTGTTGAGGTACCAGAACATTGACAGTGCAAGGACTGATTCGCAGCTGCCAGTGAATGTATAGGCACAGGTCAAATGTTTCCTTATCAAGGTAACAAATGGGTTAGATTAGAGTTGTTAAGGCTGTATACAAAATAACATAGTACATAATCATCACTCTGCATGTAACCAAATATGGATGTAACTGGGTTTTAATGAACAAGCCTTGGATGAGTAATTTTTTTATAGCGTCCTGTGATGCAGTCAGTCACCTGACTAGATCAACCAATCATTAGCACGACTGAATGAGTACAAGGAAACAACGGGATATATTTTCCAGTCACCGTTGCAAGAGTGGAACAGATGTTTTGGGGGAGGAAGAGTCAGAAAATCAGGTGGTGATTGATCACCCTGGATCTTGCAAACGTCTAGACCAGCTTTACGGCAGGCCTAAGGACGTCCCGCCAAAAAACAGGAGCTTTGTTTTACCATTTAAGTTCATCGTAGTAGGATGAATATTGGTGCATGCACTATTTCCCGTGATCCTCACGGGGAATGAGTAACGCTCTAAGCTCATCCACACAAAAATGAGCCCCGGCCAGGCACATTCTGTGCTGACAGGAAGTTGACACATAAAGTGGGAACCTGTTTTGAGAAGAGTCTCATAAAATGGCTATATGAGGTAGATCAGACTGTCGCCGCCTTTAACCACATAGTCGTATCTACAGGCAGAGACACACCTACATTGGAATGTCTAAAGAAAACTACCTTTGAGGCTCCACTTCCCAAGGGAGGCAGTGACCGAATTATGATAACTCCTGGAATCTGAACTCCAGACAATCTCTACTAAAGGGACAGCACTGCCACTGGATGGCTAGGTTATCACGCCCCTGATCTATTGTGCACCTGGCTTATTTCAAGCTCTCAGGGGACATCAGCAATATTAGTCAATCTGCAGTTCACAGATATATCAAGCAGGTGACCGTTGTATTTCTTACCAGGGAAACAATTTCAACGCTTTCCTCATGAGCAACCATCAGCAGAATGAGAGGGCTCTGCAGTTTTTTAGATGTCAGGACTCCCCAAAGTCCAGCGTGTCACTGATGACGCCCATGGGTCCCTAGGCACAGTTCTCTTGCCCACACGAACCACAAAAGCTTTAATTTCATCAATGTGCAGGTATTTTGTGCCCATGCAAGTGAATGGTCGTTTCTCAAGTAGCAGTCGTGGTGCCTTTATGATATTTAAGATAATCCACAATGTCAGAATTATTTGAAGGAGTAAGGAACCCTAGGCTACGCTCTTCAGTTCTGGCTTCTGATACCTATGAGACAGTCATGCACAGCAGCGGAGTACCCATACAAGGAGGCCCATGCGGCCATTATCAAACACACTGTAAGCACCTTGAAGTAGCACTTCTGATGCTTGGACAGATCAAGGGACATCTTAGGTGCTGTGAGGCCAATGCAGTCTGCTGCATACACCACAGCATTCTCATTCAAAAAATCAGTAGCATGGAACAGTTGGAAGAGGAGCTTCACCCACCACAGCAGAGCAAGATGAAGACAAGGAGCTGGACGATATTCCTGCTAAACCACCATCATAGAATCATAGAAGATAGGAGCAGGAGTAGGCCATTCGGCCCCTCTAGCCTGCTCCGCCATTCAATGCGATCATGGCTGATCATCCAAATTCAGTACCCTGTACCTGCTTTCTCCCCATATCCCTTGATCCCTTTAGCCTTAAGAAATATATCCAACTCCTTCTTGAATCTATTTAATGAATTGGCCTCTACTGCCTTCTGTGGCAGAGAATTCCACAGGTTCACCACTCTCTGGGTGAAGAAATTCCTCCTCATTTCTGTCCTAAATGGCTTACCCCTTATCCTTAGACTGTGACCCCTGGTTCTGGACTCCCCGACCATCGGGAACATCCTTCCTGCATCTAGTTTGTCCAGACCTGTCAGAATTTTATATGTTTCAATGAGATCCCCTCTCATTCTTCTAAACTCCAGCGAGTATAAGCCCAATCGACCCAATCTTTCTTCATACGTCATTCCTGCCATCCCAGGCATCAGTGTGAATCTTCGCTGAACTCCTTCCATGGCAAGAACATCCTTCCTCAGATAAGGCGACCAAAACTGCACACAGTACTCAAGGTGTGGTCTCACCAAGGCCCTGTACAACTGCAGCAAGACATCCTTGTTCCTGTACACAAACCCTCTCGCTATGAAGGCCAACATACCATTTGCCTTCTTAACCGCCTGCTGCACCTGCATGCTTACCTTCAGCGACTGGTGCACAAGGACACCCAGGTCTCGTTGCACTTCCCCTTCTCCCAATCTATTGCCATTCAGATAATAATCTGCCTTTCTGTTTTTGACACCAAAGTGGATAACCTCGCATTTATCCACGTTATATTACATCTGCCACGTTTCTGCCCAATCACCCAACCTGTCCAAATCATCCTGGAGTTTCTCGGCATCCTCCTCGCAGCACACACGCCCACCCAGTTTTGTGTCGTCTGCAAACTTGGAGATATTACATCTAGTTCCCTTGTCTAGATCATTAATATATATTGTGAATAGCTGGGGTCCAAGGACCGATCCCTGCGGTACCCCACTAGTCACTGCCTGCCACTCGGAAAAAGACCTGTTTATTGCAACTCTTTGCTTTCTGTTTGCCAACCAGTTCTCTATCCAAGTCAATACCTTGCCCCCAATCCCATGTGCCTTAACTTTACACGCTAATCTCTTATGCGGGACCTTATCAAAAGCCTTTTGGAAGTCCAAATACACCACATCCACTGGTTCTCCCTTATCTATTTTACCAGTTACATCCTCAAAAAATTCCAATAGATTAGTCAAGCATGATTTACCTTTTGTAAATCCATGTTGACTTTGTCCGATCCTGTCACTGTTTTTCAAGTGCTCAGCTATTACATCTTTTATAATGGACTCTAGCATTTTCCCCACTACCGATGTCAGGCTTACCGGTCTGTAATTCCCCGTTTTCTCTCTACCACCCTTTTTGAATAGTGGGGTAACATTAGCTACCCTCCAATCCATGGGTACTGTTCCAGATTCCATCGAATGTTGGAAGATGATCAGCAATGCATCTACTATTTCTAGGGCCACTTCCTTAAGTACCCTAGGATGTAGATTATCAGGCCCTGGGGATTTATCGGACTTCAATTTCCCTAACACCATTTCCCTACAAATACTGATTTCTTTCAGTTCCTCCCTTTCATCAGACCCTATGTTCCCCAACATCTCTGGGAGGTTATTTGTGTCCTCCTTTGTGAAGACAGAACCAAAATATGTATTTAATTGGTCTGACATTTCTTTGTTCCCCATTATAAGTTCCCCTGATTCTGACTGCAAGGGACCTATGCTTGATTTCACTAATCTTTTTCTCTTCACATATCTATAAAAGCTTTTACAGTCAGTTTTTATGTTCCCTGAAAGCTTACTCTCGTATTCTATTTTCCCCTTCTTAATTAATCCCTTTGTCCTCCTTTGTTGAATCTTAAACTGTTCCCAATCCACAGGGTTACTGCTTTTTCTAGAGGCAGCTGGAGCCATACAGCAGGCTCCCAATGATGAGATCGTCACCTAAGTACGCCATCAAACCCAACGTTAACAGTCCTCCTGATGTGCACACTGCTGTGGCCAAACGCACCCTCCCAACATTGGCCTCTGCAGTAACTAAACTCCCATGGATCCCATCCCTTTCATCTGTTATTACTTATTCTAACCATCCCAAGGAAATTCTTTTGACACAGCTGAAATAAAGTGTAACCAAACGTAACATCCTCTAAGTGATTTGTGTTTGCTGCCGTGGTGTGACCACTTGGCGACAGTGTGGCTCCAATATTGCTCCCCCCGTTTGCCGGCGAGCAGCTGTGGTGCACCCACCTTTAAACTTAGAGTAAAATGTTCGATCTACCGTGGCATTGCAGACAGTGAGTCAAGACCATGTGTCGTCTTTGGGTGAAAGGACAGGGGATAATTGGACTGGGGCAAGCAGGTTTAATTCAGTCCTCAGTAATTAATTCTGTCCTTTTTGTACATTTCTCATTATAAATTCCTATGTCCTCATTTATAATGGGGACTGCTTATGTAAACGCGTCATGCTGTAATTATGCCCTCCTGCCAGTGCTGGCGCTGCAGTATCTCCACCTAGGGGGATATAATTACAGCGAGACAAGTTTCACATAGGCAGTTTCCATTATGAAAGCGGAAGTAGGAATGTATACTGGGAATAGTTAATAGGAAGAGCGGCAATTGTCAGTGCACCTAGCTAACTCGACCCAGGGAAATATATCCAACAAGACTGGAACAGCGCATAGTGACTCTCACAGCTGCCTACTTTGCTCCCTAGAGATATATTTTAGCCTAATTTGCAGTGCACCAAACTAGCCTGACCCAAGGACAAGAGAAGTATTTGCAACAGAACTGAAACAGCATGCTTTGGGAATAATGAACACTCTATTTAAGCAACAGGTATCAGAAGATTGAATTTAAAAAAAATTCTTTATGGAATATAAGTATCGCTGGCAAATCGGCATTTTTATTGCCCATCCCTAGTTGCCCTTGAGAAGGTGGTGGTCAGCCTTCTTCTTGAACCTCTGCAGTCCTTGTGATGAAGGTACTCCTACAATGTTGTTAGTTAGAGGGTTCCAGGAATTTGACCCAGTGACGATGAAGGAACAGCGATATATGTCCAAGTCAGGTGTGCAACTTGATGGTGAACTTGGAGGTGATGGTGTTCCCATGCATGTACAGCCCATGTCCTTCTAGGTGGCGAGGATTGCAGGTTTGAGAGGTGTTGCCGAAGAAGTCCTGGTGACTTGCTGCAGTGCATCCTGTCAATAGGGCACACTGTAGCCACGGTGTGCCGGTGGTGGAGGGAATGGATGCTTGAAAGAGCTCTCCAGAAGCTGTCTTCACCGTGGCAATCAATTAAATTAAAAAATGGTTTTTTTAAATGCCTTCTTCCAATATACTGTAGACTGATTATGTTAAATGCTTATTCAACCTGCTGTGCAGCAAACCTTGTGGTCACTATTGGGACTCATGGCCGCCGCCATTAAGCAACAGGTAACGGAGAAGCTCTCCTCAGTGGTAGTACTCTTGCCTCTTGAGTCAGAAGGTTGTGGGTTCAAGCCCCACTCCAGGGCTTGAGCACATAATCCACAGTTGACACTTCAGTGCAGTACTGAAGGGGTAATTTTAACCTAACACATAAGTTGACTTCAATGGGAGTAAAATCGTGTGGGGTATAAAACAGGAGGCCAACCCAAACCCGTCCATTTCCTGCCCAGTGGATTAGGTTAAAATTACTCTCAGTGAGCACAGCAGCAGAAGCTCCCCCACAGCCTGAAAGGTAAATATAATATAAAACAATGTCCCTGATATTTAAGATAAATTACACAGCTGATTATAGAAATAAACTTTGGGTACTTTAAATTCTGGCACCTTTTTCTTCTACCCCACATGATTTTCTCCTCTTACTGTACTCCACAATTCTTCCAAAGGGCACTTTGATCTACACAGCAGCCTGCCATATAATATTAGCAGGGGTCTTACTTTTTTTAACGAGTCACATAACGTGACCCTCACAGCACCACCTATAAGCCCAATACCAACAGACTGTTATGACCACTCACCAGCATTTCTTCTTGTTTCACAGACAGCAACTGGAAGCACATTTTGTTCTTACTTGCTTTTCAAGTCTCTGCCAAGTAAATGCTGTTTCTTTCACTGTGCACATTATAACTATTCTGTACTTTGCCGCATTGTTCTGTAGATTTCCTTTGTACTTAGATAGAAAGACAACATGTAAATATAGCTTTTGGGTGAAGTTCTGTGCTTATCAAAATGAGGCATGCCAGTGCTGTGGAATGAACTTAATTTCCCATGTTTTGTTCCCAGGGTCAGCAGCAAGCACTGCCAGGTCAGGAACAGGGTGACTAGATGCAGAGTAAAACACGCTCTACTCTCCTCCCAATAATGTACCTTTGTATAGATTTTCCAATCAGTGTTACTTTAACGCTGGCAATTATAGTGGCATTAAAATCGAGGTTCTTAACTCCATCCGCCAGAAGACCACTGCTTACTTCACTACTGTGACTTTTTCCATTTTCAGCACTAGGCATGCTTATAACCTCTCTAAGTAAGGTTGCCAGTTTAGTGCCAATTGGTACTGATCAATGCTATCCTCCACAGCCATGCTGCTGACACTGTTATAATGAGGTCTATGCAGCCACCAGAGTCATGACTAAACACTCCAATTGCCTATTTTAAGATGCACTTCAGGTGCCTGGATCAATCTGGGGCCATTAAAGCCAACTATGGTCTTAAGAATGATGTTTTTTTGTTGCATGTTGCACAACTTTGCCTTACTAAGAGGCATCATTATAGAGGCCCCAGAGGAGGAAGACCATCACATACAGCAAGGGGACCAGCAGCATGAAGAGGATATGGAAAATAACCCATTGCTGGCTGAAAGAGAAATTTGTTCTACCATCATGGAGGGGACCTTCTCAACTGCTCAGTCCTGTTCCTAGTCCTCTTCCTTCTACAAAGGTACTATTATCTACAAACCCCTTCTCTGTGCTCAACAAGTCCTAAAGCTCCATTCATGCTACTTGATGAAAGCAACTTCTACACCTTTCTAACAGCAACTTTACTGATACCATAATGTTCTTATCAGCCCATACTGTGTGTGTGTGTACCTAATGCTTCTTACTACTGTGATTCCCCTTTGATGCCAGTGTGTGAATTATGAGCTCTTTACCCTGATCTAGTTTCTTCTCCTAAGTGATACCGGAGTCGCAGGAGTGCATGAGGTGGCTCATTAATGTATACTTAGACATGCATGACTTAATTTTTGAGACAAGTATGTGCTGATATCCAGTCATCAAATCTCACTGGATCAGGTATGGAATGGATCAGAGCCAGTGACGAGCCACTTCTTTAAAGTGCTTCGAAAGTCTGCCTCAATCGCAAACTCAGAAGACTGCTCCCTACTGCTCCTCATTCAGGACCTTTGCCAACCATCTGAGAGAGAGAAAAGAGACTTCTCTTCCTTATGTCTGGATTAGATTCAAAGCCAGATCCCCCACACAGTTCTGTTGTGACACACTTTGTTATGCATTCTCTGTTATGGCATATCCAAATATATTTGTTGTGATTGAATTTTATGCAAGTTATAGGGCATTGATGGCTCTGACTTGCCCCTTACCCACAAGAAAGACTACAGGAAATCAGGAAGGAAATTCCTATCTTCAGGGCAGGGCTGGACTTCAACCCGCCTCTCTGTATCCGCCCCAGCCCCGACCCAGGAAAATGCCATGAAAATTTCCTGTGTCAGGTGTTATTAGATATGCACAGCAGGCTCCCGGCAGGATTCCTGCCATCAGGAGAGAGCCTGCCAGTCTAAAGACAGGGGAGCCTCAGTGATGCTGCCATGGGAACACTGGAGGAGATGTCCCACTGAAGGCCTTAGCCAAGAACAGGGCCTTTAACAGGTAAGTGTTGGGAGCAACTGGAAGGAGAGAGGCCACTACAAGGCTCTCTCCCTTCATTGGGGGGCACCTCAGAACCGTTACCGCCGTGTTCTGAGCGAGGGGGGAGGGGCACTTTGGTCAGGCCAGTGAGGCGACGGTAAACCTCATCGTCCAATTTCACCCTTTTTTCCAACATGATCCCACCTGATTGCATAGGAAAATCCCTGTGTTATGTGTTGTGAAAATTTCTGAGAAGCCTCCAAATACAAGGCAGCAGAAAAGGAAGAATGTGGGTGATGAAAATATATATTGTTTGACTGAAATGGAACCATTTTGTTTTGTGCTCTATTTACTGCACTTGTTCATCAGTCGTCTGTAAGGAGCAACTGGTGACAGTTACTGGTGAGGAATGGACTGATCAGGCACTGTGACGGTGCTACAGAATGCTATCACACTCTCTCTAAAGGATTCACTCACCATTGACCGGGTGAGAATGGCCTTTATATCTGTGAGAAGATAACAAAGGCCAAAGATTCTCTACATTTTTTTTCACAATATAAAATCCATCCAGTGGACCACCAGCAAGACTGGTCAAACATAATCAACTTACAGGGGCTATGGCCAAGATGAGAAGAAACTTGCACTTACCACACATACATTTATGAGGGCAGCTGCTGTCGTAATACTAAATATATCAACATAAAATAATGAGGCATACAAGTGTATTGGACAATTTTAAGAGGAAAGAAAAATAAAGGCTTGCATTGATTTTTGCCTTTCATGATCTCAGGGTGTCCCAAAGTGCTTTACAGCCAATAAAGTACTTTTGGAATGTTGGACAATGTGCCAGCCAATGTATGCACAGCAAGATCCCACAAACAGCAATGAGATAATGACCAGATAATTTGTTTTTAGGTGTTGGTTGAGGGATACATTTTGGTCAGGCCATGAGGTGAACTCCCCTGCTCTTCTTCTAAATCGTGCCATGGGGTCTTTTACGTCCACCTGAAAGGGCAAACAAGGCTTTGGTTTAACGTCTCGAAAGATGGCTCCTCGAAAAAACTTGTATTTACATGAAACCTTTCATGAACTCAGGACATCCTGCAGTGCTTAACAGCCAATTAAATACTTTTTTGAAGTGTTGTAATTATTGTACTATAGTGAAATGTGGTTGCCAATTTACGCACAGCAAGGTTCCTCAAACAGCAATGACCAGAAAATGTGTTTTTTAGTGATGTTGGTTTTACAATCTATAATATTAAAATTCTTGTGCCTCTGTGAATACAAGGGTAAATTTACTAATACCTCAGTCCCAGCAAAGAGCACGGATAAGAGACAGGCGACTACACTGTAGCACCGATTTTCCAACCCGCACTCCCTTTGAGTGCGAATCCCTATTGGGAGGTGGGGATATCACTCGCAGTGTCATGTGTCATATTATTATGGCATCACTTTGACTAATCAGATTGCAGAACTACTAAGCAGAAACGTTTTGACCAATGACATTTCAGAACAAGAGTCCAGAGCCAGAGATTAACCAATCACATCCCGAATTTGGACCAATCTGAGCCCACACACTCTTGACTCCTTAACCAATCAGATCCCAGAAAAGAGATGGACCTCAGCACCATCTCTGTAATGTCATTTCTGACTGAATCAGTCACAAAACTAGCCTGTCACATTCTACCATAACAATTTTATGCTGCCATGACAGATCTTTACAATCCTCTCCATCTACTCCCAACGATAAACAGATAAAATCATTCAACAGTACACAAAAAAAATCACCAGCTTCCCCATCCCAACTTCCAATTCCTTCAACATCTCCCCCCGGTGAAAAATCAACAAACTCAACCCGAGGTACCTCTTCCCTTGCTACCATAATATACCACACTCATACCACTGTACCCCAAAGCCCATCCAACTCAGCTTCAACGCCCTAAGGCCCAATGTGAAGAATGTATGTTCATACGCAGCAGACCAAGGACAACGCATGCAGATGACTCCATCCTTCCAAATCTCCTGGTGCTCACTCGCTCATTCTCGTTCAAGGCTCTCTGTTCTCCCCCCCACTGTCTCCATTACAGCCTCAGGTCCAGCTGGTTACTCGTGGGCTTTCACCCTAAGAGCTGGTCGGCACTTCTGCTTCCCCCCTCCCCACCACCAGCACTGCTCCTTCCCTTCCAGTTCCTGGAGTCCCAGCTCAGCTCCAACTATTTCACATTTCCCTGCCAGCACCATTGGAGTTTTATCTTAAGCTAAGCCCAACTTGCACCCCAACAGGCTTATTCGACCCTGCAGTAACTCTCAGAAAAGGGTGGTGGAAGCAGATTCAATAATAACTTTCAAAAGGGAATTGGATATATACTTGAAAAGGAAAAATGTGCACAGCTATGGAGAAAGAGCAGGGGAAGTGGGACTAATTGGATAGTTCTTTTAAAGAACTGGCACAGACGCCATGGGCCAAATGCTCCTTCTGTATGATTCTATGAAACCTTAGCTCAATTTTCACGAACTAAAATGAGGCATAGAAATAAATATTGTGAATTATATGATTAGCGTAACATAATTAGGGGGGCTCAAATACCAACAGAGTACCTTAAACTTACGAAATCCCAACTTACGAAATCCCAACTGCCCAGCCTTTGGCCCTCCATTCACCATGACATTTCTGCAGCTACCGATCTGCTCAACCACACCCTCACCACCACCTTTGATGCCCTAGTCCCTATTAAAACAATTACCCTCTCTCACCCTGGCCGTTCCCCCTGGTACAGCTCTCATTTTCGTTCCCTTAAGTCCAAGGGACGCAGACTTGAACGGATATGGCGGACAACTGGTTTAGCCACTCACCGCCAGATCTGGCTGGACCACATAAGGCATTATCGGGCCCTGCTCTCATCTGCCAAAATTGCTCACTATTCCAGAATAATTCTGGAACGCAAAGATAAACCCCGGCTTCTATTCTCCACTGCTGACCGTCTTAAGGCTAAAGGGATCAAGGGATATAGAGAGAAAGCAGGGACAGGGTACTGAATTTGGATGATCAGCCATGATCTCATTAAATGGCGGAACAGGCTTGAGGGGCTGAATGGCCTACTCCTGCTCTGATCTTCTATGTTTCTATGTCTTCTTAAACCCCTCTCCCCTGTCTCCTCCACCCTCACCTCTGACAACAAATGTGAGGAGCTCATGGACTTCTTTGTCTCTAAGATTGAGACTATCTGTTCAACTGCCTCTGTCACTTCCCTTCCTTCCCCTAGCCCACTGGGCCAAACTTCCTCTAAGGTTACACCCTGCCATAGCCCTGAACTCACATCTTTCTCAAGTTTCTCTCCGTTAACCAATCCCTTATCCATGCTACTATATTATCCCCCACCCCATGCGCCCTTATCTTGTGTAATAGCCTATTATGTGGCACCTTTTCGAATGCTTTTTGGAAATCCAAATATACTACATCCACTGGTTCCCCTTTATCTACCCTGCTAGTTACATCCTCAAAAAACTCTAATAAATTTGTCAAACACGATTTACCTTTCATAAAACCATTTTGACTCTGCCTAATCATGTTATAATATTCTAAGTGCCCTGCTACCACTTCCTTAACAATGGATTCCAGCATTTTCCCTACTACTGATGTCAGGCTAACTGGCCTGTAGTTCCCAGTTTTCTCTCTCCCTCCTTTCTTGAATAGCAGTGTTACATTTGCTACCTTCCAATCCACTGGGACCGTTCTTGAATCTAGGGAATTTTGGAAGATCAAAACCAATGCATCCACTATTTCTGCAGCCATCTCTTTTAGAACCTTAGGATGTAGGCCATCAGGCCCAGGGGATTTGTCGGCTTTTAGTCCCATTAGTTTTTCTAGTACTTTTTCTCTACTTATATTAATTACGTTAAGTTCCTCACCCTCATTAGACCCTTGGTTCCCCACCATTTTTGGTATGCTTTTTGTGTCTTTTACTGTGAAGACAGAAACAAAATATTTGTTTAACGTTTCTGCCATTTCCTTATTCCCCATAATAATTTCTCCTGTCTCAGCCTCTAAGGGACCAACGTTTACTTTTGCTACTCTCTTGGTTTTTACATACTTGTAGAAGCTCTTACAATCTGTTCTTATATTTCTTGCAAGTTTTCTCTCATATTCTATTTTTTCCCTTTTACTCAATTTTTTGGTCATCCTTTGCTGGTTTCTGAAACACTCCCAATCCTCAGGCTGACTATTATTCTTCGCAACATTATAAGCTTCTTCTTTCAATCTAATGCTATCCTTAACTTCTTTAGTTAGCCACTTTAGTTAGCCACTTAGATCACTTTTCCCATTGAGTTTTTTTCTCAATGGAATGTATTTTTGTTGAGAATTATGAAATATTTCTTTAAATGCTAGCCACTGCTTATCTACCGCCATACCTTTTAATCTATTTTTCCAATCTACCTTTGCCAACTCGCCCCTCATACCTATGTAATTGGCTTTATTTAAGTTTAAGACTCTAGTTTCGGACTTAGGCAAGTCACTCTCAAACTTAAAGTGAAATTCTATCATATTATGATCACTCTGCCCCAGAGGATCCTTTACTATGAGATTGCTAATTAACCCTGTTTCATTACACAATACAAGATCTAAAATAGCCTGTTCCCTGGTTGGTTCCATGATGTATTGTTCTAGGAAACTGTCCCGAATGCATTCCATGAACTCGTCCTCCAGACTACCTTTGCCAATTTGATTTGTCCAATCTATATGAAGATTAAAGTCCTCCACGATTATTGCATTACCTTTGTTACAAGCTCCTACTATTTCTTGATTAATATTCTGTACAACGATATAGCTACTGTTAGGGGGCCTATATACTACTCCCACCAGTGTTTTCTGCACCTTGTTATTCCTTATCTCCAACCATACTGATTCTACTTCCTGATCTTCCGAGCCGAGATCCTTTCTCTCTACTGTCCTTATGTCATCCTTTATTATCATGGCTACCCCCCCCCCCCCCTCCTTTTCCATTCTGCCTGTCTTTTTGAAACATCAAGTACCCTGGAACATTTGTTCCCAACCTTGGTCACCTTGCAACCACGTCTCTGTAATGGCTATTAGATCAAATACATGTTCTCTATTTGTGCCGCTAGTTTGTCTATCTTGTTACGAATGCTTCGTGCATTCAGATAAAGAGCCTATAATTAATTTTTTTTACCATTATTCCCTGCTTTGACCTTATTCTCTGCTGCACTGCTACCGTTAAACTCTTTGTCCCATCCTGCCACACTCTGCTTATTTTTACCCAAATCGCTACACTGCTCTGTTGCCTTGATCTTTCTCTTTAGATTTCTACATTTTCCCTCACATGACCCCTCCCCCCCCCCGCTTTTTTAGTTTAAAGCCCTATCTACAGCCCTAGTTATTCAATTCATCAGGACGCTGGTCCCAGCCCAGTTTAAGTGGAGCCCGTCCTGACGGAACAGCTCCCTCTTTCCCCAGTACTCTTGCCAGTGCCCCATGAATTGAAACCCCTTCTTCCCACACCACTGAATTGGTGTTGAGTTAGCTGATCTTAACCAAGGTGGCAAAAGATCCTTTGTAACTTCACATCCACACATGTACCTTCTAATAAGAGTCTGTGAACAGAGGGACTACAGCCACTTGTGCCACCTTGGATAAGATTAACCAACTTAATACAGACCACAGATCAAATGTAAGACTTTCCAGTAGATATGGCTGGGTATTTACCAGTTGAGCCACTGGAATTGCCCTACTCATTCATTTCAGTTCTCCTGTTAATTGTCAGCTGTGGCTCTTGCCTCTGAGTCAGAAGGTTGTAGGTTCGAGTCCCATTGATGTTTGTGGAACCTTGCTGTGTGCAAATTTGCTGCCACACTTCATACATTATAACAGAGACTACACTTCAAAAAACAGTACTTCATTGACTGTAAAGCACTTTGGGATGTCCTGAGGTCATGAAAGGTGCTATATAAATGCAAGTCTTTCTTTTCTTTTTATCGTAGGAATGGTCGCTTTCGTGTAAATGATTCATAAGCTCTCAGTACCAAATTAATGGTATCAGATTTTGGTCTAAACCGCCAGATAGATGGAGTGCTCTGCAGCGCTAATAGGAACTATAGAAATCAACTGGACTATCCTAGCCTCTCACCTGGAAGGAATGAAAGCACAAAGTTAGCGAGTACCATTGTCAGAGATACAATTGGAGTTAAACAACACTGAAAGAAACCATGAACCAAAGTGCAAAGGGTCTGGTTTCAATTGCTGTGAATTTAAGGATTGAAGTATGAGTGAAGTCACCCAGCAGGAAGTAGTCCAAGTGGAGACCCCTTTCAGATTCCCTAAAGATTACAGATAGCCATCCAAACCACTATTAAGTATACACTTGAGTTTCTGATCTCAACTGTGTCAACTGAAGGAGGTGGCAATTGGGGGCTAGGAGCTTACTCTTAGGGAAGGAAATATAATTGGATCGATGGGCTGGATTTTACCAACCTCGGCGGGTCCCGGCCTCGCTGTTGACTCCAGCCTGCTGTCCAAAATGATTTTCCCCTGATTGGGATTGTTAAGCCCGCCCAGCGTGTTTGCCGGCCAATTGAAGGAAGTGGGTCTGATGACGTAATTTGATGATGCATCATCAGTCGGTTTCCTTAAAGGGACCATGCGCAACTTGATTTTGACATTGGTGTGGTCAGTGTTCCACAGCATTGAGGTGCTGCAAACACTAGCAAGCACTGCACAGAGGTGCACGGCTGCACGCAGGCTCTCCCATGAATCCCTCCATGTGCTTATGGAGGGAGTCACAGCACGCAGGGAGGTTCTCTTCCCTTCCAGTGGGCGGAAGAGACCTCCCCAGGAGACCAACACAGCCTGGTTGCACATTGCACAGGAGGACACAAGCAGGGATGTCATCAGGAGGACCAGGCTGCAGTGGCACAAACCTTTCAATGATCTCAGCAGATCCCAAAATGTTAGTACAAAGCCACACTCAACCTCATCCTGCTGTGCCACTGATCACATCCCCATCACTCTGCCTTCCCTACCCTACTCCTGCACATCCTTACTCACACCAACTTACCTTGCACCTCCACTCATCCCTCTCTATCTACATTATCACTTCACCATCTCACTAGCCACCCCTCATACTCACCCTCATCCTAGTCAAATCATACCAACTAACAACACACAAGGGTAGGCACGTGGGTGTTTTATGCAATGTTCATGTAAAGTTTCTGTTAATGTGGTGTCAAACATTGAAACCTTTATTTTGAACACTTTGCGTTCTTAGACAAATTTGTGTGCACCTTTGGAAGTGGCTTAGTGAGTTGCAGTGAATGGTGAGACATAACGGTATTTCCCGCAATGGTGATGAATGTGAAAGGAATGGCTTGGGCATTGTAGGGATGCTTTATGGTGTTGATGTGGGGTGGTGCCAACCTGGCACATTATGTGACAGCCAGGATGTACAGTGTACAGTGAAGTAAATGTGGCCATGGTGAGGCCATCCTGGCCTCCCAGGCAGCAGTGCGGGCGGGTGCTGATGTCCTGTGTCCTGTGCAGCATCAGGTGATTGCGGAGAAGGTTGGTGTTGTTGTTGGTGCTGCTGGTGTGCCTGGTGCTGCTGGTGTTGGGGCTGATCGTGATCAGATTCTGAGGACCCAGGTGAGACAGTATAAACTGTTCCCATTCTGATGTAATAGATGGCAGGTGAAGTTGAGATGACAGAAGTGATCTGTCAATGGTGAGAGAGGTTGTTCCAATGAGGTCACACTGGATAGAGAGTTTGCTCCAAACACTTTCCTACCTGCATAAAGCTCAATCTGTCTTCCAAATACAGTAAGCAACAGCTTCTGAGCTTGGAAAGTGAACAGCTGTAAGATGGGAGCTTTTATAGCACATTTCCAGCTGTCAAGTAATGAGATGATTCCATGGCCATTCAACTCCTGCCCTGCTTACCTGACGTGGTCCCCAAGCAGCGTGGACCCCGCGGGCGACCTGGTAAACTCTGAAGGTGAGCAGAAAATAGTTCTTAATCCTCTGTTAACAAGGTCATAATGACCTGAATTGCCTCCCCCGCCGCTGCGTGTTGGGTCTGCTCAGCGCCGACAGACCTGACATTTGGGAAAGGCGCGTGGAGGCGAGTTGACAGTAGGGTCCCAACCCGCTGTCAAAAAAAACATTTTCCCACCCGACCCGCCACCGATCGTGCTCACTGACCGACCTTCCGCAAAATTGCCCCTGATGTCACCCCAGGACACTGGGGTGCAGCTTTCAGCAACCATTCACAGAGTGCCATTCGCAGAGAGTAAAGACATGTGGAATAGTGATGCGGGTGAATACCCCACCAATTTTTTCCTCTTTCCAGGGTACCATATTTTGTTGTTAGAAATACTTTTTTAATAAAGAAAAAGAAACATGTTTTCCCATTCTTAGGCCTCTCCATGCCCTACACTCACTATCCCCAACTGAGAAGGAGTGCAAGCACCCTGTGTTCCACCAGTACTGCTTGGAGATCAGTGCAGGCGTGAAGATGTGGCACACACTCTATCCAATTTTCTCCCTCTCCCTGTAGGGAAAGGAAAGAACCTTTCAGAATGTCCCAAATCACTTGACAGCAAATGAAGTGCAGCCACTGTTGTAATGTAGGAAACGTGTCAGCAATGAGATACATGAACAGATAATCTGATTTAGTAATGTTGGTTGAGGGATAAATATTGGCCAGGACACCAGGGAGAACTCCACTGCTCTTTTACATCCATCTGAGAGGGCAGTCAGACATCTCAGTTTAACATCTCATGCGAAAGACGGCACCTCTGACAGTGCAGCACTCCCTCAGTGCTACACTGCAGGGTCAGCCCAGATTATGTGCTGGAGTGTCTGGAGTGGGGTTTGAACCCACAACCTCCTGATGCATAGGGGAGAGTGCTACCAACTGAGTCAAGGCTGATACCCACTGGTGCATGCCTTATTATTCCAGGGCACTTCATTATCAGTCCACCAACGGATGCCGAAGTATGGCTTTGGAGTTTTTTCCCACTTGTGATGACTGCATGCAGTACATTGCTCTTAAAAGTACAGGATCGTAATCTTCTGTTTATTCAAATCTTCGAACAAGAGAAAAGAAGGGAAGCGGGGTCAGGTCAGACGCAATAACGATCGATGCAATGGTCAGAATATCAAATGAATGCAAGGTCTCTTATCTTAAGTTGAATGAAAGGCTGCACCCTGCGTTCAACAACTCTCAAAGCGTTTGCTAAAGTTAACACTTTTTAATCCGTTGTTTTGAAAGGTAAGTTTCTGTCACGTGAGCGTGACGTCGCTGTCGGGGTAATTTAAATGTTTTTCCAGCTCCAACTAGTTTCAAAAGACTTAGAGGGACTGAAGAAGCAGAGAGAGACCGCTGAGACCCCGAGCTGAGGCAACACACCACAAACCCTACAAGTAAGTCAGCGATCGGGTGGATGGCTTTATATTTGAAAGGAAAGCGAGTTCCTGCTGGATCTTCAGCTTTTAAAGCAAATACTGAATCTGACCCACGAGAGGGGAGAGATTGTGTGAGCGCAGAGGATTAGGGAGTCGACCTGGGCAAGAGCTCTTCAAAAGCCTCCAGATTTTCATTTTGAGGAGCGATCTGTTTGAGACTGGAGTTTGGAAAATGGGACTAGGAATCTACCTGGGATTGGAAATTTGAATGGGAACCTGCCCTAGGAAAATTGGGGGACGGAGGGGCAGGACGCCCTGAGAGAGGGTCGCTGATGGGAACGCATCTCTCCCAGTCTTCCCAAGAAAGTCTCCCGGCCGGGGTGGAAATTTGGCGTCCGCTGCATTAGCAAGTGGACAAATGTGGGGAAAAGTGACTTGTGCTTTAGTTTTGGTCTTTGCAAGAGTGTGATCGATCTGCAGAGTCTCTTCAGAGAGTTTATCATAGTTGACTGCTACAAGAAGTTGGTGAAGCAGTGGTGGTAGGGACTGGGGTGAGGACGGTGCGCCAGGGTTGGGTGATGTCGGCGCTGCGGATGGTACAAGGGTGAGCGGAGACTGGGGGGTCACTGATGAGAGAGTGCTGGAGGAATGGGTATTCGGGGTCATTGGATGAAGCTGTTGGTGTTACATTGGTGAGTGGAGGCGGGGAGACAGGAAGTGAGGGTGTTGGGACATTGGATGGAACGGTTTGAGTTGGGGGGGGCACTGGATGGGGAGTTCTTGGGGAGAAACTGGATAGGAGGGTCTGGAGGAGATATTAGATGGGCGGGTCGGGGGGACATTAGATGAGACGGTGTTGCGGCATTAGATGGGGAGGTCTGGGGATATTAAGAGTGGAAGGTCTAAGGAGATATTAGATGAGAAGGACTGGGGTAACATTCGATGAGAAGGTCTGGGGACAGACATTAGATGAGAAGGTCTGGGGACAGACATTTGATGAGAAGGTCTGGGGGGCAGACATTAGATGAGAAGGACTGGGGTAACATTAGATGAGAAGGTCTGGGGACAGACATTAGATGAGAAGGTCTGGGGACAGACATTAGATGAGAAGGTCTGGGGGACAGACATTAGATGAGAAGGACTGGGGTAACATTAGATGAGAAGGTCTGGGGACAGACATTAGATGAGAAGGTCTGGGGACATTCGATGAGAAGGTCTGGGGACAGACATTAGATGAGAAGGTCTGGGGACATTCGATGAGAAGGTCTGGGGACAGACATTAGATGAGAAGGTCTGGGGACAGACATTAGATGAGAAGGTCTGGGGACATTCGATGAGAAGGTCTGGGGAGGGGGGACATTGGATGAGAAGGTCTGGGGACATTCGATGAGAAGGTTTCGTTGGGGGGGACATTAGATGGGAGAGTTCGGGGAAGACACTGAATGGGAGGGTCTAGGGAGGGGTCGCCAGATGGGAGAATTTGGGCTCCGGTGCGGCTGTGGGTCCGATTCGGTCGGGGAGGGAGTTCCGATCGCCCGGGTACTCAGCCGATCGGTCTCAGCCCGGTCAGTTAAGCAGGACCCGACCCCGCTCCTCTCCCCGCCCCAAACCCTCCACATCGAGCAGCTCGATCCAGTTGTTCTCTGCTCGCTGCTGGATTCCTTGTTCAGGGTTTTCCAAGTAATCGCTGCATTGAGCTTTAGGAGCCCACGGGTTGAGTTGGTGTCCCGGCCCGCAGACCTCAAACTGCGGGCAGAAACCTTGCCGAGGTGCGACCCCGGGATTGTTGGGGAGGGCGGTCAGCTCCAAGTTTGTCACAATGGGCTGATGCCAGCCGATCGCTCTCAGCCCGGTCAGTTCAGTAGGACACGAACCCGCTCCTCTCCTCCCCCTAACCCTCCACAGAGGGCAGCTCTGTAAATCAATCAAAGCAATAGAGGGAGATAAATGGAGCAGACAGCAGGAGAGAGGAAATAGAGGGAAGGGGCTAGAGGGGAAACAAATGGAGAGAGGGGATAAACTGATAGGGGAGGGAGGGAAGATAAATGGAGAGGAAAGAAGATAAACTGGAGGGGGAGGGACATAAATAGAGCAGAGGGGGTAGAGATAAGTAGGAGCAAAGGAGAAGGTCCTGAGCTGGGAAGACTCTCCAGCACACTAAGCTGACCCAACCCCAGAAAGTAAATGGTGACCAGGTGCGGGAGATGACATGGACCTGGGGGGTGGGGAGAGGGGGCGAAAACATATCCAACAACAGAATGGTCAAGACATAGAGAAGAAGAAATGGGCTGTGTCTTTGAATGTTGGACCTCTGTAATCACTGGAACTGGATAGGAATTTGGGATTGGATTGGAATGTACTTCAGATGCTCCTTTATACCTGTCTCTTGAATCCAAATTGGCAAAAGCATGAACTCGGTGGAGGGTTTCACTCCACTGGATGAGTGAGGCGCTGTCAGCTTCGAATTTGAGGAGTGGGAGTGTTCTTTAACCACAACCACTGACTAGCACCATTTTAACCATCCCATGGCACTATTTGTAGAAAAGCATTCACACCGCAACTAATACTGTCAGTAACTGGCCACTCATTGCTGTTTTCAGGACCTTGCTGTGTGCAGATTGGCTGCTGCAGTTGCCTATGTAGAAACCGTGACTACACTTAACAAATAAAAAAAAATGAAATGTACGTGTACCACTTTGGGATGTAGTAAGCTGAAGAAAAGTCAAATTTTGCTTATCGTCTCCTCCCCTCTCAGAAATGAGTCCCTCCTGCTGGGGTAAGGCGCCACTGCTGCCCGTGGCTAATCATCTTGTGAGATCACGGATTGTACACCGTGGAGCCCAATCCTGTCCACACTTGTACTTTTCAGCACTGTCACTGGGTAGTGATCAGGAGTGGGAGCCTTCTCTTACCCCCACCCCCATCCCCATGGACACTCAGACCACTTCTGCCCCAATGCTGCACTGACTGAGACCACTGCACAGACCACGTACCTGAAGTGAGCCCTGCTTCACCATGCTATTGGAGATCATAAGGAAGTTCATGTATCATAGAGAGCTGAAAGTTACAGCTTTTTTTTTAACAGAGTGACTGCTGCCAATGACCGGAAGCTGTGCAGAAGCGTACTGCGTATTAATCTGGAAGCTGATATCGATGATGTCTGCTTTTTTTCACAGAGCCCACTCCCTGGCTATTTTTCACAGAGCCCGTTCCCTTCCCAGCTTTTTTTCCTACAGTCCCGAAGGCCTGCTCCCTTCCCGGCTTTTTCCCCCCAGAGTCCGTGAGTCGCGATGCGAACGACCAAAAAATCACTTCGACTGCGCATGCGCAACTACTTCAACTTCGTTGGCAGCAGTTGCTGCCTTTTTTTAAACGGCAGCGAGTTTGAGAATACACTGTTTAAAATAAATCGGGCTTTTTGCAAAGCTATTGCAGTGGGTTCCTCTATTCAGATGGAATTGAGGCTTGTCCATGTAATAGAAAGAAAGACTTGTTGTTATATAGCGCCTTTCATGATCTCAGGATGTCCTCAAGTGCTTTACAGCCGGTGAAGTACTTCTGCAGTGTAGTCATTATTGTAAAGTAGGAAATAATTGTGTTCTTTTGTGAGTTTTCTACTGTGATGTGATTGAGACTGTTACAACAAAACAACTTGTATTTATATAGTGCCTTTAATGTAGTAAAATGTCCCAAGGCGCTTCACGGGAGTATTAAAAGACAAATATTTTGACACCGAGCCACATAAGGAGAAATTAGGGCAGGTGACGAAATGCTTGGTCAAAGGGGTAGGTTTTAAGGAGCGTCTTAAAGGAGGAAAGAGGTAGAGAGGCGAGGAGGTTTAGGCAGGGAATTCCAGAGCTTAGGGCCTAGGCAACAGAAGGCACAGCCACCAAAGGTTGAGCGATTTATAATCAGGGATGTTCAGGAGGGCAGATTTAGAGGAGCGCAGAGATCTCAGGGGGTGGGGGGGTGGGGTTGGGAGTGGGGTTGTGGGGCTGAAGGAGATTACAGAGATAGGGAGGAGCGAGGCCATTACAGCTGTGCTTTAATACAGAAAAGTCTACCTTTGTGTCTGGGAAAACTACTTTTTTAAAAAGTGCAAACTATAAAGTGTGGACTCTCTCAGTAAAGGAAGGTAGATGATAATGAAACCTGTGGACACTACGATTAATTTAGTGAGTAACTGCGAACAGCCTGTTTTAAAAGAACTACAACTTTATGCCAAATTAAATTCAAGGGTCTGTGATTAAAAACTAAATTTTAAACAGTTGATGTACATTTTCTCTCCAGCATCAACTGAGCGGGTGGACACAAAATTGCTCCCTGTGACAATGGGATTGGGGCCATTTGGAGGTGTTTATTTTTACCCTGTGGGGAAACTTGACTGTACACAGGCACGGTTGACATTGGGAGCTTGTTGTTAAAAAGAGACAACTCATAAATAGCTCAGAATTCCACTGATTTTTCTCTTAAACTTGCCAAATTTCTAACGTCTGAAAATCCTCAAATGAAATTTGAATGTTGAATTCATTGGTATTTGCTGCCCTGTTGGCATGTTCTCATAATACCTCACACATCCTTATAAAAACTTTAGGTTTTGCATTTCTCAAGTTAGAAAAACCCAGCAAATTTAATCTGCTGACCATATTAGTTTTTTTTGACGATGTGCTGGACAGCTAAAGCAGCCCAACAACTGCAGGAAGAAAACACAAGTTAGAACTGGATTGAAGCAGAACCAACTGGATTGTGTACAGGCTTTAAGCTCCTTGCATCAAAATGTATGCCAACCAGCAAAGTGAAGCTGTTTCTCCATTCTTCTTCCCCTCCCCCTCCCACCCCCCATTGAATGTGTAAATCTAAACCTTTCACTCAAATAGCCACAAGCAAAAAATCTGTGCGCAGGATGTTTGTCTCTTAGATGCTAAATGTAGGTCCTCTGTTCCAGGTTGGCGTGTTGCAGAGTATAGCACCATCCATTGTGATATTCCAGTTTTTTTTTTCATTCCATGTACTGTGGTCAGTATGGTGTTCTTTGCATACTTTACATAGAATTTACAGCACAGAAACAGGCCATTCGGCTCAACTGGTCTGTGCCAGTACTTGTGGCACTGAGCTGAGCCCCGACTCATAATTCTGTGATGGGAGCCAGGTTTAAGGAGTGATGAAGATGACTTTGTTGAGCATTGGCAAATCTATAACACCTTCAGTGGATGACATATTTACTTCAAAATATGCTTTGTTGCTTCCTATGTTATACAGCACATGAGACACTGCTGAGAACTATGTTTTTTTAAGGAAAAAAGCTATGTTGCTTGGGAACTCTGCTCAGTATCCATTGCCTCCCTGTAGATAGCACCAACTGGCCTGTTATCAGAATTATTTATGGCATCTAAAACAGCTGTAATTTTATTCAGATTGGAGGGTTCTGCCTCTGTCTCGGTACATTTACCCTTTGCATGTTGGAATTTATTTGAAAACCACTTCCAAAGTGGTTTTCAATCCATTTTTTTGGGGTGGGGGTGTGGTGGGAAAGGGTTCAAGGGGGTGGGTACATTGCATAAATTCTATATAACCGTTGCCCTCTAGGACCATGAGAAGCAGGGATGTGGAAAGAAAAACAATGGCAAATTTTTTCGTAGGCCATTAATGATTGTCCTCCAGGCATCTAGGACCAATAAACTATAGGTTTTAAAATTTCTCCAGTTTTAAAACCTAAGGCTAACTGTACGTTTCGCGAAGCCAGCTGTACAGGATGGGCAAATATTTCCAACTGCCTTGAAGTTGGGAGATAGTCTTCTGATTTTTTCCACCTCAACAGTCCAGCTACAGTGGGATAGAATGTGATTTAGCAATGTCCAGCCTCTCTCTCTCTCTCTCTCTCTCTCTCTCTATGAGGCTGTTGAATGTCCTCTAAAGGCTCCCATCTACCACCTGAGCTGTTGACAATTGAATTAACCCTGGCTGCCCTCCAGGAGGTGGGAGGTGCTCTCTGACTGACTGCAAGGATAGGCTGCATGATTCCTTCTCCCATTGGGCAGTGGGTAGAAAGGGGCTGAAGTACATAGGGACTGCTGAGCTTCTTCCCTCGATTGCATAGCTGAGATTGGTAACTCGCTGTATGGACGAATTGCAATTGCAAGTTAAAATCCTACCACTCTGGTGCATTGCATTGGACCTTTACTTCTCTAATCAGTCTGCTGGCTGTAACTGAACCTGGTTTGCAGCCCCCCTCTTCCAAAGTGCTGAAGACCCTCCATTCACGAAGGCCAATTCAGTGCTGCAGCAATTTAAAAGTTAACCCATTAAGGACTGGGGTAGACACTGCGCTCCAAAATCAAATGTGGCAAGATTCGAGTGTCTTCTTGCTCAGAGGTTACAGGGAGTTAGTCTGGCTTTTTGGTTCTGCTCGCCTCTCCAGTTTTCTTTTCATCAATTTACATAAAAGTAGATTTTGTACGAGTTCATGTTTACAGCTCAAACCAAGTTTCCGGCCAAGCGTTTGATGCGTGAAGATGCTGTAGCATCCAGTCAGGGCCCAGCCGTCACATGAGAAATGCTGCAGATTTGTAAGACCACCCTGATGAAATGCTCTTATTTTCTTTGTGACAGCCATGGAATGGCCCTATGTCCTTCACTTATCATTTCTGGTGGTTTAGTTTCTGGGAAGGTACATTCACTTGGGCGATATAGTTGTAATAATGCTGTAGTCCGTTTGTCCACTTGCAGCTGTGGTGTTCCGCACATCTGTAGAAATCTACGAATGTGCCTGTTGCAGGCTTTTTGAATTGCAAGCCATCTCATCCCACCAAGGGAAGAAAAGGTGGTGACTTAAAAAGCCAGGTGACAGTAGAAGGGCCTGAAGGGACACCGGGGCTGATGGACTTAGCGAGAAGGGTTGACTTAGCGAGAAGGGTCTCTGTCTGTGGTTCCGACTTGCAATTCCATATAAAATCAAACCACTAAACAGTTAACAATTTTGGGGACGACAGATGCATTTAATTTTTTAAGTGGTGGATGATCTTTGTCATGATTTATGTAGCTTCAAAAGGCAGTGCAATTACAACTAATTTGACAACTCTCCTCAATAATAGGGCTCTGCAACGTGTTGTCCTTCACCGTAATAATAAAGTAAGAAGTTCTGGGTGAAAGAATGTTGCTGACGTTTTGGAGTTTTTTTGGGTCCAGCCAAGCCCTTGGGATGGTCGGCATTAGGCTCGGCTTAAACTCTAATGTGGAAATGTCAGAATGTCACAACCGTCTGCAGTGTATTTTTGTAAATGTCTGGGGCATGCTAGTGATTCATCCTATTGTCATAATACATGTCTCTGTGTTTACAAACTGGCAAGCTGCCTTGTAAGAGATGTTCCAGCTGACCATGGCCCCTTTAAAACTCTGTTCCCTTCAGCGTTGGCACTTTCAATCTGCCAGCCTGTAATTCTCCTTTCGAGCCTTTTGTTTACATTTGACTTGGAACCAAAGTGCTTTCAATCATGGAGCCAGGATTAAGGTTGAAAGGTTGACATTGACATCACTGGCATGGTGGGGGTTTGCTTTTAAAAAAAAAAGTAAAACCAACTCTCCCGGGAGAATTATTCATCCTTGCTGGGAAAATCAAATTGCTGTTTAGAAGGATTAGAGTCAGTAAAACTTTTCAGAAAAAGAGCTGTAAATGTTTCCAATTGGGAAGCTTGCTCTGCTTATGACGTTCGTCAGCTCTCTAAAGAAGTTGGATTTGAAAGGCGGTTGTAAGTTTTTAATGGCATTTCCAAAAGTTTTGAAAAGATGCAGCCCATGGCTATTAGAAATCTTAAACCGAGGCAAAGATTGAAATGGCAGTGAGTAACTGGAGAATGGCTTCAACTAATGTACTTCACACACTGGCTCATCTTGGTGAAGTAGCAAACAGCTAAGACTGATGTATATGTTGTTTCACAGTGCAGCTTGTCTTAGATGTTTTACCTTTTACATAGTGTTGCATAGTATATACATTACAGAAACTGGCCATTCGGCCCAACAGGTCCATGCCGGTGTTTATGCTCCACACGAGCTTCCTCCCACCCCTCTTCATCTAACCTTTCAACATATCTTTCTATTCCTTTCTCCCTCATATGTTTATCGAGTTTCCCCTTAAATGCATCTATGCTAGTCATCTGAACTACTCCTTGTGTTAGCGAGTTCCACATTCTAACCACTCTCTGGGTAAAGAAGTTTCTCCTGAATTCCCGATTGGCTTTCTGTTATAATCTGGGTTCTGCAGTTGGTATTTATGCAGTGAATTAGTGGAGTTGCCCAGTTTTTTTTCTACTTCCGAGCAGCTCCACCACAACACTTGTATGGCTGCTTTGAGATAAAGTTTCTGTCCTAAATAGTTTCAGTCCTAAATAGTTTATGGACTTAAACAATAAACTCATCTCAAACTATTGAACTGTACAGTATCGGCTGACCCTTTCACTTAACCCAGTGTTGTCCAATAAAAATCGCTGACTAGCCAGTGACATTTTAGCTATGTGGACTAGTTTTGTTAGAAAACGCTGTACATTAACTCACACAATACAGGTAAATATACATCACACATGTATATTTACTTAACAAACATCTTGCGTCATTCAGTAACCACTTTCAACAATCAAAAAACACTCCACACTATGCTTTGTGTCGCACCATTTTACCAATAGATACACAAAAAGGTTAAAGTACACATGCAAATGCTGTGCAAATATGAGTATTGAGATCACATGCCCAATGACTGTGTCTATTACTCATTTTTTGTTTACTAATCAGAAATGCAATTAGCCACATCTAGATTCCCAATTAGCCACAACACTGACTTAAAAATTATGTCTACGCATATTTGAATCTCGCTATTTTTGTGTCTGGATTTGTCTTTCAGTTGTCTAGAAATGTAAGTGTTAAAATGGCAGAAGATGGATGTATTTTGTTGAAAGCTTTTTTTGTTGTATGAAGTGGCTAGAAAATGGGTCTTGTGCTTATGTGTTTCCACTCCCCACCCCCACACACCCGCTTGTCCCGAGAGACACTGATGTGTAACAGAAACTGTTTGCCTACTGGAGCTGGAATTCCTCCTGCATTAGGCAGGTCATAGCCCAGGAGTCGGGTATCAGTGGTGTGGGACTTGGTGAAGTGTTTAATGATTTGTCTTAAAAGTGCTTTTAGGGGTCGGGAATGGGCTAGAGCTCCTTATCTGATGTATTTTTTTTTCACTGGGGGAGGGGGAGAATGCAGATGTTAAAAGTTGCTGGATGGTATTCAGTGCAAGAAGGATAAGACATCATGGTACAAAAGTGAGGCCAAGTTAATCGATTGATTCCAAAAACAACCCACATTTAAAAGTCTTGGTCAGCAAAGTCAGAGCAACCACACCAGATCCTTCTCATTTCAGGTTGTTTCTTGGCATTTGGCGTCTTCTCCCGTTAATTCTTGAAGCTATTTGTTTTTGTTTTGCAGAGATCTACACTGTGATCTCTGAAGTCTGCACTCTATAGTCAAGAGTGGAGCCCAGTACAGAATAAATTTTTTTTTCGTCTTCTGGGAAGAAGTGTTGTCTGACCTTTGCCCTTGCCCTGTCCACAGTTTAGTGCGATGGTAGTGAAATTATATAAGTAAATGGGACAGAAAACTGGGCAACCTGGGTGATTGTACCAAAGCTCGCATTGCGATTTGAGTAAGTCCTATTTGAAACACTTGTCCTAACACTCCTATCGGCCATCTCTGCAGATAATGGTGATGATAACAAACCATGTTCTTGGAAGACAGTATTGATTTGTTTTTTATTTGTTCACGGGATGTGGGCGTCGCTGGCAAGGCCAGCATTTATTGCCCATCCCTAATTGCCCTTGAGAAGGTGGTGGTGAGTCGTCTTCTTGAACCGCTGCAGTCCGTGTAGTGAATGTACTCCCACAGTGCTGTTAGGGAGGGAGTTCCATGATTTTGACCCAGCGACGATGAAAGAACGGCGCTATACTTCCAAGTCAGGATGGTGTGTGACTTGGAGGGGAACTTGGAGGTGGTGGTGTTCCCATGTGCCTGCTGCCCTTGTCCTTCTAGGTGGTAGAGGTCACGGGTTTGGGAGGTGCTACCGAAGAAGTCTTGGCGAGTTGCTGCAGTGCATCTTGTAGATGGTACACACTGCAGCCATGGTACGCCGGTGGTGGAGGGAGTGAATGTTTAAGGTGGCGGATGGGGTGCCAATCAAGCGGGCTGCTTTGTCTTGGATGGTGTCGAGCTTCTTGAGTGTTGTTGGAGCTGCATCATCCAGGCAAGTGGAGAGTATTCCATCACACTCCTGACTTCTGCTTTGTAGATGGTGGAAAGGCTTTGGGGAGTCAGGATGTGAGATACTCGCCACAGAATACCCAGCCTCTGACCTGCTCTTGTTGCCACAGTATTTATGTGGCTGGTCCAGTTAAGTTTCTGGTCAATGGTGACCCCCAGGATATTGATGATGGGGGATTCGGCGATGGTACTGCCTTTGAATGTCAAGGGACAGTGGTTAGACGCTGGCTTGTTGGAGATAGTCATTGCCTGTCACTTGTGTGACGTGAATGTTACCTGCCACTTATCAGCTCAAGCCTGAACATCGTCCAGGTCTTGTTGCATGCGGGCATGGAATGCTTCATTATCTGAGGAGTTGCGAATGGTGCTGAACACTGTGCAATCATCAGCGAACATCCCCACTTCTGATCTTATGATGGAGGGAAGGTCATTGATGAAGCAGCTGAAGATGGTTGGGCCTAGGACACTGCCCTGAGGAACTCTTGCAGCGATGCCCTGGGGCTGTTATGATTTACCTTCAACCACCATAACCATCTTCCTTTGTGCTAGGTATGACTCCAGCCAGTGGAGAGTTTTCCCACGATTCCCATTGACTTCAGTTTTACTAGGGCTCCTTGACACTACACTCGATCAAATGCTGCCTTGATGTCAAGGGCAGTCACTCTCACCTCACCTCTGGAATTCAGCTCTTTTGTCCATGTTTGGACCAAGGCTGTAATGAGGTCTGGAGCCGAGTGGTCCTGGCGGAACCCAAACTGGGCATCAGTGAGCAGGTTATTGGTGAGTAAGTGTTGCTTGATAGCACTGTCGATGACATCTTCCATCACTCTGCTGATGATTGAGAGTAGACTGATGGGGCGGTAATTGGCCGGATTGGATTTGTCCTGCTTTTTGTGGACAGGACATACCTGGGCAGTTTTCCACGTTGTCGGATAGATGTCAGTGTTGTAGCTGTACTGGAACAGCTTGTCTACAGGCATAGCTAGTTCTGGAGCTTGTGATAGGCTTATCCTACTTGTGAGCTTACAAACAAGTCAAATGGAAAACTACTTTCTTTCTGTGGGGAGAGAAACTGCTGGAGCATGTGGAGAACCAATGTGCATGTTTTTTTTAAAAATCATTTAAAATCCCTTGCAAGGTTAGCATTTATTGCCCATCCCTAAAATGAGCGGCTTGCTAGGCCATTTCAGACATCAGTTAAGAGTCAACTATTGGGAATGTGGGACTGGAGTCACATATAGACCAGACTGGGTAAGGACAGCAGGTTTCCTTCCCAAAGAATATTAGTGAATCAGTTGGGTTTTTACAACAATCCGACAGCTGCATGGTTACTTTTATTGATGCCAGCTTTTTTATTTTCAGATTTTTTAAAACTCAATTGAAATTCTGAAACTGCTATAGTGGGATTTGAACTCACTACTCTGGATTACTAAGTCCAGGAACATAACCACAAACTACCCACATCAGTAACGGTGGGATGTGCCAGGTGTCTGTTGATAAATCTGTGTTCTCCCCTCTTGTAGGAGATGTCGATCTATCTTTGCGAAGGGAGTGGGCTCTCTACTCTACAGTGGAGTCTGAAAGTAGTCAAATCTGTTAGTTTTTTGAGGTTGTAACTAGCAGAATAGATAAGGGGGAACCAGTGGATGTGGTGTATTTGGATTTTCAGAAGGCATTCGATAAGGTGCCACACAAGAGGTTATTAAACAAAATTAGGGCTCATGGGGTGGGGGTAATATACTAGCGTGGATTGAGGTTTGGTTAATGGACAGAAAACAGAGAGTAGGAATAAACAGGTCATCTTCAGGTTGGCAGGCTGTAACTAGTGGGGTCCTGCAAGGATCAGTGCTTGGGCCTCAGCTATTCACAATCTACATCAATGATTTGGATGAGGGGACCAAATGTAATATATCCAAGTTTGCTGATGATACAAAGCTAGGTGGGAATGTAAGTTGTGAGGAGGATGCAAAGAGGCTTCAAGGGGATATAGACAGGTTAAGTGAGTGGGAAAGAACATGGCAAATGGAATATAATGTAGAGAAATGTGAAGTTATCCACTTTGGTAGGAAAAATAGAAAAGCAGAGTATTTTTTAAATGGTGAGAGATTGGGAAAAGTTGGTGTTCAGAGGGACCTAGGTGTCCTTGTACACGAATCACTGAAAGTTAACATGCAGGTACAGCAAGCAATTAGGAAAGCAAATGGTATGTTGGCCTTTATTACAAGAGGATTTGAGTATAAGAGTAAAGATGTCGTACTGCAATTATATAGGGCCCTGGTGAGACCACACCTGGAGTATTGTGTACAGTTTTGGTCTCCTTACCTAAGGAAGGATATACAGTACTTGCCATAGAGGGAGTGCAGCGAAGGTTCACCAGACTGATTCCTAGGATGGGGGGATTGTTCTATGAGGAGAGATTGAGTAGACTAGACCTATATTCTCTAGGGGTTAGAAGAATGAGAGGTGATCTCATTGAAACATACAAAATTCTTACAGGGCTTGACAGGGTAGATGCAGGGAGGATGTTTCACCTGGCTGGGGAGTCTAGAACCAGGGGTCACAGTCTTAGAATAAGGGGTCGGCCATTTAGGACTGAGATGAGGAGAAATATCTTCACTCAGAGGATGGTGAATCTTTGGAATTCTCTACCCCAGAGGGCTGTGGAGGCTCAGTCGTTGAGTATATTCAAGACAGATGGATAGATGTTTGGATATTAAGGGAATCAAGGGATATGGGGATAGTGCAGGAAAGTGGAGTTGAGGTAGAAGATCAGCCATGATCTTATTGAATGGTGGAGCAGGCTCGAGGGGCCGAATGGCCTACTCCTGCTCCTATTTCTTATGTTCTTATGACTTGTCCACTAAGAGTGGGTGCTGATTTTATGCTTCTTGGAGGCATTTGTAAGTAGTCTGTGCGTGCTTAAGTACTGATTTAGAGATAGCAGGATTTCTAAACTTCCTTCACCTTTCTCATGGTCCCATAAATATTTGAAAATGTGCGTTATTTGCAGTCCAGTTAAACTGCAGGCATTTGACATTTTACTCAGGCCTTACCAAGGAGACTCCTGAGCTTTGAGGTAATGTCTTGGCTTGGGGCCACTTGGGTCACTGGAGACCAGTTGTGAGTTAGGGAGAAAGATACTCCATCATTTTAAAATTCATATCAAAATAAAATATGTGGATGATGCTCCCACATGTTTATGGTTCCATAATGTCAGCCATGGCTCAGTGGTTCAATAGGGTAGATACAGAGAAACTATTTCCTCTGGTTGGAGAATCAAGAGCGAGTTTGGTCATTTAGAAGGGAAACCAGGAAGCAACTTCTTCACACAAAGAGTAGTAGAAATCTGGAACTCTCTCCCCCAAAAGTCTGGATGCTGGGTCAATTGGAGTTTTCAAAACTGAGATAGATTTTTGTTAGGTAAGGGTATCAAGAGATATAGAGCTAAGGCTGGTAAATGGAGTTGAGGTTCAGATCAGGCATGATCTAATTGAATGTTGGAACAGGCTCCAGTGGCTGAATGGCCTACTCTGTTCCTATATTCCTAATTCTTATGGAGGTGGCTGATTTTTCTTTTTGCCAACACATTTTAGCACGGATGCAAGACTTTTCAAACAGACTAAAAGTTCATTGCCACTTTCAACTGGTCTTGCTCCACTGTTTATTCGTGTCTACTTTTTCCTTTTAAATTGAGCACTTGGTGAAAAATATGAGTTTCAACTCTGCATTACCGGCACCCTGGAGCTCCAGGTCAGCGCAAAGGTCTTGGGAGTCAAGGTGTTGCTTGTGAAGACTTCCTGGAAACATTGCATCAAGCTACAAAAATTGTGGCATTTTTGCCTGCTTTCCCTTCTCCCTCTCCCCCTTGCTCCTGATTTAGCGGCACAGTGGAGTTTATCCCCAGTGGTGGTGACAGTTTTAATATCTAGAATATAATGCAGTCTATGAGTCTCCAAATCATCTTGTGTGGTCCAACACTGAGAAGTATGTGGGGTACTATTAATACGAGCAATGCTTATTAGATTGGGAGCATTTCTAATAGTCCCTCTCTCTACAACAAGCTTGCCTCCTTCATCTCTGAGCTGCTCTATCCCAATGTTGACTATCTACTACAGGTACTAATGTTCCAATCGAAAGCCTTTTTGCTGCGCTATTGTTTTTTGCTCATTTTCCTCTCAGCTTGATCTCCCATTTTGTAGCTTTCCTATACTTTTCTCTTTGATTATTTAGTCTGTAAGCACTATACACTTTCATAGTTTCCTAAAGTTTGATCTATTTTCCCTATTCATTTATGGAACGCCCAGCTTTTAACACACTCCTTTTTTGTCTTTATGTGCTTGACTTAGACCCTTTCTGTCTCTTGTTTTAATTATTTCTCGATGCTGCTCTGTGGCTCTATTTCCAATTTTTATTTCCCTTTAATGTGGGCAGGGTCCTTTTCTTATCTCTCTGTAACTTGCTTTCTTTTCCAGTCAAGTACCCTTGTCCTTTTAACTTTTTCTTTTTAGCTTTTACGCTGGATGTAATTATATTGTGTCACGGTTTCTCAAACGTTTGCCCTACTTTATGGCTTTCAATGAACGAATACAGTGAATAGCTGAGCCGCATAGGTCAGGGAGGTCTGAGCTTCATTTCCCCCTCTTCCCCTCCCATCCCTTCCCCTGGGTTGTGCTGAGGTAGTGTTTCTCAGTCAGGATGTCAGTAGTAGTGCTACAGTTGGCTTCAGCGCCCCTTGTTTAGGGAAGAGAAACTTGCCCAACATTTCTGTTCGTGATTGCGCTGGAAGTGTGCTTGTGTGCATGTTAGGCTGAGGATAGGCTCAGGCTCATCTGTAGTGTTCACTCTAGTTGAATGGCTGCCAGTTCACTTGTGAATCACAACCACATATGTGAAATAACAGAGGGCATCTGGCACCTGTGGGCCAGTACCCTAACGGATTCAGTCAACACCTTGGGGGAGGGGGGCGCTTCATGAATTTTATGCCTATTAGACTACATTAATAACTTGTAGTTTTAATCCTTTTTCTTAACCTTTCTCTCTTTTCCCATCCCTTAAAAACTGCTTTCATATTTATGAACTGTGGGATTTGAGTAGTAGCTCTTCCCTGTATAGGCTGCTACTCCACTTTTGGGCCTTCCTCAGTAATTAATGCAGCATATGTTTTGCTACCACAACTCGTGTCAGATCGAATAAACCTAGAGCTAAGCACAGTCTGTTGTTCTATTCTTCAAAGACTATTCTGTTGTTCTTCTAGTCTTCAAAAACTATCTATCCTCCAGACATAGCCATGTCCGTTAGAATAGAGTCATAACAGCACAGAAGGAGGCCATTCGGCCCATCAAGCCCGTGCCGGCTCTCTGAGAGCAAACCAGTCAGTTCCATTCCCCGGCTCTATCCCCGTAGCCCTGCAAGTTTATTTCCCTCAAGTGCCTATCCAGTCTCCCCTTGAAAACATTGAGTGCCTCCGCTTCCACCACCTCTGTCGCAGCAAGTTCCAGGTCCTCACCACTCGCTGCGTAAAAATGCTTTTCCTCATGTCCCCCCTGTAGCTCTTGCTCAAAACCTTAAATCTGTGTCCCCTAGTCCTTGTACCATCAAATATTAGGAACAGCCTTTTCCCATCTAGCCTATCCAAACCCGTCATAATCTTGTACACCTCTATCAAATCACCCCTCAACCTCCTTTGCTCTAATGAAAACAAATCCAGCTTCTCCAACCTGTCCTTGTAGCTAAGATCCCCCATCCCTGGAACCATTCTGGTAAATCTCCTCTGCACCCTTTCAAGGGCCTTCACATCCTTCCTAAAGTGTGGTGACCAGAACTGGACGCAATACTCCAGTTGTGGCCTAACCAGCGCTTTATAAAGGTTCAGCATAACTTCATAACAGCATAAGATTGGAAAATTATGGCAGGCCTTTCCGCTATCTCCTCCCCTAATTCCCTTAGCAACCTGGGATGCAAGCCATCTGGACCAGGTGACTTATCCACTGTAAGCATACCCAGCCTTTCTAGTACATCCTGTCTGTCAACTTTCACCCCTTCTATTGCTTCTACCTTTTCCACTTCTACCGATATTTTGTCAGCATCCACCTCCTTAGTCTTTCAATGGAAAAGTGCTGAAGGATGTGGAGGAACAGAGATCTATGGGTCCAAAAACATAATTCCCTGAAAGTGTGCCTGCAGGTAGATAAAGCCTTAAAAGACCAATAACATTTTGGGTTTTATCAATGGGCATAAAGTGCATGATGAAAGAAGCAATGATATATTTGTGCAAAGCATTGATTAGGCCACAGAGTACTGTGTGTAGATTTGGGCACCCCCATTATAAAAGGGACATTAAAAGTGAGTGTACGGTGTAGATTGACCAGGATGATTGCAGGGACGGGGAACTATAGTTATGAGGAGAGACTTGAGATATTGGGACTATATCCACTGGAGCAGAGAAGGCTACGATGGGAATTACCTGTAATAGGTATTTAAAATTATGAAGGGTTTTGATAGTGAGTTTCCTCATGTTTGGGGGTCAGTAACAAGGGGTTATCAATGTAAAATTGTCACTAAGAGTGGGGAGCGAGGTTAGGAGAAGTTTCTTTACACAGCGGGTTGTTGGACTGTGGAATGTATTTTCACGGGGTGTAGTTGAGGCAAAGAACTGAGGCAAAGGGAAAATTGGATAAATATTGGAAGCAGAGGAAGATGCAGGGCTCTGGGTAGAGTGTGGGGAGGTAGTTTTAAATTGCTCCAGCAAAGACGGGCACAGACACAATGGAACAAATGGCCCCTTCCTTGTAAACTTCTGGGGAAGGATGGAAAGTAACTTCTAAAATTTACAAACAGTTTCACATTTTTGTATCTATAGTGCAGATAACACATTTTGCCACATTACTCTGTAAATTAGTGATTAAACCTATCCAGTGACTTCCTTATTTATTATTCATATTACCAATGGAGCTATCCTAGTCTTTATGTAGTTATTGATCAGACAACTACAGACTACCTTTTATACTCCATTACTTCTGCTAATCTGCAGTAACGAGTTTACCGCAACATTTTGTGTGCTCAATCTCCTCGTTAAAGTTATTTGTTTTTAAAGTGGCGGTGGAATAATGCACCTCACTAACGTGGCTGGAGAGGTTACAGACCTAAATCAGATACTAGCCTCCTAGCGACTTTGTTCCTCTGCTTTGAGGGAACGTGGGAGTTGACGTAGAGAGCAGTTATGTTTTTCTTTAACTAGGAATATACCAAGTTTTGCCATCAGATCATCTAAATCCAAATAAAATCCAATGTAAACAGCTATCTTGGGGAGAACACTTTGGCCTGCGGTCCCAGTTGACTAGTTACAATTTTGTAGATAAATGTTTGGACACGAGCTGCCACACTGAGCTGTACGGAGTTAATGACACAGAGCAAGAGGAACTGCAGGTTCTGTGACTAGATGTACATTTTTCTCTTGGCTGAATCCAATTATTCATTGTTCCCTGTTCTCTGGCTTTTGATGCTCAGTACATCACTCTGGGCAATTTACCGCCAAATGTTTCCCTAGGGAGAAAGCAGGATGCTTTAGAAATCCAAGCACTTCGTTTAATGTACGGTCTGGTTTTTTTGTTTGATTTGTTCAATGAATGATTAACCAGGATCTAGAGTTGAAACTGCGATTTAAGCATAATCTAAACTTGCTTTATCAAGATTCTGCATGTTACAGATGTAGTGCAGGCCGCAGCTTGCAATGGCTGTTTCGATCTGAAATTTAATTGCCCCTTCTTGTGCATGACAACTGAGGCCTTGCTTTGTGGGGTGTAGCGTTGTGGGTCTGGATCTGTCCTGTGGATGCCTAAATTGAGTGCATGAATACAGAGGGTAAGCGAACCAACGGGTGGGTTGATAATAGGCTTGCCAAACGAGAGGAGTTGACATCGGCACGATCCCTACACACCAGTTGTCCTATTGCGTCTAGGGTCGCCAACCCTCCAGGATTGCTTTGGAATCTCCAGGAATTGAAGATTAATCTACCGGACACTGTTGCGAGCAACCTGGGAGAAAAAATATCACTGGGGCATTAAAATAAATGGTGTGGTTTTTTTTTACATTTTCTTTCAACACTTTAATTTATTAGTTAGAAATATATAGAAGATAGGGAAAGAAAGATTGTTTGACTGGGTAGGGTAGTTGGAGGCAGAGGTCAAGTAATGAAACCTCCAGGAATATGTACAACCAGAGTTGGCAGCCGTAATTACGTCATCTGTTGCTCTGTGTAAACTCACACACAGCAGGGAAATAGAGCAATAATATTCAGTCTTGATAATTCAAAGTCATTTTTCATGCTGAGTTGGGGGTGGAGAGGACTGCATGCTTTACTGCTTCATCAGAAGACTTCTTGCCATTGCTTTACTGCACTTGAAATAATCGCGGACACCTGGAATTTCCGCTGGGATTCTCCTGATCTCCTGTTATAACGTTGGTGGAAGATCGGCGGAAACCCAGGAAAATGGCGTGGGTTTCCACCGCAGTTATAGCAGGAGATTGGGAGGACCCTGTGGCAGTTCGACCCTGGAGCCCGTTGTGCGTGGTACCCTCTTGTCAATAAAGATGCGGCTGCGGACTCGTATTAAGTTTATGTCGAGGAGCGTTTCTGCTGTAACAGGGAATCCCTTGGCTGGTTCTGCCTTTGCCAAGTCTGCTGTTTAAACCTTGCACGTTCTATCATGTCGGCATTTTGACAAGGTCCTGTTCTGCCTCTGGCGATGTGTTTGATCTTTTAAAATTGATGATTGTCATTGCATACTGTCTTCTGAATGACATTCTGCAGAGGGCTGTACAATAATGGTGTTTAATGGCGAATGCTTGTTTTTTCCCTCCTTTTATCTAGTCGCATTTGGGTACATTTCCCAGAGTCATTGAATTGAAATATGCCTCCCGAGGGGTAGTTACTGCTTTATGCTGATTTAATTTGGACCTCTTAAGTTTTTCACCAGCAAAGAAGGAAGAAACTGCTTTAAAATGAGATTAAAATAACACTTACCGTCCCACTGAAACCTTGCCCTATTGGAAAAGCCTGGTGCAGTGCGATTAATTCTTCACAAATCGAACTTTGAGCAGAACTGAAAGGGTTGAATGTCATTTTGTACTGTTGATTCTGAAGTTAATTAAAAGTGACTATTGTAATATAATTGACTGTGTGCTTGAATATACTCCTGACAGTCTCCAGATTAGAGAAGTCCTTTGAGCGTGAAATGGTTTTCATCTGTCTCGAGGTTTCCCTGGTGCTGGTTTCCAACCTGTTGGAAGTTAACGGTGCTGGCAGGGGCCCTATGGTTAAAAGTAGCTTTTCCATCTTGGCGCTGTCACATTTGTATCTGAGAGAAAGATGCAAAGTTTGAAATATCTATTCTTTACAGGCCCCGAGGCCGGCAGATGATCTGTGGGCATGAGAAATAAAAAAAGGGCCTGTCCTGGGGGCATATTAAAGAGAGACAAAAGCAAGGCTGTAGCTGCTTGCATTTTCAATAGATTTTTTGAGGGGTTGAATTGTGGCAGGGGGTGGTGGGGTGGTGAATTATTGAAAGGTTTTCTAAACTAACTGTGCAACTATGCAAAATGCGTTTAAGTTCTAGATAACTGATTTAAGTGCAAGGTTAAAGGAGACTATTCTAGGCTGAGAAACCCCAAAGGGGAACATGTGTGTGCGCATTAGTTCGATTTTTAAATTGAAAGGTTTAAGTAAAACACTAGCCGGGTGGGGGTGAAATTGGTCTACGCCAGTAGCGCGAAAAGGGTTCATAGCGAATCTGCACCCTACTTTACACCGCGCTCAATTTTCTTTTCTATTGAAATCGATGGAAGGGAAACTGGGCACGGTGTAAAAAGGGGCTGCCGATTCACTGTGTGCCCAGTATGCACTACTGGCGCAGACCTATTTCACCCCTGCCCCCCTGAGCAGGTAACTTCTTAATATCTACTTAGTGAAGACTGGTTGAGATTTTTGTTGGCTTAATCCTTAGTGTCAGCTGTGGCTCAGTGGGTAGCCCTCTTGCCTCTGAGTCAGTAATGGTTGTGGGTTCAAGTCCCACCCCAGAGACTTGAGCATAAAATCTAGGCTGACACTCCAGTGCAGTACTGAGGGAGTGCTGCACTGTCAGAGGAGCTGTCTTTCAGATGGGATGTTAAACTGAGGCCCTGTCTACTCTCTCAGGTGGATGTAAAAGATCCCATGGCACTATTTCAAAGAAGAGCAGGGGAGTTATCCCTGGTGTCCTAACCAATATTTATCCTTCAGTCAACATCTAAAACAGATAATCTGGTTATTATCACATTGCTTGTTGTGTGCAAATTGGCTGCCGCGTTTCCTACATTACAACAGGGACTGCACTTCAAAAAAAGTACTTCATTGGCTGTAAAGCGCTTTGGGACGTCTGGTGGTCGTGAAAGGAGCTATAGAAATGCAAGTCTTTCTTTTTTTAAGATTGAAAACAATTTAACATTTGAAACATGACTGTTTCACAAATTAAAGTTTTAATCAAAAAACATGAATATCTCTAACTTCAAATGGTTTTCTCAACGTGATGCTCACATGACTTCCTTACTCTGTTGCCATGGGCTCCATTTTGAGGGAGTGATTTAACTTACTAATTTACTAGAACTCTTAATACTGAGGTGATTGACCCAGTGAAAGGGACCTTTTTGTCTAATTTCAAGTCACAATCTTGTCCTAGACTGGTGCAGAATATACCTCAAGAAATAGTTTAGAAGAAGCTTTATTTTAAAGCAGAGAAAACGTAATAACTTTTTGATGTAACTTGAGGACGAAATTTCTTTTGTCACATTTGTCCTTTGATTTTTACTAAAATTATCAGAAAGGAATTTCGCCCGTTTAGTTTCAGTTTTTTTTGAGCCTATGCTAAGCAGCACTATTTTTATGGCGTAGTATTCAGTTTGTGGGTTCCTTTATGTGAAGGTGACCTTAAATGTCCAAAGGTGAACTGAAAGTAGTGACGTAGAGCTAATCTCAAGATTCTCATTTAAAAAGTAGAAAGCCCAAGTCAAACTTCAAAGGTCCCGCCCTTAAAGAGCGAGTTCCATCCAAATGGTTGACTGCGTCCTTTTCAAGAATGGTGGGCAATATTGTACTAATCCTGTTCCCTCACCAAAAAAAAGGGAAAGGCTTCAATTGAAATGAGCGGATCTTTTTTTTTACTAAAGAAAAGCTCTTGTTGAGAGCAGGGTGTTCAAATCTTAGATCAGTGCACACAGCTCATTTCCTTCTGGAAGGGTAGAGCGTATTAACTACAGGGCATTTGTACCGTGCTGTGCTCTGTGAAGCTGTGTTTGTAATGCTGAGATAATGTAGGTGGGTCTTCTGACCTACAACCCAGTGAATAAAGAAAGCAACGTCGTGTAAAGAGAAATGGTAACTGACCAAGGTATTTTTTTAAAACACTCTTACACCTGGACCAGACCTACATAACCAGTGGCAGTCCAGTTTTCTGATGGCTTACAAATCTTCTTGGCATCTCTGCCATGTATTACTCCTGCCTGTCGGTGTTAGCGGTGGGCTTTCTGAGATGAGTTCGAACTGCATTTGATTGTCCCCACAACTGGAAGAAGTAAACCCGGTCAATAATAGGAAGTTCCATTGAACTATCCCAATTTGAGGCTATACTAACCTTTATAATTTTAATGTATATTGTGCTCCAGAAGTTGTAGTATTTTACATAGCAGACAACCTTTCTTTTCTCTTCCCTGCCATCCCCCTCATATACCCTATCCTGAAGGTTTTGGATGAAGAATGCTTTTGTGTGTCTGACTTGTGTAAGGACGCAAGAGTTCACTTTTTTTTGTCTGTAGTAAGACTGTTGGGGTGTCAGTTAATGATGAATCTGCATGGTTTGTGCAATGAAGCCTGGCTCCTTTTGTTCTCCATTTTCTTTCTTCTCCTCCCCCTCCCACCCACCCCAGCACTTGACACATATGCTTCATGGAGGTAACAGGAAATCTCTTGGTAAAGCCACAGTTCAGTCTTGCAGGGTACAGTCAGTCAGTAGAGATTGCTTTGATGGATGTAATGTAGAATAGCTGCTCTGTCTGTTGGCTGCTTCACAGTGGAAAGAGTATATGCTGACAAGCTAAAATTAAAAGCCACCTGGTGCTCTCGAAGCTGCATATTGCTTAGTTAGAAAGTTTAGCTTTCAATGAATTTTGCTAATGTGCCAGAGCTTTCCTTGATAAACCGTTTTTATGAGAGTACTGTTTCTAAGGTCATTTGTTCATTTTCCAGCTGCCCCAGAGTATTCACTAAAGTTCATGCAGTGATGTGCAAACCAATAGATGAATGTGTGTTCCTTTAAATTCAGCTATCACATCACTGCTAAGAAGAGATTAAGGCTAGATCTCCTCAGCAGGAACACAATTCATCTGTATGAATGGCCTCTCCAACCAATAATATGGCCAGATTATTCACGGTACTCCCCCGCCCAGCTGATCTGATTACGCAGGAAGTGGTTTAGAGAACTGGGTCTGGCCCAGTAGATAAATCTAATCTCTACCCATTCTCCTTTATTTTTAAGTTTTTGAACACAAGTGGGAAAATTCCTCCACTTCTTTATTTTATGGGGGAGGGGGGAGAGACTAGCACTTGGGAATACATCCAGTTTGCCTCTAATCAGTAAACTGTATACATACACTTTTATCCTTCAAAAAGCACAGGATAATGATTAAAGTTGCAGTTAGTCATTGAGCAAGACTTCAACTCTTCAGTTCATATTTGAGTATAGTTGAAGCTTTTAAGACCATGGGGGCGATTTTCTGACGTTGGAGGAGGCGGGTTTGGAGGCGGGAAAGGCGGGAAAATCAGAAACAATGAGGACAGGTTTGGAACCCGCCTCTGCGGGATTTTGCCAGTGCCGGTTTTGGAGGTCGGGAAACGGTCCCGCCTCCAGCTGGCCATAGCACTGCTTAAGATCATTAAATGCTCGTTAATGGCCTCTCTAAGCCTATTTTGAGAGGCCCTCGTGATTTTTTGAGCATTTCGGCGTGCTCCACGACCGTCCTAAACCACGCCAGCTAAACCTGGCGGGTTGACTCGTGGGTGGTCTCCTCACAGCTGCAGGTCCAACAAGACATCGTTTATGGCATCAAGGATTACTTGCAGGTGCCAGATCTTTGCTTTAAAAGGTCTCTGAGCACTTTTAGAAGGCCTTCCGAAGTTGGAGATGCTGCAGCTTGAATCTATCAACTGTGGGACCTCCTTGGAAAACCCTCTCCCCGCTTACAATGAGCGCTTCCCCAAAGGAGGCATCTACAAGCAGCATGAGAACCATTCGTTTTCTTTCTCCATGGACCTCAGATGAGGCTGAGGAGCATCCATGGCAGCAGCAGAACCAGGCAGCTCAGGAGCAACAGCAGCAGAAGCCCCAACCTCCTGCTCAGCCACCTGATGCTGCACAGGGCAGAAGGCGCCAGCGCATCGAGGCACCTTGCCTGCAGGAGATACCCCCGACAGAGGGTTTACAGACAGAGGATGAGCTACCGCAACATGAGTGAGCAGCAGTGCCAAAGGAGGCTGAGACTTTCGCGAGAGGTTGTCCGAGAGATCTGTGGCCTGCTGCAGCAAGACCTGGTGCCCAGAGGAACGGGTGGACACCCCTTACCAGTGGCTGTCAAAGTCACCACCGCACTCAACTTCTTTGCCTCAGGCTCCTTCCAGGGATCATCAGCAGACATCAGCGGCATCTCCCAGTCGGCCGCCCACAGTTGCATCACGTAGGTTACCGATGCCCTTTTTACTAAGGCCCACAATTACATCCAGTTCTCAAGGGATCAAGCAAGTATAACCGCCCTTTCAGTTGGCTTTGCAAATATGGTAGGCATGCCAATGGTGCAGGGCGTCATAGACTGCACACATGTAGCCCTTAGGGCACCCCATCACAACCCAGCTATCTTTGTCAACCGAAAGGGCTTCCACTCCCTCAACGTACAGCTGGTGTGTAACCACAAGAAGGAGTTCTTGCATGTTTGCGCCAAGTTCTGTGGTAGTTGCCATGACTCTTTCATCCTGCGGCACTCTAGTGTTCCTCCGCTTTTCAATCCACCAAACCAACTTAACGAATGGCTCCTTGGTGACAAAGGCTACCCCCTGAAGAAGTGGCTAATGACGCTGATCGGAGGCTAATGACGGAGGCCAGCTAACAAGGCTGAAGAGCGCTACAACGCCAGCCACACTTCGACCAGGTCCATCATCGAGCAAACCATTGGGTTGTTGAAGATGTGCTTCCGTTGTCTTGACCGATCAGGTGGAGCCCTGCACTATCCACCATACAGGGTCTCCAGAATGGTCGTGGTCTGCTGTGCACTGCACAATATCGCACAGCGTCGTGGCTTGCAGCTTCCTGAGGAGCAAGTGGCTCAGTTCCAGCCCTCCTCAGATGAGGATGAGGAGGCTGAGGAGGAGGAGGAGGCTGAGGAGGAGGAGGAGGATCAGGAGGAGGATCAGGAGGAGGAGCAGGAGGAGGAGCAGGAGGAGGAGGAGGAGCAGGAGGAGGTCAGAGCTCCGGTGTATCGACCAGCAGCAGCGGCAGCACGTGAGCACATGGCTGCTCGGGATGCAAGGGATGAACTTATCATGGCCAGATTTGCATAGGTTGCCCAAGTTGGCACGTGTCCTTGGCTCCATTCTAGGACATCATTGACAATGGACATGACTCTCTGGCCTCCTTTCACTCAGGCCACCAACCTGACAACGCAAGTGTGGCGGAGCCCGCAATGTGGAGCTGCCTAAGGCGAAAGAACAGATGCCATAACGTCAACATTTTGGCATCAAATCATTTTAATGCTTTCCAACAGGATGGCATTTCATCAATACACAGAAACATTCTCCCAATCTGCACACAGATCTGGAGGTTATATCCCTTGCCAGCTGTACCCACACAGCCTTGGGTCTTTGGCAAGCCTCTTCCTCCCAGATGAGTGGAAGAGCACCTCCATGCTAGCTGTCACCCCCTCAAACAACATTTGCAGCGCCTTATCCGAGAGCCTCGAATGAGATGACTCCAGGTGGGGTGGAGGATGTATGTATTGTGGTGCACAGGGCATCCCACCTGTATGGGGCAGGCTGGATGAACTAGTAGGTCTTTCCCTGTGTGGCATTTTTAGTATGTTTGTATATAAGAAAAATTGGGCAGGGTGTAAATTATCTCCAGGACTATTTTCACTCGAAAAGAAGGCTAAGACATATTTACGATTATGAAGGGTTTTGATAAGGTGGAAAGAAAAAGATTATGGGGGAGAAATTCGGTATCGCCCCGTTTGGGGCGCAATTATCGGCCAGGCGCAAAGTTTAGCGCCTGGCGCTAATTATCGCCTCCGACTGCAAACTTGGCTTCTATCACCCCAGAGGTGATTGGAGCACTAAATCAGGCGCTACACACCTCTCTTAAGGTGCTAACGCCGAGGAGCGAGGCGCTATCTCAGAGAGCTGGCGAAGCTCATGTGATGTCAGTCAATAATGGAACACAGACACACTGGCGCCGGCCAGTTCTTAAAGGGAGGGTCAATCTTGCTCTCCATCCACACCCTGTTCATTGCAGCCTTGAATCTCGGCCTGGAGAGACCTGTACATCAAATCTGCTAGAAAGAACAATGGAGAAGCCCAGGGAAAGAGCTCAGAGTGCAGCCCCCATAGTCTCTTCTAAATCGATGCAAAGAAGGTCAAATCAAAATGAACCTGCAAATTACAGCTCAGTACCCAAAACTCCTTCACACAGCATTGAATCTCTCCAGAAGTCTCTCTCTCTCTCAGAATGCGTGGTGCAAAAATGTCGCCGACAAAAAAAGGCAGGAAGCAGTCGCCTTTAAATAGCACTCCTCCAGTCCCTTCCCGACTGCAAAACGCTCCCCTCAACCTGTTGTTGCTAGCGGCCGGCGGTGAGGCAGGGAGCGCCACTCAATATCTGGTCCGGGGCGCTACTGGGGCATTGCACGCTCGACTGACGTCACGAGCTGCGGGCGCAGGAGATCGTGGCAGTAGTGATTAGCGCCGCTGCAAAATGTCTGGTCAATTTCGCGAGCGCCGCAAAATCACCGCGCCTGGGCGCTAGTTGCTTTGTGCCCCATTAGCACCCTCTTTTTCCCCCTATTTCTTTTGTTCGTGGCAAGAGGTCATCAATTTAAAAATGAGTGAGGAGAGAGTTGGAAGAAATCATTTTATGCAGCAAAGTTTTGCCATAGGGAGTAGTTACAGCATCTTTAAAGGGAAAAGTGGATTCAGTATTATGGAGGAGAGCAGGGAACAGATACTATATGCCACATGATCTCCTATGCTGTAAACATCTCTGGTAAGATTCTGTGTGTATGTACAATTGAGCCTTATTATAAATTCTATTGAGGTATGCGATCCTATTCACCTGAAACTTCAGTCCAGATCATTGGGTGATTTGGGACCACAAAGATGTTTCTAAGCAGTGATATATGGAAAACGAGGGAGCTGGGAAAGACGGGAAAAGCAAACAGGCCATGAGAAGGAGCAACGAAGCAAATCGGCTCGCTAAGAAATGCTCCCTTTGTCAGCTCTAGTTTATTAATGGGTTGGGTACTCGGACTGAGGTGCAGCACTGTTTTGGGATCAATAAATAAATGTCCATGACAGCTCTACTCGACGTGAACAGAAATCCAGAGCCGATGAATTACAAAAGGCTTTCTTGCTGTCTCCCCACCGTAAGCCACCTCAGATACGGGGCACAGCAGCCTAAACATGAAGCGAATATGGACTAATGTCGTACCTTTTGTGGCAAAGTGCCTCTGGTATTCAGTCGTGCTCACAATGAGCATAAATTATGGTTGCACTTAATCGCAAATCAAAGCATCCTTTTTTAAAGAGACTTTAGCAGAAACCTTGCTGAATTTCATACTCTTTGCATTTTCTCAGATGAATGCAAAATGCATCATGTATATCATTTACAGATTTCCTTGGGTAAGGTTTAATGCTGGGACCATCTCTCCATCTTTTCTCTTTTTTCAAGGAAGGCAAGATTGACATCCAAGAATTGTACTATATGAGTGGTTTATGCCTTAATCAGTGAGCAGGATCTCTTCCAGGCATAGTAAATGGGATATGCTGTCTGTGGCACTCTATTCCCATTCAAACACATTTGTGTAAGGAGAAAAGGCCATTCTCAGTAAACGAAAACACTAAAACCATTACTGTAAACAAGTCAGCGGGGATTTAAAAAAAAACACTCCTTGAAGAAACAAAGCTTTCATGAGCGCTCATTTCCTCAAACACAACTTTTCTTTTTGTTTCGTTTGAAGCCGTTCGACACATTTACATGTGACTAGCCTCAAGAATTGCTGCTTTCCGAAGCACCACATCGGTTCATCGCTATGGACTGAAAATTAAAAAGTACCGCCCCTCTTTTAAAAAAAATAATAATCTGAGGCCTGATAGAGGGGCTTATTAAATGGTACTGGGGATCAATTCTAATGGGCTTCGTGAGCTGCTTCAAGCCTGCAATATTGGAATCTGTAGTAAAGACAATGGGCTGCCTCAACAATTTGCACTAATATATCATGGTTTTGGAGGGGGGAGGGGGAGGGGAAGGAAGAATGCTATTGCAGAAGTGAGGTGGTGCAGAAAGTTGTCTGGCCATTAGCATTATTTCAGAGCGTGACATGTCCTTCAATTTAAATAGGAGTGTTAAGATTTGTGTAGTGGGAGGGTCTTTGTCCTGGCCAGCTGGGGTTTTGCCAATTGTTTACAAGTGGGTAACTCCATTGAGCACTGAAGATTTACTTGACTGGTGAAATGTTTGAGGACCTCATAGCTGGAAGTGCGTTGGTGTGCGGTTAGAAAGGTTCAGATGGATCAAATGTTGGGAGGACACTTGATTTGTATTCCTTCTGCCCCTTCATTTTCATATGCTACCACAACTGTAACAGAAGTTAATTTGGGTATCATAAAATGCAATTCAATTTGACAACCGTGTCAGTCTTATATTAGTAAGTCTTTATTTAACTTCCCCCAAATTTCCCTTTAAGCATTTATTTCAAGGCCATAAACGATTGCAGCTCTGCTCTTGTATTGACCTCTACTTAAACCCTCATTTAATTGGATATTCTAACCCCTCTCCTGCGCTGACTCTCTTTTGGGGTACGGTTTAGTAAGCTGAGCCCTGCACTTTCTCCTCTCAAGATCTCTGCACTTTCACATTTTCTTTCCCAGCAGAAATCCTTGAACAATGATCAGGAGTGTCTCTTTTTGTTAATCCTATGGGCTGATGTGAATTTGTATCCTTGCTGAGCTCCTTGTAGGCTGGTCTAGCAAACTGGCAAAAGGTTGGCCAACGGCTTTAAAAAAAATTGTCCCAACCCCCCCCTAAAAAAGCTGAGCACTGAAGAACCAGCCCTAATTATAAGCTTACAACAGGAGAGAACAAGTCATTAGCCGGGCTTTGTAGTTTAAACTGTGGGTATACTCAACATTCCTTCACTTGCATTGGAAGGCAACAAAGTACATGAAAAGCCTGAAGGCAGAAATCCAGATGATGGAAGGGGAAAAACTGGCGGTCAGTTTCCAGGGGTGGATGTCAAGCAGGTGTGTCCCACCAAGAAACTTTGAATTTTTATGTTAAAAATGATGCATTTCCAATGTAAAGCCGGTGAGTGGCCTGCACGGGACCTCCAGACCGCTGCGCGGCCACGCAGCTTAGTGAGAACTTTGCTTGTAATCCTCCTGGTATCGCAGTATCTTTGACAGATCAGGAGCTATTCCAGCTGGGGTCAGCTGATGACATCACTCATTGCAACAGTTTAACCCATGGCAGGGGGAGGCCAGTAAATCTGGTGATTTATTGGAAGAGTTTGGATCGGCTTCAAGGCTCTAATGAGGTCTTCCTTGGCTATCGGTGTGTTTGTCTTGAGGCATATGTTCCACATGTATTGATCCCTGCATCTGCCGTCCTGGTTGGAAGTATTCTGTCCAATTAAAGTACTCAACACACACCCCTGAAGGTTGGCTCAGTGTGGAATTCCGTGCTCCGTGTGGCGGTACTTGGCTATGGAGAAGCAAAATGACCCAGAGTTGCTGCTCCAGATCGCCACTGAATGACTTCCACGTGCATGTGTATGTGTGTAAACAATTCGGTGTGAAGAGAATTGAGCTGGTGATTATTTTTTACTTTTCCCCTTCCCTACTACCCCCGGTCAGTTGACGAGCCTATTCAGGCTTACTATCTGGGCTGTTGTGAAGAACAGACATGTATCCGAGATCTGTAAGAGCCTGTGGAGCAATGAGCCAGCGGGGTGAATTTTCACTTTTACACAGAGCAGTAAAAGTGCCCTTGACATCAAGGCAGCATTTGACCGCGTGTGGCACCAAGGAGCCCTAGTAAAATTGAAGTCAGTGGGGATAAGGGGAAAACTTTCTACTGGCTAGCGCCATACCTAGCACAAAGATGGTTGTGGTTGTTGGAGGACATTCAGGCTTGGGCTGAAAAATAGCAAGTAACATTTGCACCACACAAGTGCCAGGCAATGACTATTTCCAACAAGAGAGAGTCTAACCACTGTCCCTTGACAATCAATGGCATTACCATTGCCGAATCCCCCAACATCAACATCCTGGCGATCACCATTGACCAGAAACTTAACTGGACCAGCCACATAAATACTGTGGCAACAAGAGCAGATCAGAGGCTGGGTATTCTGCAGGAATTGACTCACCTCCTGACTCCCTAGAGCCTTTCCACCATCTAAAGGGCACAAGTCAGGAGTGTGATGGAATACTCTCCACTTGCCTGGATGAGTGCAGCTCCAACAACACTCAAGAAGCTCGGCACCATCCAGGACAAAGCAGCCCACTTGATTGGCACCCCATCCACCACCTTAAACATCCACTCCCTCCACCACCGGCGTCCTGTGGCTGCAGTGTGTACCATCTACAAGATGCACTGCAGCAACTCGACAAGACTTCTTCAACAGCACCTCCCAAACCCGCAACCTCTACCACCTAGAAACACAAGGGCAGCAGGCGCATGGGAACACCACCACCTCCAAGTTCCCCTCCAAGTCCCATACCATCTGCGCGGACTGCAGCGGTTCAAGAAGGCAGCTCACCACCATTTCTCAAAGGCAATTAGGGATGAGCAATAAATGCTGACCTTGCCAGCGATGCCCACATCCCATGAATGAATACATTTTTAAAAAGTAGTGGATCGCTGCTCGATTTACACCCTGCCCCATTTGCACTCTGCCCGTTTTCGTTTCCCTTGAAGTCAATGGAATCCAAAATCGTGCGGTGTGTAGAATGGATAGTCGATCCGCTACTCTCTGTGTTCCGGTCAGTGAAAGTGAAAATTCACCCCAGTGCATTCAGGAGGGGACGGGAGGATAAACAGTGAATGAGAAACCCACTAGTAGTATTCCCGTAGTCTGGTTTGCACGCTTAACAGCTGTTGTTTCTTGGTGGAAGAATTATTCGCATTTCTGTCAGACATGTGTCAAATGCACTGTGCCCCAGGATTTGAAATGTCCATTTGTGACTACTTTGCTCTGGGAATGTAGTTGTCTTGTCATTAGGAAAGGAAGCTAATGTTGTACCCGGGACATCGAACGGATATACAGGCGATGCCATCCCTATCCGCTGCTCTCTTTCCCCTCTTTGCTTTCTTCAGACTTGTGCCACCCCTCCCCTCACTCCAGGCAGGATCTCAACAAGAAAACCCAGCACCTGAAGCTGTTGCTGTGTGTCCAGGACTGATGGAAACCACTGATTTCTACCAAGCGGTTCTACCCTGGAACAATTTGTTTTAAATACTGCTTTCCCTTCCACTCTTCCCCCTGAGGTGAACTTACAAATCTCAGACCAGTATCTAGTATCTCCTGCAGTGTCTCTGGAGCATTTAGAGTTGCCAGCTCTGGTTGGAAGCATTCTGGGAGGTTTGACCATGTAACACCTGACCACATGATGGCTGACCATGTGAGATCTGCAAAGGTTATTGCATTTATCTTAAATGTTGGGTGCATAACTATTAAAGGACCCTTTGAGAAAGGCATTGTGAAGTTTCCCTTAGTTGTTTCTAACACAGTTTGATTTTCAGTTTTCACTGCACCACTTGGATTGGTTTTAGGCAGACGGTTTTGCTGGTCAATGAGGGCCAGTGAGAGTGTGTAGCAGTTTGCACACCAGACTGTTCTGCTTGTCCAATTTGAACAGGATGTCTGTCCTCTATCAGGGACAAGCGTCTATTTGGAGAAAAGAGGGGCACAAGCAAGTTGTAAAAATTAGGAAAAGGGGTGAGGGGGAAACCATTTTGACGACAGATTGTTGTTTTGTCTTTAGTGCCAGTGCAATGACCTCTTGCCAGTATCTACAGTCGGCAGGCTTGTATCAAATGTCTCCAACAGGAGCTCGGTTTGAGACTCATGCCATTTGTAAATGTTGAATGTCGGTAGCTAGCATCAAACTGTTCAGAGACATAAAGCACCAGGCCCTTCAGGACTGTTACTGGGGTTGAGTCGACTTAGTTGGCGGGTTGAAAGCATTGCTCACTTTAAGGCTTTCTAAATTGTATTTCTGTGCATAATCAGAATCTGGCATTTTCGTCACCTTAATAGTTGACAGCACAAAATTTGTTGCAGTCTGTTTTTCCTGGAGGCCTGGGGCAAGGAATTTTGCCTTGATGTGGCCTGGAATAATTGCATTGACTTGCCAGTTATGTTGTTGCACTTTGTAAATTTGAGTTATTTCATTGTATAATTAAATGTGACAGGACTGTTTTGATGCACCAGCAGTTGACTGTAATCCTGACAAGGGGATGGGTCTACAATGCACAAAGAAATCCAATAGGCCAAGGAAAAAAAGCTGCATGACAGGACCAACCATTATCACTGGCCTTTCAGTGACCATTGAATCTGACCTGCAAAACCATACTTGTGACCTGGTTTTGGTTTTTTTTCTTTTTTAAACTTGTGCTTGCTAGCAGCGTTTTATCAGCTAGGTTTAATGTTTTAGACTTTGAACGCATTTTGGCACAAATTAGCAACCCAGACCGGTACCAAAGGATTTGCACCAAAAAGTGATTTTGGCCAGTCACCAATGAAGGTGCCCATGGGTTATGAAGGAGCCTGTGGGTTATGAAGGTGCCCGTGGGTTATGAAGGTGCCTGTGGGTTATGAAGGTGCCCGTGGGTTATGAAGGAGCCCGTGGGTTATAAAGGTGCCCGTGGGTTATGAAGGTGCCTGTGGGTTATGAAGGAACCCGTGGGTTATAAAGGAGCCCGTGGGTTATGAAGGAGCCCGTGGGTTATGAAGGAGCCCGTGGGTTATGAAGGAGTCCGTCGGTTATGAAGGAGCCCGTGGGTTATGAAGGAGCCCGTGGGTTATGAAGGAGCCCGTGGGTTATAAAGGTGCCCGTCGGTTATGAAGGAGCCCGTGGGTTATGAAGGAGCCCGTGGGTTATGCAGGAGCCCGTGGGTTATGAAAGTGCCTGTGCGTTATGAAGGAGCCCGTGGGTTATAAAGGTGCCCGTGGGTTATGAAGGAGCCCGTGGGTTATGAAGGAGCCCGTGGGTTATGAAGGAGCCCGTGGGTTATGAAGGAGTCCGTCGGTTATGAAGGAGCCCGTGGGTTATGAAGGAGCCCGTGGATTATGAAGGAGCCCGTGGGTTATAAAGGTGCCCGTGGGTTATGAAGGAGCCCGTGGGTTATGAAGGAGCCCGTGGGTTATGAAAGTGCCTGTGCGTTATGAAGGAGCCCGTGGGTTATGAAGGAGCCTGTGGGTTATGAAGGAGCCCGTGGGTTATGAAGGAGCCCGTGGGTTATGAAGGAGTCCGTCGGTTATGAAGGAGCCCGTGGGTTATGAAGGAGCCCGTGGGTTATGCAGGAGCCCGTGGGTTATGAAGGAGCCCGTGGGTTATGAAGGAGTCCGTCGGTTATGAAGGAGCCCGTGGGTTATAAAGGTGCCCGTGGGTTATGAAGGAGCCCGTGGGTTATGAAGGAGCCCGTGGGTTATGAAAGTGCCTGTGCGTTATGAAGGAGCCCGTGGGTTATGAAGGAGCCCGTGGGTTATGAAGGAGTCCGTCGGTTATGAAGGAGCCCGTGGGTTATGAAGGAGCCCGTGGATTATGAAGGAGCCCGTGGGTTATAAAGGTGCCCGTGGGTTATGAAGGAGCCCGTGGGTTATGAAGGAGCCCGTGGGTTATGAAAGTGCCTGTGCGTTATGAAGGAGCCCGTGGGTTATGAAGGAGCCTGTGGGTTATGAAGGAGCCCGTGGGTTATGAAGGAGCCCGTGGGTTATGAAGGAGTCCGTCGGTTATGAAGGAGCCCGTGGGTTATGAAGGAGCCCGTGGGTTATGCAGGAGCCCGTGGGTTATGAAGGTGCCCGTGCGTTATGAAGGAGCCCGTGGGTTATGAAGGAGTCCGTCGGTTATGAAGGAGCCCGTGGGTTATAAAGGTGCCCGTGGGTTATGAAGGAGCCCGTGGGTTATGAAGGAGCCCGTGGGTTATGAAAGTGCCTGTGCGTTATGAAGGAGCCCGTGGGTTATGAAGGAGCCCGTGGGTTATGAAGGTGCCCGTGCGTTATGAAGGAGCCCGTGGGTTATGAAGGAGTCCGTCGGTTATGAAGGAGCCCGTGGGTTATGAAGGAGCCCGTGGGTTATGAAGGAGTCCGTGGGTTATAAAGGTGCCCGTGGGTTATGAAGGAGCCCGTGGGTTATGAAGGAGCCCGTGGGTTATGAAAGTGCCTGTGCGTTATGAAGGAGCCCGTGGGTTATAAAGGTGCCCGTGGGTTATGAAGGAGCCCGTGGGTTATGAAGGAGCCCGTGGGTTATGAAGGAGCCCGTGGGTTATGAAGGAGTCCGTCGGTTATGAAGGAGCCCGTCGGTTATGAAGGAGCCCGTGGGTTATGAAGGAGCCCGTGGGTTATAAAGGTGCCCGTCGGTTATGAAGGAGCCCGTGGGTTATGAAGGAGCCCGTGGGTTATGAAGGAGCCCGTGGGTTATGAAGGAGTCCGTCGGTTATGAAGGAGCCCGTCGGTTATGAAGGAGCCCGTGGGTTATGAAGGAGCCCGTGGGTTATAAAGGTGCCCGTCGGTTATGAAGGAGCCCGTGGGTTATGAAGGAGCCCGTGGGTTATGAAGGAGCCCGTGGGTTATGAAAGTGCCTGTGCGTTATGAAGGAGCCCGTGGGTTATAAAGGTGCCCGTGGGTTATGAAGGAGCCCGTGGGTTATAAAGGTGCCCGTGGGTTATGAAAGTGCCTGTGGGTTATGAAGGAGCCCGTGGGTTATGAAGGAGCCTGTGGGTTATGAAGGAGCCCGTGGGCTATGAAGGTGCCCGTGGGTTATGAAAGTGCCTGTGGGTTATGAAGGAGCCCGTGGGTTATGAAAGTGCCTGTGGGTTATGAAGGAGCCCGTGGGTTATGAAAGTGCCTGTGGGTTATGAAGGAGTCCGTCGGTTATGAAGGAGCCCGTGGGTTATTTTTCTGTTTGTTTTTTGTAGCTGGAATTCCACAGACATTTGCATTGGTACCCACGAATCCTCCTCCAGATCCTTGGGTCCCCATAGCGTGATGTGCTTCCCTGTGGCTTGCTACCAATAATGGACATGGGAGTGACTGCTCAGAGACTATGTAATCATTAGTCCTAGTTCTGTGTTTTCTTGTATAAATTGTGTATTCCTTGTTTGTCCTTTTTTAACACTACTGCCAGTCAAAGACCAGCAGACGTGCCAACTCTCACAAATCTATCGCGAGAGGCGCGATTTCTGAGTGAAATAAAGCCTCACTCATGGTCTCACGATAGAACTCTCAAATCTCGGGATTTCTTTTGGACACAGGAAATCACTTAAAACACTTCTTGGCAAAGAACACCTCAGAAATAACATTGTTGTTAAATTTTACTGATCAATAATGCTTTAGCTTTGCTCTACTTACACTTACTGTATCTCCTGTGTTTTCCGCGCCCCCCCCCCCCCTTCCTCTTCTCATGGTACAATCCCGATTCCGCCGACCGTTTGGTTTCTTTCAGCGGGAGAAACACATCTTGATCGTTTGGGACCGTGAGAGCACCGGAGTGACAGTGAAAGCGGGAGGGCCATGCCCATATTGGATGGTAATGTGTCGCTGTTTTATTTATACAGTAACACAGAGAGCGAGGCCTCCTCTCCCCCACCCACAGGTGAGTGGCGCTGTCTGCTGACGACTGGCTTCTGGGGCGGACCCCTGGGTCCATCTCATTACTGATCGGTCCCGGCCTCTGTCCTCGCGCCCCAGGCACTGCTGGGATAGGTAGGCAAGTCGAATCTCTGAGATCTGTGGATAGAAACCGCCTCGATCTTCGTATTTTTAATGCGTGTGTTGTCTGTGTCTGTGAATGTCTGTGTGTGAGTGTATGTTTTTCAGTGTAATTTTGATTTAGGATAGTCCTTCGGCTAGGACGCGTTTGGTGTTGATGATCCGAAGTGACCCAGACCCAGAGCGAGCAGCCCCCTCCCGGAGTGGCAAAGGCCGGGGTGCGTAGGGTGAAGAGGGACAGACCGGCACCGCAAGTTTCTTGTAAAGCATTTTCAGATGCAGCAATATCGTTTTTGTGGAAAGCTCTGACATGTTAGAAATTAAATAAGCCACAAATGAAGTTTTACCAACTGTCAATATATCTATATGATAGCAAAATACTGCGGATGCTGGAAAATTGAAACAACAACAGAAAACGCTGGAAAAACTCAGCAGGCCAGGCAACATCCATGGAGAGAGAAACAGAGTTAACGTTTCAGGTCTGACGAAGGGTTTCGACCTGAAACGTTAACTCTGTTTCTCTCTCCACGGATGTTGCCTGGCCTGCTGAGTTTTTCCAGCGTTTTCTGTTGTGTCAATATATCTATATTGGTTTACGTTTGAAAAAAAATAGCAACTCAATATTATATACCAGATCTCTTGATTTTTAAGAGTTTGTCTCTTATTTTCTGAGACGGTAGGGTTGGCATTACTGCACCAGTAGTTTTTTGATCCACTTTTAAGTGTTCTTTGTGAATAATTTGACACTTGTATCAGTTCCCATTCTATATATTAAAGTCAGCTTTGATGCTATTTTTAATCTACACACTGTTCTCTTTAAATAATGAATCTAACTCCAGATTATCGCTTGAGTTTGTTACATAACTCCAGCATTCATTGCTTCATAATATCCATACTGAACGTTTAACTACATAGCACATCCCCATCAGAGCCATTACTGAGTTCAAACTGCCTTCTTGTCTCAACGGGCCAGCTGATTTTTAAAACATGGACACCCGGAAGTGAGCGTACACCAAGAAAGAAAGGAAATACTTGCATTTCTATAGCACCTTACACAACCTCAGGAATTCCCAAAGTGCTTTACAGCCAATGAAGTACTTTTGAAGTGTAGTCACTGTTGTAATGCAGGGAACACAGCAACCAATTTGCACACAGCAAGCTCACACAAACGGCAATGAGATGGTGTCGAGATAATCTGTTTTAGTGATGTTGTTTGTGGAATTAATATTGACCAGGATGCCAGGGAGAACTCCTCTGCTCTTCTTCAAATAGTGCAGTGGGATCTTTTACATCCATCTGAGGGGGCAGATGGGGGCCTCAGTTTAATGTCTCATCCAAAAGACGGCATCTCCGACAGTGCAGCACTCCCTCAGTACTGCACTAGATTGTCAGCCTGGATTATGTGCTCAAGTCTCTCGGAGTGGGGCTTGAACCCACAACCTTCTGGCTCAAGAATGCTACCAACTGATCACAGCTGACAGCAGTTACCTATTGGCTCAGATGACTGTTGTTAGAGATTTCTGTTTTGTCATCTATATCCTTTTGAAATTGCTTCCTCACCCCACTGTCCCCTCTTATTTGCTATTCCGTTTCATGACCTAGATTAAGCTGCTTCAACCATAAGGCGCTCTAATTAGATGAAGTGGTGTTGTCAGCACCTCCACGAGGTGTACTGTAGCCCAAAATTGCAGGCTGATGTCGCGGCATGAATTACATGCAGTGTCTTTTCAGTCTGATTATGTTCCAAATCTTTCATTTAAAAAAGCAAATCAATTCATCTTTGATCAAGTGACTACATTACCCACCCCCTTTTCTATAGAATGTAACTGGATTAATTATCTGCAGTTCTTCACAGCTGTTGACTCGTTAACAATCGATTAAATTGGCTGCATTGTGCTCTTGTAGACTTTTCCACTTTCATCATCCATCACGGGTGAGTTAAGTGGGAATGTTTATTGTTCATTGTCGTGCTCTGTACCGCAAGCACTTGCATACACACATACACACTGGCTGTTGATTGATGTCGAGGCTTTTTGCTTCTCTCTTTTTAGGGGTTCTCGCCCTCTCCACACAGGTGGTAGGAGGACGTTTTGGTTTTAACCTCTTCACGGACAGCAGCTGCTGGACTTTCATCACTATCTCCTCTTCTTCTCCCACCCCCTGCCCCTGTTCTTTTCCGATGACCTATTCTTGCACCGTTTATTTTGCTAACACTACGCACTGTGGCAGTACAGCTTAGTTCGATACGTCCTGGTGATAGCGCGTGCTAAGCAAAGTCATGACATTGCGGATAGGCAGGGTTGCTTTCAGTCCTCCGCTCCTCCATTGTATAAAACCTCAGGACCTGCAGCAGTTCGGTTTTCCCCAGCTGAAGTTTCTACGGTGTGTCTATAAGCAGCCAAGGTTCTTTGCTCCTCGCATTGGACGTCAACGCAGCAGAGTTTGAGATGAAGTCTCCAGCCTCTACATAGAACTAATCAAGTGTCAAACATTCTGTTAACATCAGACCTGTCCTGTTTCTTCTGCTGGGTAGTTTAAAAGATGTACAAGGATAAAACCTGAAAGTCATACACTTGACCCCTTATTAGCTCCCCAAGACATGGTACTCTGATATCATAGCACTGATCAGAGCTAGAGCCTTGCAGGAGTGATCGCTGATGTTCTGGTTGATGCTCTGGTTTATTGAAAAATAGATTAGGGTCTCCTGTTTTCATTGATTAAAAACTGATCGCTTTTCATTGGGCATCCACTAATTGAGCTCCTAATACAAAATAGAAGAGGTTTTGTGGAATAGTGTTCTACTCGGTTATCTCCTGTAATGTCCCGCATATTCAAGAGTATCTCTAGCATTTGTTACTTTGGTTTAAAACTTAGTTCTAATTGGCCATTTGTTTTTCATGACCATTTGTGTTTTGGATCGGTAGTGGATGACCTGTTGGTGTCCCATTTTATGCAAAATATTTTGAAATACAGTAAACTCTTTCTTATCCGGCACCTACGGGACCAGGATGGTGCCGGTTGATGAAAAATTCTGGATAACAGAGAGGTATACCTACCAAGGCAATTTTTAACAAACAAAAATAAAAACCACTGACTAACTCGGCCACCGCGGGAGACTCGGACTCGGCAAAACGAGTGCTGGATGGATTCGGCAAGATTACCGGTTATCTATTTTGCCGGTTATTAAAGTATTCCGGATGATTAAGTGCCGTTTAAACAAGAGTTTACTGTATATGACCATTTAGGCCATCACTGGTATCCAATTGGGACTCTAATTTAGTTCTTCACAGTTAATGTATCCACCCTTCAAATTGCTATTTGACGTAAGTTTTAGAAACATAGAAACATAGAAAATAGGTACAGGAGTAGACCATTCGGTCCTTCGAGCCTGCACTGCCATTCAATGCGTTCATGGCTGAACATGCTACCTCAGTACCCCATTCCTCCTTTCTCGCCATACCCCTTGATCCCCCTAGTTTAAGCCCCTAACGTCCGAAATAACACTGGAGGTTAATTTTGGCTCGTGAATGTTAATTGGCTCAATGGTAGCACTCTTGCCCATGATTCAGAAGGTCATGGATTCAAACCCCACTCCAGAAACTTGAGCACATAAACTAGGCTGGCACTTTAGTGCAGTACTGAGGGAGTGCAGTGCTGCAATGTCAGATGTGCCATCTTTTGGATGAGAAGTTAAAAAAAGTTAAATCTGCCTACTCGGGAGGATGTAAAAGATCCCATGGCACTGCTCTAAGATTTATCCCTCAACCAACATCACCAAAAACAGATCATCTGGTCATTTATCACATTGCTGTTGGTGGGAGCTTGCTGTGCACAAATTGGCTGCTGCTTTTTCCTACATTACAACAGTGGTTACACTTCAAAAGTACTTCATTGGCTGTGAAGCGCTTTGAGACGTCCTGAGGATGTGAAATGTACTATGTAGGTGTGAGTTCTTTCTTTCATTATTGTACATCAGTTGTATTCTGATGGGGTGGTACTTGGGGGCTGATCTGGAGTGTTTACCCAAGGTCAGCATCACTTAGGGTCAAGTGACTCTTGTCCCATCGGTTATGATTTGGACTTCCTCCCAACAATTTAAACTTGTGCCTATGGCTGAGATGCAGTTTGTGTGAACTGAGATTTGCGCTCATGTGTGTGATGTGAATGAGATTCAGGAGTAAGAGTTGACCTTCAAATACACGATTACACAATAAGGACCACATTGGATGCCCACCACGTTCTCCTGCTCACTCCGAGAGGTGATAAGCTGTTGGAGCTAAACTATGAGATATATTTACAAGTAAAATAATTACAAAGAAGCAGAAAAACACGGTCAGAGACCAGCAGTACAGTACTTAACTTACAAAATGCATAAACTGTTTCAAAACTGTAAGAGCATGGGATCTTTGTAATTCTTTTCAGTAACTTTTGATCATCTCCACAGTAGCCTTATGTGGAATTAGGAATGCAAGACTTCAGTGTTGCTCCCCATTTATACGTCAATATTTTTTGATTGTTGAAGTGGCTTCATTTGAAGGTGAAACATATTCTTCTCAATGATCAGGCAATTAAAATATTAACCATTCCTAACACAAATAGTTAAATGTGAATAGCAATCTCAGGACCCTCTGATGGTTTTGCTTGTGACACCTGACTGCACAGAAACCACTCAATGTCTGATTTGTGTCCACAAATAAAATATCCAGTGCCATTCTAGAGGCCACTAATTCAAATATCCTTGCAGAACAAAGCTACTGTATCCTGGCTGAGTTGCTTATCAGACAGCCTGCCTGTTCTCAAGTAAACAGCTTGGGATAGATTTTGACTTTGTGCGATAGTGTAAAACGGGTAATACAACAACAACTTGTATTTATATAGCGCCTTTAACATAGTAAAACATCCCAAGGCGCTTCACAGGAGTGTTATAAGACAAAAACTTTGACACCGAGTCACATAAAGAGAAATTAGGGCAGGTGACCAAAAGCTTGGTCAAAGAGGTAGGTTTTAAGGAGCGTCTTAAAGGAGGAAAGAGAGGCGGAGAGGTTTAGGCAGGGAATTCCAGAGTTTAGGGCCTAGACAACAGAAGGCACGGCCACCAATGATTGAGCGATTATAATCAGGGATGTTCAAGAGGGCAGAATTAGAGGAGCACAGATATCTCGGTGGGGGCGGGGGGGGGGGGGTGCGGGGGGGGAGAAAGGGGGGAGGTTGTGGGGCTGGAGGAGATTACAGAGATAGGGAGGGGCGAGGCCATGGAGGGATTTGAAAACAAGGATGAGAATTCTGAAATCGAGGCGTTGCTTAATCAGTAGCCAGTGTAGGTCAGTGAGCACAGGGGTGATGGGTGAACGGGAGTCAGGACACGGGCAGCCAAGTTTTATATGACCTTAAGTTTATGTAGAGTAGAATGCGGAAGGCCAGTCAGGAGTGCATTGGAATAGTCAAGTCTAGAGGTAACAAAGGCATGGATGAGGGTTTCAGCAGAAGATGAGCTGAGGCAAGGGCGGAGACGGGCGATGTTAAGGAGGTGGAAATAGGCGGTCTTAGTTATCCTGCGGATATGTGGTCAGAAGCTCATTAAGGGTCAAATATGACACTAGTTGCGAACAGTGTGGTTCAGCCTCAGACAGATGTTAGAGAGAGAGATGGAGTCAGTGGCTAGGGAACGGAGTTTGTGGCACAGACTGAAAACAATGGCTTTGGTCTTCCCAATATTTAATTGGAGAAAATTTCTGCTCATCCAGAACTGGATGTCGGACAAGCAGTCTGACAATTTAGAGACCGTGGAGGAGAGGTAGTGAGGTAGAGCTGGGTGTCGCCAGCATACATGCAGCATAGATCCTTGGGAGATACCAGAGGTAACGATGCGGGAGCGGGAAGAGAAGCCGTTGCAGGTGATTCTCTGGCTACGATTAGATAGATAAGAATTGAACCAGATGAGTGCAGTCCCAACCAGCTGGACGATGGTGGAGAGGCGTTGGAGAAGGATGGAGTGGTCAACCGTGTCATAGGCTGCAGACAAGTCAAGAAGGACAAGGAAGGATAGTTTACCTTTGTCACAATCACAAAGGATGTCATTTGTGACTTTGATAAGAGCTGTTTTGGTACTGTGGAAGTGGCAGAAACCTGATTGGAGGAATTCAAACATGGAGTTGCGAGAAAGATGGGCACGGATTTGGGAGGCAACAACACGTTCAAGGACTTTGGAGAGGAAAGTGAGGTTGGAGATGGGGCAGTTGTTTGCAAGGACCGAGGGGGTCAAGGGTTGTTTTTTTGAGGAGAGGGGTAATGACGGCAGATTTGAGGGAGAGAGGGACAGTACCTGAGGAGAGAGAACCATTAACAATGTCAGCTAACATGGGAGCCAGAAAAGGAAGTTGGGTGGTCAGCAGTTTGGTGGGAATAGGGTTGAGCAGGAAGTGGGTCTCATGGACAAGATGAGCACGGAGAGGCCATGAGGGGCAATCGGAGAGAAACTGTAGAAAGATGTGAGTTCAGGGCTAGGGCAGAGGGGAACCTTAGAGGAAGTTTGGCCTGGTGGGCTAGGGGAAGGCAGGGAAGTGGCAGAGGCAGCTGAACAAATGGTCTCAATCTTAGAGACAAAGAAGTCCATGAGCTCCTCACACTTGTTGTCGGAGGTGAGGGTGGAGGAGACAGGGCAGAGAGGTTTAAAAAGACGGTTAGCAGTAGAGAATAGAAGCCGGGGTTTATCTTTGCATTCCAGAATGATTCTGGAATAGTGAGCAATTTTGGAAGACGAGAGCAGGGCCCGATAATGCTTTATGTGTTCCAGCCAGATCTGGCGGTGAATGGCTAAACCAGTTGTCCGCCATATCCGTTCGAGTCTGCGTCCCTTGGACTTAAGGGAGAGAAGATGAGGGCTGTACCGGAGGAACGGCCAGGGTGAGAGAGAGTAATTGTTTTAATAGGGACTAGGGCATCAAAGATAGTGGTGAGGGTATGGTTGAGCAGAAATGTCGTGGTGAATGGAGGGCCAAAGGCTGGACAGTTGGGATTTTATAAGTGCAGTTGTAAGATTGTTGGGAGAGAGCTTTTTCCAGAGGCAGACACTGAAAGAAGTAGGGTTGATGGGGGGTAGAAGGGGGATGTGGGTGGAGAGCGATACAAGGAAGTGGTCAGAGATGGCCTTATCTGCGATTGATATGGTAGGAGTAACGAGGCCACGAGAGATGGCAAGGTTGAGCGGGTGGCTGTGAATATGGGTTGGGGAGTTTACATGGAGGGAGACATTAAGGGAGGATAGGAGGCCAGTGAACTCAGAGGAGAGAGAGCATGATGAATTGAGATGGAGGTTGAAATCACCGAGGATGAGAAGTCGTTTGGTGCAGAGGCTGTGGGAGGAACGCAGTGAAGTTATCTCGGTAATAAAATTCTTATGGTACTTGGGTGGGCGGTAAAGAACGAGAAGTTTAAATGAGAGGTGAGAGGGGTGGAATAAGGTGAGATGCTCAAAGGAGGAGAAAGTGCCAGAGGAGTAGGGGGACAGACCAAGTAGGTCAGTAGCCCGTTTTACATTTCTCCCAATTTTTTTTTTCTCCCCATTGGCTGAAAGGTAGCAGACAACGGCTTTCTCAGGAAGAGTAGAACCCATGTAGTCAGGAAGCACTTCTTCAAACAAAGGGTAGTGGAAATCTGGAATTCTGTCCTCCACAAAGCTGTTGAGGCTCGGCCAATTGAAAATTTCAAATCTGAGATGGATACATTTTTGTTGGGTAAGGACATTATGGGATATGGAAGAAAGGCGGGTATATGGAGTTAAGGCACAGATCAGTCCTAATCTAATTGAATGGCCGAACAGGCTCAAGGGGCTGACTAGACTAGTGCCGTTCCTACCCAATACACTATGGACATAGCGTGTGTCAGTATGCTCTAACCAAACAATTCAAAAAAATAGTGTGCCTGAATTTACTTGTGCGTTATTAATTGCTTTGTGAGGAATGTACTCAGGCCCTGTTTTAATAGATAATAATGAAGGTGTTAAAGTTGTTTCATGTTTTGTTCACAAGAATTAAAAAAGACAGTAAGACTTTATTTTAAGCCCATGCCTTGCTCCTTGAAGGCATCTGTCCCAGCTGTTTCCTGATCACTCCTCTCTAGCCTCAGGCGGCTGCTGTGCTGGTGATTACTTTTTTTTCTCTGCTCTGCAAAATGTCTGAGGGCCTCCGATGCAGTTGTGTCGGAACTCCAATCCAGATGTGACACCCGGGTAAACTCTACGTTGCTGTTTACTGAAGCTCGAATATCATCCTGCAGCGTGGTCAGCCACAGACATGTTTTCCAAATGCAAGATTTGTTCCAGGGCATCACGCTTTTGGAGAAAGACTGAATTTGTATCATATCCTTAGACGGCAGAAGAAAACGTTCGGTCGGAACTAAGGGGGTTATTTTGGCCAGAGGGTGAAAACGGGTGCTAAATGGGTGCTGTGCTAATAAGAAACGCCTGTTTGAAAGTCTGGATTTAGCACATCATTTTGGTAATAATTGCTGATTACCATAATTTGAACTTGCCTGGAGGTGCTAAACCAGACACCTACAGGTTTAACACTCTGGCGCTGATTACATGCAATTTTCGTGGAGCTGTATATGTGGGCTCCTCACACCCATTTCCACAGAAGGTATAGAGTGTGTTGGCTGCACACAATGGCACATTGCAGGATGGCTCAGGGATGCACAAGTTCTCAGATGTGGCACTGGGGGTCCTGGTGGAGGAGGTCCATAGGATCAGGGATGTCCTGTATCCACAGAGGGGAGGGTGGAAAGGATGTCACCTCGCCCTTCTCGCTCGCGTGTCTCTCTCTCCCGCAGCAGCTAGCGCTGCTCTGTCTGGCCTCATGTTCTCCTCCCATTCCTCGTCCATACCATGGGGGACCCCTAGCAAGATGTCCATGACCAAACATTCCTCTTCTCCTGGTAACTCCTATAAGGTAGAGTAGCACCGCACTTATTCTTTTTAGGTGAAGTCCTCGGAGAATTTCCGGAATAAATGTTGCTCGAGTGTTGGCAAAGTCTCCCGATGTGTTTCAGAGGTCCTCTTCACAGCTCCAGCAGCAATGATCATGAAATGGTGATATCCCTTTAAGTAGCGCTTGAAATCGACATCAACACCTTGTTTACTTCCAAAAAGCTGGTCACTGTTATGGGAGGGCGTTAGTTGAAGCGCTAGCCACCAGAAAAACTTGCTTCCTCTTTAATGAGCGCTAGCAGGCATTTTAAGTCGCAATCAGCTGTTTAACGAGCTTCCGGCAGCCATTCCTAGCGCAGGCTTCAACTCCGTTACTGAGATGGCGTCTTGCGCTAAACGCAGGCTAAACCGGCGTTGCAGCTTAAGACCCCATCTTGGCCACCTCGGAAGCAGTTTAACACCTAAAAGTATTCTACGAAAATAACCTCCTAAGTTTTTTACCATTTGTCCTTTTCTGTTAGACAGAGAGCTACAAAATTAGTCCGAATGGGGCTGTTGCTCCTTTTTTGATTTGGTAGCACTCTCCTTTAAGACATTTCTACTTTCTCTGGCCAAGCGATGGGCAACCTGCTCCCAGGCCTCTGCATGTGTTCTCAAGCCATTCTGTCATTTTCTAAAGGAAACTTGGGCCCCTGTTTAGGCTCCAAACTTCTTGTAGGTTTTACGGCACTGGCTGGCTGGGGAGGCCACCCTTCCCAGAATGCACTGCATAAACGATTTCCCCCAGTAGTGAGCAACTCCTACAAGTTGCATTTCTCCAACATTTTCCGTAAAGCCTGTACAGCACCAATGGGACGTTTCATATACAGGTCATTTTTGAGGCCTTTTAGTGGTGAAATCAGACTCGGGGAATAAGGGTGTCTTTTAAATATAGCAGAAGAACACTGTTTATACCTGATCCAGTACAGTAACTGACTAGTCCTGATGGAGAATTTTTCTTTTCAAATACTGGAGTATTGAAATATATATTGACATGCAGTATATCGTTCCCTCATCGTCACTGGGTCAAACTCCAGGAACTATCTACTGGCCGCACTGAGGGAATAGCTTCACCACATGGACTGCGACAGTTCAAGATGAAGGCTCACCACCACCTTCTCAAGGGCAACTAGGGATGGGCAATAAATGCTGGCCTTGCCACTGATGCCCATGTCCCGAGAATGAATTTTTAAAAAGTTCCACAGTCACATGTTCACACTTCTGCACCTTACCAATGGCTGGTATATGAAAGGTCCCATTGGTGCTATACGGGCTTTACTGAAAATGTTGAATAAATGCAACTTTTAAGAGTTGGTCACTGCTCGGCAAGTGGTTACTTTCTGCATTGCATTCTGATAAGCTTGTCTGTCCCACCCAACTGGTGCTGTAAAACCTGCAGGAATTTTAAGCTTAAACAGGATCCCAAGTTTCCTTCCAGGCTGACAGTGAGCGAGTACTGAGGGAGTGCTGCACTGTCTGAGATGACGTCTTTCAGATGAGACGTTAAACCGATGCCCCATCTTCCCTCTCAGGTGGACGTGAAAGATTCCACGGCACTATCTCAAAGAAGAGCAGGGGCGTTCTCCCCGGTGTCCTGGCTAATATTCATGTCTTAACAAACATCAATAAAACAGATTATCTGGTCGTTATTTCATTGGTGTTTGTGGGACCTTACTGTGTGAAACTTGGCTGCCGCGTTTCCGGTATTACAACAGTGACTACACTTCAAAAGTACTCAATTGACTGTACAGCGTTTTGGGACATCCTAAAGTTTTGAACGGTACTATATAAATGTAAGTTCTTTCTTTCTTTAGAATACAACATAAAATGACTGCAGAACACAAGCAGTCACTGTATATAATGAATGTGCTTTAAGAATATAATTAGTATCTGTAGGGAAGAGGATTCCATTCATGCATTATCTATATTGCAATTTTTAAGTAGTTTTACATTCTATGTTAAAAACACATTGGCTCGTTTACTAAAAGGAAGGAGGGTGCTATATAAATCTCAAATTAATTTGTGGGCTCAATGTAACCTCTACAGTCAGCATTTCAAGAGTTAATGTCCAGTTGCTATATGGAGAACTGTGCGTTAAGGCCATTAGTCTCATTAAATGTCTTTTATGTTCAATCTTTTGTACTGAGCGTTACATTCCAGTCCTAAAGGTTAAGGATGTGCACCAGTAATGGACACTGAGCAGTATTTATTAAATTATAACAGTTGAATCTGGAGGCAGGGGTGTAACCTGATTGCCACAGGCAATCCTATTAGTGATGGATTCTGCCTTTCTGCCCTGAAATTCCAGTGGTTCAGGCATTTCGAAGTCTGTATTTTTATTTTCAGCTTTAACGAGCACTAAATGCCATTATGCCTGATATGTGGAATAAGTCATAGGTGAAAGTTCAGGGGTCACAGCTGTTGAGCATTTTGCTACAAGGCTTGTTTTAAGAAGACAAACTTGTAGAATTTGACAAAGTGGCTTGGTGGGGGGAGAGGAGGAGGTGGAGGAGGAGGAGAAACCAAGGAATTTGGATCTGATTGTACAGTCTAGACTGGTGCAGCAGATTGCATGTTGTGTAGATAATCAGAGCTTAGACATATTGGTGATATCTCGCTGCTTGAAAGGCTGATGCCTATGTTGGGTATAGTGATTGATCTGATAGCAGTGTTTGTAGAAACACTCCTGATGCTGGCTCTCTCCCCAGCAGCTGTGTGTACTGATAATATTTCACAGCGCTGCTGTAAACCTTTTTAATGTTCCTGACAATGATTCATTATTATCCACTAAGCGGGGTAAGCTGGAGGGGAGGGTTAATGAACAAGAAAGAAAAAAACTTGCATTTATATAGAGCCTTTCACGACCTCAGGGTGTCCCAAAAAACTTTATAACAGTGACTACACTTCAAGAAACTACTTCATTGGCTGTAATGTAGGAAACACAGCAGCCAATTTGCGCACAGCAAGCTCCCACAAAAAGCAATGTGATAATGACCAAGTCATCTGTTTTTGTGATGCTGATTGAGGGATAAATATTGACCAGGACAAGGAATAGGCTCACCTGTCTCTTGTGCTGTCTACAAGATTAACCCAAAGGAAGGGTTTGGAACTGGTTCAGTCAAGGATATTATTTGTTTTGTTTGCCTTTGTTCCATCTGAGCCCAATTGCCAATTTCCCTTAATGATTCTGAGCTACTTTACTGAGCATGGCCTGTGAATATTGGTCTTGCCGCTCAGTATTTTATGATATTGTTAGACAAGCCCCTGGTTGGGTTGGTTCACAGCCTTTTAAAAAGCCCATTCCAGGAGCTAGAAACGAAGGTGACTGGGTGGAGCCTTCTATGCTCCCTTTTGTTTAGAAGGGCAGTATATCAGATAGACTCGCCGGCCCTGAGAATCTGCAGGGGCTGCTTCCTGGAATAAGTGCCAGCGTGCACTAGCTGCTGCTGACCTGGCCAAGATTCCTGGGCTCCTAATCTTCAGGGATTTAGGTTCCCCTACCCCTCACCACCAGATGCTTCCCACTTTGGCCAGGTAAGCCTGGTGAGACTAGGCATACCTGCATTGATCGTATGTTAGGTTCCGACTTGGGGAGTCCCCACGTGTGAATCTACCCCTTTACATCAATGCCCTTGCAGAGGTCGACGACTGAGTTTACGTCTGTTTCAGCAGATTCCCGCCAGACCTACAGAATTCTGGGCCCGGCATTGGTTCCCATTTTTCCATTGACCAAACATTTTGATGTCCCGTTTTGTCCTTGAGATAGGAACAGTCATGAATATAGTCTCTAATGATTTCATGGCCACCTCAGTGTTGCTGTGTATTAAAACTGACCATTCAAAATAATTTTCTTTGCCAGAAACCATTTGGCTTTCTTTATTGCGTGGCTGCCATGCTCTGCCTGATTCTTCACCCCATCTCCCACAGAATTCTCCATACCTTTAAATATTTTGGATTATTGTCCAGCTGAACTCTTCCAACAGCTTCCTGCCTTCTCCTCATTTACCCCAATCCCCAGAAAGTTGTATGCAGAAACTTTAGGAATAGGAAAAATCTGTTTGCCCTAAATGTAAATTACAAGGGCCTGACCAGTAATTTCTCCAAACTGGTAACCAGTATTGTCCTCAGAATTTGCTGTTCAGCATCCTATGCTTTCTTTAATCAGTTATCATGAAGTTTAAACAGCCACTCCCTCCACTACCGGCGCACCGTGGCCGCAGTGTGTAATGTCTACAGGATGCACTGCAGCAACTCGCCAAAGCCTCCTCGGCAGCACCTCCCAAACCCGTGACCTCCACCACCTAGAAGGACAAGGGCAGCAAGTGCATGGGAACACCACCACCTCCACGTTCCCCTCCCAGTCACGCACCATCCCGACTTGGAAATTTACCCCCATTCCTTCATCATTGGTGGGTCAAAATCCTGGAACTCCTGACCTAAGAGAACTTTAGGAGCACCTTCACCACACGGACTGTAGCGGTTCAAAGAAAAACGCCCACCACCACCATCTTAAGGGCAACTAGGGATGGGCAATAAATGCCGGTTTTGCCAGAGATATCCATATTCCGAGAATGAATATTGAAAAACTTTCTATCCTCGCTCCATAGCACTTTGAATCTCCCTGTGTCCTGCGCCATTCCTTGGGTGAGAGCTGCCAGACTGCTGCTTCTCAGGCTGCTGCCAACGCCAGTCTGAAAAACCTCTATCCTCTGCTTGGCATATCTTTATTATCATGACCCGAGTTCTTATTTTTTGCTGTGTCAGAAAATTAAGAGGCAAAAAACGCATGGTATACAGCTCACTGTCACTTTTAATTTTAACCCAGGTGGGACAGGTTCAAGTTGGACGCCCATTGACTAGAATGAAGTGTAAAAATTGGGCGATGTACAAGCTGGGCGTCTGACCTGAAGTCCCCCTCGTTCCCACTGGGGCGGGTTAGGTTTAAATCGGGGCTTGTGTGCTTAACGGGTCAAAATGTGGCAAACTGCGCGGCTTAAAGGCTTGGCTTTTAGCAAGAGCGATGCCAAGCTTGTGAGGCCTGTAGTTTGAAAGCCGACGCCTTCCAATCTGTACACGGCCCGGTTTCCAGTAGGAAAATGGATCCTGAATGTTATGAGGCAGTTATATGTACACCTCCCTGGCCCCCTTTTCCCTTGCTTCTGTGAGTTCTTGAATAAGGCAACTTGTCAGTGTTCCCTTGTTCATTAATATGACTGAAGGGTACATTGTTTTTTTTCTAAAAAAAAACTGCTGCCCCTGGGACTTCCAGCTGGCAAGCATTAAATCATTAAAACATCTCACCGGGAGAAAGGAGTGATGCAAGCTGTAGTATGATGTGGTAAATAGTCTCCTTTTTAAGACCGGGAATCAGAGCTGGCTGGTGCCAACTGGTCTTGCACCTGGAACCCCAGTGAACAACGGGGACTTGTTCAGGATTGACAGGCTGAGGGGAGTCCTGGCAGTGCAGTTGCATACTTCATAAAGCCTATCGGCAACTACTGCCGAATAAATGCCCTTCATGTCTGCAAAACACGATTTATCAGCTTTATTGTCAAAGACCTAGATGGGCTGATTTTGAAAATATCCATTTCTAATCTCTGATCTGTTGTTTACCCATTTCCAGGTGTTTCGGAACAATCAGTGCAGTTATTGCGCAAAGTCATATAGACAGCAATTGTTGGTAGTTTTATTCGCGGCCTCAACACTCTGTGCCATTTATTGGCAACTGTGCGTTCAGTATTGTGGAGCGAGAGAGACCCCACTTGCGTATTGGGGTAGCTGAATTTATCACCTGCCATCTAGGCACAATGACCACACTGGATCAGTGAAATACTTCCCTCTGCACAAAGTCGGGAGACTTGCTGTTAATTTGATCTGGGATAAGAATTCTTTTCAAGCTGGAAAGATGGCAAGCTCTGTTGTGGAGCCTCCTTTCTGGGTGGCATTTGTAATGACCACCATTGCAAGTCCATTGTAAATTCTGACCACTCGGTGCGCAAAAGTAAGGCTGTTGCTCAGTGTGAACAGTTTTTGGAATCTATTAAGCTTTCTTGGTTTAAACTGTCAGCGGGTTCTGTAAGAAACTAAGACGACAAGCTGGGCTTTTGTCGGTTAAACATTAAAAGTAAGTGTAACTGGTCTTGCAAAAGTTACAAATGAAATGCTTCTCGGCAAATCACTGGTTGGTTTAAATGTAGGCTAGTTTTCTCTTAACGAAACAATTTTAACCAGGGAGTTCCTGATATTTAACTGATTCTAGTGATGAGTGGTACTGATGTATGGCCCTGAAGGGGGAGGATGCACGAGGGCCTATATTTAAACCACTAGCAATGACTGACTGATGATGGTAGAATCACAAATCACGTAACTTTAAAAAAAAAAAATTGTAACATAAGGATAGCATTTTGAAGTGGAACAGTGTGCAGCTTCCTTCCATTCTTGTCCTCCTACATCCTGACCCATTTCCCAGGCTACATGTGCTAGAACAGACCTTGGGCGTCCTGTCCTCTTTGTTGCTCTACCTGACCCCGGTGACTGCGGGAAGGGCGGAGCTGACTAATAATCTGTCTTGATATCACTGTGCCAACTTGCTTCAGCCACCTGTGTCCTGACAAATGAGGCCAGCCTTTTTTGGTTCTTCCTTTTTGACTGATTGTTTACTGCAAAGTATGAGGACAGTGCCCCTTTAGGAAGCCATTGTTGAAGATTTATATAAAGGAACAAAGGAAGGGGCAAGGCTACTCCACAAATAACCTGGTTAATGGCAAAATTCTGTCGCACTCCCTGACGTGAGGAACTCAATTCTTTCAGAAATACCTGTCAGCCTATGGTAAGATGGATATTATCTTTTTGCCTTAACCTTACGATGCAGTGGCTTAAATTTCTCCTCCTTTGCCCACAACTTTTCCTCCTTGCTGCTCTTGTGAAGGCGTTAATTCCTTACTGGCGGGTGGTTCAATGGTCATGGGGGCCCTTGGGTACCTTTCCCCAGTACCTACCGCCCCTTGGCTGTGTCCCTAACATAACTGAAAGGTGGTCTGTGTCCCCAGTAACCGCACCAGGTCTACACTATCGACGTCATATCCTTGGATCAATGAATCAACAAGGCAATGATTTTGTATTGCTTTTTTCTCCCCAGAATGCAGCTGCGTGTCCTTTTCTCGCTGGTACTCGTGCTGTTGGTCGTCCTGATGGCAGGAAGCTCTGAGGCCGGAAAAAACAAAAAAGGTGAGTGGGACGTAACAACTGAACCAGATGACTATTTTTGTGTTAGCGTGGGGTGCCGTGGATGTTCCAAATTTGGACACCAATGTCGACAAAGAAAATTTGGGGTTAAATCTGGAGGTGTGGACCCTTGACGTACTTCTGTTTAATCCTGAGCAGAATTTCATTCCCCACAACTGTTGTTTCCAAAACTGCTCACTTTCACCATTTTTAACATTGTCTGACTCCACCCCCATCCATTGCTGGCAAAATCCTAATCCATGTTTTTATCACCTCAAACTCAACAGGCGTGTAATTTTAACCCAATCAACCCTGCGGGAATGGGTCATCTTTAGGTCCTAACACTGTGATTCCCCATGGTGTCTAAATATGCCCTTCTTTCTCCTATTCCAGTGCTTCTCCTAGGTGTGACCTGAGGACTAGTATCACAAAAGGTGGCTGGCTGCTCCTGTGGTACAAAAGGTTAATGGGACGGAGATGGCTTTTCACTCGTGGCAGCTTGCCCCCAGGACTAGGGAATGGTAGCTGGCTGCATCTCTGGAGCTTCTGCCTTGGCAGCCTGATGTCACTTGCGTGGTGCTCTGAGGTGGAAGGCCAGATGCTTCACAAATGCTGCTGTCCTGAGAACTGGCAGCCTCGTACAGGTTGTCTCCTGCTGTTGCCATTGTAGTTGGCCCTGGATCTGTATGTCTGCTAATCAGCGGGCTGGCTGGTGTAATGCTAGCTATCAGATTCTGAAAGCCTTGAGAGACAGTGGCCAGCATCCTGGTGCACAGGATCTGAAAGCTGATGGGAAGGACGCTGTCTGTTCAGTCCCCTACTGGCACCAGGATGGCAATCTGTGCTTCCATGGAGGCAGAGTCGCTAACTGGAATCTGTGTCCGCTCGCCCCATTTAGAACTGGCCTGGGACCAATAAAGCTGCCATCCAAATTATTATAAAAGATAAAGAGCAACTGTTCCAACACTGAACCCTGCAGGACTCCACGAGTGACTGGACCTCATGCAGAGCTGCTTCCATTAATTACTATCCTCTGCCTGCAAGAATGTAACCAATTTGCTATCCACCTGAGCATCTACCTACCAATCTCACACGATGAAACCGTTACAAAGAAAGACTTGAATTTACTTAATAGCCTTCTGTGTGACACTTCAAAGGCCTTCTGGAAATTCAGATAAACAATAATTACTGGACTACCATCATTCTCCAACTCCGTCATTCTTCAAAGAATTCAATCAAGTTAATAATAAAGGACCTCCATTTCCAAAAGCCATGCTGGAATTCCCTAATAACTGCTGCACTCCCTAAGTGATTGTATAGCACGTCCCTAATGCCTTCCAACAACTTACCTACAACTGAGGTCAAATGAACTGGCCTATAAATCCCAGGCTCTGGCTTACTCCCTTTCTTAAATATTGGCATCACCTATGCCTCACATCACATAGGCCTCTCTCCAGACCATGGTAACAATTCCAGACCTCAGTGAGCTGTTAAATGCACCTTCCCCGTCCCATTTCTTTTAGCACTCTAGGGTGAATGCCATCAGATCCAGCAGTCTGATCTGCCTTAAGAACCTGAACCCTGGCCAGGTCTACTTTGGCTTAACTTCCAAGGATTTAATTTTGGGAGCAGCTCTATTTGCCAAAATTGGTAATTAGTTTTATCTTCAGTACTAAAAATATATGCAAAGTATCCAATTAACAACTCACCTTGGGTTCTCCACCCTAATCTACGCTGCAGATTCTCTTAAAGTCTCTTTGTGGTCCTTGATCACTCTCTAACTCTTGACATAACTGAAAAGACCTCACTGTCATTGCCACATCTACTTATAATCCTCTTTTCTTCGCTGCTCTTTTGGCCATGCTAATTAACTGATATTTTTCCCCTCAACTCTCACACCCATCCCTAGTCTCCTGAATTATTTTCTTTACATCTTAGTTAACTTAAGAGTTAATTTGACTATGAACTTACGGTTAACCATTTGGGGTTTCACTTTACCACAGACCCTGCTTTTAATCCAGACACTAGCAGTGCCATCAGGAAGGATTGAAGATTATGTAGAATGCTTTATTTAAAAAAAACTTACATTCTCCAGATTCAGATTCTGAAATCAAGCTTCAAATTACATTGCTTCAACACGTGGAATAGACTTCCAGGTAGGGTGCTGGAGACTTTAAAAATGCTGCAATTGTTAAGAAGCAGCTGGATATTGTGATGGTGGGATTGCAGGTTCCTTCTGGATGGATGACGCAAGATGGGCTCAATGGCCTTCCTTCTGTATCTGGATGGATGGTCCAAGATGGGCTGAATGGCCTTCCTCCGTATCTGGATGGATGGCCCAAGATGGACTGAATGGCCTTCCTCTGTATCTGGATGGATGGCCCAAGATGGGCTGAATGGCCTTCCTCCATAGCTGGATGGATGGTCCAAGATGGGCTGAATGGCCTTCCTCCATAGCTGGATGGATGGTCCAAGATGGGCTGAATGGCCTTCCTCCATAGCTGGATGGATGGTCCAAGATGGACTGAATGGCCTTCCTCTGTATCTGGACGGATGGTCCAAGATGGGCTGAATGGCCTTCCTCCATAGCTGGATGGATGGTCCAAGATGGACTGAATGGCCTTCCTCCATAGCTGGATGGATGGTCCAAGATGGACTGAATGGCTTCCTCCTCTGTATCTGGATGGATGGTCCAAGATGGGCTGAATGGCCTTCCTCCGTATCTGAATGGATGGTCCAAGATGGGCTGAATGGCCTTCCTCCGTATCTGAATGGATGGCCCAAGATGGGCTGAATGGCCTTCCTCCATAGCTGGATGGATGGTCCAAGATGGGCTGAATGGCCTTCCTCCATAGCTGGATGGATGGTCCAAGATGGACTGAATGGCCTTCCTCTGTATCTGGACGGATGGTCCAAGATGGACTGAATGGCCTTCCTCCGTATCTGGATGGATGGTCCAAGATGGACTGAATGGCCTACCTCCATAGCTGGATGGATGGTCCAAGATGGACTGAATGGCCTTCCTCCTCTGTATCTGGATGGATGGTCCAAGATTGGCTGAATGGCCTTCCTCCGTATCTGAATGGATGGTCCAAGATGGGCTGAATGGCCTTCCTCCGTATCTGAATGGATGGTCCAAGATGGGCTGAATGGCCTTCCTCCGTATCTGGATGGATGGCCCAAGATGGGCTGAATGGCCTTCCTCCGTATCTGGATGGATGGCCCAAGATGGGCTGAATGGCCTTCCTCCATAGCTGGATGGATGGTCCAAGATGGACTGAATGGCCTTCCTCCTCTGTATCTGGATGGATGGCCCAAAATGAGCTGAATGGCCTTCCTCCGTATCTGGATGGATGGTCCAAGATGGACTGAATGGCCTTCCTTCGCTGTATCTGTCAGCTGATGTGATGTACTCAAATTTCAGTAGAAAGTTACAAAGTACAACAAACTTGAGCCAGTCCCAATGAATGGGCTTTGAACTCTTTTCGCCGCCCCCCCCCCCTCCCACACCACCCCCCACCTTTCACCTCCTCTTCCCCTACCCAAAATGAAATCAAAAGTACACATGTGATATTGTATTCTCTTATAGAAAGAGGGAAGAAGGCCAGCTCAGCCTGCAAAGAATGGCAGTGGGCAACATGCGAGCCGGCCTCTGGTGACTGTGGTACTGGACACCGTGAGGGAACCTGCAAGGAGAAGGAGGAGACCAAGGTCGTGAAGTGCAAGGTACCATGTAACTGGAAGAAGCAATTTGGAGGTGAGCATCTGGCTTTTTTTTAGAGCTGGTTTTAACATAGCATTATCTTTTTCTGACCCTTTACTCTTTTTCTCTCCCCTCACCAAAAATTAATTATTCCCAGAGCGGACAAAAGATCTACTCCCAGGCCCCAGCCTATGGCAATTTCTAACTGGCTACTGGGAGGTGTACAAGAGCCATAGAAACTCCCAGGCTCCCTGATAACCTGGTGAAGACTGGGGAGTCAGAGGCAGAAACATGCATCAAGTACAGTGTGGTGCACCGTATTATTAGACCAGTTACTCCGGCTCCTTTACTCAAAGTAATGTGTTTAATTTACTAAAGCCATATGTTCTTGGACGCAATTAACCATCTGGTTGATATTACAGACTCATAGACCCCTATTGTACATTATTTCCAGTGCAGAAGCTTTTATTGGCTGTCTTAAATTGCTCGCTGCAGGAACAGTACAGCTTTGAGCCCGTGTTCAATGCATGGCAGTTACTGTAATGGGGTCATTTTAGGCTGTCATCACACCTTTTTTTTTCTTGTTTGGGCCAAATTATTTTATTATTTTTACGTCCTCCTTCATGTAGGTTACTCATATATTGAACAGTAAATGACTAAAATCACTTATTATCCTCTTTTGTCTCTTTCTTGTTTTCTCCTCAGTTTCTTTCCACGCGCTCTTCCTCACACACGCTCATGCTTCCTTACTCCCACTCCCGCGTGCTCCTGCTCCCTTTGCGCACGCTTTGCCTCACTTACTTCCTCGTTGCACATGCATTCTAACTTTCTCTCTTGCTGTTGGGAAATGTTGAAGAGGAAGTGATGGTAGGCAGGAGACCTGAAGGGGTGCAAAAGGTTATGTGAAAATATAAATAAGTAAATGGTTGCTGGCTAGAGACTGAATTCAGCCCATTAGAGTCAGGTGACTTTGACGTATAAACCGCTTTGGAGGGCTACCAAACCTAAGCTGCTGACCCTCTTAAGCTAGGGAATGAAACATCAGGGTTTGGGTTCCTGACTCCAATGTATCTTCACAGGTGACTGCAAGTACAAGTTTGGAAACTGGGGTGAGTGCGACACCGAGACTGGCCTAAAAACTCGCAACGGAACCCTAAAGAAGGCACTGTTCAACGCAGAGTGTGAGCAGTCAGTGAAGGTCACAAAGTCCTGCGATAAATCCAAGTCAAAATCAAAAGGTCAGTGCTCGCCCTTCTGAGGGACAAAGGAATTGAGTATGTAATATCAGCTACCTTTCATGAGTGTCTGAAATCTTGTGGGGAACTGCAGCTTATAATGAAAAACTTCAGAATCCATGCCAACCAAATGATAGCTAGGGGTTCTGCCTTTAAAACAGCTGGTGAACACCCATATTAAAGAAAGTAGGTTTGGAGGAATTGTGGCTGTTCTTGTATGAGGGAGTTTACATAGGATATATGGCACAGAAACAGGCCATTCGGCCCAACCAGTCCATGCCGGCGTTTATGCTCCACTCGAGCCTCCTCCCGTCTTTCCTCATCTAACTCTATCGGCATAACCCTCGATTCCCTTCTCCCTCATATGCTTGTCCAGCCTCCCCTTAAATGCATCTATACTATTCGCTTCAACCACTCCCTGTGGTGGTGAATTCCACATTCTCGCCATTCTCTGGGTAAAGAAGGTTCTTCTGAATTCCCTCTTTGATTTCTTGGTCCACCCAGCCTGTCCCACACAATAGTGATACCTTGTGTATCACAATATATACTCTCCACCCCACCCGAAACCATGTGATCTCCTGGGGGAAACAACAGATAAAAAAAATCCAGGCAATTCGGGGAAAAAATCTGGGAAATTCCTCTCATTTAAGCAATCGAAACTAGTCCAGGAGATCACTCTGGCCCTGAATTCCCTGCAGTACCTTCCTTCAGTAAGAGGTGATCTCCGCCTCAGCCAGAAACAGGTCCCGTTCTCGCTTGAAGGAATTCAGCGAATCAGCATCCAACGCACGAGACGGCAGCCTGTCCCAGAGGTCCACTAGTCTCTGGGAAAAAACCACCGCCTGACATCTAGATCTGGCCTGGCACAACTTAAAATTGTGACCCCTGGTCCTGCCTAACCTATTTAATTGGAACAAACTGTCAACTGGAACACAATCTATTCCCTTCATTATCTTATAAACCTCAATCAAATCACCTCTAAGTCTACGCATCTCTAAAATGTAGAGTCCCAACTCTTTCATTCAACATTACTTATTTTAAATCTGCTGCTGTGAGCTACAAACTGGCATTGCTGTCCATCTCTGCTGCAAAGCAGATCTCCAGCAACGGCCGGCACTTTGAAGAAGATCAGTTTGCCAACCTGGTGGAAATCTAGCGTGCGGACACAAATGAACAGAAGACAAAAATAAAGTTAAGGAGGGAGAAATTGGGTAGAAGGTACAAATTTCACTGCAGCTTGAAGTGTTCCGACTGATCTCCAGCTAGAGGTTACGGTCTTGCATCTCCCAGTGGCTCAAGGTTTAACATCGAGCCTGAAGGCCCTGCGCTGTTTTGGGGTTGCATGTATGAGTTGAGCAGCTGGACAAAGTGCACACGATGGTGAGATTTTTAGTTTCAAGAAGAGTAGGAGGAAGAACCAACCAGAAGAATGCTTGGTGCTGGTTAACTTAACAGTCTGAGCAGAGTTGTCTTATGCTGCAGTCAGCAGGAGGTTACATGAGGTAAAAGAAAATGTAGACTTGCTGCAGACAAAGACGTACCAATCTTGTTCTTTTTTATCTTTTTGAACAGGTAAGAAGGGAAAGAAGGGCATGTGAAGAAGTTCCGAGAAACTTGACAGTATAACCCACCTTCTGTTTGATCTGAGCTGCAGCACAATCTATACAGCCGCCCCTCACCAAAATACCTTTTACCAAGCTTTGTTGTAATCTTCTAATCTGTAGAATTTAATGTAAAAGAACTGCCTTTTTAAATGGTTGCTTTTTTTCTAGTCTCTTATCGCTTATAAACCTGAGACATTGGCATGTGTACAGTACATTTCTGCAACAATATAATTTCCATGTAGAATGCCTTACAAATCTCTAGGCTTGTAGTAGTGTTTTTGCCGTTTATCGATTGTCCCTTTTAACCCCATTCAAAATGTTTTTTAGTTTCTCAGTGTCGACTTCACCTGTCTTTGCAGAATGTTAGGGCATTCATTTTCCCCAGCCTCCTTCGCCTTCACACCTGAATGCGTCCAGCATTCTTTTTGTAAGAAAAGGTAACGTTTTTAGATTTGAAATACACAAAAAAATGTTTAAGCAATTGATGGCAAGATCAGAAGAGAAACGGCCATGTGCTTTGCTGACAACATTGTGTTCTTGACAGGGAATTGCGTTGCAACTCTGAAATCATGTAACAAATGCAGCGCAACTCAACTCTGAAAACTTTTTGTCAAAGCCATGATTTGGAGATTTGGAAGGCACAATGTAGTTCATGAAAAATAATGCATTTCCTGTCCTAAATGTTTGCCATTCACTGAAGAGATCTTGGACTAGAGGTTTTTTCAATAAAATCTTTTTATAAACTTATATATGTGTGCTTTCTGAGGTGACTGAAGGATGGTTCCTTGTCCCTAATGGCAATAAGAGTTTGAGCAACACGAGCCATTGTGTACCGAAAGAAGTTGGTTCAGATACTAAACTTGATTCCGAGTACTCGAACGGATATGGCGGACAACTGGTTTAGCCATTCACCGCCAGATCTGGCTGGACCACATAAAGCATTATTGGGCCCTGCTCTCATCTGCCAAATTTGCTCACTATTCTAGAATCATTCTGGAATACAAAGATAAACCCCGGCTCCTATTCTCTACTGATAATCGTCTTCTTAAACCCCTCTCCCCTGTCTCCTCCCCCCTCACCTCCGATAACAAGTGTGAGGAGCTCATGGACTTCTTTGTCTCTAAGATTGAGACCATCCGTTCAGCTGCCTCTGCCACTTCCCTTCCTTCCCCTAGCCCACTGGGCCAAATTTCCTCTAAGTTTCCCCCCTGCCCTAACCCTGAACTCACATCTTTCTCCAGTTTCTCTCTGACCTCTCTCTTGTCTATGAGACCCACTTCCTGCTCCCTCGACCCTATTCCCACCAAACTGCTGACCACCCAACTTCCTTTTCTGGCTCCCATGTTAGCTGATATTGTTAACGGTTCTCTCTTCTCAGGCACTGTCCCCCTCTCCCTCAAATCTGCCGTCATCACCCCTCTCAAAAAACCAACCCTTGATCCCTCCGTCCTTGCAAACTCCACCCCATCTCCAACCTCCCTTTCCTCTCCAAAGTCCTTGAACGTGTTGTCGCCTCCCAAATCCGTGTCCATCTTTCCTGCAATTCCATGTTTGAATCCCTCCAATCAGGTTTCCGCCCTTGCCATAGTACCGAAACAGTTCTCATCAAAGTCACAAATGACATCCTTTGTGACTGTGACAAATGTAAACTATCCATCCTCGTCCTTCTTGACTTGTCTGCAGCCTTTGACACAGTTGGCCACTCCATCCTTCTCCAACGCCTCTCCACCGTCGTCCAGCTGGGTGGGACTGCACTCGCCTGGTTCCATTCTTATCTATCTAATCGTAACCAGAGAATCACCTGCAGCAGCTTCTCTTCCCGCTCCCATATCGTTACCTCTGGTGTCCCCCAAGGATCTATCCTTGGTCCCCTCCTATTCCTCATCTACATGCTGCCCATTGGCGACATCATCCGATAAAACCGTCACTTTCCACATGTACGCTGACGACACCCAGCTCTGCCTCGCTACCTCTTCTCTTGACCCCTCCACGGTGTCTAAATTGTCAGACTGCTTGTCCAACATACAGTTCTGGATGAGCAAAAATGTTCTCCAATTAAATATTGGGAAGACCGAAGCCGTTTTCGGTCCCCGCCATAAATTCCGTTCCTTAGCCACTAACTCCATCCCTCTCCCTAACATCTGTCTGAGGCTGAACCACACTGTTCACAACCTTGGTGTCATATTTGACCCTGAAATGAGCTTCCGACCACATATTCACAGCATAACAAAGACCGCCTATTTCCACCTCTGTAACATCGCCCTTCTCCGCCCTTGCCTCAGCTCATCTGCTGCTGAAACCCTCATCCATGCCTTTGTTACCTCTAGACTTGACTATTCCAATGCACTCCTGGCTGGCCTCCCACATTCCACCCTACGTAAACTTGAGGTCATCCAAAACTCGGCTGCCCGTGTCCTAACTCACAACAAGTCCCGTTTTCGCCCATCTCCCCTGTGCTCGCGCTCAACCTTTGGTGGCTGTGCCTTCTGTTGCCTAGGTCCTAAGCTCTGGAATTCCCTCCCTAAACATCTCTGCCTCGCTACCTCTCTTTCCTCCTTTAAGACGCTCCTTAAAACCTACCTCTTCGACCAAGCTTTTGGTCACCTGCCCTAATTTATCCTTATGTGGCTCGGTGTCAAATTTTTTGTCTTAAAATACTCCTGTACAGCGCCTTGAGACGTTTTACTACGTTAAAGGCGCTATATAAATAAAACTTCTTGTTGTTGTTAGTATTTACAAGGTGTTCTGATTAGTAGACTTGTATAACTCCCAGGATCAGCTATTTTGTCATTTTTGTAATTTTTTTAATGCTTTCTTCATTTTTAAGTGTCACCCGTGACTCAGTTGGTAGCACTCACACCTCCAAGTTACAAGGTTGTGGGTTCAAGTCCCACTCCAGGGGCTTGAGCACAAAATCTAGGCTGATACGCCAGTGCAGTGCATAGGGAACGCTGCCGGAGGTGCAGTCTTTCGGATAAGATGTTAAACTGAGGACCCGTCTGTCCACTCAGGTGGACATAAGATCCCATGGCACTATTTCTAAGAGTTCTCCCTGGTGTTTTGGCCAATATTTATCTCTCAACAACAGATTATCTGGTCATTGTCACGTTGCTGTTTGTGGGGCCTTGCTGTGCGCAAACTGTTTGCCTCGTTTCCAGCATTACCACAGTGACTACACTTCAGGGGTACTTCGTTGGCTGTAAAGCACCTTGGGACATCCTGAGGTTGTAAAGGTTCTTCTATAAATGCAAGTTCTTATTTTAAGAGTTTTTTTCCCTCCCAGTGTAACACACTTCCCTATTAGAGAAAGCCAGCTCTTGAGCCAGCTAATTTGATAAACATTGCTGAGGAACTCACTATCAGTTATGCCTTTAGGTCCAATCTTCTCCTATTCCTGTGTCCTTTGCTCTGTGCTGCCTCTCCTCAAAGCATGGCAGAAATTAAGAACGTGTGACGTGGAAATTGTGAGCACAAATCCAATCCGTAGGACAGTGTGTTGGGGCTCCCCACTGCTTTAATATTGGAAACTGACTGGTAAAGTACTGAGAAAAATGTAGGTAGGTCCTCTTTAAGTGGACAAAATGGAAGTAATAACCAATTGTATATTTTGAGAATCTGTCAAAATGAATCCTTAATTGTTGGGTTTGATAAGGTAGTGAAGTTGCTGTTCATTCAATTTTTGACTTCAGCGCAATCTCTCTTTATAAATAGTCCTATTGTCCCTTCCATTGTACTGTTTCTTCTAATCCGGCTGTCACTTCAGTGTTTCCAACTCTGCATAAATGTTTCACTTTACTGACTCATCAGTCAGTCAGATGTAGCTATTTGCCGATCCTTCTAAGTGGAGAATATTATCAAAAAGTCAATCAAACTGCAGCTTGCGCCAACTAAGGAGACAAGTAAGTTTGTAAAAGTTCACCCAGGGGAGAGGGAATGACTTGAGCATCCCCTTTGGAGAGAAATACTATTGTTCATACTTTGACTGTTTACTCGTTAGTATTGACTTTATAGAATAATAACTCTTTGCTGGTTACTTCAGAGCTTTTTTATGGACCCAATGCCTGTAGTAGGGAGGGAAAGAGTTAATTGTTTCAATGTCTGCAGACTTCATTACCACTTCCCAGTTAAGTGGGGGCCTAATCCCAGCCTTCACTGTAGGAGGCTATCCTGTGTGTAGGTTGATAATTCTGTGGTAGTGGCATTTTTTGTGCCAAATTGTGCTTTCTGGAATGAGAGTGGCAGAATGCTAGGGATGTCCAAAGGCTAGATGCAGCTCCACTTTTTGAGTGGGAATTAGGGTTGCCAACCCAGCAGGATTGCGCTGGAGTCTCCAGGAGTTAAAGACTAATCTCCAGGACACTGCTGCCAGCAACCCGGGAGAAAAGTCATAGGGGCAATAAAAAATTTGTGTTGCTTTGAAATAAAATTCTTTGAACACTTTTGTCAATTAATTATAAAAATTCGGACGTCGGATAAAAGGCTGTTTGACTGTCAAGGGTCATCCTTCGAGTAATGAAGATTATTAATTTTCTGGTTGGCGTGGAAAGGTGATGTGCTGCAAGGCACATGTGTCAGGCAACCTATGGCGGATTGTCGGGGCGGGGTGGTTGGAGGCAGGAGATCATGTGATTAAACCTCCAGTAATATGTCCAACCAGAGTGGGCAACCCTAGCAGGAAAGTGATGTATAAAAGAAAGTTGGGCTTTTCTATCGACTGTATCGAGAGAGGTGCCTATTGTTTGGGCCATTCCACTTATGACTGAGGTGGATAGCGTGACGGTGGGAAAGTTACCAGTAATTATTCGATGTGATGGAAACCCAACTGGAAATGCCGGAAGAAGAGTAACCAAGGATTTCTTTTTTCTCTGAAGATTACCTTCACTCCAAAATCTCTTCTCCACATGCTGAAATGTTCATAGTGTTATACTGTGCAATACATGGAGAGAATACTTAACCATTGTATGCCATGGCATGATACTCCATTGGAGACCAATGAAATGTGCTATAAACCTCATAACCAACACTTTCCCATGTTCTGGTGGAAGCCACACTCTAGTTGGAGCTATGATCTTGAGGATAAGTTGCTGATGAGAACTGCTTTAGGAGACTCTCTGGTTTGGTTTGTAATATATTGTTGATAGTTGGAAGAAATCTTTTTGGGGGGATGGGGCATGGGATAAATTATCTCAGAGAGTTGCTCTTTTATAAATTGTATCCATACAGTGGACTGGTTTTAATTAACTCAATTTTACAGCTCACAATAAATTGACCCCGTCCCATTGGATGCCTCGAATGCAAAAGCAAAATACTACGGGTGCTGGAAATCTGAAATAAAAACAAAAAATGCTGGCAATGCTCAGCCGGTCAGGCAGCATCTGTGGAGAGAGAAACAGAGTTAATGTTTGAGGTCGATGACCTTTCGTCAGAACTGGAAAAAGTTAGAGATGCTTAAAATCTGTTACAAGTGCAGGGGCTGGGAAAGGGGAGGGGAGGAAAGAACAAAAGGGAAGGTCTGTGATAGGGTGGAAGGCAGGAGAGATTAAAAGACAAAAGGGTTGATAGTGCAAGGCGAAAGGAGATGGTAATGGGACAAGTGAAGAAACAAAAGATGGGTCTAGAGTCATTACCAACAGCTGCCATCTGAAAAAATGGGGACAGAGGTTATGATCTGAAATTGTTGAACTCGATGGTGAGTCCAGAAGGCTGTGAAGTGCCTAAAAGAAAGATTAGGTGTTGTTCCTCGAGCTTACGTCGAGCTTCAGTGAAACAGTGTAGGAGGCCGAGGACAGAGTGGGAGTGGGGCGGGGAATTAGAATGACAGGTGACCGGAAGCTCGGGGTCACTCTTGTGGACTGAATGGAGGTGTTCTACAAAGCGGTCACCCTATCTAAGGTTTGGTCTCCCCAATGAAGAGGAGACCGCATCGTGAACAGCGAATACAGTATATTAAATTGAAAGAAGTACCTGGAAGGAGTGTTTGGGGCCCTGGACAGTGGGAAAGGAGGATGTAAAAGGGCAGGTGTTGTATCTCCTACGCTTGCATGGGAAGGGAAGTGGGTATTGGGGGTGATAGAGGAGTGGACCAGGATGTCATGGAGGGAACGGTCCCTTTGGAATGCTGAAAGGGGAGGGGAGACGAAGATGTGTTTGGTGGTGGGGTCACGGTGGAGGATGATCCGTTGAATGTAGAGACTGGTGGGGTGGAAGGTGAGGACAAGGGGAACCCTCTCGTGGTTCTGGGAGGGAGGGGAAGAGGTGAGAGCAGAAGTGCGGGAAATGGAATGGACACGGTCGAGGGCCCTGTCAACCACGATGGAAGTGAATCCTTGGTTGAAAAAAATACATCTCGGAAGCACTAGTACGGAAGGTGGCATCGACAGACGCGGCAGAGACGGAGAACTTGAGAAAATGGAACAGAGTCCATCCAGGAAGCGGGGTGGGAGGAAGTGTAGTCCAGGTAGCCTTGGGAGTCAGTGGACTTATAGTGGATATTGGTCGATAACCTAGCCTCAGAAATGGAGACAGAGGCCTAGAAATTCCCCGGTGTAGCACTGGCTGTTAAGGCCGTTTTTTAAAAAAAGATGGTGGCCACTTCACTTCCGCCCGCTTCTGGCGAGGAACACAGTGGCCGCCATTTTGGTGAGGGCCATAGCTGACAGTGCTGGCCTCTCAAATTTAAATTAGTAGATCGTGATGTCAATCGGCGTGCAACGCCTGATTAGATGCCACGACTGCTATTTTGGACATTCTCACATGCCATAACGCCCTGTCCTAAATACACACATAAAAACGTGCGTGAAGCAGCCCTGCAGAGACGCTGTCAGCGTTTCTTAAAGGGACACATACATCTTTCAGATAAGTTTGGATTTAAGCTTTTGGACTTTAAAAAATATTTTATTGAAGTAGTGGCTTGGTTGTTGTTGTTGTTAAAGTTTGCAGGGAGTGCTGCTGGATGCTTGCAAGGCTTTGGATGGTAAACAAAGACCTCTGAGAAGACAAAAAATGCTGGAAATACTCAGCAGCTCAGGCAGCATCTGTGGACAGAGAAACAGAGTTCACGTTTCAGGCCGAGATGCTGCCTGACCTGCTGAGTCTTTCCAGAATTTTCTGCTTTTATTTCAGATTTCCAGCATCCGCAGTATTCTGAGAAGACCACTTGTTCACAGTCCTGGGGGGCACATGGAGATGAAGCAGAGGCAGCAAAGGGGACAAGCTGCTCGTAGAGGGAAGAGGGAGAAGCAGAAGGAAGGAAGCAACTCGGACAGCACCTTTCTGGCCAGGATATCCAGGATGCACTCATCCTCCTGCGGTACCAGTGAACACAACCCCAATTCCCCTTTCAACATTAGTCCCACACCTTACCTTCCCTCTGTGACTGACCATCAGAGCATCCTTTTCGCCATGATGCTGAAATAAAAGCCACCACAAAGCAAACTTTCCAATCCAACTTTATACATCTATCCATCCAATATGACATCAAGAAATCAACTCATCACCCTTATGCATTCTCTTAGTGACTGTCTTGTGTGTGCCTTTGCCTATCCTACTGAGGTTACACAGTGCTACCCCAGTGGCTGCAGGATGGCTGGTGGAAGGCTGCTGGCTTTCAGTGGGGGACACTGCAAATGGCCTTGCAGGACTTCTTCTTCACTCTCTTCTCCCTCTTTTTGGTCAACCGTTGGCTGGATTTCTTGGGTGTCTGAAATGAGGAAGGCAAAAGGGTAGGGTTGTGGTCAGGGGAGGGGGTAAAGCAAGAGTTGCATGCTTACACCATGTGCAGCTTGTACATCAGAAGAGATTGTGGGATGAGGGGGAAGTGCGATGTGAGAAGGAGGATAACGTATGAGGATACCGGTATCTTGTAATCTTTCAGCCCCACCGCTGGCCGAGGGCTCAGCCATGCCCCTGCCAAGAATGGCCAGCACCGTCTCCTCCAAGGGGGTGAGATGAAGCTAGGAATGTGAGATGTGCCTCATGGTTGGTAGGTGAGTGATGGGGGGTGGGGGGTCGTGCATTGAGCAGTGTGTGAGGCTAGTGATGCAGTTGGTAGGAGACGGCTTTTGAAGATGCATTCACTGACCTTGACCAGTGGTCTGAGGTCATGAAACTTCTTTGGGCACTGGAGCCAGGTCCTGGGGGCGACACTGCTGACAGTGACCACCTCAGCGATCTGGTCCCACACCCTTCTTTCTGGAGGGCCTCCTGGCCCCCTGTGGGTAGAGGACCTCTCTTCCAGTGTTGACCCCCTGCACAAAGCTCGAGTGCTGCATGCAAGTTCCTGGGTGCCCTTTCCCTGGCCTGTTGAACCATTTGTGTTAGTGCTGAAGCACTTTTACCATTTTTTTTATGTGTAGAAGGCAGTTCGGCTTTAAAAGCTGAAGACTGCCATTTTGGAATTATTTTTAATGTTTATTTTTTTAAATTATTTTTACTTTTTTTATTTTAGTAAGGCTCGAGACTGCTTTCTAAAATGACAGGCTAGCTTTAAGACAACGCTGTCTCGCTCCGGCCACGCTACATTGGGCCTCCTGCTGAACGTACCGTCTGAAACAGCGCATTGCACGGTAGGTTCTGCGCTCCAATCATTTAAATCAGCAGACAGCACCAAAATAACTGTGCTGCCTGCGCTCTTTTTACGGGTGGGAGTTAACCTCAACCCACGGTGGCACCGGGTGTTTTCCTGCGTTATCGGATTTCTAGGCCAGAGAAATCGAGGAAGGGAATGGAAGAGTCGGAGATGGACTATGTGAAGGCAAGGGAAAGCTGGAAATTGGAAGCAGAGTTGATGAAATTTTCCAGTTCGGGGAAAGAGCAGCAAATGGCACCGATACAGTCATCAATATACCAGAAAAAGAGGTGAGAACATAAGAACATAAGAAATAGGAGCAGGAGTAGGCCATTTGGCTCTTCGAGCCTGCTCCACCATTCAATAAGATCATGGCTGATCTTCTTCCTCATCTCCACTTTCCTGCACTATCCCCATATCTCTTGATTCCCTTAATATTCAAAAATCTATCGATCTCTGTCTTGAATATACTCAACGACTGAGCCTCCACAGCCCTCTGGGTAGAGAATTCCAAAGATTCACCATCCTCTGAGTGAAGAAAGTTGAGGGAGAGGACCTGAGCATGATTGGAACAAAGAATGTTCCACATATCCCACAAAAAGTCAGGCATAGCTAGGACCTATAGGGGTTCCCATACCTTTTATTTGGAGGAAGTGAGTGAAGTCAAAGGAGAAGTTGTTCAATGTGAGAACAAGTTCAGCCAGGTGGGGGAGGGTGATGGCGGATGGGGACTGGTTGGGCCTCCATTCAAGGAAGAAGCGGAGAGCCCTCAGGCCGTCCTGGTGGGGGGGGGGGTGGAGGTGTAGAGGGATTGGACATCTATGGTGGAAAGGAGACGGTTAGGGTCAGGAAACTGGAAACTGTCAAAGTGGCGGAGAACGTCGGAAGAGTCATGGATGTAGATAGGAAGAGACTGGACAAGGGGAGAAAAAAGAGTCGAGATAAGAAGAAATCAGTTTCGTAGGGCAAGAACAGGTTGAAACGATAGGTCTACCAGGGCAGTCCTGTTTGTGGATCTTGGGAAGGAGGTAGAAGCGGGCTGTGCGGGGTTGGGGGACTATGAGGTTGGAGGCCGTGGAGGGAAAATCTCCAGAGACGATGAGGTCAGTGAGAGTCTTGGAAATGACAGCTTGATGTTCGGTGGTCAGGTCATGGTCCAGGGGGACGTAGGAGGAGGTGTCAGAGAGCTGGTGTTCAGCCTCCGCAAGGCTGATGCCACGATGCCTTGAATGTTGATGCTGGGTAATGGCCCAGGTTGCACACTTTATTCTCGTCAGTTTTTGAGGATAATTTTCCAAGTCCCTGTTGCTGGTGCGGAGCCTCGCCCACCAGCAGCACAGACTTGCAAAATTATATCTTGTCACTACAAAGAATTACATGTGTAGAATGTCTCATCACAAAACAGTGTGTGACCATTATGTAGGTGAACAGCAAGAAAGAAAGAAAGACTTGCATTTATATAGCCCCTTTCACGACCACCGGACATCTCAAAGCGCTTTACAGCCAATGAAGTACTTTTTGAAGTGGAGTTGCTGTTGTAATGTAGTGGCTATTGCAGTGTCATGCTTGGATGACCAGCTAGATGAGACTTCTACCATTCTGCTGGTTTCCCCCCGCAACCATCTTGCATGAATGCATGTGTGTATGAGGCCTTTCAACTCTTACCTTAAAGGGGAAGTGGTACCAATAGGAAACTGGTTAACGAGTTTTCATTGATGTAGGGGACAAATTAGTACTTCCCTTTGGTTTGATTTTGGCAGACAAGAGTTATTTAACAAAATCCACATTACTACAAGAGACTTATTTTGGCTGAAGTATCAACATATTTAATTCTGATGAATAACTCAGCCTAATTTCAAAAATCACAGCCTGGTGAGGTCCGTTTATTTTTTTTAAAGTTATGATTTCTCAAATAAACCCTTTAACCTTCTCTGCTCTATGGAGAACAATCCCAACTTCTCCAGTCTCTCCACATAACTGAAGTCCCTCCTCCCTGGTACCATTCCAGTAAATCTCCTCTGCACCCTCTCCAAGGCCTCGACATCCTTCCTAAAGTGTGGTGCCCAGAATTGGCCACAGTACTCCAGCTGAGATCGTACCACTTATGGTTGGACAAACATTTGAGACTGATGTAAACCAGATTTGGAAATCTGTTTCAAGATCAAAGTGCAACTGAGATAGTGTGAGATGAAAAGCTCACTCTACATAAGCCACTTCTAAAGGTTTCGGATGCTCGAATGTTTCTAACCTCAAGCTTTTGCCAGGAAAATGTTTTGAACATTTCAGGTTTTTCGTTCTGTTTTGTTCTTTTTTCCAAGTCAATCTCTTGAACTGGAGACTGGGTCGCATAGTCAGAATATGGTGGCTGGAATCAAGTCTGTTGCAGACCTCAGGAGTGATAGTCTCATTTCTTTGTCGACTGTAAAGATTTAATGGAAAATCAGCTCTGGCCGCTTTGTAGCAATTTCCTATTGGGCGGGTGCATAAAGCTAGCCGTAATTTGTCACTGAACTAACAATCTCAATCAACAAATCCACAGGATGGCTGTTGTGGAAAATGAGAGAGTCATATTGGCGCAGTAGGGAATGCTCTTCCAGATTAAGGGAAGAGACATCAGTGGACCATGGCAGGGGGAATTGCATTCATCTAACCTATGCTGCATATGACCTGGGAATCTAGAGATTGTCTTTTAATAAAAATAAAAGTAAAGAAATCCACCATTTCATCTAATTTCCACACGCCAAGTGTTTCTGTTGCATCTTCCCTCTTACTCCTGATTTGCCGACAGGCTGCACTCATTGCAAAATGGAATTACTCCATTCCCCTGATCTTTCTCCCTTCCCCCTATCCCTTCTGCAGGCCTCTCCAACCTGAGATCGGTTCATTTGGTATCATAAACAAAACTCGCACAATAGGATAGAGGAGTGACCTAATAGAGATCTTTAAAAATATGAATGGGTTTGATAGGGTGGATGTAGAGAAGATGCATCCACTTGTGGGGTGGTCCAAAAATAAGGGCCATACATATAACCTAGTCACTAATTCAATAAAGAATTCAGGAGAAACTTCTTTACCCAGAGAGTGGTGAGAATGTGGAACTTGCTAACACAAGGAGTAGTTGCGGCGAATAGCAGAGACACATTTGAGAAGAGGCTAGATAAGTACCCGAGGGAGAAAGGAATAGAAAGTTATGCTGATAGGGTTAGATGAAGACGGGTGGGAGGAGGCTCAAGTGGAGCATAAACACTGGCATGAACCAGTTGGGCCGAATGGCCTTTTCTGTGTTGTACATTCTATGTAAGGATAGACAAGTGTCACTCAAACACAAAAGCGAAATACTGAGGATGCTGGAAATCTGAAATAAAAACAGAAAATGCTGGAAATACTCAGGCAGCATCTGTGGAGAGAGAAACAGAGTTAACATTTCAGGTCGATGACCCTTTGTCAGAACTGGAAAAAGTTGGAGATGGAACAGGTTTTTAAGCAAGTGTAGGGGCAGGGAAAGGGGTCACTCAAAGTTAGTTGAAGCTGGAGCTGCCAGTTCTGGAATGTGGGAATGTAATGCTGTAATGCTGGTGCTAACTTTTGGGTGCCAGAAGAGGTGTCTAGTTAAATCCTTTCATTGGTCTTGGCTCACCTCCCCTGGTTCACCTGAATGGAATTGCTAGATGTGCAGGAGGTACTTTAACTGCAATTCCCAGCCTGGGAGTCCAGGGCGGTACTGCTGGAGTTACTGGGATTAGATGCCAAGAGTGCAGTGCTCTAAATGTAAAAGTGATCGGGATCGATGTTGGGTGACCGATTGGCAGAGCATGCCAGCCGATTGCCCATACCTGAGGCAAAGAGGCGGCTTCATGCACATCAAGGTGCCAAACGGGCAATCTGACGCAGCTCGCCAGATAGAGGCCTCTCGTTATCAGACTGCCCCAATCGCCATCAGGGTAAGTGCAGGGGCGGTGCAACTGCAAGTAAGCACAAAAATAATTCCAAACTTTCCATGGCTGGGTCTCTTTCGGCTCCATCACCTGTGGAACTGGTCAGAGTGTGCACGGCCCTTTCAAAATGGCGCCTAGCTCTTCGTCGGTGTTACCGGGGCGATAAGGTTACTGACTCCATTTTAAGGTCATTAACACCAGGCAATGGAAGTGAAAATTGACCCCAACATGTTGGGGGCCTGGGAGTCCAGTGTTGTACTGCTGGAGGTGATGGGTGGGCAGGGCTAAATTTTAACTGTGATGACAATAGAAAATGTGGACATGGACAGATCAGTTAGCATCTGAAAAGGGAAAAGACAGGTTAACGTTTGGGGTATTTTTGTCCAACCTAAAATATAAGTAGGGTTGGGAAAAAGTGAAAGGGGGTGGGGGTGAACCTACAGATATCCAATCACAGAGAGGTCATTAATAGCCTGAATGACCTACAAGCTACTTGATAGAAAACAGATGTTATAAAAGATCATCTCCGTGAGACAATCAAAAAACGTTAAACGAACAAGAGAACATGCAAATAAGCTAAAATGGTGAAAAGACACAGAAAAGGCTAAAAAAGTTTGGTGGCCGGCAGAGCCTGGTGAAATCATGGCCACAGGATGCAAATCATATTTAAATGCTCCTTTCATATTCCCCAATGAAGCTCCCTCCCGTGCTGACCGAGGCCTACCTATTGAAATGAATTCCACTTTGAAGAGGTGTTCCCTGTTTTTAGGTAGTTGCTGATGGACAGAAGTCCGTGAGAAGACCATGATGAGCTATTTCACCTTTCCCAGAACAACAGAACCAGAGGGAGGGAAAGTTCAAAACAATTCTGTGGAAACAATGGCCCCCGACCTTGACTGGGGCGGGTTTTCCGAGCGGGGGAGAGGAGTTGTGGTCAGGAAAGCCGGAAGTCCGGGTGACCCCTCAAGATGTGGAGTTTTGACTCCATGCGTCTTTTTATTCCAGCAGGTTCCCCGCCTGGATGCCAGGCCGATTGACAGGCTTGGCTCCCTGTTCAGGGGGAAACGCTCCGGAGGAGGGAGCAGCCCAGGAGCAGGTGGGGAGCCTGCAGCTGGGTTAGTGATAGCATGAGGGGGAGGGATACGGATTTTAGGGGTGGCTCCAATCTTGGAGGGTCAGGTCCTGGGGGTGGGAAGGTGGGGTCTGATCCTGAGGGGGGGAGAGTCGCTGATCTTGAAGGGGGGAAGCACTCCTGCTCCTCCTGGCTCACAAGCAGTGCTGGAAAAGCACTTACCTCTTCCACGCAGCAGCCCTCGCTTCCCTTTAGCTCCGTAGCAAGATGGTGGAAGAAGTTAGTATTGATTCATTCAAATGCAAATTAGATGGATTTCTTTCAGAAATAAAATTTTGGGATACAGTATCTGAGTTATTTGATGTGGAAGGAGCAGCGCTCCGAAAGCTTGTGATTTCAAATAAAACTGCTGGACTATAACCTGGTGTTGTGCGACTTCTCACATGAGTTATTTGAGACATGACGTGTGGTAAATGTAGCATGCATGGGAAGGAACAGGTGATTTTGGACCGATGGTTCCCAAAGCTCTCCACCACTGGGTTTTCCTCACCTCATGTCTGGGTCTGTTGTAGACTCATTGCTATAATTACCAATCAGGGCAGTGATATCTCTCCTCACCAATCAGTAATGCATATGAAGGCTAGGCTTACCCCATGAGGCAATAGAGGAGTGTCATCTTCTGACCCTGGACGTGGAGCCACCTCTACCAAAGGCACTTCATTACCAGTGTCAATTCAAATCACAAACTGCGCTCCATATCTATTCCATTGGCTTCTTTCAGGCTGCGTTGTTAGGGGGTGGGATCAACAGCCAATCGGCTGTCCACTGTTGCATTAAACAAGTGATGGACGCATTGAGGGGCATTTTAACACCCAAAAACGGGTGGGCTTGGGTGGGCTGCGAAAATGTTTTAAATCTCAAACCCGAACCCAACCCACCTCGAACCCATCCACTTCCGGTTTTAATGGGGACGGGACGGGACGGGGAGCATGCAACCAACCCACTCCCAGGTGGCGAGTTGGTCATTTAAATATTATAATGGGGCGGTGTACCTCAGATTTTATCTATCTTTGTTTAACCCTGGCTGGCAGTGTTTCCTGGGCCTCGGGAAACCCGGCAGCTAAAGGGAGGCAAGGATTGCTGCGTAAAAGAGGCACTGCTTGTGGGTCAGAAGGAGCAGGAGTGTTTTCTCCCAGCCTATCAAGCTTACCTGCTTCCCCCCTCCAGGATCGTCAACACCCCGCCTCTCCCAGGATCACCAACCTCCCCTCCAGGATTGGACCCCCCCCGCCCCCCCCCCCACCCCCGGATCGGACCCTGCTCCAGGATTGGACCACCTCCCCAGGATCGGAGCTCCCCCAAGACCTGAACACCATTCCACCCCCCTCCCCCTCATGCTACCATTAACCCAGCTGCAGGTTCCCTACCTGCTCCTGGGCTGTGGCCTCCTTCGGAGCATTTCCTGCCTGACAGGGAGCCAAGCCTGTCAATCAGGCTGGCTTCCGGGTGGGGGACCTGCTGGAAAAAACAGACGCACGCCATGGAGTCAAAACGCCACAGCATGTGGGCCCAAGCACAACCCCACCCCCCCCCACCCCCCGCCCGCTCGGAAAACCCGCCCCAGTCAAGATCGGGGCCATTGTTTGCGTGAGTTGCCCACCATATCATTTCCTTAGAGCATCAGCACGAGAGAGTTGTCAGCTTTTACAGGGTGCTGGATATCCCAGGTGCAATCGACTGGACTCTTGTCACCATGCATGCTCCTTTTGAAGAAAGTGACCAGTTATCTCAATGGAAAAGTGTTTTATTCCATCAACATGCAGTCAGTGTGTGATCAGAAACATCTCATATTACACGTGACTGCTCACTTGCCCAGAAGCTGCCATTATATTTTTAATTTTAAGACATTCCACCGTACCAGCATGGTTTACAAGTGCAGTAGGTTGTTGATTGGAGAATTATGGCTACCCTCTACAGCAGTGACTGATATCACAATTCTTTTCTTTTCTCTACTGCCCCTCACTGATACAATGAGGCTTAAGGAATAGGAATAGGCCAATCAGCCCCTCGAGCCTGTTCCGCCATTCTGTTAGATCATGGCTGATCTGTACCTCAACATCATTTACCTGCATTTTGTCCTAGGAGATTACATGGCTGCCGATGGATGGGAAGCATTGGCGATCATAATGCTCAGTTACAACATGAATGTATGGAATAGGTTTGATGAGCCACCTAGTCTTTTCCTGTCCATCATTTTCATATGTTTGTAGTTACCTTAATAGATCTGTAGAAGCTCTGCAGTCGCGCCCAGTCAGGATATCATGAATCGTTGTAGTTTGCTACTTCCTAAACAATGTTGCTATTTACGAAGGACTCCTGATTGATACCCTAGAGGAGCAGTGAGGCGGAGCGGGCCATCAGGGTGTACATGCAATCAAGACCCTTGTTCAAGAAGAGTTTGCGCAGGAACACCCTTTGCCAGCTATGATATATCTGTGGGTGGAGCTCATAACAGATACCTTTACCTAAATTATATCTGGGTCCACTATAAAACCAGATCTACCATCATAGTCCCCCTTTCACATGCTGACATTTAGCTCTCCTCCTCAATTACCCAGGCTCCCATTTTGGAGTCATTCTGCAAGTCATTCTCTTAGGCATTCCTCCAATTTGCCCCAAATCAATCCGTACATGTAGCATCAGTACTAACCATTCTTTAATGAACAGAAACCTGTGTGCCATTCTACTGTTAGTTGTCATTGTGCCTCCCCTTGGAGCCTGAAGTTGTGTGCTCTTTCAGACCTAGTCTCCTACTTCTCCTCGCTGCTCCCTCAGTGGCAGCAGGTTCTGAAGTAGCTGCGATGTGCTTTCCATCAGGAGCCATTGGGGCCTGAGGTGGCCCTCGTCTCAGGGCAGCTGAGGCCCTTGAGGGACCTGCTCCAGCCTGCATCTCATCTGCTGCTGCATGGATAGCTCAGCCCTGGCTGCTTTCTACCATATGTGCACGCATCTGAAGAGGCTGGCAGGAGGGCACAGATGTGGTACTGTCCCGAGAGGCTGCATTATCGTGCAAGTGCCCATCTACCAAGCCACTAGTATAGGGCACTGAATAGCAGAAAAGTAGACCGAATGGTACCAATCAGATCATTGAAGCCCTGAGAGATAGTCCTCTCCGCTATGGTGCCCAAGGCATCTATGGCAGCTTTTGCAGCTGCCATGCCAGAAGTTACGACTGGCCTTAATTCATCTAGTGGTGGTGCCTCGGTGTTTTGGAGCTGCCATATGCATTAGGGTTAACTGTGTGTCTCTAAGCACATCCATCATGGTGCCACAGATGCAGTTAGTGAACTTTTCCAACTGAACCACAATCTGCAGTACATTCTGAGATACTGTTTCCAGTGCCTGGATTCTACACAAACATCCTGCTTATAAATGCCGAACCCATGAGATCTGGATCCCGAAGCTCCCCAGCCAAGGGTTGCTGACCCTCCAGTCAGAAATGACCACCTCCTCATCTTCCACCTCCATCTCTTCTTCGTCACTCGTGTTCTGTGCATTACTCTGTGCACACCCCTCATTGTCACTAACTGAGCTGGTGGCATGGGTGAAGAGGCACCTAGTTCCTCTTGGTGCTCCTCCTCAGCTTGTTGCTGCAGTACACCTAGGAGGGCAGGAGAAGGAGAGGAAAGCTTGGATCGATAAGCTGTACAATGGCTATAGCTCCTTCAGAACAAGGTCCTCACAGTGTATTGTGAAAACAGATTTCATTTGTGCTACAGGTGCCATGAGAAGATGAATTTCATGACCAATGACTGGTACATCCCATCCTCCTTCCCCTATATGCCTGCCCATGAGGTCCAGGGCTTCCTCCTTGTAAGGGGTGAGAGGCCAGAGGCTGTGGGTACCACTACCTGTGGCAGTTCTCTGCCTTTTTGTCTGTGGGCCACTTACTTCCTTAAGAAGAAAGTACACAGTGTGAAAGTCCTCTGCTCACTGTCAAATGGAATTCAACCCAGGTGTGAGAAAGCATTCCTTAGCGGGAGTCACAACAGGTGCAGGAAACGAGCAAATACCTATCACACGAGTCTCTCACTGCTGCTCTCCATGATTGGCTGTGAGCGAAAGAAAACTTGCAGGGGAAAGAAGAGACTGTGAAGGGTCTTGTACCTTGTGAGAATTTCAGGTAAGTAGCAGATGGTGTTCAACATAGAGAGGGTGAAGTGGGTGGAAATGTGAAACATGCTTATTTCATTGTATTGGTTCAATGTGTGATTGCCTCCTCTTACCTTACCTACCGTTGTATGATCATTTGGATTTCTGCTGACACTAACTAGCTTCCTTCCACTGGGCCTGCATTAGGCCTTTGTTTCGCCTCTTTCTTCAGTGTTAAATAATTGGTGCTTCCTCTATTTCAGATGATAAGGCAACAGACTTAAGCGTATTTAAGAACATAAGAATGTAAGAATTAGGAGCAGGAGTAGGCCATATGACCCTTCGAACCTGCTCCGCCATTCAATAAGATTATGGTTGATCTTCAACCTCAACTCCACTTTCCCGCCCGATCTCCATATCCCTTGATTCCCCTAGAGTCCAACAGTTGGTACGCAACTGGTTTAGCCATCCATCGCCAGATCTGGCTGAACAACATCAAGAGATATCGGGCCTCACTGTCCTCTGCTAAAACCACCCACTACTCCTGGATTATTCTGGAGTGCAAAGATAACCTTTGTTTCTTTTCTCCCCTATCAACTATATCCTTAAACCCCTCTTCCTTGCCCTCTCCCCCTTGCATCCGACAAATATGTTTTTTTTTGCCACTAAGAGTGAGACCATCTGTCCAGCTGCCTCTGATGCATCCCCCTCTTCCTTCGCACCAAACCAAACCTCCCAAAGGCTCCACCCTGACCTAGCCCTGAAACTGCACCTCTCTCTAGTTTCTCTCCCAGCTTCCCTCATGCCCTCTTTGAGCTCATCTTGTCCATGAAACTCACCCCCTCTCCCTTGACCCCATTCCCACTAAAGTATTGACACGCTACATCCTCCTTGACCTCTCTGCAGCCGTTGCACGGTCGGCCACACCATCCTCCTCCAACGCCTCACCTCCATTGTTCAGCTCACTGGGACTGTCCTCGCTTGGTTCCACTCTTACCTATCCAATCATAGCCAGAGAATCTACACTGCCCACACCCTATCCCAAGGCTGGTCAATCCATTACCCCTGTCCTCGCTGACCTACGTTGGCTCCCGGTACCCCAACATCTCAAATGTAAAATTCTTAGCTTGTGTTTAAATCCTTTCGTGGCCTCGTCCTTCCTATCTCTATAACCTCCTCCCCTACAACCCTCCCCCAAACTCTGTTCCTCTGACTCTGACCTTTTGTGCATCCCCTCCCCTTCACCCCATCATTGGCAGCCGTGCTTTCAGCTGCCCACGCCCCACACTCTGCCATTTCTACCATAAACCCCACCGCCTCTCCATCTCCCCCTCCTCTTTCAAGCTCCTTAAAACTCACCTCTTTGAGCAAGGTTTTGGTCACCCTCCCTAAACTCTCCTTCTTTGGGTCTGTTTCCATTTTTTCTTTACCCCTCTGTGGAGTGCCTTGGGACATTTCTTCCTATGTTAAAAGACACGATAGAAATGCAAATTATTTTTTTCCAATTCACTAACATTAGCAAAAAAGTTAGTCTGGGACTAAAGCAGGAGGGTAATATACCCTTAAGTGGGTCTTTGTTTAAAAGTTTCCTTCTGTAATGTTTTATTTTATACTTCCTGAAATGTGATACAAATCCACATGGCATAACCTGGCAGCCATATTGATCTCCGTTTAGAAAATAATTCGACACTGGTAATGGAAGACACACAAACTCAAATGGTCAAACAGGCAAACTTATTAAGACGACAAAACTGAGACTGTACGTGTTGAAACCTATCTGGGACCTCATTCATTTCCAGCCACCTGTCACTCTCTGTGTAACACACCGTGAGGGATTCAGATCTCTCAAGTCCAGGATTGTAAAGCCCGCTACCCAAGTCATGTCATTCTGGTCGGTATCTTTTGTCACTGCTAGGTTTTCTTGCTTGGACACTCATAATGGGACAACATCTTGTGACAGGAGGCAACCTTCTCACCAAATACTTGCTACCTTCTAGATATTAATATCTGATTGTAATGAAGAAAGTAAAATGTAGAAAGTGAATAAACTGTCCCATCACTCAGCCACAAAACACACTGCAGCATGGGCGAATGTTTTAAATATTTATATTGTAAATAATATTAAAGGATAAAAGTTACACCAGCTATAGCATTATTGGAAAGATTACAAGAAGCACATTATAATATATGCCCTGACACCAACAGCTCCTTTGTTACACAATTCCATTATAAATAAATAATGGATATATAATTCCAATATAGTACCTTTCGGTGAATCATGTGACTGTAACATTCTGCAGTGACAGCATCACTGTATCTGCTCACCATTCCCTGCCAGTGCAATATCAGCTTTCTCACGGGCTTGTTTGTTTTTGTCAAGATCACATTACATTATTTAAATGGCTAAGAGTGAGGGAAGGACTGTAATTTAATCTTGGGGTTTAGGTGATGTCAAAAACCTCTCACAGGATCTTTGACAGCGCCCATTAAACTCCAGCCATAGCGTTCACTCAGCCATGCCACAGTTGTCTGGATATCTTACACTTTTACTTTATTTTTTGTAACAGTAATTTACAGATTTCTCAGCACGTCAAGCTTCTGCGTCCTGACACAATTGGAGTTGCTGAGCTGAAGCCGGACACAAGGAAACACACATTTCCAACTTGGTCTACCACTAGCACCTACACAATATTGGGATGAGTTATGATTTTTTTTTTCTGCACAGTCATGTCTTTGTTTATATGGTATGTACATGCTTTACTTAAGGAGGGGAAAGAGTAGAATTTTAGACCTAGAATACAAGCACAGTGTAAGTCTGGTATCTCAGAAAATACCGCTTTACAACACTTCCATTTTTAAATCCATAGTAAATACAAATTGCAGAACAAGTAGCAGACTCTGGCATTCACTTTATCTTGCATTACCAATATTCTTGTATTTGCACAGTAACAAGTGTTTGAAAGTCTTCTTAAAGGTAATGTTGCAAAGGGCGTAACAAGCTGGGTTGACGGTGCTGTTGATGTAGCACAGCCAGTACCCAATGACCCAAACAGTCTCGGGGACACAGTCATCACAGAAGGTGCTGATGAGAACCATGACATTATAAGGAGTCCACGTCAATATAAATGCCAGAAGGATTGCAAAGATTGTCCGCGTGACTTTTTTTTCCCTGGCAGCCACTTGGCGCCTCTTTCGTACTTGGCTTCTCGCAATGTTAGCGAATTTCCTGGCGACAATGCCGGGCTTGTTCTGCACTGCGTTGTTTGTCGCATTTCCGGGCATGATCTCGATGGCAGTGACACACTCGCTGCCGGCCTGTTTGGTGACTATCTTGATCCTTGACCATTTGGAGCTCTGCATTTTGGACAGTTTTGGCGCTTGTGCATGCTGTATGACATCACTTGTGCTTTTCTCTTTAGGATTGGGTGGGGCAGTGCTGGCTGAGCTGGACTCGTTTGAAGTATCCTTCTCCTCACGATGGCTTATGGACACGGGTTTTGTGGAGAAATTTTCCTCCACCTTTCCGTTCCTCACGGTGTCACTGAAGGAGTCCGTTGTTGGCTTGGGGGAGTTGTTGTTATTCTGCTGCTTGCTAAAGTGACTCTTGAGGAAGTTGGAAGATCGAGAAGTTTTCTCTTTCTGACTTTCAGGCTTATGACTTTTCATTCTACTTCTGCTGGCGAAGGAGACTTGGATGTACAAAACAGTCATGATGACAACTGGTAGGTAGAAAGCTGCAATGGCAGTGCCAAATGTTACAGCTGGGTTGGAGAGGAATTGAATGTAACATTGTCCTTCTTTCACCTTGCGTTCGCCAACAATGAACTGCCAAAAGAGGATGGCTGGAGCCCACAAGATGAAGGAGAGTATCCAAGCCGCTGCTATCATCAGCCCAGCCATTTTGGTGGTCCTTCGAGCTGGATAGGTCAGTGGCTTAGTAACACAGAAGTATCGATCGAAACTGATAATTAGCAGGTTCATTACAGAAGCATTGCTCACAACATAGTCCAGAGCTAGCCACAGGTCACAGACCACAGCTCCCAGAGGCCAGTAGCCTTTAATAATGTAGACTGTATACAAGTTCATAGAAAAGACTCCAATGATCAGATCAGCACAGGCCAAGCTGAATAAGAAGTAATTGTTCACAGTCTGCAATTGGCGATTAACTTTGATGGATAACATGACTAATATGTTGCCCACCACTGTGACCAGGCTGAGGGATCCAGTCACGACAGCTATAAAGACGATCTCAACAGTCTTGTAAGGGCTGGAGAACGTCATTTCAAAAGCTGAGCTTGAGTTTCTGCTGGCCCCAACATTCTCAAATGTGACATTCTCCATTTTGAGCAGCAAGGTTTCTCCAAACGTGTTATACATAGAACCTGAAACACACAGAAAAGCACAATTAGAATAAGAACATAAGAACATAAGAAATAGGAGCAGGAGTAGGCCAATTGGCCCCTCGAGCCTGCTCCGCCATTCAATAAGATCATGGCTGATCTGATCCTAACCGCCAATCTACTATCACAGAACCATCTCCTGAACCTAACAGAATTGGACACACGAAATAGGAGCAGGATCAGGCTACACGGCCCCTGGGCCCGCTACGCTACCCACAGGGCCATGACCGATCCGAACCTGAGGTCCAAATTCCTGCCCGCTCCCCGTAACCCTTAATTCCCTTTACTTCTAGGAAACTGTCTATTTCTGTTTTAAATTTATGTAATGATGTAGCTAATGGTGAGTACCTGCCCCCTTGCCCTGCTTGACTGACCAGTGACCAGCCTTGCACTGCTAGGCCTTTCAATTTCTCATCCCTTCTTTCCTTTTTTTTTTAAGGGTGGTACAGTTGAATGCAAAAATCTACTGTCACTGCTGTACATCAAATAGTGAGTGTTGCTGCTGTATATTGTGGGCTGTTTTTCACTGTGTATTACTGCATTATGTGAGACATGTTAAAGTAAGGGGTGTCCCATGAAGAACATAGGAACAAAAGTAGGCCATTCAGCCCTTTGAGCCTGTTCTGCCATTCAGTGAGATCATGGCTGATCTGTATCCTAAATCCATCCACCCGCCTTCGCTCCATATCACTTAATACCCTTGGTTAGCAAAAATCTATTGATCTCTGATTTTAAAGTATTAATTGAGTTAGCATCTACTGCTTTTTGTGGGAGAGGGTTCCACACATCTACTACCCTTTGCGTGAAGAAATGTTTCCTAACTTCCCTTCTGAATGGCCTGGCTCTGATTTTATTGTTATGTCACCTTGTCCTAGACTCCCCCACCAACAGAAAAGGTTTCTCTCCATCTATCCTATCAATTTATTTCAAAATCCTGAAAACCTCAATCAAATCACCCCTTAACCTTCTATATTCCAGGGAATATGGGCCTAGTTTATGTAATCTCTCCTCATAATTTAACCCCTGGAGCCCTGGTAACTTTCTGGTGAATCTACACTGCCCTCCTTCCACAGCCAATATATCCTTTCTGAGGTGTGGCACCCAGAACTGCACACAGCACGTCAGATGTGGTCTAACCAGGGCTTTGTATAGCTGTAGCAAAACTTCCCCTTTATATTCTAGCTCTCTAGTTATAAAGGCTAACATTCCATTAGTCTTTTTGATTATTTTTTTGTACCTGACTATTACATTTTAGTGCAAAAGCAAAATACTGCGGATGCTGGAAATCTGAAATAAAAACAGAAAATGCTGGAAATACTCAGCAGGTCAGGCAGCATCTGTAGAGAGAGAAACAGAGTTAACGTTTCAGGTCGATGATGAAGGGTCATCAACCTGAAACATTAACTCTGTTTCTCTCTCTACAGATGCTGCCTGACCTGCTGACTATTACATTTTAGTGATCTGTGAACATAGACTCCTAAATCTCTTTGGACCGCCACTGTTCCTGGCTTTTCACCATTTAAATACTCGGATCTATCCTTTTTTGGTCCAAAATGGATGACCTCACACTTACCTGCATTGAAGTCCATCTGCCACAGTTTTTCCCACTCAATCTATCAATGTCTCTTTGTAATTTTATGCTCCCGTCTACACTACTTACTATGCCACCAATCTTTGTGTCATCAGCAAACTTGGATACATGGCTCTCTATTGCATTATCTAAGTCAGTAATAAATATAGTGAGCAGATCCTTGTGGGACACCACTAGTCATTTCCTTCCAATTAGAGTACATACCCATTATCCTTACTGTCTGTCTTCAACCACCGAACCAATCTCCTAAACAGGTCAATCATTTGCCTTCAATTTTATGAGCTTTAATTTTAGCTAACAAGATGGAACCTTATCGAATGCCTTCTGGAAGTCCATATAAAGTCCATAGACATTCCCGTCTACTACTTTAGTTACTTCCTCAAAAAATTTAATTAGGTTCGTTTGACCTGACCTACCGTTTACAAATCCATGTTGGCTCTCTCTAATCAGCTACATTTCTATAAGTGCTCAGTTACTCTGTCCTTAGTTATAGATTCCAGTAAATTCCCCACATCAGGTGTTAGACTAACAAGTCTATAATTTCCTGGTTTCTCTCTCTTACCTTTCTTAAATAACAGAGTTCTATTTGCAATTTTCCAATCTAAAGGGACAATTCCTGAATCTAGCGAGCTTTGGAAGATTATGGCTTAAGCATCTGCAATTTCCTCACCTACTTCCTTTAAAACCCTGGGGTGGAAACCATCAGGCCAGTCTTTAGTGCTATTATTTTCTCGAATACTGTTTTCTTCCTTATTTTATCTTTAGCGAGTTCCAGTCCTTGATTCATTTTTAGCTTCCCTGGAATGTCAGGTATATTATCCTCTTCCTCTACTGTGAAGACTGACGCAAAGTAATTATTCAACAAGTCTGCCATTTCCTTATTTTCATTTGCAATATTATCCGCCTGTTTTTAAAGGGCCCACATTACCCTTGATTACCCGCTTCCTTCTAATATAATTGTAAAAAGCTTTTGTGTTAATCATGATATCCCTCACAAGTTTCTTTTCATATTTCCTTTTTGCAGCTCTATCTTTTTATCTTTCTTTGCTGTTCTTTATATCTCCCCCAGTCCCCTGGATCTACCCTATTCTTGGCACTTTTGTATGCTCTTTCCTTTAGTTTCATGTGATCTCTCACCTGTTTTGTCGACCTTGACTGATTTATTTGTTAAGTAGCGTTCTTGCTCCTTAGGGATATATATTGGTCCTGTATTAAGCTAAATTGTTTTTGAACACCTCCCACTGTTTCTGTAGTTTTACTTGATAACAGTTTTGACCAGTTTGCTGTTGTCAGTCTCTGTCTCATCCAGTTAAAGTTAGTCTTACCAAAATCTTGAATCTTAGTCACTGTATTACGTTTCTCCTCTTCAAATCTAACATTGAATTTGATCATATTATGATCACTGTTAGATAAATGTTCCCTTACTGTTAGATTATTAACTAAGTCTGGCACATTACTCATTGCTAAATCTAGTATGGCCTGCCCTTTTATTGGTTCGAGAACATGTTACTCCATAAATCTATCTTGAATGTACTCAGGAAATTCACTACCTTTCTGACTTGAGCTACTCTGCTCTTCCCAATCTATATGAAAATTAATGTCTCCCATTAAAACAACTCTACTTTTGATCAAGCCTCTCTAATTTCTGATTAATACGTTCTGACACTTCATTGCTGCTATCAGGAGGCATGTAGACAACTCCCATTACAGTTTTAAGTCCTCTCTTATTCCTCAATTCTAACCATAGTCTCCACTGATTGCTTTCCCTTACCTATATTCTCTAATACTAATGTTGTAATAGTATATTTAATCAATAAGGCTACCCCTTCCTCCTCTTCCAGTTTCCCTATCCTGGAATATTTAACTCCCAATTATGACCATTTTGTAGCCATGTCTCTGTATGGCCACTATGTCATGCCCTCTAAGCTGTATGTGAGCCTCTAATTCACTCAATTTATTTCTTATACTCTGTGCGTTAGTATATAAAACTCTTACTTGGGCAAGAGACCCTAACCTGTCCTTCTGCCCCGATGCTGTCTTTCTCACACCATTTAAATAAACGTGTTCCTTATTTGTCACTCCTGCTGTAACTACTTTAAGAACATAAGATAAGAAATAGGAGCAGGAGTAGGCCATTCGGCCCTTCAAGCCTGTTCCGCCATTCAATGAGATCATGGCTGATTTTCTGCCTCAACTCCATTCACCGGCCCTATCGCCATATCCCTTGATGCCCTTACTAGTCAGAAATCTATCGATTTCTGTTTTGAATATACCCAATGACTGAGCCTCCACAACCCTCTGGGGTAGAGAATTCCAAAGATTCACCACCCTCTATGTGAAGAAATTTCTTCTCATCTCAGTCCTGAATGGCCTACCCTTTATCCTGAGGCTGTGGCCCCTGGTTCTAGACTCCCCAGCCAAGGGAAGCATTCTCCCAGCATCCATCCTATCAAGCCCTGTAATAATTTTGTATGCTTCAATGAGATCCCCCCTCATTCTTCTGAATTCAAGAGAATACAGGCCTAGTTTACTCAATCTCTTCTCATACGACAGTCCCGCCATCCCAGGAATCAATCTCATGAACCTTCGTTGCACTCCCTCTATAGCAAGTATATCCTTCCTTAGGTAAGGAGACCAAAACTGCACACAGTACTCCAGGTGTGGTCTCACCAAGGCCCTATATAATTGGAGTAAGACTTCTTTACTCCTGTACTCAAATCCTCTTGTAATGAAGGCCAGCATACCATTTGCCTTCCTAATGGCTTGCTGCACCTGCACATTCACTTTCAGTGACTCATGTACAAGGACACCCAGGTCCCTTTGAGCATTTGCATTCCCCAATCTTTCACCATTTAGGAAATACTCTGCCTTTCTGTTTTTTCTACCAAAGTGGATAACTTCACATTTATCCACATTATATTCCATCTGCCATGTTCTCGCCCACTCACTGAGCCTGTCGAGATCCCCTTGAAGCCTCTTCACATCCTCTTCACAACTGACACTGCCACCTAGCTTTGTATCATCAGCAAATTTGGAAATGTTACATTTAGTCCCCTCATCCAAATCATTGATATAGATTGTGAATAGCTGAGGCCCAAGCACCGATCCTTGCGGTACCCCTCTAGTCACAACCTGCCATCCTGAAAAAGACCCGTTTATCCCTACTCTTTGTTTTCTGTCTGTTAACCAATTCTCAATCCATGCTAGTATATTACCCCCAATTCCATGTGCCCTAATTCTGTTCACCAACCTCTTGTGTGGGACCATATCGAAGGCCTTCTGAAAATCCAAATACACCACATCTACCAGTTCCTCTTTGTCTACTCCACTAGTTACATCCTCAAAGAACTCCAATAGGTTTGTTAAACAGGATTTCTCTTTCATAAATCCTAGTTATTTTAGTATTCCCTTCACCTGTTTGCGATTTGAACTCTGCTTTTATCCCTTTTTAAAAAATCATTAAACTTTCTAGACTGAGCCCTCCCCACCTCATAAATATTGATAAACCCTTTAAAAATTGTAAGGTACACAAAGGCCCATTCTGCCCTCTCAGGTGGACGTCAAAGATCCCGTGCCACTATTTTGAAGAAGAGCAGGGAAGTTCTCCCCAGTGTCCTGACTAATACTTATCCCACAACCAACACCTAAAAATAGATTATCTGGTCATTATCACATTGCTGTTTGTTGGACCTTGCTGTTCACAAATTGGCTGCCGCGTTTCCTACATTACAACCGTGACTACACTTCAAAAAGTACTTCATTGGCTGTAAAGCACTTTGGGTCGTCCTGAGGTAATGTAATGTGTTATATGAATGCAAGCCTGTCTGTCTTTCATTCTTTCTTCCTTTCTTTTTCTTCTTTTACTTTCTTTTTTTTCTTTCTGTTTATTGGCATTATCCAACAGCAATGTTGAATAACCTCTGTATCCTGTGTCTAGGCAGACAGGAGAAAGGTACACTTTCCCGCACATACATTGAAGGTCAAAGTTAAATTAACTAGGGAGCTGGAATATTGTCCTATCATCTCTAGGGTCTGAATACATAAAATATTGAAACAAAACAAAATACTGTGGATGCTGGACATCTGAAATAAGAATAGAAAATGCTGGAAATACTCAGCAGGTCAGGCAGCATCTGTGGAGAGAGAAACAGAGTTAACGTTTCAAGTTCATGACCTTTTGCCAGAACAGGAAAAAATTAGAGATGTAACACTTTTTAAGCAAGTACAGAGGCAGGGAAAGTGGGGAGGAGGAGGGGAGGAAAGAACAAAAGGGAAGGTCTGCGATAGGGTGAAAGGCAGGAGAGATTAAATGACAAAAGGGATGATGGGGCAAGGCAAAAGGGGATGGTTATGGGATGGTAATGGGACAAGTAAAGAAACAAGAGATGAGTCTTGAGGCGGTGTAAATGGCAACAGCAGAATCATTACCAGCACCTGCTGTCTGAAAAAATGGGAGCAGTGGTTATGATCTGAAATTGTTGAACTCAGTGTTGAGTCTGGAAGGTTGTAAAGTGCCTAATGGAAAGATGAGGTGCTGTTTCTCGAGCTTCCGGTGAGCTTTATTGGAACAGTGTAGGAGGCCGAGGACAGAGTGGGAGTCAGAAGGAGAATTAAAATGGTCAAGCAACCAGAAGCTCAGGGTCACGCTTGCGGACTGAACGGAGGTGTTCAGCAAAGCGATCAACCAATCTGCGTTTGGTCTTCCCAATGTAGAGGTGACCACATCGTGAGCAGCGAATACAGTATACTAAATTGAAAGAAGTACAAGTAAATCGCTGTTTCACCTGGAAGGACTACTTGGGGCCCTGGACGGTGGGAAAGGCAGAGGTAAAAGGGCAAGTGTTGCATCTCCTGCGCTTGCATGGGAAGGTGGCGGGGAAGGGGTGCGGCTGTTCAGACAGATGGAAGAGTGGACCAGGGTGTCGCGGATGGAACCGTCTCTTCGGAATGCTGAAAGGGGAGAGGAGGATGTGTTTGGTGGTGGCCGAAATGTGGGAGAAGGAAAGAAAGAGAAAGAAAGAAAAACAGACTAGCGTTCATATAACACATTTCATGACCTCAGGATGACCCAAAATGCTTTACAGCCAATGAAGTACTTTTTGAAGTGAAGTCACTGTTGCAATGTAGGAAACGTGGCAGCCAATTTGTGCATAGCAAGGTCCCACAAACAGCAAAAGTGATAATGACCAGATAATCTATTTTTAGCTGTTGGTTGTGGGATAAGTATTGGCCAGGACACTGGGGAGAATTCCCCTGCTCTTCTTCAAAATAGTTGCACGGGATCTTTGACGTCCACCTGAGAGGGCAGACGGGGCCTTTGTGTACCTTACAATTTTTAAAGGGTTTATCAACATTCATGAAGTGGGGAGGGCTCAGTCAGATAGTTTAAAGATAAAAAAGAGATAGGAGCAGAGTTCAGGTCACAAACAGTGATATAGATACTCCAGGTGAAGGGAATACTAAAATAACTAAAGTAGCTACAGCAGGAATGACAAATAATGGGAGATGTTAATTTTCGTATAGATTGGGAAGAGCAGAGTAGTTCAAGTCTGAAAGGTAGTGAATATCTTGAGAAACATAGAAGATAGGAGCAGGAGTAGGCCATTCGGCCCCTCGAGCCTGCTCCGCCATTTAATGAGATCATGGCTGATCATCCAAATTCAGTACCCTGTCCCTGCAAGATAGTTTCCTGGAGCAACATGCTCCAGATATTACTTCAAAACGAGGCAGGATGATTAGGCCAGAGGTTAGAAATTGAAACGAGTGAAAAATAAATTCAGAACAAATACCAGAAGAACCTCTTCACACAAATGGTCGTAAGTGTCTGGAAGAACGTGCTGGGCAGGATAGTCGAGAGGCAGACTTTAGGGACATTCAGCGTACAGTTGGATGTTCAGCTGGGAGAGCTGGAATGCTGAGGAATGAGCTTCGATGGGTTAAGCGGCTTTTTCTTATCCTGAACTCTTTTGTTGTGTATCGAGCCTGGACTGATGGGATAAAACTGCCCCCCTCTGCCTATAAAAGAACTTTAACGGGAATCCTACTCTTTAACAGCAGGGTAGGGAAGACTACTCTGCTGAGGGTCGTATTGAACCCAGCGATATGAACATAAGAAAAATGGCGGAGAGGAAAAGACCTAGTGGTCCATCCAGCCTGTCCCATACAGTAGTGATACCTTGTGCATCACAATACATACACTCCCCTCCCACCACATGGACGCCATGTGATCGATACCAAAAATCAATACCCATTTCTGGCTTTTGCATGATAGATACATGTGCATCTGTCTCTAGTGCTGCCATCCCTCTCTGGGAGGAGAATAGCACATTATCAAACAGAGAGAAGATCATTCTTAATGGACATTAGCTTCCAGCCCACATTTTAACCAGGAAATATTTCTATCAGTACATCAGCTGCATGCTATAGCAGAGAGCTGACCCAATTCCCCAAGGCCTGTTGCCAGGGTAACCCAGGAGCAATGCTCTGGGCAAGAATGGAAGGACTTCAAACTAAACTAAAAAGCACTGAATGACGAAAACCTGGCACAGGTATTGACACTGAGCAGATGTCTTCCAGCTTTTAGCAACTACTGCACTTTCCAGACTGGATAACATACGGCCCACCCACACTCTTGTTTCCTGTCAGTCCCAATCACTGCCAGTATGCACCTTGCTGCATAGCCAGCCAAGCACACCAGACTAACTTTACCTGAAGCAGGGTTTGATTTTTCTGCTTAAAAAAAATCTGGCAAACTTGGTCTCCAGCCCCCACTGAGCTACTGTGCAATCTGGGCCTCTTTTAACTACAGTCGTATTTTTTGCAGCAGAATAACTGGCAGCTGCCTCCCGAGTTCCTGCCTGGATTATCAGTAACCCGGAGGATTTCTTTTTGTACTTGAAATTACAACTGGAGCTGATGGGAAGTTTCCATTAGTGGTCTGTCATCCGCACCTTGGACTTTGTATAAAATACACATTATTGTCAAGTGAACCCTCCAGCCAGTTCAGATGAATAGTCGCACCCCAAATTTTTAACAAATCTGCATACCTATAATTATACTTTACTGAAATCCGCGTAGATAAAAATACACAGCGGTTCATTTTGACTATGTGCGATACAGTAAAGTGGGTAATAGCAAGTCGCCAGCCCCTTTTACACCTCCCCTGCTTTTTATTTCCATTGAAGTCGGCTGTGTGAAAATGTCATCTGCCCATCATTATGCTTTACTGCATCCGAATGATAAAGCTCAGTATGTTTTTTGTTTTATTGTTTTTTTTATTCGTTTATGGGATCAGGGCGTCGCTGGCAATGCCAGCATTTATTGCCAATCCCTAGTTGCCCTTGAGAAGGTGGTGGTAAGCCGCCGCATTGAACCGCTGCAGTCCGTGTGGTGATGGTACTCCCACAGTGCTGTTAGGTAGGGAGTTCCAGGATTTTGACCCAGCGACGATGAAGGATCGGCGATATACTTCTAATCAGGATGGTGTGTGACTTGGAGGGGAACTTGGAGGTGGTGGTGTTCCCATGCGCCTGTTGCCCTTGTCCTTCTAGGTGGAAGAGGTCGCGGGTTTGGGAGGTGCTGCCGAAGAAGCCTTGGCGAGGTGTTGCAGTGCATCTTATAGATGGTACACACTGCAGCCACGGTACGCCGGTGGTGGAGGGAGTGAATGTTTAAGATGGTGGATGCGGTGCCAATCAAGTGGGCTGCTTTGTCCTGGATGGTGTCGAGCTTCTTGAGTGTTGTTGGAGCTGCATTCATCCTGTGTCTCTTGGAATCATACAGATGTTTATTATAAACCTGCGTCAAACTTGCACTTTCATGTCAAAGCTACCTTTTACTTTCTGCTCTGCCCATTCTGTGCATATTTAGAACTCCTTGGCCAGTGCGCCTTTTCATCTCGTCTGTCATATTGGTCATGACCCCTGAATGCCCTTAGCAGGGCAGTGTGGTACCCTCAACAAGTCAAAACCAATAAAGTTTGTAATGATTGAATGAAGGGGTGCTAGACTATGAATTAAACATGGCAGGTATAGTTGTGAGTTACAGCCTGCGTTTCTACGATTAGGCTAATTCTGTGCTCCCGCGATGGCTCAGTGGTCAAGTGCAGTATGTAAGTGATCCATATAATCAGAAGGTCGCCGGGTCAATTCACGGTCTGTGCTGAGTTAGCTGATCTCAGCTGGAGCACGTGTAGGGGCAGTACAATGGATTTTAGTGCCTTGGGCTCGGAAAGGAGAAATCAGCCAGGGTTCCTACTCTCGAATGTTATCCCTGCGAGAAAATGTGGCTGTGTATGTGAGAAGAGGATTGGACATTTGTCTGTGATGCTCTCTGTGGGCAAATAGCCTGCTTGACATTCAGTGTCTAAGCTCATGTAAGGAATGGCCACATGGCCAACATACCTGTAAATCATGGGCATATATCCCAAAATAAGGCAGTGTGTTTGGGAGGGGATGGTGAAGAGGGGGGAAGGAACCAATTCTGATTGGTGGTAAAAGAATGATTTGCATTTGTGTAACATCACAGTCTCAGAATAAGGGTGAGCCATTTAGGACTGAGAATGAGGAGAAATTTCTTCAGTCAAAGGGTTGTGAATCTTTGGAATTCTCTACCCCAGAGGGCTGTGGATGCTCAGACGTTGAATAAATTCAAGACAGAGATTGATAGATTTTTGGATCCTAAGGGAAATGGGGATAGTGCGGGAAGGTGGAATTGAGGTAGATCATCAGCCATGATCTTATTGAATGGTGGAGCAGGCTCGAAGGGCCGAATGGCCTACTCCTGCTGTTCTCATGTTCTTATGTAACGCCTTTTCATGTCTCTCGGAAACTATCCAAAACGCTTAGGAGACAATGAATTACTTTTGAAATACAGTTATGGTTATGTAGGCGACATAGTTTGCACAGCAATGAGATGAACGATCGGTTAAATTAATACTTCGTTATGAAGTCACGGGCCAATCTGATAACTGCACAACAGTGAGCATATGCATTGAACAGATGCCCAGCTTTTGGCTTTGTGTAAACGTTGCTCATTCACTCCCTTCTGTTGCTGTGTGGCTCATGTACATCTCAGTAACCTCTACACACATCCAGACAACATCGGTTAAAAAGGAACAGTTACAGCTGGGGCCATATGGTGCAGTTCTGCACCCAGGTGCTGTAAACTGAGCAAACGATTTATTGACCATAGTAGTGGAACCGATTTTCGAGAGCAGGAGGAGCTGTGTTGGCGATAGAGAATCAGGTGTTTATCTAGGATTACAGCAGCTGTATAAATGACAGTCATGCCCTGAATGTGTACAATGTCCATGATAATGGCACTTAAACAGGATTGTAAAATATTCAGTGAGCTTGCTTTGGGACCTCCCTCCTCAAAGGACTTGCCAGTTCCTGCAAGCTGATGTGTTACTTTATTTGCCTTGGGAAAAGCATGTTTATCGCCTTGCTTCCTACACCCAGAAGGAATGAAGCCCATGGGGGATTGTGTAAGTGCACATTCCATGTACAAATGATGCGCAACGTTTAGATGTCAGTTTGTGCAGAACTCAAACAATTCACCTTGGAGATTATTTACCTTAAATTATTTTATACTTTGTGCAAGACTCATTTTGTTTTGGGGAAAGTAGGGGGGTGGGGGAGGGGCAGAGGATTGAAAGCTTAAGGTGAATCCAATGTAATCATATGAACATAAACAAGGCACAGGTTGAGAAAAGACTGTTCAGTCCAATGAAGCTCATTCCTCTTGTACCTGAACTCTCCCATAAGAAAAGTCAAGGACAAGGAAAGATATTGATGGATGAGACAGTATTTCCTTACAGACCAATTCTTCTACAGCAATATGCACTCATATAGCACCTGTGAATGTGGTGAAATATCCTGAGTGAAATGGTGAGGGACTGGGAGCTGTGCAGAGCAAAGGGATTTGGGTGTCCATGTACAGAAATCACTAAAAGCTAGTGCACAGGTACAAAAAGTAATCAAAATGGCTAATGGAATGTTGGGCTTTATCGCAAGAGTATTTGAATACAAAAGTGAGCAAGTAATGCTTCAGTTGTACAAAGTCTTGGTCAGACCCCATTCCGTTTTGGGCACCAAACCTCAGGAAAGATATATAGGGTTTGGAAGGGGTACAGCACCGTTTCACCAGAATGATACCAAGGCTTAAAGAACATAAGAAATAGGAGCAGGAGTAGGCCATTCGGCCCTTAGAGCCTGCTCCACCATTCATTAAAATCATGGCTGATCTTCTGTGACCCCTAGTTCTAGACTCCCAGCCAGGGGAAACATCCTCCCAGCATCTGTCCTGTCAAGCCCTTAAGAATTTTATGAGTTTCAATGAGATCACCTCTCATTCTTCTAAACTCTAGAGAATATAGGCCTAGTCTACTCAATCTCTCCTCATAGGACAATCCCCCCATCCCAGGAATCAGTCTGGTGAACCTTAGTTGCACTCCCTCTATGGCAAGTATATCCTTTCTTAGGTACAGAGACCAAAACTGTACACAGTACTCCAGGTGTGGTCTCACCAAGGCCCTATATAATTGCAGTAAGACATCTTTATTCTTATACTCCAATCCTTTTGTAATAAAGGCTAACATATCATTTGCTTTTCTAATTGCTTACTGTACCCGCATGCTAAAATTCTGTGATTTGTGTACAAGGACACCCAGGTCCCTCTGAATACCAACATTTCCCAGTCACTCACCATTTAAAAAATATTCTGCTTTTCTATTTTTCCTACCCAAGTGGATAACTTTATATTTCTCTACATTATATTCCATCTGCCATATCTTGCCCACTCACTTAACCTGTCTATATATCCCTTTGCAGCCTCTTTGCATCCTCCTCACAACTTACATTCCCATCTAGCTTTGTATCATCAGCAAACTTGGATACATCACACTCGGTTCCCTCATCTTAGTCATTAATATAGATTGCAAATAGCTGAGGCCCAAGCACTGATCCTTGCGGTACGACACTAGTTACAATCTGCCAAACCAAAAATGACCCATTTATTCCTACTCTCTGTTTTTCGTCCATTAACCAATCATCAATCCATGCTAGTATATTACCCCCAATACCATGAGCTCCAATTTTGTATAATAACTTCTTGTGTGGCACCTTATCGAATGCTTTTTGAAAATCCAAATACACCACATCCACTGGTTCCCCCTACTACTAAGGTCAGGCTAACTGGTCTGTAGTTCCCTGTTTTCTCGTTCCCTCCTCTCTTGAATAGTGGTGTTACATTTGCTAGCTTCCAATCCGCAGAGACCGTTCTAGAATCTAGGGAATTCTGGAAGATCACAACCAATGCATCCACTATCTCTGTAGCCCCTCTTTTAAAACTGTAGGATGTAAGCCATCAGGTCCAGGGGATTTGTTGGCTTTTAGTCCCATTTATTTCCCAGTACTATTTCTTTATTCATACTAATTTCTTTAAGTTCCTCACTCTCACTAGACCCTTGGTTTCCCACTATTTCCAGAATGTTTTTGTGTCTTCTTTCATGAACACAGATACAATTTCCTTATTCCCCATTATAATTTCTCCTGTCTCTGCCTTTAATTGACCCACATTTACTTTCGCTAATCCCTTCCTTTTTACATACCTATGGAAGCTTTTACAATCTCTTTTTTTATGTCTCTTGCTAGTTTACTCTCATATTCTCTTTCTCTCTCTATCAATTTCTTGGTAATCCTTTGCTGAATTCTAAAATCCTCCCAATCCTCAAATATTCTTTTTGGCAACATTATAAGCCTCTTCCTTTAATTTAATACTATCTTTAACTTCTCTTGTTAGCCATGGTTGGACCAATTTTCCCATGAGGTTTTTATTCCTTAAGGGAATTTATATTTGTTGTGAATTATGCATTGTTTCTTTAAATGTTTGCCATTGCTTATATACACCATCATATCTTTTAATCTAGTTTCCCAATCTACCTTGGCTAACTCTCACTTCATACCTACGCAGTTTGCTTTGTTCAGATTTAAGACCCTAGTTCCGAACTTAACTAAATCACTCTCAAACTCAATATAATATTCTATCATATTATGATCACTCTTCCCCAGAGGCTCCTTTACTACAAGGTTATTAATTAACCCCGTCTTATTGCACAATACTAGATCTAAAATAGACTGTTCCCTAGTTGGTTCCTTGACATACTGATCTAGAAAACTATCTTGAATGCATTCCATGAACTCGTCCTCTGCACTATTACTGCAAATTTTGTTTGCCCAGTCTCTATGAAATTAAAATCACCCATGATTACTGAACTAAATTATGAGGATAGGTTGCATAAACTTGGTTTGTATTCTCTTGAATTTAGAAGGTTGAGAGGGAATATGATCGCTCTGTTTAAAATAATAAAGCAATTCAATAGGGTGGAGAATCCAATACAAGGGAGCATAATTTTAAAATTAGAGCTAGGCTATTTAGGAGTGAAATTAAGAAGCATTTTTCCATACAAAGGGAAATTTGGAACTCTCTCCCCAAAAGGCTATGCATGCTGGGTCAATTGAAATTTTCAGGACTGAGATCTATAGATTTTTGTTAGCTGAGGGATATGAAGCAAAGGCGGGTAAATGGAGTTGAGGTACAGATCAGCCATGGAACAAGCTCGAGGGTCTACTCCTGTTCCTACATAGTGTCAACCTAGAAAGCACTGGTAAGATCGAACCTGGAGTACTGGATCCAGTTTTAATCAACATAGAAGATAGTCAGTGAAATGAACTTAAAAAGAGGCATCAAGGTTGGTACGAGATCTTAAATCAATTGACATTGAAGATGTCCTAGTTATAGTGGAAGTCTTGCTTTGGAGAGGATGTAGTCTGCTACATTGGTGCAACAGCTACAGTAGACCTGCTGATCTGGTGTTAGAAACATAGAAAAATAGGAGCAGGAGTAGGCCATTCAGCCCTTTGAGCCTGCTCCGCCATTTCATTATGATCATGGCTGATCCTCTATCTCAATACCATATTCCCACTCTCTCCCCATACCCCTTGATGCCTTTTGCATCTAGAAATCTATCTATCTCCTTCTTAAATATATTCAGTGACTTGGCCTCCCACAGCCTTCTGTGGTAAAGAATTCCACAGGTTCACCACCCTCTGAGTGAAGCAATTTCTCCTCATCTCAGTCCTAAATGTCCTACCCCGTATCCTGAGACTGTGACCCCTCGTTCTAGACACCCCAGCCAGGGGAAACATCCTCCCTGCATCTAGTCTGTCTAGCCCTGTCAGAATTTTATACGTTTCAATGAGATCCCCTCTCATTCTTCTAAACACTAGTGAATACAAGCCTAGTCGACACAATCTTTCCTCATACGACAGTCCTGCCATCCCAGGAATCAGTCAGGTGAATCTTTGCTGCACTTCCTCTATGGCAAGTATATCCTTTCTTAGGTAAGGAGACCAGAACTGCACACAGTACTCCAGGTGTGGTCTCACCAAGGCCCTGTACAACTGTAGTAAGACATCCTTGCTCCTGTACTCAAATCCTCTTGCAATGAAGGCCAACATACAATTTGCCTTCCTAACTGCTTGCTGCACCTGCATGTTTGCTTTCAGTGACTGGTGTACAAGGACACCCAGGTCCCTTTGTACATCAGCATTTCACAATCTATCACCATTTAAATAATACTCTACCTTTCTGTTTTTCCTACCGAAGTGGATAACTTGACATTTATCCACGTTATACTGCATCTGCCATGTATTTGCCCACTCACTCAACTTGTCTAAATCGCCTTGAAGCCTCTTTGCATCCTCCTCACAACCCCACCTAGTTTTGTGTCGTCAGCAAACTTGGAAATATTACATTTGGTTCCCTCATCCAAATCATTGATATATATTGTGAATAGCTGGGGCCCAAGCACTAATCCCTGTGGTACCCCACTAGTCACCGCCTGCCACCCCGAAAAAAACCCATTTATTCCTACTCTCTGTTTCCTGTCTGTTAACCAATTTTCAATCCATGCCAGTATATTACCTCCAATCCCATGTGCTTTAATTTTGCACACTAACCTCTTATGTGGGACTTTATCAAAGGCCTTCTGGAAATCCAATACACCACATCCACTGGTTCTCCCTTATCTATTCTATCAGTTACATCCTCAAAAGACTCCAGTAGGTTTGTCAAACACGATTTCCCTTTCATAAATCCATGTTGACTTTGTCTAATCCCGTTGATATTTTCTTAGTGTCCTGTTATCACATCCTTTATAATAGACTCTAGCATTTTCCCTACTACTGATGTTAGGCTAACCGGTCTGTAGTTCCCGGTTTTCTCTCCCTCCTTTTTTAAATAGTGGGGTTACATTTGCCACCCTCCAATCTGCCGGAACTGTTCCATAATCTATAGAATTTTGGAAGATGACAACCGATGCATCCACTATTTCCATGGCTACCTCTTTTAGTACTCTGGGATGCAGATTATCAGGCCCTGGGGATTTATCAGCTTTCAGTTCCATTAATTTCTCCAGCACTATTTTTTTACTAATACTAATTTCCTAATTTATAGTGATGTTAGGCATATTTGGGACATTGCTTGGAAAAGGTGTCATTAGCGAATCGTACCGGCTGCAGTCTATAAACGTCCAGGCAGCCTACTGTGCTGCTGATCCACTACTGCCCATCCCATCAGCTTTTGTTTTAGTCATAGGGAAGCTCAGAGGCTGCCAAGCATATGTTTGAGCTCTACCTTCTCTGTACAACAGGTGCGCAGTATCATCAACACTACTACTATACTACTGAATTCCCATCCGTCAGCTCAGTAGTAACTATGGGGCAGAATGATCAACACTACCTGCAGCCAATACTGCACTGCTTGTTGCAATATATGTGTTTTTTCTAACTGGAATACAAACACAGTAAGGAGGTGTTCTGACGAAAGGTCATCGACCTGAAACGTTCGCTCTGTTTCTCTCCACAGATGCTGCCCGACCTACTGAGTATTTCCAGCATTTTCTGTTTTTATTACATTAAGGAGGTGAGTGGTTGGTGAACATGATTCAGGTTTTTAAAACTACATTGGGTAGCTAGGGAGAGGCTCTTGTGCTAAAATGAAAGGGGACTATGGGACTAAATTGTGGTCTAAGAGAACCTTGAATTGAATACAATATGAGGGTTAACTACTTCGCATTTAAAGCTGTTAACTTAGGGAACTAACTGTCGCTCAAGGCAAAGATTGCTGACTCAAGAGAATCATTCAGAAAATATACAAATTCCTGCAGTGTTGGGATATGGGCTTAGCACAAGTTTTACAGTACATAAGGTCATTCGGCCCATCGACTCAGTGCTGGTATTTTGCTAGAGCAATCCGAAAACTAATCCCATTGACCTGCTCTCTCCCCATAGCCCAGTATCTTCCTCTGCTTCAAGTGTTTATCCAATTTCCCTTTAAAAGGTGCAATCTCAGCCTCAACCACTCCCTGTGGCAAAGTCTTCCATACTGTAACAACCCTTTGCTTAAAGAAATGTATCCTAACCTCTCTCTTCACTCGCAGTGACTTCCCAACCAGATGAAATAGTCTTTCTCCCATTCATTCTATTTACCCTTTCAAAATCCACCATCATTTAAAAAAATCTCAATTCTCTGCTCCAGTGGCAATTGGCCCAGTACTGCAAGTCTCTTCTCATTAACTATAGTACCATTCTTGGCATGACAAAAGTCTGTATGGGTCTTGAAAAAATGACTTTAATTACAATGCGATTGAGATTTGCTAAATAACAAACACATCATCTTATTTCTGATCCAGGAGCAGCGTTCTAGAGTTCACAAAACTCAAACTGATTCATTGTAAATCAACAGTTCCGATCCTTCATTCTCATGGTGTAGTAACACTAATCTGAGCTTTCATAGTAGGTGGAATATTTCAGAATTCAACAAATGCTTCCAATGGAGAATCTGACCGCTTGTAAAATATTTAATTTCAGTTCACGTGTGTTTCTTTTCCGTATCGGGGGGCGGGGCAGTGGACAGTGTCACACTCTTCCACAATGGCTGACAATGCTGATCTGAATATTAATAGTATGTGAGCAGAGCAAAGACGTGTCTTTTACCGAGTTGGAGCAGCCTCTTTCTGTGTGGTACCTCTCAAAGGCAATCTCAGTGATGAACTGAAGCGCAGCCCTTGGACTGACTGAGGCAGGAGGATTCGAGTGACAAGCAGCCCTGGGATTGACAGAGGCAGGGTTTAAGGGATAGGCAGCTCTAGAATGGATCGGGTCAGGAGGATTCAAGCATTCAGCTCTAGAACAGACTGGGTTAGGAGGATTCAAGAGACAGTCAGCTCTGGAACAGACTGAGGTAGGAGGATTTGAAGATTCAGCTCTAGAACAGACTGGGTTAGGAGGATTCAAGAGACAGTCAGCTCTGGAACAGACTGAGGTAGGAGGATTTGAGGATTCAGCTCTAGAACAGACTGGGTCAGGTAGATTCAAGGATTCAGCTCTGGAACACACGGAGGTAGGAGGATTTGAATTACAGGCAGCCTCTAGGCTACTGAGGCAAGAGGATTTAAAAAAAACTTACATATTGAGGTAAGGTAAAAAAAATACTTTTCCATTTGAGACCTTAACCTGGAATAATGTCTTTTTAAACTTCACATTCATCAACATTTAATCCATCTGACTGATGACCAGTTCTGAGGGAGACTTGAGACTTTGAAATGAGTCATCCTGAAAGAATTTCCACACAGCATGTAAGACAGGAATAAGAGGGAAACCCAATTTATCACAGAGAATCCTCTATCCTTTAGCAAATATCGAAATGTATATAGAATAACAGATGTCTGGCAGTAATTCAATCGAATGCTTCTGATAACCATATCAGCTAAAGCTTGAGTGGTTTATGAATGTCAGCGGAACCCTCGAGATTGAATTATTGCCTGGTAACTTCAGGCCAGATGTTTGTTCTTTATGTAATGTCGTCCATTCTTTACAAGTAAGTGCTGGGTTTCTGAGTGTTATGTGGCAGGATGACATGTGTGATGGGATATCAAAGATGATGATGAGGGAAAGGAGGTACACGGCATTGTGTGATAAACAACGCAGGACATCAGGAGTATTAGCAGGGTTTTACTGGGGACAAGGTTCCACACCAGAGCAGATCGGACATCAACACACCATGCTGTAAAATGGGAAGATGTTGAATTCTTCTCTATCAGCCGGACATTCAATGGGGTCTTACATCACAATTGATATCCCGTGAGGTCCCATATCAAAGCAGATATCCTGTGTGGTCCCTTGTCACAACTGATATCCCATGAGGTCCCGTGTCAGAGAAGATATGTTGTGAGGCGCCACATCAAATTCCAATATCTTGTGAAGTCCTGTATTATTTGGCACTAACCTCCGTTATCAAAAGATGCAGCTGTCATCAAAAAATTCAAGCAGCTTCATTATACATGGAATACTAGGAGTCTGACAGAATATTATAGTCTGTAATCCAACCCTGGGCTCAGCCGTGTTTCACTGAACTCCTCAACTCGATGTAGAACCCCTAATTGTAAACCACTACCAGCCAACCACTATCTATATAGCCCGTTGTAGGGTTGTCCATTATAAGGTTAGGGTTAGGTTCAATTCTAGGTGTTCACACATATAGGTATAAAATAAATTATGCAGAGATCTGAAATGATTTTTTCAGAAGTGGAACTGGGTTGAGCTCACTGGGACATTTGTGGATTTATGTGGAAAAATGTAGCTAGTAGCTATTTTTGGTGGCAAAGCTTCATGTGATTAATTACAGAAAACTTTTGGTTTCTTCCAGAGTGTTAAATCATGTTCCCATTATTATTAATGAGACAGGAAGGGCTGACAAACTATCTATCACACAGATTGTCCATTCTTCTGTGAGCGTAGAAGCCTCTGGATTTACTGCAGCGGGGACTTGGTTTATCTTTTTCGTTAGAGTCGAGGGAAAGGGGTTGCCTTGAGGGAAACCTCCAAACCCGTGTCTGTGTAAACCTGCCTCTCACATTAAAGACTGGTGCAGGTTAAAGAGGTGCATGGTGAGACCAAGCAGGTGGAGAACACTTACATAGAAACATAGAACAGTACAGCACAGTACAGGCCCTTCGGCCCTCGATGTTGTGCCGAGCATTGTCCGAGACCAAGATCAAGCTATCACACTCCCTATCACTCTGGTGTGCTCCATGTGCTTATCCAATAACCGCTTGAAAGTTCCTAAAGTGTCCGACTCCACTATCACAGCAGGCAGTCCATTCCACACCCCAACCACTCTCTGAGTAAAGAATCTACCTCGGACATCCCTTCTATATCTCCCCCCATGCACCTTATAGTTATGCCCCCTTGTAACAGCTGCCTCTACCCGAGGAAATAGTCTCTGAACATCCACTCTATCTATCCCCCTCATCATCTTATAAACCTCTATTAAGTCGCCTCTCATCCTCCTCCGCTCTAAAGAGAAAAGCCCCAACTCCCTCAATCTTTCCTCATAAGACCTCCCCCCCAAACCAGGCAGCATCCTGGTAAATCTCCTTTGCACTCTTTCCAATGCTTCCACGTCCTTCCTATAGTGAGGTGACCAGAACTGCACACAATATTCCAAATGTGGTCTCACCAAGGTCCTGTACAGTTGCAGCATAACCTCACGGTTCTTAAACTCAAACCCTCTGTTAATAAACGCCAACACACCATAGGCCTTCTTTACTGCTCTATCCACTTGAGTGGCAACCTTCAGAGATCTGTGGATATGAACCCCCAGATCCCTCTGCTCCTCCACGTTCCTCAGAACCCTGCCGTTGACCCTGTAATCCTTATTCAAATTTGCCCTACCAAAATGAATCACCTCGCACTTATCAGGGTTAAATTCCATCTGCCATTTTTCGGCCCAGCTCTGCATCCTATCAATGTCTCTTTGCAGCCGACAACAGCCCTCCACCTCATCCACTGCTCCACCAATCTTGGTGTCATCAGCAAATTTACTGATCCACCCTTCAGTCCTCTCCTCCAAGTCATTGATAAAAATCACAAACAGCAGAGGACCCAGCACCGACCCCTGTGGCACACCGCTGGTAACTGGTCTCCAGTCCGAAAATGTTCCATCCACCACCACCCTCTGCCTTCTATGAGATAGCCAGTTACTTATCCAATTGGCCAAATTTCCCTCTATCCCACAACTCCTTACTTTCTTCATGAGCCGACCATGGGGAACCTTATCAAACGCCTTACTAAAATCCATGTATACGACATCAACTGCTCTACCTTCATCTACACACTTAGTTACCTCCTCAAAGAATTCAATCAAATTTGTTAGGCAAGACTTACCCTTCACGAATCCGTGTTGACTATCCCTGATTAAGTTGCCCCTTTCCAAATGGTCATAAATCCTATCCCTCAGGACCTTTTCCATTATCTTACCAACCACCGAAGTAAGACTAACCGGCCTATAATTACCAGGGTCATTCCTATTTCCTTTCTTGAAGAGAGGAACAACATTCGCCACTCTCCAGTCCTCTGGCACCATTCCCGTGGACAGTGAGGACCCAAAGATCAAAGCCAGAGGCTCTGCAATCTCCTCCCTTGCCTCCCAAAGAATCCTAGGATATATCCCATCTGGCCCAGGGGACTTATCGACCCTCAGGTTCTTCAAAATTGCTAAAACATCTTCCCTCAGAACATCTACCACCTCCAGCCTATCCACCTTTATCACACTCTCATCCTCAAGAACATGGCCCCTCTCCTCGGTGAACACTGACGAAAAGTATTAATTCATCACCTCTCCTATTTCTTCTGACTCCATGCACAAGTTCCCACTACTGTCCTTGACCGGCCCTACCCTCACCCTGGTCATTCTTTTATTTCACACATAAGAGTAAAAGGCCTTGGGGTTTTTCTTGATCCGACCCGCCAAGGACTTCTCATGCCCCCTCCTAGCTCTCCTAAGCTCTTTTTTTAGCTCATTCCTTGCTACCTTGTACCCCTCAATCGACCCAACTGAACCTTGTTTTCTCATCCTTACATACGCTTCCTTTTTCCTCTTGACTAGACATTCAACCTCTTTTGTGAACCATGGTTCTCTCACTCGGCCATTTCCTCCCTGCCTGACAGGGACATACCTATCAAGGACACGCAGTAATTGCTCCATGAAAAAGCTCCACTTTTCGTTTGTGCCTTTCCCTGATAGTTTCTGTTCCCATCTTATACTCCCTAATTCTTGCCTAATCGCATCATAATTACCCCTCCGCCAATTATAAACCCTGCCCTGCCGTATGGCCCTGTCCCTCTCCATTGCAATAGTGAAAGTTACCGAATTGTGGTCACTATCTCCAAAGTGCTCTCCCACATACAAATCAAACACTTGGCCCGGTTCATTACCCAGTACCAAATCCAACGTGGCCCCAGCTCTTGTCGGCCTATCCACATATTGTGTCAGGAAACCCTCCTGCACACACTGTGCAAAAACTATCCCATCCGAACTGTTTGACCTATAAAGGTTCCAATCAATATTTGGAAAGTTGAAGTCACCCATGACAACTACTCTGTGACCTCCACACCTATTCATAATCTGCTTTGCAATTTCTTCCTCCACATCTCTATTACTATTTGGGGGCCTGTAGAAAACTCCTAACAACGTGACCGCTCCTTTCCTATTTCTAACTTCAGCCCATATTACCTCAGACGGCAGATCCCCCTCGAACTGCCTTTCTGCCGCTGTTAAACTATCCTTGATTAACAATGCTACTCCTCCACCTTTCTTACCAACTTCCCTACTCTTACTGAAACATCTATACTTCACTTCTCAAAAGATGAAGGAGGAAAAAAAATCACAGGCCAACAGTACTCGCGGCTGCACCAGCAGAGGGCTGGTATAGTGCTTGTATTGAAGTCCATGAAATAAAAATTGGGAGAGAAGTAAAATGGGCTGCCGATTCGCTATCACCCATTTTACACTATCGCAGAAAGTCAAAATCTAGCCCGATGGTCTATTCATGTATACAAATAAAAAGTAAAACTAGATCATCATTTGGATTGCCTCATCAATTGTACAGTTAACATCCTGCGGGGAAAGGGTATGAGGCCAATTTCATGGGAAGGGGCTTCATAACGTTCCCAGCTCCATCTGCAACTCATGCATTACATACTGTGATCGCCAAACATCCCATAACTCCTTTGACAACATGCTTGCTGTGTGGGGTGTTAGGCTGCACCACAGGAGAGGGGCTTCTTGCTGTCAAGAGTGAGATCTGTGCATTCCTGTGAGTGGGCAGGTTACTCACTCTGCTTGCCTCAGGCCCACTATGAATGGAATTGGACCTCGGGGGGCGGGGCTAGGTTGGACAGTGGTGGAGTCTGTGGAACTCCAGGGCCTCTGTCCAGGAGGGTTGGCTAGTGATGCAAGACCCAAAGTAAGTGCAGGCACATGCTCTTGTGGCCACCATTCTGCCAGCACCCATCTAATGATGTCGGAAGTCTGGGGGGTTGGTGTGGGGGGGGAGTAGGGATACATTTGCTTAGCTTGTGTGGGGTGACATATGTGTGGCGGAGGATTCCTAGCTGACCCCCTCTCTTATGCTCCAGGAAGCAGACAATACCAAGTGGCCAGTCTTATGCAGTCAGTTTGCACTGGATTCTATGAAGCAGAGCAGGGCCCTGGATGAAATGGTGGACTTGGAGAGAACAAAGTCGTCGTGTTTAATGATGCAAAATTTGCCAACCAACTGCTAGAAGACACGATTTGGCCCTAATGAAGCATCTTACCCAACTCAGTGATGCCCTTCTCATGCTGTGCCTTGATGCCACTGGCATGGAGATCCCCCGGTGCACTACAGCAGGGAGAAGGCCAACAGCCCCACTGGCACCTTCTGTGTAGTGCAGACATCCCTCCAGATAACAAGGGTCAGGGATGCTATCGGGTTGTCCTGGACCCCTGCCGTTTTTGGGGGCTTGTGAAGGGGGTAGTTTGTAACGGGGGGGGGGGGGCGGTGGGGGGGTGTCAGTTGCCTCCATGTGAAGTCAGAGGTGGTGAGAGAAGGCATCTCCCCTAACAATGATGCCCTAGCGTTGGGATGCCCAGCTGTAGTGCTTACAGTTGGGTAGGCTCTTTCCGGCTTCTCTCTCAGGAAGTCGGAGCTATCTCGGGCATATCTTTGGCCACCTTCAGTGGTAGCTGGAATCATGCCTGTAGAGGTCCTGGGCCTGCTGTACTAGGAATGGGTAGCATCTGAAACATGTAAAGGAGGCTGGAGAACACATTCTTCTTTTTGGAGCTCGCTCTTCCCAGCAGCAAGAAGGGCAGACTGCTCTACACGATTCCTACGCCCTGACCAGGGGGCACTGGGGCTTCGTCCTCAAGCACCTGTACCTTAATGTATAGCGATAGCAAAATACTGCGGATGCTGGAAAATTGAAACAACAACAGAAAACGCTGGAAAAACTCAGCAGGCCAGGCAACATCCGTGGAGAGAGAAACAGAGTTAACGTTTCAGGTCGAAACCCTTTGTCAGAACGTATAGAACTATTTATGACTATATGACCCTCAATGTTTTACCTGCAAGTATTACATATTCTGTAATATAGCATGTACTCTTAAGAAGAACGAACGAACTTGCACTTATATAGTACGTTTCATGACCTCAGGACATCCCAAAGCGCTTGACAGCCAATAAAGCACTTTTAAAGTATTATAAGAACATAAGAAGTAGGAGCAGGAGTAGGCCATATGGCCCCTCGGGCCTGCTCCGCCATTCAATAGGATCATGGCTGATCCGAACCTAGACTCACGTCCACTTCCCTGCCCGCTCCCCATAACCCTTAATTCCCTTATCAGCTAGGAAACTGTCTATCTCCGTTTTAAATTTATTTAATGTCGCAGCTTCCACAGCTCTCTGAGGTAGCAAATTCCATAGATTTACTACCCTCTGAGTGAAGAAGTTTCTCCTCATCTCAGTTTTGAAATGGCAGCCCCTTATTCTAAGATTATACCCCCTAGTTCTAGTCTCACCCATCAGTGGAAACATCCTCCCCGCCTCCACCCGATCAAGCCCCCTCACAATCTTATATGTTTCGATAAAATTGCCTCTCATTCTTCTGAATGACATAGTATTATAGTACAGGAACAGACCATTCGGCCCATGCCGGTGTTTATGCTCCACACGAGCCTCCTCCCACCCTTCTTCATCTCACCCCATCAACATATCCTTCTATTCCTTTCTCCATCATGCGCTTATCTAGCTTCCCCGTAAATGCATCTATGCTATTCGCCTCAACTACTCCCTGTGGTACCACTTTCCACATTCTAACCACTCTCTGGGTAAAAACATTTCTCCTGAATTCCCTATTGGATTTATTAGTGAATATTTTATAGTTCTGGTTCTGGTTTTGGTTTCTGCCACAAGTAGAAACATCTTCTCCACGTCTACCCTATCAAGCCCTTTCATAATCTTAAAGACCTCTTATCAGCTTACTGCTCAGTCTTCTCTTTTCTAGAGAAAAGAGCCCCAGCTTGGTCAATCTTTCCAGATAGGTATAACCTCTTAGTTCTGGTATCATCCTAGTAAATCTTTTTTGCACCTTCTCCAGTGCCTCTATATCCTTTTTATAATGTGGAGATTAGAACTGCTCTCAGTACCCCAAGTGTGGTCTAACCAAGGTTCTATACAAGTTTAACATAACTTCTCTGCTTTTCAAATATATCGTCTAGAAATGAACCCCAGTACATTGTTTGTCTTTTTATGGCCTTATTAAACTGCATTGCTACTTTTGGTGATTTATATATCTGTACCCCCTGATCCCTCTGTTCCTCTACCCCATTTAGATACCTATTTTCCAAGGAACATGTGGCCTTCTTATTCTTCCTTCCAAAATGTACCACCTCACACTTATCTATACTGAAGTTTATTAGCCAGTTACATGCCCATTCTGAAAGTTTATTAATGTCTTCCTGTATTTTGTCGTAGTCCTCCTCTGTATTAACTATATCTCAAAATTTGGTGTTGTCGCAAATTTTGAAATTGTACTTCCGATTCCCAAGTCCAAACTGTTTATGTAAATGGTGAACAACAGTGATCCCAGCACTGATCCTTGTGGAACACCACTTCCCATCTTCTCCAGTCTGAGTAACCTTTAACCCCTACTCTCTGTTTTCTGTTTTGTAGCCAGCTTGCTATCTTGTCCTATCACTCCACATGTTCTGACCTTAGTCATGAGTCTACTATGCGGTACCTTATCGAGGGCCTTTTGAAAATCCAAATATATTATGTCTACTACATTACTCTTGTCTACCCTTACTGTTACTTCTTCAAAGAATTCAATAAGGTTTGTCAAGCATGAACTTCCCTTTTGAAATCTGTGCTGACTATTGTTTATTATATTTTCAGTCTCTAGATGTTTTTTTTACTACATCTTTGAGCAAGCATTCCATTGGGCCGAAAATTGATCCCGGGACGCGAGAGTACGCACTGCGTACTCTCGCGTATTCCCACTCCAATTGCCGGTTTTCTGCATGCCCTGCGCATGCGCTGAAAACCGGCAATTGCTCTTCCGAAAAGGGGGCGGGGCCTGGCTGCATCGCGTGCGCGCTACAGGCTGCGCGCACGCTGTGCACTTCATGCTTTGGACGCGCAGGTAAGTAGGGAAGATTTTGGAAATGTAAAAAGGAGGAGTAAGACCCGCTTTTAAGAAGGTAAGTAGTGAATTAAGTATTTTTTTGAATTTTTTTTTACAGGTATATCTTTTTTATAGACTTTAAAGACAGGTAAGTTTATTTTTATAACTTTTTAAAAGATTTTAAATTTTTTCAAAAATTTAATTTTTTATTTAAAATGGTTAATTTAATTAACTATACTTATTTTATTAATGTGATGGGGTTTTTTTTTTAATTTAATTGAGGTTTAGCTGTTATTTTGGGGGGGTGTAAGATTCATAAGTCTCACAGCCATGCTGTGAGACTTATGAATGGAAGATGGTGTGCTGCCATTGGCTCTAACTGAGTCACGTGATCCCACAGCTCGCACAAATTAACTACGCCGCTGGGATACGCAAGCCCAGCACAGCTGATGTCTGGAACATCAATTTCGTGCGAGCTGGATCAGAAAAAGCATAAGCGAGGTGAGACATCGCGGGAAAGGCTTACCCCCGCGGGAACAGAGCGAGATCAATTTCTGGGCCATTATCTTTCCTAACACTGACATTAAGCTAATTGGTCTATAGTTCCCTGAACTATATTTAAATATAGGAATCACATTCGCTGTCCACCGGTCCTCTGGCTCTATTCCCTTTTCTAATGAGTTTTTATATATACGTAGTAGTGCCTCAACTATCACTTCCCTAACCTCTTTTAATAAGTCTGAATGCAATCCATTTGGACCAAGTGTTTTATCCTCCCTAAGTTTGATTTGTTTATCAATTTTCTTCCCCCTTTCTATCTTAAATGTCTTTATATCTTTTTTGATCTCCTCTTCTAATGTCTTTCCCATCATACTTGTTTCCGATAAATACCGAGGCAAAGTAATTATTTACTATTTCTGCCATTTCACTGTGAGTTTATCGTGTGTGTCTCTTAGTGGCCCTATCCCTATTCTGATTTTTCTTTTGTTATTTATGTGTCTATAGAATACTTTACTTCACTTTAAATCCAGTTCAGGAAAGCTATAACTACATTTTTAAGAATCTCCAAATATATTTGCTTGTGCTTTGAATATTTGCAACTAGTACTGACTGCAGAAGGGTCCTGTATCAATGAGAGTGATGGACATCCACCCTCTCCCCCGCCTTCATGCCAAAGCTTGACTTGGTTAAAAGTTGCATGTGAAAGAACACGTTCCCAAAGACTGACAAAAAAGCACAGTGTTTCTTAATTTATATAACAGGAGAATTATAGCATTGAGGTTCATGACAACTGGCTGGTCCCTGGCTTTTAAGTGTGGGGTAGTCTCCTTATCAGAACACTTTTCAAAAAATCAAACAATGGCAAACAAAATCAATTTCATTTTTCTTTGTTATTTTATTTTGCACTGATTTTTTGTTTAAAAGAGAAGGTGTGGAAATAGGGTCATACAAAATTAATTAATAATGTTAATTTAAAATGGAAAGTCTTCTCCTCCCTGTCAGAGTGTGACTTTTCAGTTCATTGCTCAAAATTATTTTACAGCAAGAGCTCTTCCCGGGCGACCCATTGTGCTGGTCTGTGAAGCATTAAAGCCGCACAGACCGGGAAGGTTCTGTCGCCAGCCTGTGTTGACTTTGCCAATCTCAATCAGGGAGCCAGCTGGAGCCAGTACGCTTGGTCTCACCTCCAGGGAGGGGAAAATCAGCGAGCTCCTGGTTGCTATCCAGTGACTGGCAAACGAGCCAGGGGGCAGCGGAGGAGAATTTCTTTCTATGCAGCGAGTTATGATGATCTGGAATGCACTGCCTGAAAGGGTGGTGGAAGCAGATTCAATAGTAACGTTCAAAAGGGAATTGGATAAATACTTGAAAAGGAAGCATTTGCAGGGCTATGGGGAAAGAGCAGGGGAGTGGGACTAATTGGACAGCTCTTTCAAAGAGCCGTCCGGCACAGGCGCGATGGGCCAAATGTCCTCCTTCTGTGCTGTATCATTCTATGATTCTATGATGGAAAGTGCATCCGTGTGAAGGTTGGATATGGGCAGTATTGGGAGGGGGTTGTTGGTTGCAATGCTCTCCATGGCCGAAGAGCTTTCTGACACTCACCGTCACGGCTCACACATGAAGGTTGGCTATTCGGGAAGCTGGTGCCTGTGGAACCATACCCCAACAGGGAGTCAACGCCTTCAATAGAGGAGATCAAAATGGAAGGAGAAAATTACTTAACAGCATCCATAGTGCAAAGGTTATGGAGGTGGATGATGGCCAAGATGCAGCATAATACAAGTGCCCAGGGTAACTGGAATATTCGGGCACACCAACACATGAGGAACCGAAAAGACCAATTGCTAAATGTCTGGCACCACAAAAATTCAGCAATTGCCAGACTCTGGAAACTGAAATAGGTCATTGTGGGGGATTGTTAGGAGGTATCAGAACTGAGATAGGTCGTGGGGTGTGGTGGGGCTTGTTGGGAAGTACCGAATGTGGTTGGCAGAGGGTTAATGAATTTTTCAGCATGCAGAATGTCTGGGGAGGCCGTTGCTAGCGTGATGGCCTTGCGCGACTATTCCATGATGTCACCATACTAGACACCCAGGTCCCTCTGAACACCAACATTCCCCAATCTTTCACCATTTAAAAAATACTCTGCTTTTCTATTTTTCCTACCAAAGTGGATAACTACACATTTCTCCACATTATATTCCATTTGCCATGTTCTTGCCCACTCACTTAGCCTGTCTATACCCCCTTGAAGCCTCTTTGCATCTTCCTCACAACTTACATTCCCACCCAGTTTTGTATCATCAGCAAACTTGGATATATTACATTTGGTCCCCTCATCCAAATCATTGATGTAGATTGTAAATAGCTGAGGCCCAAGCACTGATCCTTGCGGCACCCCACTAGTTACAGCCTGCCAACTCAAAAATGACCGGTTTATTCCTACTCTGTTTCCTGTCCTGTTAACCAATCCTCAATCCATGCTAGTATATTACCCCCAATCCCATGAGCCCTAATTTTGTTTAATAACCTCTTGTGTGGCACCTTATCAAATGCCTTCTGAAAATCCAAATACACCACATCCACTGGTTCCCCATTTTCTATTCTGCTAGTTACAACCTCAAAAAACCAACAGATTCATCAAACACGATTTCCCTTTCATAAATCCGTGTTGACTCTGCCCAATCCTATTATTATTTTCTAAGTGCTCTGTTACCATGTCCTTAATAAGAGATTCTAGTATTTTCCCCTACTACTGATGTCAGGTTAACTGGTTTGTAGTTCCCCGTTTTCTCTCTCCCTCCATTCTTAAATAGTGGGGTTACATTTGCTACCTTCCAATCTGCAGGAACCGTTCTAGAATCAATGGAATTTTGCAAAATGACAACCAATGCATCCACTATCTCTATAGCCACCGCTTTCAAAACCCTAGGGTGTAGGCCATCGGGTCCAGGGGATTTATCGGCTGTCAGTCCCATTAATTTCTCCAGTACTATTTTTTTATTCATACTAATTTATTTCAGTTCCTCATTCTCGCTAGACCCTTGGTGCTCCACTAGACAGACACAGAGGCCACTAATTTCCCAGTGCAGGCGGGAGAGCTGGTTTCCGGGTCCCTGTCACGAACCTGGCTGCAGCCGCTCTGTAAATGGGATTTTCCCTTGATTGGCCTTGTTAAGCCCGCCCTGCGGGCTTCCCGGCTAATTAACAGGAAGCGGATCTGATGATGTCGTTTGATGATGCGTCATCAGCCAGTTTCCACGTCAACATGGAGTTTGACAGTTGTTCTGTCAGTGTTTGACAGCATTGAGGTGCTGCAAGCACTGCACAAAGGTGGACGCTTGAACCCAGGCTCTCCAATGACTCCCTCCATATGCTTATGGAGGGAGTCACAGCATGCAGGGAAGTTCTCTTCCCTTCCAAGGGCGGAAGAGACCTCCCCAGGACACTAATGCAGCCTGGTTGTACATTGCACAGGAGGCCAAAAGCAGGGATGTCGTCACGGGTCCCTGGCTGCAGTGGCGCCAACCTTTCAATGATCTTAGTGGATCACGAAACATTACTGCAAAGTCACACTCAAACTCACCCTGCTGTGCCACTCAACACATCCCAATCACTCTGCCTTCCATACCCTTCTCCTGCACATCCTTACTCACACCAACTTACCTTGCACCTCCACCCATCCCTCTCTATCTACTTTATCACGTCCCCATCTCACTAGCCACCCCTCACACTCACCCTCATCCCACTGCAAGGATACCAACTAACAACACACAAGGGTAGGCACTTGAGAGGTTTAGCCAATGTCCATGTGAAGTTTCTGGTAATGTGTTGTCATACAGTGAAATCTATTTTTCCAAAACCGCCCCTCATTGGACAGATCTGAGTGCACCTTGAGAAGTGTCTTAATGAGTTCCAGTGAATGTTCTGACATAACGTCTCCCCCCCTGCTATAGTGATGTGTGTGCATGGAATGGCTTGGACATTAAAGGGATGCTTCACGGTGCTTGAGTGGGATGGTGTCAACCTGGCGCATCATGTGGCAGCCAGGGTTAACAGCGTCAAGTGAAGTAAATCTGGCCATGGTGATGCCCTCGCTGGCCTCCAGGGCAGCAATGTTGTCAGGGGCTGATGCCCTGTGTTCAGTGCAGCATCAGATGATGGCGGAGAAGGTTGTTGGTGTGCCTGGTGATGTTGGTGTTGGGGCTGATCGTGGAAGGATTCAGAGGACCAAGGTCTGATTTTTTCAAGGGCACCGATGTTGTTGCAATAGATGGCAGCTGCAGGTGAGATGACAGAAGCGATCTGTCAATGGTGAGAGGGGTTCTCCCAATTAAGTGGCACTGGACATACAGTTGGTTCGAAAAACTTGTAAGCTAAAGAAATCTCTATATGTATTACAAATGCAGTAACCAACATTTTTTGCGCTCTGAAACTGACCATCTGCAACATGGCATCCTTTACACCATTTCTGCAGCTGTCAGTTTATCAGAAACATCAGAGCAGACTCAACTCACGCCAGGGTGAGCTGGCGTGTTCCGCGAGCAGTGGGTAACCCATGGGGGAGAACGTAAAATTGGAAGGAAACCTCAAAATAGTATTAAATTGGCTCTTAACCCATTTAACAAGTTCAATTTTATCCCCCGCCGCTTGGTGTCGGGTCAGTTCTCCGCTCACAGACCCAACGCCTGGGAGACTCGCGTGGAGGTGGGTTGACAGCAGGTTTCCTACCCGCTGTCAATCTTTGCTATTTTGACAGTGGACCCGCCTCCAAACCCGTCCTCTGAGCAAATTCGTGGCCAAAGTATTTGTTTAATTTCTCTGCCATTTCCTTATTCCCCATTATAATTTCTCCCGTCTCAGCCTGTAAGGGACCCACATTTACTTTCGCTAATCTTTTCCTTTTTACATCCCTATAGAAGCTTTTCCAATCTGTTTTTATGTCTCTTGCGAGTTTACTCTCATATTCTATATGATGGATCTCTGTATCGCATTCCCAAAGTGTCTCGTTTACGTCTAGGAATGTGCGTCATATGTCAAATCCAACATTTATTTTTACCTGAAACTTTCACTGATTAAGCTTCCCCTCCCTTCCCTCGCTTTGGTACCTTTGCTCCGGACACCCTTTTGAGCAGCGAGTTTTAAACCTTTGAATCTCAAGCTGTGATGTCAGTACAGAGATGGCAGCTCCTTATTCATAACATCAGTGGGGACAGGCGAGAGCAAACACTGACGGGGGGCGGGGGGGGGGGATGGGCACGAGGGGGACCCAACTTGCCCGAACATGTACACCTTCTGTTGGCCAACATGGAGCAGCACTGATGATGGCTATGTTACCCAGATGAAGGAACATGGCATGGGAGCCAAGCAGCTGAATATAAAAATTACAGGAAAAGAAAAAGGCTGACTGATGTTACATGTAGTAGGTCAATTTGAGGCATGATTACTTCCATTATATAGAAATTAAATCCAGCAAGCTTTAGGTCCAGTGATTTTAATAAAACAAAATGCCTATGCTACTGCTAACTATAAACAGTTGACATGGAGCCTTTTCCTCAGCTCTGGTAGTTATTAGCCCTGGATTTGATCCAGTATCTGGGATTCATTATTTATTTATATTAGGGACTGTTAAGGCTCGTTACTGGTTCTTGGTGTGGAAATTCGATGGTGTGGATCTAGTGCCCTCCGCTGGAGACCCTGGACATGCCTTCATGTCAGCAGTGAACACGATGGAGGGAGATAAAATGAACCACAAAAATGGTGCTGCCAAGGGCTCCTCTGGAGGACAACAGAGCGCAAGGAGAACTCAGGAGAGGTCAAGGAGTTTAGATCAATGAGAATTTAATCACCTGGGCATTAACATTGTTAAACTGCACCTTTGAAAAATTTATAGCTGTGAAAACACAACTGCAACAACAACAACTTGCATTTATATAGCACATTTAACGTAGTAAAACATCCCACGGTGCTTCGCAGGAGCGTTATTAAACAAAAATTGACACCGAGCCAAAGAAGGAAGTATTAGGATGGGGACTAAAATCTTGGGCAAAGAGGTAGGTTTTAAGGAGCGTCTTAAAGGACGAGAGATCGTGGTGAAGAGGTGGAGAGATTTAGGGAGAGAATTCCAGAGCTCAGGGTCTAGACGGCTGAAGGTACGGCCGCCAATGGTAGAGCAAAGGAAGTGAAGGGATACACAAGAGGCCAGAATTGGAGGAACGCAGAGTTCCTGGAGGGTTGCCGGGCTGGAGGAGGTTACAGAGATATGGAGAGGTGCAGCCATGGAGGGATTTGAACACCAGAGTGAGAATTTTAAAATCATTACTAGCCTGGGAGCCAATGCAAGTCATCGAGTACAGGGGTGATGGGTGAACGGGACTTGGTGCGAGTAAAAATACAGGCAGCAGAGATTTGGATGAGCTCAAGTTTTTGGAGGATGGAAAATAGGAGGCCAGCCAGGAGAGCATTGGAATAGTCTCAAAATTCAATACTCACTTTAAGTAATGTAACTAGCTTAACTGCAGAAAGTTACTATGACCACCAATGAACCATTGCACCAGGTAATTACACTTCCAGAAATTGTCTTATCGAGTAGAAGTTCACACTGAGGTGGTGGGCCTGGCAATAAACATTAAAGTACAATTTTTCATAATAACAGAACTACGGTATTATGTCATAAAAAGGTTTAAAGAAAGACTTGAATTTATATGGCACACGATCACTTCTCTCAGAAATACCGCAAAGCGCTTTGCATACAATGAATTAGTTTGAGGTGCAGTCACTGCTTTCTAGTCAAGTGCGGCAGCCACTTTGTGCACAGGAAAGAGATGAATGACCAATTAATCCAGTTTTAGTGGTGCCGAGGTGAAAACAGACATAACATAGCACCTTCGCTGAGGGGTTACCTGCTGCTGTTGGCAAATACGTAGGCTGGGACATCCTTATTTAATGGTGCACCAATACTGCCAGGGATACATTTTGAAGTGGTTGACCGTGCAGGAGCCTGGAAACAGTAGCTCAGATATTCATAGTGGCATTGACGTCCACAGCTACAGATGAAGTGAGGTAATTATGGAGAGTCTGTATGCAATGGACGATATATGTCAGCAAGAGTGTCCCTACTGAGCCTGAAGCAAGCTTTGCTGGTAAACTCTCTGAAGAGATTAATGCCTCATTTTCCAGAATCTCCTTTGTTTCTCTGTTGTCCTTTTGCTGCAGAAGTGGATATTCCACCAATGTGAGGCATGGCTGCTTTGGAATGCACTAAAAGATCCTCCATGTGAAAGTGCTGGTTAATCTCTGTTCAAGCCCCACTGCAAGAATTCAGCACATAATCTCGGCTGACACTTCAGTGCAGTACTGAAGGAGTGCTGCACTGTTGGCGGTGCTGTCTTTCAGATGAGATGTTAAAACTGCCCTCTCAGGTGGACGTAAAAAGATCCCATGGCACTATTTTGAAGAAAAGCAGGGGAGTTCTCCCCAGTGTTCTGGCCAATATTTATCCGTCAACAGACATCAATAACTCTGAATATCCTGGTCATTATTACATTACTGTTTTTGGGACCTTGCTGTGTGCAAAGCACAAGGGACATTGTTTTAATACATAGTACCTTCCTTCCCTTAAGTTCTTACACCACTAATTTCAGTAAGAAGGGAAAACATAAGAACATAAGAAATAGGAGCAGGGGGAGGCCATTCGGCCCTTCGAGCCTGCTCCGCCATTCAATGAGATCATGGCTGATTTTCTGCCTCAACTCCATTCACCGGCCCTATCGCCATATCCCTTGATGCCCTTACTAGTCAGAAATCTATCGACTTCTGTTTTGAATATACCCAATGACTGAGCCTCCACAGCCCTCTGGGGTAGAGAATTCCAAAGATTCACCACCCTCTGTGTGAAGACATTTCTTCTCATCTCAGTCCTGAATGGCCTACCCTTTATCCTAAGGCTGTGGCCCCTGGTTCTAGACTCCCCAGCTAAGGGAAATATTCTCCCAGCATCCATCCCATCAAGCCCTGTAATAATTTTGTATGCTTCAATGAGATCCCCTCTCATTCTTCTGAATTCAAGAGAATACAGGCCGAGTTTACTCAATCTCTTCTCATACGACAGTCCCGCCATCCCAGGAATCAATCTCGTGAACCTTCGTTGCACTCCCTCTCTAGCAAGTATATCCTTCCTTAGGTAAGGAGGCCAAAATTGTACACAGTACTCCAGGTGTGGTCTCACCAAGGCCCTATATAATTGGAGTTAGACTTCTTTACTCCTGTACTCAAATCCTCTTGTAATGAAGGCCAGCATACCATTTGCCTTCCTAATGGCTTGCTGCACCAGCACATTCACTTTCAGTGACATAAATAATAGGGCTGATTTTAACTTGGTCATATTGGCTTTATTGTGATGCTAACGGCCACAAAAAGCAGTCAGTAGATTTATCATCCAATTAACGCTGATGCTCTGGCCACCGCTATTTTTAAAAGAGGCCAACCGGTGAAGCACCAGCCTGGTTCAGGAGGAATATGCAAATTGGGGTCCTATGATGTAAGTAGGGTCACGATTGCCATTTTAGGACAGAACTGGGCAGACCGTGCGCCATGCAAACTCCAACCACTGGCGATGCAGTCAAAGAGGCCCTGAAAAGATAAGCTTTAAATGGTTTTGGTGGGGTCGGCAGTGCTCATCCGGGCCCCACAAAAACAATCTGGTCTGCTGTCACCACAGGCTCTGCCCCTCATCTTGCTGCTGCCCGAATCGGGCGAGCCATAGAAGCATAGAAGATAGGAGCAGGAGTAGGCCATTCGGCCCCTCGAGCCTGCTCCGCCATTCGATGCGATCATGGCTGATCATCCAAATTCAGTACCCTGTCCCTGCTTTCTCCCCATATCCCTTGATCCCCTTAGCCTTAAGAAATATATCTAACTCCTGCTTGAATATATTTAATGAATTGGCCTCAACTGCCTTCTGTGGTAGAGAATTCCACAGGTTCACCACTCTCTGGGTGAAGAAATTCCTCATCTCAGTCCTAAATGGCTTACCCCTTATCCTTAGACTGTGACCCCTGGTTCTGGACTCCCCCGCCATCGGGAACAGCCTTCCTGCATCTAGTCTGTCTAGTCCTGTTAGAATTTAATAAGTTTCAATGAGATCCCCTCTCATTCTTCTAAACTCTAGCGAATACAAGCCTAATCAACCCAATCTCTCCTCATACATCATTCCTGCCATCCCAGGTATCAGTCTGGTGAACCTTCGCTGCACTCCCTCCATGGCAAGAACATCCTTCCTCAGATAAGGTGACCAAAACTGAACACAATACTCAAGGTGTGGTCTCACCAAGGCCCTGTACAACTGCAGCAAGACATCCTTGCTCCTGTACTCGAATCCTCTCGCTATGAAGGCCAACATACCATTTGCCTTCTTAACTGCCTGCTGCACCTGCATGCTTAACTTCAGCGACTGGTGCACAAGGACTCCCAGATCTCGTTGCACTTCCCCTTTTCCCAATCTATTGCCTTTCAGATAATAATCTGCCTTCCTGTTTTTGCCACCAAAGTGGATAACCTCGCATTTATCCACATGATACTGCATCTGCTATGCATCTGCCCAATCACCCAACCTGTCCAAATCATACTGGAGTTTCTCTGCATCCCCCTCACAACACACACGCCCACCCAGCTTTCTGTCGTCTGCAAACTTGGAGATATTACATCTAGTTCCCTCGTCTAGATCACTAATATATATTGTGAATAGCTGGGGTCCGAACACCGAGCCGCATCGAGATGCCTGTTCGGGGTCAGAGAGCTCACCGGTGCTACTTAAATGAGGCCCAGGTCTCGAAATGGGCTCCATCCTCTCAGCTCCCGGCACGAGCAGTTCAAATCTACCTCCAGTTTGCAGGCATGGGACCTCCACTTCGACAGCATTCATTCTGTGTTAAAGAAGAATACTGTTCAGAAAATTCTCAGTATAGAGAGTGTTCTCTCTTCTCTTTACCACTCCACCCCTCCCTCCCCCTGTCTACAATTTCAGGAAGAATAATTCACCATCATCTACAGGAATTTTTTGAGGATGTAACTGGGAAAATAGATAAGGGAGAACCAGTAGATGTGGTGTATTTGGACTTTCAAAAGGCTTTCGATAAGGTCCCGCATAAGAGATTAGCATGTAAAGGTAAGGCACATGGGATTGGGGGCAAGGTATTGACTTGGATAGAGAACTGGTTGGCGGACAGAAAGCAGAGAGTAGGAATTAATGGGTCTTTTTCCGAGTGGCAAGCAGTGACTAGTGGGGTACCGCAGGGATCGGTCCTTGGACCCCAGCTATTCACAATATACATTAATGATCTAGATAAGGGAACTAAATGTAATATCTCCAAGTTTGCAGATGACACAAAGCTGGGTGGGAGTGTGTGCTGCGAGGAGGATACCGAGAAACTCCAGGATGATTTGGACAGGTTGGGTGAGTGGGCAGAAGCGTGGTAGATGCAATATAACGTGGATAAATGCGAGGTTATCCACTTTGGTGTCAAAAACAGAAAGGCAGACTATTATCTGAATGGCAATAGATTGGGAGAAGGGGAAGTGCAACGAGACCTGGGTGTCCTTGTGCACCAGTCGCTGAAAGTAAGCATGCAGGTGCAGCAGGCGGTGAAGAAGGCAAATGGTATGTTGGCCTTCATAGCGAAAGGGTTTGAGTATAGGAACAGGGATGTCCTGCTGCAGTTGTACAGGGCCTTGGTGAGACCACACCTTGAGTACTGTGTGCAGTTCTTGTCGCCTTATCTGAGGAAGGATGTTCTTGCCATGGAAGGAGTTCAGCGAAGATTCATAAGGCTGATACCTGGGATGGCAGGAATGACATATGAGGAGAGATTGGGTCGATTGGGCTTATACTCGCTGGAGTATAGAAGAATGAGAGGGGATCTCATTGAAACATATAAAATTCTGACAGGTCTGGACAAACTAGATGCAGGAAGAATGTTCCTGATGGTCGGAGAGTCCAGAACCAGGGGTCATAATCTAAGGATAACGGGTAAGCCATTTAGGACAGAAATGAGGAAGAATTTCTTCACCCAGAGAGTGGTGAACCTGTGGAATTCTCTACCACAGAAGGTAGTTGAGGCCAAGTCATTAAATATATTCAAGAATGAGTTAGATATATTTCTTAAAGCTAAAGGTATCGAGGGATACGGGGAGAAGGCAGGTACAGGGTACTGAGTTTGGATGATCAGCCATGATCTCATCGAATGGCGGAGCAGGCTCGAGGGGCCGAATGGCCTACTCCTGCTCCTATCTTCTATGTTTCTATGTTTCTATCCTTCTGCAGCTAAACCTGTGCTGTGTCACAGGCTAACCAGAATAAACATGGTGGCCATTTCGCTGTAGGGTCGGTAACTATCTGACAGCTATCTTGTGGGGTGACCAAAAAACAATGTGGGTTATGTTACTGCTGGTGGTGACCAGTTTTAAGGCTGTTGGGGTATTGTGAAAACCAATGTTAATGTCGTTAGATTTATTTAACACTTTAAAAAAAATGAGCAAGTCTGGTTCGTTGAGGTCCTTATTCATTACAGTGGATCTGCAGAAATGTGTTAAGTCCTTCAGAATCTGCTGAAATGCTGCGATTCTAAGTAACCTGCTAAGGATCATCTAAACAGTTGCACTCCCCTAACTCAGGGGGGTCCAGACTTTCTCGCTTAATCTGAAATGCCATCAGCTGAGGAATTCGACTAGTATGAGACGGAGCTCATGACAAAAGTGCCCTTGTATCTCCAATGGACCCATGGGAACATGCAGCGCCAGTGAATAAAGGATTATTGGACCTTTAAAGGGAGTTTCAAATAGATGCCTTTGCCTTTTTAGGTGCCGCGCGCTGTTTTATCTCAGTTAGTGGTCTGACCTTTATGGAATAACAAGAGCCTGTGACTCTTCAATCTACTAACTGCAACAGCATTTCAGCACAACAAATAGATTTCCATTGAGAATGGAGAAATATTCTGCTGTTGTTACATTTCTCTTATTCTATGTCTCGTTAAAAAAAAACCTCCAACAAGATAATAATTGTCTGATGTCTGTTGCAAATGGGTCAGGTTTGGAAATCTACAAAGAGTCTCTTTGGATTTAAAGGCAATGCAACAATAACAACAACTTGCACCTGTAGATCTCCTTTAACACAGTAAAAATGCCCCACAGCTCTTCACCAAAGAGAAACGCAGGCTCTGACTGACTTTGAACACACAATTCCAGAGAACGTGGAACTCACTCTCCCAAAAGGCTGTTGAAAGCTCTAATTGTCCCAGCATCAAGACTGAGAGCGATAGGTTTTTGTTCGGTGAGGGTTTCAAGGGATATGGAGCAAAGGTGGTTAAACCGAGTTCAGGCACAGATCAGCCATGAACTATTTAAATGGCGGAGCAGGCCTGAGGGGCTGAATGGCCTACTACTGTTCCTATGTTTAGAGTACTGTGTGCAGTTCTGGTCGCCATATTATAAAAAAGGATATAGAGGCACTGGAGAGGGTGCAGAGAAGATTTACATGGATGATACCAGAAATGCGAGGGTATACATATCAGGAAAGGATGAACAGGCTGGGTCTCTTTTCTCTTGAAAAAAAGGCTGAGGGGTGACCTAATAGAGGTCTTTAAAATTATGAAAGGTTTTGATGGAGTGGATACAGAGAGAATGTTTCCACTTGTGGGGAAGAGCATAACTGGAGGCCATCATTATGAGATAGTCACCAAGAAATCCAGTAGGGAATTCAGAAGAAACTTCTTTACCCAGAGAGTGGTGAGAATGTGGAACTCGCTACCACAGGGAGTGGTTGAAGCGAATAGTACAGATGCATTTAAGGGGAGGTTAGACAATCATATGAGGGAGAAGGGAATAGAGGGTTATGCTGATAGATTTAGATGAGGAAAGACGGGAGGAGGCTCGAGTGGAGCATAAACGCCAGCATGGACTGGTTGGGCCGAATGGCCTGTTTCTGTGCCGTGTATCCTATGTAATCCTATGTATGTTCACACAACACTCCCAATTTCTAATGCCCACCAGCTTTCTTTTGTGTCAAGTTTTAAAGGGGAACATCTCCAGTTTCCACGTGCAGCCATTAGCTTGTTCTGAAGATATTAGCAGCAGTCCTTTTGTTACTTCACTGTGAGGACTTGCAGCTGCTGGCTGAAAATGAACATGATCTCCATGGGTTCTGCCTATTTTTGGTTCATTTCCTTCCTTTGGGATATTCCCAGCATATTGAAGCGCCTGGTCAGTGTTTTGCCCATTTTGAGTGGGTTTGAGTTCCAACTTGAGCACAAAATCCAGGCTGGCACCTCAGTGCAGTACTGAGGGAGTGCTGCACTGTCGGAGGTGCCGTATTTCGAATGAGACATTAAACTGAGGCCCCATCTGCCCTCTCAGGTGGATGTTAAAGATCCTATTGTACTATTCGAAGAGCGGGGCGGTTCTCCCCAGTGTCCTGGCCGATATTTATCCCTCAACCAATAGCACTAAAGCAGATTATCTGGTCATTATCTCATTGCTGTTTGCAGGACATTGTTGTGTGCAAATTGGTTGCAATGTTTCCTACTTTACAACAATGACTACACTTCAAAAGTACTTAATTGGCTGAAAAGCACTTTGGGATAAGCGGAGGTCGTGAGAGGCGCTGAAAAATGCAAGTTTGTTTTTTCTTTTTTATTATATTTCAGTTATTTGGAAACTGAGACCTGTTCACTGCTCTCTGTGCAACCAGGCTCCAGGGAGGAACTTTGTGTTGTCATCAAAGAAGAGGTTTTGTTACAGAAAAGGGGGGATTATCTGAGTACATGGCCCAGGGGTGAACATCACCTGCAACCACCGCCAGTATTGGAAAATTACCCTCAAAATGTCTGTCCCCGTGCTCACCCCTGACCAGAAGTTATGACAGCATAAAACACAGGAACAAAGGCCGAGAGCCAGTGGTAATTATGTTTATATAACATTTCAGATGAAAGTATTTCCTTTTCAAATTAGCCCACAGATCTTGGTAGCCCAGCAGAGACAGGCAGCTGCGAGTAGAGTTGCCTTCAATGTTGGCATCTGCCATTACTAATTTACAGTAATATGCTAACAAAGGTCTAATGCAATTAGTGAACACTTAAATGGACACAGGAGACGTCATGAACGGCTAATGTTTGAGCAGGATCACCATCTGCCTTTATGTACTGAGTAAATCACATCTTATTCCCCCCATAAATTTATGCAGCTAGTAATGGCACCATCCTTTAGGATTGCTATATCGAAGGTGACCGAGGTGGCCTTCAAACTGTACCCATTTAAATGGGCATGGAATGACTTCAGTGCATTACTGACGCTAAACACACGAAGGCAGCGCCAACAGGCACTTAATAAGTTTATTTTGTCTTGAGCAGTATTTATTGTTTATACTTGCGTTGCTTTTGCTGCTCGTTTCAATTGCGGATTACTTTTGTTTTGCATTTTACAGCTTTGGTCAAAATGAATGAATTATCATAATTTAAAAGGCTTTTAATAAGATTAGAAAAGTGCAAATGCCTTTTTTGCTCTTAAATCGTGATCTTGGTGACCAAGATGGTGCTTTGTGAACTCCAGCCGAGAAACAGGCCGAAGGCCCACCTGACCGGCGCCACTGACTGATCCAACTGCTGTGCTTTGGAAAGTTCCGCCAATCTTCCATCAGGCACACATCAGGAGCCTGTGGAATTTCAGGGCTATCTTTAATGTCTAGGCTGTCAAAAATAAACCTTGCTTTAGAAAAGCTGGTTAGATGCACACGATGTCAGCAATAGCACTTTCTGGGTCATGACACCAGCGCCCCAATTTAAACCTAACTTCCCCAGGGGGAAGAGGCGGTTTTGGGGCGGATGCCCGTTTTACACCCACCTGATATTACACTTCATTAAACTCAGCGGAGCGTAAAACTGAGCGGGGTGTAAAATAGGCGTCTGACCCTAACCCGCCCGGTTAGGTTAAAATTAGGGTTTATGTGTCAGTGCTCACTAATATGAAATATAATCATCTCCCATCATTGTATCTTTGTTCTAGCTTGATTGACAGCTTTGAATGCAAGGGCTTCTCAGGCTCAAATAAATAAAGGAATATTTGGCCATATTTTTAGTTCACCTGTCTCCACTTTAACTTCATGTCACAGTGCCGAGGCAGAACTCCATGGAACCTAAGTGCCCATGTTATCCAAGGCCAGGGGTTCTGAAAAAAGATTAACATTTTTTGAATATCTTGTTAATGTGTTGTGTTTTACTTGCTGGTTTCATTTACTTCAGTACACATTTATATCTTATAATAAATTTGTATATATAATTTAGCCTGAAATATGCAGTCTTTCAGGGTGATATTTTTCTGCAATCAGCAGAGTATGGTAGCATCCCATACATCCAGTGTGTAAATCAAGAACTGGGTAAATGTTGATCCTGGGGTGCGCTAACCCCATCACTGCAAGGACGAAGAGTATACGTTTTAGTTTATAGGAGGCATAAATAAAAAATGTTGGGGAAAACCCAAATTGTAACTCTTAGGAAACTCAGATTTCAGTATTAGGGAAGAGAGTACTTTTTCTATTTCTGTCTCCAAGTGTCAGCATCAAGCAGTTAGTTATAGTACTGGTTAGATGCTGATTAAAGTTCCCTCTGCACTGTCCCGGTAACACACCTTTACTTCAACCTCAGTACAACTATGGTCTTAATTTATTCACTCCCCACACTGGCCATTTGACATTCTCTTTGAACGTCAGTGCTTGAAGGAGTAGTTTTGTGCTGTGGACCTGCACTCACTCTGAACTACAGGGTTGAATTTCCTCTGGTAGTTCACTGGTTTTTGCAAACAGAAGACTATAAACCACAAGATTAGAACTGCCAGTGTTCAATTCATGTAGGACTCTTAAGTTTGTTAGACAGCAAACACTCCCAGTGGTCTGGGGTAAAGAAGAAAAAAGACTTGCATTTATATAGTGCCTTTCATGACCTTTCTAAGTTGCACACAGCAAGGTTCCACAAACAGCAATGAGGTCATCTGCTTTAGTAATAAATATTGACCAGAACTCCCCTCGTCTTTTTCAAAATAGCACCATGGGATCTTTTTCACCCACCCGAGACAGGGGTCTCGGTTTAACGTCTCATCCGAAAGACAGCATCTCTGACAGAGCACTCCCTCAGTACTGCACTGGAGTGTCAGCCTAGGCTTGTGCTCAAGTCTCTGGAGTGGGACTTGAACCCACAACCTTCAGACTCAGAGCCAGGAGTGCTACCTCTGAGCCATGGCTGGGTGGGTTAGAATCCACGTGAGCAGTTACTAATGCAATGCCTCACCCAGTCTTCACTATAAAAGAATTATAATTAAGTTTAATGTGCTGCATATATGTCTATTTTTTCCTGGTTATATTTTTTCATTACTGTGCCTGACAGCATGAGGAAATCCAATTAACACCACCTGCGCACTTGTGGTCTAATTCCTTCAACTACAATTTATAATATTTCAGCTGTTGTGCACTGACTAGCTCACTAACTCCTCCCTTGCCTGTTCCCCCAGTGATTTCATTAACATTTATTATTTCAACAAATATTCATGTTAAAAAAAACAACAGGGAGGGAGTAGTAACTAAATAAAAAACCTTTTTCTCTCTTAACTAGTTTCCCCACTGGATGTCTTTCAAGGCCAATATTGAGGGGCAAATTCCCAGAATCCATTGCAACTACCCAAATGCATAATATGTCGTAGGAACATAGGACTTGCTAGATGAAAAAGACCAAGGTCCATCTAGTTCACCGTCCACCATCCTGGTAGTCACATGATACAATGATAATGGAGTCATTGACTAATCACAGCAATCAGTCTCGATTAATGAGTCTACAACAGACCCAGACATGAGGCGAGGAAAACCCCAGTGGTGGAGAGCTTTGGGAACCATAGGTTCAAAGTCACCCATCCCTCCCAAACATGCTACACTTACCACACGTCATGTCTCAAATTACTCAGATACTCTATCCCAAAGTGTTATTTTCTGAAAGAAATCTATTTAATTTGCATTTGAACAAATCAACACTAACTGCTTCCACCATCTCACGAGTGAGTCTGTTCCATAGATTGACCACTCGTTCACTGCAATATTGTTTCCGCAGATTAGTTTTGAATTTACCCACCTTCAAGCGCAGGCCGTGTCTTCTGGTTCTACTATTCTGGACAAGTTGAAATAAATGTTAATTATTGTAGAACACATTAGGTTAAGTATAATTCAGATACAATACATTTTTGGCAGAACTCTGCTGGGTCAGGAATACCAAATCTTAAAAGTTCCTCACAACTAAAATATACCTTTTCAACATTGTGCTGAAGTATCCTAACCTCTGATAATCCCTTCCCAATTCCACCACCTCATGAAGTGTCTCACCTCTCCTCGGTATTTCACCCAGATGGTCAGCCTGAGATTTGATACCATGCGAGAACACGTGGCTTCAAATCTGTGCCCCGTCACTCCATAATGTATTGTCCTTGTGTTCCAATGTATTGCATCCCCAGGCTTTTAGACCTTCCCAAATGATCTCAACATCAATTTACCACCAAGTATAGAGTTTTAGATCTAGTACTGCAACAGAATCTGTGATTAATTACCATGTGTTATTAATAGGAACTGACTGCATTCTAGGAAGGCCCTCTCTGTATCACTAACACGTACTTAATCTCCGTTTTGGAAGTCGTCCAGGAATAGTCGTGTCTGTAGTAATGTTTAAGCGCGTTTAGCACAAAATATTTGTTTCAATGTCGTCATTCCTAACGTGCATTTGTGCTGGTAAATTAATCACAGGTGCAACGCATCAGTGGACAGATCACCAATTAAATCAATTATTATGGGTTGGAACTGACTTAAACAAGCCAGTGACAATTTTGCATCACCTTTCCCCCCCAACACTACACTTGTGCGCAGTTATAATATGATTAAAGTAAGGTTTGCCTTTGTATGTGAATCCAATATGTGCTATATTTTTTCTGTTAATATGAAATGCTGTGATTTTTTTTAGAATATTTATGATTTGTTACCAGTTCCTATGATAAGGGCAAGATGATGTGTTGCAGTAACCGATGTTTTATTGCTCAGATCTGCTTGGAACCAAGCACTGCTTCTGGTACCTTTTTTAATGCAAAAATTGCATACTCAAGCAACAAATTGCACTGTGCACACTAACTGTAGAAATTCATAGGACGTTGTACCATGCAAAGTCCTTTGATTTATCGACGATGCACTTACAGAAGAGTTTTAGGATTTGTAAGCAAAGCATTATATTCTGTCAGGGACGGGCTGGCCGTATGGGAAATCGGAAGATTCCCAAGTGTCCCCGTAAATGGTTCCATAGCGCTGTATTATCGGTGCCCCCTCCCCTTCTGTGAGAATCCCGTGCCCTTTGGGGGAAGCCAGTCTGCCCCTGATTCTATGATATCATTTTGACATTGTAACTAGTTTCCTGGCATAGAGATAATATGAACAGAGTTGCAGAAATAGTAAGAACAGATTTTTATTAAACAAGTCTTCAATAAAATAGGTAGAGCCAATCCTTAGACACGGGAGAAAAGTTAACGGTTCATTGAGCGATATCGATACACAGTATATAAAACTAATAATTCAACATTGAATATTTTTGTGGAAAGAAATGCTAATTGAAGTTGAATTTTCAAAGAAGCCATTAGGACAACAAATCTCCATGGGGTCAGCCTGGGATGTTGCTGTTTTTGTATCTTCACACTCCTCCTTGGAATGATTCGCAGGCTCATTAACAGTCTGACAGGACGTGACATAATGCGCCTTCCGTGGCGGTAACCATCTGTACATCAGCCAATAGGGTGGTTAGTCCTTTACGGCGGGGTCTTTCATAGGATCCCACAACCCATATGATCAGAGCGGGGTACCCACACCCACCGGATGCGAGCATTCCCGCTGAATGTCAACCCAGAACCGGAGTGCCGGTCTTCGCTCACTGGGATTGTCTGGAGTAGGTTTCTAACTCGGTACCTTCTGACTCAGAGGCAGGAATGTGGCTCCTAGCCTGTGATACAAGTTACACATCAGCCAAAGTATTACTTGAGCATGCCCCAACAATTCTGCCAGAGCTTCCAAGCAGAGGACTCAAAGGAGCTCTCTGAGCTGAATAGAGGAAGGGAAATAGATTGATGGTGCGAGCCAACCTATTTGGCTGTTTGTGCCCAGCCAAATTCCATAATGTAATATAAGGATTTGCTGAACCTGATCTGCACTGAACCAACTTAAAGTTCAATACCCTGAGCCCCCACAGCAGTCCCTGTCCTCTCACTGTTTCAAGTTGTGGATTGGAGCCTGAGGTCCATTTCTGATGGTTCATTGAAGGACAACTTTATCCTTTTGCAATATTGCCTGTGTAGTAATCTGGAACGGAATCACAATCCTCATCCTTTCTCTTCTGCTAGTCACTTCATAACCCTCAGATCTTGGATGGCAGTCCACAGTGCCAGTGGAGACCACCTCTTCCTCTTCCTCTTTATGCTCTACCTCAGACACAGCACCTTCTTTGGAAGAATTAACCATAAATAGGGATGTGGATCAATCATCCGTGTGAATATGAAAGTATTATTTCTGAACATATTTTCATTTCCGTATCATCTGAGGAGGCAATTTTAATAAAAGACTGACAGAGGACTTGAACAATATTTTTAATTGCAAATCTTGTAGAACGCAATTATAAGTTTGCATTTGTATGCTCTGCATTATGCTTTTGGCATCCACATCATATTAACGACATGCTTAACATTTTTAAACACAATAGAATGAATAACACAGCAATAGCCTACCAGAGTGCAAGGACTCTGTGGGCGAGCCTTTCTTCTTGCTTGCAAAGTGGAACAGTGTAGCCATTTTTTACTTTTTAAAGGAATATTTCAAATTAGTTGTTAATGATTCTCTAGGATGTGCACGTTCCTGATCTCGGCCTTGCTGTTATGAGAAGATGGCAGACAGAGAGCCATGGGCGAGACAACGATCAGCAGCTCTACCCTTGCCTCAGCTTTGTAATGCTCTATCCACCTTTTTTTGAGGCCCATAAGCAACTTACTGCAATTTCAACAGCTCCCTTTGGTTCTTGAGTTGTACTCCTATTTTGACCTTGGTGCTTGTTCACCTAAGAATACCTCTTTACTCTCAGTAAATTGCTGCACGAAAATATGAAGTTCGTGCTCCTGGAAGCATGGATTTTTACACATCATTTAGCTTCTGTTGCTGCAATTGGACTGAGTCATTAATAAAGGCCAGGTGGCTATTCTATTTGCACAATTCCATCTAACACCCCACTGGATAGATTAACCTACCATTGAGTAAATTAAGAGGATTAAAGTGCTAAATCAGATGTGATCACTTGGGTGCTAAGTGTGGGCAGCTGGTCTGGCATTTCCCATAGGCGCAAGCACTGCAGACTGAATGATCCCACCATTCAAAGTACTCAGTACACACTTGAAGTAACACTGATGGTGGTGCAGTGGTGTAACACTGCATGACCGAATGGCAGGATGTGTGTCCATGCTTGCGGTCTGTGTCTGCTGAGTTCCGGATCTCGTTCGTGTGAGGAAGCACACAATGGAGTGTATAGAGAAACATGGAACTACGACGTACCATTTGGCCCATCAAACCCACTCCCTCCACACCCAATATACCTATGGTGAGATCTACTCAACCCACTGATCGCCAAAGCAGCCAGAACACTACAAAAACCTAACCCTACACCATATGTCATTCGCATGTCTACAGGTTGATGTGTGATATCTCTTAAATGGCAATCTTTAGCGACCAGTCCAAATCAATCATTTTTTACTCGCATCATTATTTCCAATAAGTTAGATTTTTATTTTCTGAAAAAGCTCTCCCAAAAGTCTATTACATTTTTGACTCTTTAATGATTTATCATTTGTCTTTTCTCAACAAGGGTGTGTTTTAAAATTAATTCTAATTCAGCTGTAGAAATGTTATGGTGGTTTAATGTTAAAGTGGAGGTTCGCACAAGTCTTTTCACTTTCTGTGCAGCTCCAGAGCAGAGGTGTCCGCCCTCTTGGAGCAGGAGCTGGATCTACTAATCACAACTAGTGAGTGGAGTCAGATCCACAAGACAACTAGTGAGTGGGACCGGATCCACGTGAGGACGAGTGAGTGGGACCGGATCCACGTGAGGACTAGTGAGTGGAACCGGATCCACGTGAGGACTAGTGAGTGGAACTGGATCCACGTGAGGACTAGTGAGTGGGACCGGATCCAAGTGAGGACGAGTGAGTGGAACTGGATCCACATGAGGAGTAGTGTGTGGGACCGGATCCACGTGAGGACTAGTGAGTGGGACCGGATCCAAGTGAGGACGAGTGAGTGGGACCGGATCCAAGTGAGGATGAGTGAGTGGGACCGGATCCACGTGAGGACGAGTGAGTGGGACCGGATCCACGTGAGGACTAGTGAGTAGGACCGGATCCACGTGAGGACGAGTGAGTGGGACCGGATCCACGTGAGGACTAGTGAGTGGGACCGGATCCACGTGAGGACTAGTGAGTGGGACCGGATCCACGTGAGGACTAGTGAGTGGGACCGGATCCACGTGAGGACTAGTGAGTGGGACCGGATCCACGTGAGGACGAGTGAGTGGGACCGGATCCACGTGAGGACTAGTGAGTGGGACCGGATCCACGTGAGGACTAGTGAGTGGGACCGGATCCACGTGAGGACTAGTGAGTGGAACCGGATCCACTTGAGGACTAGTGAGTGGGACCGGATCCACGTGAGGACGAGTGAGTGGGACCGGATCCACGTGAGGAAGAGTGAGTGGGACTGGATCCACGTGAGGACTAGTGAGTGGGACCGGATCCACGTGAGGACTAGTGAGTGGGACTGGATCCACGTGAGGACAAGTGAGTGGAACCGGATCCACATGAGGACTAGTGAGTGGGACCGGATCCACGTGAGAACGAGTGAGTGGGACCGGATCCACGTGAGGAAGAGTGAGTGGGACTGGATCCACATGAGGACTAGTGAGTGGGACCGGATCCACGTGAGGACTAGTGAGTGGGACCGGATCCACGTGAGGACTAGTGTGTGGGACCGGATCCACGTGAGGACTAGTGAGTGGGACCGGATCCACGTGAGGACTAGTGAGTGGGACCGGATCCACGTGAGGACTAGTGTGTGGGACCGGATCCACGTGAGGACTAGTGAGTGGGACCGGATCCAAGTGAGGATGAGTGAGTGGGACCGGATCCACGTGAGGACGAGTGAGTGGGACCGGATCCACGTGAGGACTAGTGAGTGGGAACCGGATCCATGTGAGGACTAGTGAGTGGGACCGGATCCAGGTGAGGACTAGTGAGTGGGACCGGATCCAGGTGAGGACTAGTGAGTGGGACCGGATCCAGGCGAGGACGAGTGAGTGGGACCGGATCCACGTGAGGACTAGTGAGTGGGACCGGATCCACGTGAGGACTAGTGAGTGGGACCAGATCCAGGTGAGGACTAGTGAGTGGGACCGGATCCAGGTGAGGACGAGTGAGTGGGACCGGATCCACATGAGGACTAGTGAGTGGGACCGGATCCACGTGAGGACTAGTGAGTGGGACCGGATCCACGTGAGGACTAGTGAGTGGGACCAGATCCATGTGAGGACTAGTGAGTGGGACCGGATCCACGTGAGGACGAGTGAGTGGGACCGGATCCACGTGAGGAAGAGTGAGTGGGACTGGATCCACGTGAGGACTAGTGAGTGGGACCGGATCCACGTGAGGACTAGTGAGTGGGACTGGATCCACGTGAGGACTAGTGAGTGGAACCGGATCCACATGAGGACTAGTGAGTGGGACCGGATCCACGTGAGAACGAGTGAGTGGGACCGGATCCACGTGAGGAAGAGTGAGTGGGACTGGATCCACGTGAGGACTAGTGAGTGGGACCGGATCCACGTGAGGACTAGTGTGTGGGACCGGATCCACGTGAGGACTAGTGAGTGGGACCAGATCCAAGTGAGGATGAGTGAGTGGGACCGGATCCACGTGAGGACGAGTGAGTGGGACCGGATCCATGTGAGGACTAGTGAGTGGGACCGGATCCATGTGAGGACTAGTGAGTGGGACCGGATCCACGTGAGGACTAGTGAGTGGGACCGGATCCACGTGAGGACTAGTGAGTGGAACCGGATCCACGTGAGGAAGAGTGAGTGGGACTGGATCCACGTGAGGTCGAGTGAGTGGGACCGGATCCACGTGAGGACTAGTGAGTGGGACCGGATCCACATGAGGACTAGTGAGTGGGAATGGGTTCCACGTGAGGACTAGTGAGTGGAACCGGATCCACATGAGGACTAGTGAGTGGGACCGGATCCACGTGAGGACTAGTGAGTGGAACCGGATCCACATGAGGACTAGTGAGTGGGAATGGGTTCCACGTGAGGACTAGTGAGTGGAACCGGATCCACATGAGGACTAGTGAGTGGGACCGGATCCAAGTGAGGATGAGTGAGTGGGACCGGATCCACGTGAGGACGAGTGAGTGGGACCAGATCCACGTGAGGACGAGTGAGTGGGACCGGATCCACGTGAGGACTAGTGAGTGGGACCGGATCCACATGAGGACTAGTGAGTGGGACCAGATCCACGTGAGGACGAGTGAGTGGAACTGGATCCACATGAGTACGAGTGAGTGGGACCGGATCCACGTGAGGACTAGTGAGTGGGACTGGATCCAAGTGAGGATGAGTGAGTGGGACCGGATCCACGTGAGGATGAGTGAGTGGGACCGGATCCACGTGAGGACTAGTGAGTGGGACCGGATCCACGTGAGGACGAGTGAGTGGGACCGGATCCACGTGAGGACTAGTGAGTGGGACCGGATCCACGTGAGGACTAGTGAGTGGGACCGGATCCACGTGAGGACTACTGAGTGGGACCGGATCCACGCGAGGACTAGTGAGTGGGACCGGATCCACGTGAGGACTAGTGAGTGAGACCGGATCCACGTGAGGTTGAGTGAGTGGGACCGGATCCACGTGAGGACGAGTGAGTGGGACCGGATCCACGTGAGGACTAGTGAGTGGGACCGGATCCAGGTGAGGACTAGTGAGTGGGACCGGATCCAGGTGAGGACTAGTGAGTGGGACCGGATCCAGGTGAGGACTAGTGAGTGGGACCGGATCCAGTTGAGGACGAGTGAGTGGGACCGGATCCACGTGAGGACTAGTGAGTGGGACCGGATCCACGTGAGGACTAGTGAGTGGGACCGGATCCACGTGAGGACTAGTGAGTGGGACCGGATCCACGTGAGGACTAGTGAGTGGGACCGGATCCACGTGAGGACTAGTGAGCGGGACTGGATTCACGTGAGGACTAGTGAGTGGGACCGGATCCACGTGAGGACTTGTGAGTGGGACTGGATTCACGTGAGGACTAGTGAGTGGGACCGGATCCACGTGAGGACTAGTGAGTGGGACTGGATCCACGTGAGGACTAGTGAGTGGGACTGGATCCACGTGAGGACCAGTGAGTGGGACCGGATCCACGTGAGAACTAGTGAGTGGGACCGGATCCACGTGAGCACTAGTGAGTGGGACCGGATCCACGGGAGGACTAGTGAGTGGGACCGGATCCACGTGAGGACGAGTGAGTGGGACCGGATCCACGTGAGGACTATTGAGTGGAACCGGATTCACGTGAGGACTAGTGAGTGGGACCGGATCCCCGTGAGGACTAGTGAGTGGGACTGGATTCATGTGAGGACTAGTGAGTGGGACCGGATCCACGTGAGGACTAGTGAGTGGGACTGGATCCACGTGAGGACTAGTGAGTGGGACTGGATCCACGTGAGGACCAGTGAGTGGGACCGGATCCACGTGAGAACTAGTGAGTGGGACCGGATCCACGTGAGCACTAGTGAGTGGGACCGGATCCACGGGAGGACTAGTGAGTGGGACCGGATCCACGTGAGGACGAGTGAGTGGGACCGGATCCACGTGAGGACTATTGAGTGGAACCGGATCCACGTGAAGACTAGTGAGTGGGACCGGATCCACGTGAGGACGAGTGAGTGGGACCGGATCCACGTGAGGAAGAGTGAGTGGGACAGGATCCACGTGAGGACTAGTGAGTAGGACCGGATCCACGTGAGGACTAGTGAGTAGGGGCCGGATCCACGTGAGGACTAGTGAGTGGGACAGGATCCACGTGAGAACTAGTGAGTGGGACCGGATCCACGTGAGGACTAGTGAGTAGGGGCCGGATCCACGTGAGGACTAGTGAGTAGGGGCCGGATCCACGTGAGGACGAGTGAGTGGGACAGGATCCACGTGAGGACTAGTGAGTGGGACTGGATCCACGTGAGGACTAGTGAGTAGGGGCGGATCCACGGGCCATGGCTAGTGAGTGGGGCCAGATCCACGAGCCTCGACTGGTGAGTGGGGCTGGGTTCATGAGCCAGAGCAATTGAGTGAGCCTCACCTGATTAAATCACTTTTGGGTTTGGCCGAATCATGAACAAGTGCCATGTCTGACACAATCGCTTTCTTTTCCAATAAACATTTCCACATTTATTGGAGTAGCGTTCTAAATTATTCCAAGCAAAACAGGATGTGTGTGTTAACAACACCGGAGTACTGTTCCCCACTGACATTCTTGCCCATACAGTAAAACTCAAACCCCGTACATTACAATTGACTGGCTGCTTGCCCCTTGCTTATCTTCTTGTCTGGATGATGGGCCCTGCTCTCTGTAACCTGGGTTCAGCTGATGCTGCCCTCTTCCTGACCTGGGATGCTGCACTGCCATCTGCTGTCCTCCAGCAGCCAGTATAGTCTGCTCGCTGCTGCTGCTGGGTCTGCGATCTCCGACATTGCTGTTTCTTCTCCTGTTAGTTACAATTTTGAACTTTGCTGGGCCTGATAGATGGGAAAAGACTGCTCCCACATCGGTCTAAATTAGGGAGTTTTTTCCCCCAGTCTGCAGCCCATGAAGTTCAAAACACTGTAACTAAATAAGAAGAAACTGATGTGCATAAGTACACAAATAGTAAAGGGCCAAATAATGGGTATCCTTGGGCCAGATCTGGCTCATTAAGGGATATATTGTTTCGCTGGCTACCTAGGTCCTAGGTTCTCAGCTGCCTTGGGAATGTTAAATGAGATTTGAGTTTATGCACAATGTGCATTTCTTAATGGCAAAGTTTTGAAGTAGAAAACTTTGATTCTCCGGACAGCGTGAACTTCATTTATATATTTTTAATTCCGTGTATTTCCTTTCAAAGGTTCAACGAAGGTTCACTAGATTGATCCCTGGGATGAAAGGGTTGTCCTATGAGGAGAGATTGAGTAGATTGGGCCTATACTCTCTGGAGTTTAGTAGAATAAGATTCTGTGGGGGTTTGACAGGGTAGATGCTGAGAGATTGTTTCCCCTGGCTGGAGAGTCTAGAACTAGGGGGCATAGTCTCAGGGTAAGGGGTCGGCCATTTAAGACTGAGAGGAGGAGGAATTTCTTCACTCAGAGGGTTATGAATCTTTGGCATTCTCTACCCCAAAGGGCTGTGAATGCTGAGTCATTGAGTATATTCAAGGCTGAGAGGGATAGATTTTTGGACTCTAGGGGAATCAAGGGATATGGGGATCGGGCGGGAAAGTGGAGTTGAGGTTGAAGATCAACCATTATCTTATTGAATGGCGGAGCAGGTTCGAAGGGCCGTATGGCCGACTCCTGCTCCTAATTCTTATGTTCTTATGTTCTTAAATAATTCACAGAATTAGTTTGTAATAGGAACTGTATATATGGGTCCGTGTACGTATCAGTGTCAGTGTGTCTTCATCAGTGTGTGTTAAAGTATTGATGACAGTTTGAGAATCTAGCTGATTACTTGTCAATGTTCTGCAGAGTGATAAGGTTACCACTAAAGATTCAGAATCCATTTTCACCTCAGGAGAAATAGCTCCATTTGAGATCACTCAACCTTTGTCTACTTACTAGCCCTGAGAGAGATGGTAGTTGTGAAAAAACAATTTTCTGATTCTATCAGTTCCATCACTGTGGGCAAAAGCAGTGTCTCTGTCACATAATAAAGACTCCAGTTCAGCATCTTATCTTACCATGTAAAAGATTTGCGTAAATGAGAAGGTAATGAATGCTTGTTTAACAACCAAACAGACACATGCAATTTATCATTTTTCCATGTGCTGTTTCATGGCCAGTAATAAATTGTATTGTCCTGCAAAATATCTTGGAAATTAATCAGTTTAGTGACTGGAGATCAACCATTTCTCCTTTGTCCATGAAGAGGTAATATAAACTAAAGGGTACAATCCTAAAGGGATGCATGAACAGAGAGACATGGGGATATATGTGCACAAATCGTTGAAGGTGGCAGGGCAGGTTGAGAAAGCGGTTAAAAAAGCATACGGGATCCTGGGCTTCATAAATAGAGGCATAGAAGCAAGGAAGTTATGATGAACCTTTATAAAACACTGGTCTGACCTTAACTGGAGTATTGTGTCCAATTCTGGGCACCACACTTTAGGAAGGATGTGAAGGCCTTAGAGAGGGTGCAGAAAAGATTCACAAGAATGGTTCCAGGAATGAGGGATTTCAGTTACGTGGATAGACTGGAGAAGCTGGGGTTGTTCTCCTTAGAGCAGAGAAGGTTGAGAGGAGATTTGATAGAGGTATTCAAAATCATGAGGGGTCTAGACAGAGTAGATAGAGAGAAACTGTTCCCATTGGCGGAAGGGTCGAGAACCAGAGGACACAGATTTAAGGTGATTGGCAGAAGAACCAAAGGTGTCACGAGGAATAACTTTTTTACGCAACGAGTGGTTAGGATCTGGAATGCACTGCCTGAAAGGGTGGTGGAGGCAGATTCAACTGTGGCTTTCAAAAGAAAATTGGATAAGTACCTGAAGGAAAAAAATTTGCAGGGCTACGTGGAAAGGACAGGGGAGTGGGACTAGCTGAAGTGCTGTTGCAGAGAGCCGGCACGGGCTCGACGGGCCGAATGGCCTCCTTCTGTGCTGTAACCATTCTATGATTCTATCTATTGGGCTGGAACTTGCTGGGAAAATAATGGCGTGTTAATGACGCATGTCGTGATTAATGTGCAAATCAGCCAGCATGTTCAGGGTATTAAGAGATGCGCCATGAGTTGCGAATCTCCAGAACTTGCTGGTCGATTTACGTTGCTCCACCGCTTGCTTCACACAAAAGGCATCTCGCCCTCAACCGTCCCGGAATTTATAAGAACATGCTGGATTTGCACATTAATTGCCCATTAAACGCGATGCAGAAAATAAAGTCTTGTAATTAAGAGCATAAGTACCCTTTTAATGATGTGATCATTATTAATGCAACACCAATCAACCTCTCTGGCCCAGAAAGGGAACAATTTAATGTGTTCAATCCCATTCCTGCATGTAGTCAATTGTTGTTGGAGATTTAAAAAATTTAAAATTTAAAATTTTACCTTTTATTTCTTATTTTTCCTTTTTGTCTCTTTTTTCACTCTCCTAATCCAATTTTTCTTTCCCTCTCTTTATTTCTCATTCTGTACCTGATTTCACTCTAATTCACCTTCCTTCTCAGTCATTCCTCTGTTTCTTTCTCAATCCTTAAATCTCCAGTGGTTAAGGTGGTACACTGTTGGTCCCAACGTTCACTAAGGTCCCAAATGCCCTGCTGCCCTTGCCGTTATCAGCTGCTATCAGCTCGCACTTCCAGCAAGTTACAGCAAAATTTTTTCAAGCTGAAGGTTGCAGGAAAATGTCCAACGGCGTACGCCACAAGATGCCTCGCTCCAGCAAAATCTGGCCCATTGTTCTTGTGCCACAATCTCCTGACACATGGGTCTTGCTGACCGATGGCCAGGTACACTCATTTCACAATTGCAGAAATGTGGTCCCTCTAGTGAAATCGTGGCAAAACATCATGGGGGAGAAATTCAGTATCGCCCCATTTGGGGCGCAATTATCGGCCGGGCGCAAAGATTAGCGCCTGGCGCTAATTATCGCCACCGACTGCAAACTTGACTTTTATCGCCCCTGGAGGTGATTGGAGCGCTAAATCAGGCGCTTCACACCTGTCTTAAGGTGCAAAGGCCGAGGAGCGAGGCGCTACCTCAGAGCGCTGGCGAAGCTCATGTAATGTCAGTCAGCAATGGAACACACACACAATGGCATGGGCCAGTTCTTAAAGGGGATGGTTAATCTTGCTTTCCATCCACATCCTGCTCATTGCAGCCTTGAATCTCGGCCTGGAGAGACCTGCACATCAAATCTGCTGGAAAGAACAATGGAGAGTACCAGGCAAAGAGCTCAGAGTGCAGCCCCCACAGTCTCTTCTAAATCGATACAAGGAATGGCAAATCAAAATGAACCTGCAAAGTGCTGCTCAGTACCTAAAACTCCTTCACACAACGTTGAATCTCTCCAGAAGTCTCTCTCTCTCTCTCAGAATGCGTAGTTCAAAAATGGCACCAACAATAAAAGGCAGGAAGCGGTCACCTTTAAATAGTGCTCCCCCTTTCCCTTCATGACTGCAGAACGCTCCCCTCAACCTGTCGTTGCTAGCGTCAGGCGGTAAGGCAGGGGGCGCCACTCAATATCCGCTCCAGGGCAATACCGGGGCGTTGCGCACTCGACTGACGTCACGATCTGCCGGCGCAGGAGATCGTGGCGGTAGTGTTTAGCGCCGCCGCAAAATGTCTAGTTAATTTCGCAAGCGGCGCAAACTCCGCCGCGCCTGGGCGCTAGATGCTTTGCGCCCCATTAGCGCCCTCTTAAGGCGCTAACGGGAGGCGCAACCAACTGAATTTTCCCCCCCATGACTTCAGCATATAAATGCGAGCGGTGATACATTTGGCAAAATCATGTTTTAATATACAACGGCCAAACCATCACAGCCAATCTGCACACGCACAACTGTACTACATTGCAACCGGTTCACACAGAGATTGGTTGCAGCGTTGGAACGTAACCATGAGAGAACAATTTACTTAGATTGCTTTCTCTCTCTCTCTCTCTCTCGAGGCCTGACTACCAAAATAAGAGTAGCTTTATTTTCCACTTCAGGTAGTGAAAGGAAAATGACATGCAAAAAACACCATCAAGATGGAAGTCATTTTTCTAGGGAGCATGAGGTTGATGCTTTTAACAAAAATATATATATATATATTAAGCAAATATAGGATCAAACGGCCAGATACAAACACCAACGGACCATTGAAATTGGCCAAAAAAAATCATGTATGCCAAAAGGGATGCAGAAGATGAGGAATGATCTGAAACCAGTAACAATTGGACAAGGTAGTCTTTTCATAAAGAATGAGCACTAAAAGGAACTGAGTTACACAAGAAATTCCTTTTGTTAGCAAGAATGAATGGAGCCATGCTGTTCCATACCATGGATGTGGAACAACTAGTCCTCTGAATCTGGAACATGTATATTATGGTAATCACCATTTTAAATTACTGGGTAGCTGTAATTTATGAAAATATAAAGATGCAAAAAGCACATGACAAAGCAAAGCACAAACAGATAAATCATGTTCATTGTCCACATGTTTATCTGTGATTTATTACCTTTTATAAGAAAATGTACAGTTCAAATAAAGGAAAATCTGTAAATGCTGGAAATCTAAAGTAAAAACAGAACATGCTGAAAATACACAGCAGCTCAGTGTTTTCTCTTTACAGATGTTAACTCACTTGCAATTTCTGTTTTATATACAGTTCAATTTGTAATGGTGTAGTCATTAAAAAAATAACCGCCTCAGATGATGTTGATTCTATCGTCGCATGTTCCCAACTCACCTTCATATTTACGCAGAGAATTCATTCACTTGTGAAACCTCACGAGGAACCAGCATCATATGTCTGAACAAAAGGACAAAGATGGGGAAGGAGAAAGGGGAATGGAGGACCGCTGCACCACAACTGAGAGCATAACACAGTCAAGACAAGAGAAAGCCTGTAGGATAGTAGGATCCTTCACAGGGGGCCCCCTCGGCAAAGGAAGAGACAACCATTAGTTTCATAAACAAGGACGCATCATGGCATGAGCCAGGAGCTGCCTTCCAGCTGCACATCATGACACAGCAGGGGCTGGTAAGTGCCCTGAGCATCCAAAGCACCAAAGATGCATTTAAAGATATGTAGACTGGCATTACATCTTTGCAATGTTGACTAGGCTGAATGTGTTAAGGAGACTAACTTTCTCAAAAACAAGCTAAATGCACAAATCCATCATCGACTATCTCCCATAGAGTTCACAGATGTTACCAATCATCAGCCCAATGGCATTGTTCAGACGTATTCAAGTGTCACTGCTTGTTAAAATTTAGGGTTTTTAAGAGGATCGTTTCTCTTTCACAGGTCCCGTAAGCCGGCCTTGGGCCCTACGATCCAAATGATGGATTTTTATTCAATGATTTGCTATTGCAACGACTAATGATTAACAACATACTGGCGCATTCAAAAGATTTTGGCCCAAAATTCCTCGGAGGTTCCACTTATCTCCCCGGGTAACTCCGGCGGGAGACTGGGTGAACCCCCACCCCACCGGGAAAACAGTCGACACCCAGTTGTGCTGAGTCTCTAGAATTTCTGGGAGTTTCCTGGTTGCCTTGTAAGGGTTGGAACCTCCATCCGCCCCTTACAAGTCAAATGACTGCAATGGAGTGGAACCTGGGCCAGGGACGCCTTTCACTGGGAGTACCACCTCCTTAGGCTGGATGGGGGCTTGGCGTATCAACGGAGGCCAGAATCTCGAATGAGTGGAGGTGTACCAGCCTTCACAAGGGCCAATGCGGGCCTGACCAGTGGGCTCTAGGCTAGGAAAGCAGCCTGGACCCCCAATCAATTTCTGAGGTAATTTGTGCAGATCGTCCCTTTTTCTCAGGGGTCTACGTGGACCATGGCTGGGGTTGGGGGGAGGAACCTGAGAAGCCCCTAAACCCACTCCACTACTACCAGTTGAGCACCAGAGTTTCTGGCCAGCACAGAGGCAGGCACCAGCAATGCATCAGAAGTGGTGTCTGTGCTCACCTGTACCATGGTAATTAAATGCCTTCTCACTGATCCCGTGACCGCCACCACCTAGGACTTCACCTGACGAAGGAGCAGCGCTCCGAAAGCTTGTGATTTCAAATAAAACTGTTGGACTATAACCTGGTGTTGTGCGACTTCTCACATTTGTCCACCCCAGTCCAACACCGGCATCTCCACATCATGACCACCTAGAAGGCCAAGGGCAGCAGGTGCATGGGAACACCATCACCTCCAAGTTCCCCTCCAAGTTACATCCCATCCCGACTTGGACATATACCATTGTTCCTTTATCATCGCTGGGTCAAAATCCTGGAACTCCCAACCTAACAGTGTTGTGGGAGTACCTTCATCACACAGACTGCAACGGTTCAAGAAGAAGGCCCATCACTGCCTTCTCAAGGGCAGCTAGGGATGGGCAATAAATGCCGGCCTTGCCAGTGACGCTCGTATCCCAAGAATGAATAAAACAAACCTCTGGCGAGCACTGCCAGGTTCGCGACCAGTGTATTTTTGGATCTCTTTTTCATACCACTTTTATTATTGGTCTGTCAATTGGAATTGAAATGTGCTCTACATAATGTAAGGTTCACATTATGCAGTCCTCCATATGACCAAATCCCAAAGCTCTGAATGGACTGCTGAATTTGAAGCCTTAATTTCTAACCAGTGGCTTCTTTTGAAGTCAGAATTTCAGATGACTCACATAATCTGATTAGCGCTGGAGATTATTTTTAGACACTTGTTTGTTACCTGCACAGACAATATGTAATGATATTTCACATCATAATAAATGGCAATGGATGAAATATGACACAGCACAATGAGGCCGATGAAATAATCTGTACGGTTGTTTCACGTATATATATTAGACACTCGAATAATTGGTAACAGGTAGCCTAGGTAACCTCAGTTGGGAAAGTTGCATTGTAAGGCAGAGGTAAATGTTTATTTACTATATATTAAGAAAATACCTAGTGTTTGATTGTATCATCCAGTACAGCTTTAAAAATATATATACTGAAATATTGGCTGGTTCAGTTTATACGTCACGATTAGTTACTGGTCCCTCAATGTTTGAACATTATTCCTTTACCACTGGAAATTGGGGAGTACTTTTCACTTTCAGTGGGAGCAGAGAACTGGTGGTAGCGGGTCAGCCGCCTGTTACACACTCCGTCTGATCTTACTTCCCATTGACCTTTGACGGGTGAGGTGTATAATAATCAGCTGATCAACTACCATCAGCTTCCCACCCCCGCTGAAAGTGAAAATTGGCCCCTTGATTTTTAATCAGCACAGTACTGAGGGAGTGCTGCAATATCTTTCAGATGAGACGTTAAACCGAGGCTCCATTTTCCCTCTCAGGTAGGCATAAAAGATCCCACAATACTACTTGAAGAAGAGCAGGGAAGTTCTCCCGGTGTCCTAGTTTATTTCTCAACTAACAGCACCCAAAACATTAAAGATTAACTGGTATTTCATTAATTTGTTATTTGTGAGTCTTTGCTGTGTGCAATTTGGCTGCTACACCTGCCTACAAAAGAACAGTGACTAAATTTCAAAAGTAAGTCTGGTGAAAGTTGTTCTGATGACAGGTCACCGACCTGAAACATTAACTCTGTTTCTCTCTCCACAGATGCTGCCTGACCTGCTGAGTATTTCCAGCATTTTCTGTTTTTATTTCAGATTTCCAGCATCTGCAGTATTTTGCTTTTGTTCAAAAATAATGCATTGGTTATGAAGTGCTTTGGGACATCCTGAGGACATGAAAGTTGCTGTATAAATGCAAGTTCATGTGTTCTTTTAGCATTCAGAAGATAGAATTAAGATCTCTTCTCTGAAGCATGTTAAAGCTATTTAGTGCAATGAGGCTAGGCAGTTTAATCTAGTTATTGATGAACATAAATCCAGTTACAAAACTATGTTAAGATTGGTCATCAATTTGGCAGTAATTCACTAATCTCACCCTGACACACCATGAAGAAGCTTTGCACTGCATCTGGCTTCTGCTACGCTGGCCTCCGATAGGAGTACTGCTATCATAGAATCCCATAAAATCATTGAATCATACGGCACAGCAGGAGGCCAATTGGCTCATCGTGCCTGTGCCGGCTCTTTGAAAGAGCTAGCCAATTAATTCCACTCCCCTGCTCTTTCCCCATAGCCCTGCAGATTTTTCCTTTTCAAGTATATACCCATTCCCTTTTGAAAGTTACCCTTTCAGGCAGTGCATTCCAGTTCATAACAACTCTCTGCGTTAAAAAAATTCTCCTCATCTCCCCTCTGGTTCTTTTGCCAATTTTCTTAAATCTGTGTCCTCTGGTTACCAACCCTCCTGCCAGTGGAAACAGTTTCTCCTTATTTACTCTATCAAAACCCCTCCTAATTTTGAACACCTCTATTAAATCTCCCCTTAACCTTCTCTGCTCTGAGAACAATCCCAGCTTCTCTAGTCTCTCCACATAACTGAAGTCCATCATCCCTAGTATCATTCAAGTAAATCTCCTCTGCACCCTCTCCACCTTATCAATGTGTGCAAAGAATTTATTTTCTCTCAACTATCACACATTGCTTTAATAAATGCACAGGCACACTACTGCACACGCTCACTCACACATGCAGACAACCTTACAAAGACACACGTTTGTTCTGCTGCATTCTTGCCATCTCTATCTCTCTGGTTATTTTCTTGTTTGTTGTTATCTTTTTATAAGGTTAATTGTAAGTCACCGCTGACTCTTCCCATTCTATTTTGATGATTATCCGAGGCAAATGAATTTCATACATTCATTCCTAGAGGTATCCAGAGGTTATCTTTATTTTTTTTTAGAATAAATTGTTTTGCCATAAGGTTTCATTTTTCACATGGTCAAAATGTGATCTTTAGTGACAGCTAAGCATTCATTCTTATCGTAAGAGCAAAGATAGCCGAGGCATAGAATATAAGAGCAGGGAAGTGATGCTTGAACTGCATAAAACACTAGTTAGGCCGCAGCTAGAGGACTGTGTACAGTTCTGGTCACCACACTATAGGAAGGATGTGATTGCACTAGAGGGGGTGCAGAGGAGATTTATGAGGATGTTGCCTGGGCTGGGGAATTTTAGCTATGAGGAAAGATTGGATAGGCTGGGGTTGTTTTCTTTGGAACAGAGGAGGCTGATACGAGACTTGATTGAGGTGTATAAAATTATGAGGGGCCTAGATAGAGTGTGTAGGAAGGACCTATTTCCCTTAGCAGAGGGGTCAATAACCAGGGGACATAGATTTAAAGTAATTGGTTGGAGGTTTAGAGGGGATTTGAGGAGAAATCTTTTCACCCAGAGGGTGGTGGGGGTCTGGAAAGGGTGGTAGAGGCAGAGACCCTCATCATATTTAAAAAGTACTTGGATATACACTTGAAGTGCCATAACCTACAAGGCTATGGACGAAGTGCTGAAATGTGGGATTAGAGTGGATGGCTCTTTGTCAGCCGGCATGGACAAGATGGGCCTCCTTCTGTGCTGTAAATTTCTATGATTCTATGATCGTCATCTCCCCTTCCCCTTCTCACTCTCCCAGGAAACTGCATGAGAAATTATACTCACAATATGGCAGTTTTGGAATAATAATATTTAACATTCAATGTCTTCCAAAATTTGGAGGGCTAACTTTCATGAAATGAGAAGGAAGTAATCTATCCATAATATTTCAAACCTCCTGCTTCCCATCAATAATATCATCAATTCCTCCATAATGCAATGTCTTTCATCAATCCTTCCACTAAACTCCCTGACACTGAGATGTCCTTTCCATTACTACTTGCACTAACCCCGTCACAATGGAATGTCCTTCCCATCAGTACTTGCACCAATCTTCCCCATCTCTATTTGTAGCAACCCCTTTCCTATCAGTGCTTCTGTCAATGTCCCTTGTGATGGGAAAGCTTTCCTTAATTCCCCATATAGTAAGTGGGTAATCGAATGGTTTCCTGGTGAGGCACTGATCACGTATGTGGCACTTTTCTCCCCAACGCTGGGGGAGTATCAGAGGGCTAATCACTGAGGGTGTCTTTTGTACCCTTCATAGCAACTGGTTGTAGAGTGGCACTTGGCAGGTTGTCCTTCTCGGCTTGAGAAGGCTAAGTTTGACGGGATGAAAAGCAAAATTACTTGCAGACAAAAATTGCAGTTTATGTTCACGTAGAGAACATTTTCCATGGGGTGTGTGATATTAAACAGAGGATACTCTATAGCATACACAGAACAACAGTTAAAACCTGACCATTCATTATATGAGTGAGTATGGGATAGACTTTGGTCTGGGCCCGTTTTCAGGCCCAGATTTGGCGCTGCGGAGTCAGAGCACGCACAAACCAAGAGTCCTGAAGAAAGCCAGATGTTGGTCCTCGGGTCTCATCTACGTACTTGGGATGAGCTGCCGGCACCCATCGCACTTCCACGGGCAGCTCGCCCGATGAGAAAAATTAATCTCTGGCCACCTGTGGCCGAAAAAAATGGGCCCCACAAATGTAGCAGTGGGACTAACGCCTGCGCAGATTGACCTCCCGTTATAGAAACCGTCTGATTTTCATTTCAATTTAAATCAATACAAATTAAAATCAGGATGCTGTCAGGGTCTGTAGCCTTCTCTGTGTCCAGTACTGCTTCTTAATGTCAAATGGAATAAACCAAATTGGCTGGACACTATGATGGTGGGGGCTCATGGGATTGGGGGTAATATATTAGCATGGATTGAGGATTGGTTAATGGACAAAAAACAGCGAGTAGGAATAAATGGGTCATTTTCTGGTTGGCAGGTTGTAACTAGTGGGGCACCGCAAGGATCAGTGCTTGAGCCTCAGCTATTGACAATCTGTATCAATGACTTAGTGAGGGAACCGAGTGTAATTTATCCAAGTTTGCTGATGATACAAAGCTAGGTGTGAAAGTAAGCCGTGAGGAGGATGCACAGAGGCTGCAAAGGGATATAGACAGGTTAAGTGAGTTGGCAAGAAGGTGGCAGATGAAGTATAATGTGGGGAAATGTGAAATTATCCACTTTGGTAGGAAGAATAGAAAAGCAGAATATTTTTTGAAAGGTGGGAGACTAGTAAATGTTGGTATGCAGAGGGATTTGTGTGTCCTTGTACATGAATCACAAAGTTATCATGCAGGTACAGCAAGCAATTAGGAAGGCTAATGGTAATGTTAGCTGTTATTGCAAGGGGGTTGGAGTATGAGAGTAAGGAAGTCTTGCTGCAATTATATAGGACTTTGGTGAGACCACACCTGGAGTACTGTGTACAGTTTTGGTCTCCTTACCAAAGGAAGGATGTACTTTCCTTAGAGGGGGTGCAATGGAGGTTCACTAGATTGATTCCTGGGATGAGAGGGTTGTCCTATGAGGAGAGATTGAGTAGAATGGACCTATAATCTCTGGAGTTCAGAAAAATGAGAGGTGATCTCATTGAAACGTATAAAATTCTTAGAGGGCTTGACAGGGTAGATGCTGAGATGCTGTTTCCCCTGGTTGGAGAGTCTAGAACTTGGGGTTATAGTCTCAGAATAAGGGATCGGCCATTTAAGACTGAAATGGGGAGAAATGTCTTCACTCAGAGGGCTGTGAATCTTTGAAATTCGCTATCCTAAAGAGCTGTGGATGCTCAGTCATTGAGTATATTCAAGATGGAGATCGATAGATTTTTGGACACTAAGGGAATCAAGGGATATGGGGATAGTGCAGGAAAGTGGAGTGGAGGTAGAAGATCAGCTATGATCTATTGAATGGCGGAGCAGGCTCGAGGGGCCATATGGCCTACTCCTGCTCCTATTTCTTATGTTCTTAAGTTGTTATGAACTCGAAAGGAGGCCAAGTTGAATTATCCACTTGGCACTCTTGGGTGAAGATGGTCATTGAACATCTTGTCACTTGCTCTCATGTGCTGGGCCCCAGCATGGTTGAGGTTTAGGATGCCAATAAGTTCGTCTCATATTTCTCTTATGATTGTGCTTGCTAGGCCACTTCAGAGCGCAGTAAGAGTCAAGCACATATTGTAGGATTGGAATAACTTGTAGGTAAAGGTGACAGGTTCACTTCCCTGAAGGACATTAGTGAATCAGTTGAGTTTTTTATGATGATCCAGCAGCTTTGAAGATTATTTTCTCCAGTGCTAACCCATAAATGACCAAATTTATTATATTCAATTACACAACTTGTCATGATGGGATTTGAAGTCAGGACCTCTGGGTGCCATAAACACTACATTAATGTATCTATAGGTCATGCACCCCTGCTCATCGGCCATGCTGCTGCCACTGTTTCCCTCATCATTGGAATTGCTGCTGCCACCGTTTCTCTCTGCAGTATCTCTTCGAGCTGTGATGCTGCTGCTCTACCCAGCCTTGGAATTCCCAGCAAGGATGCTGCTAAACACTACTCCCTGCACCTCCGAGTCACAAAATATATCCAACCTTTCCCCCAGTGAATTCATTCTCATACATAATCTTCCCCAACCCCTACAAACTAAACTCTCCCCCTTCAATTAAATTAAATCGCATCCAAAATAAAGACAACCTAAATTTAGTCATAGACCTAACTCGGGGGAGTGGGGGGGGGGGCTTAATTCTGAAATAAAATCACCGGGAGGTGGGAGAGTAGAGATCAGAGGAACCTGAGCCCCATCACAACAGTGCTGAAAGAAAGGAACAACGGAATTTTTAAATTGCATGTGTATGTGTTAATGAAATGGATTTTAAATCTGGACAAATATTTTTGAAAAACTTGCATCATAAGTTGTACCCACATTTTATTTTTATGAAAAGAAATATAAATTCCACTTTGACGTTGTGAAGTCAGTGTGACCGTGTACTTATGAAACCCAAAAGGTTGCAGGGATTGAGTCAAAGGTTATATAAGACTGGGTGGGAGGGGTTGGAGGGGGGCATTAGCTTTTTTTAACATATCCCCCTTTAATCACTACCCTAACATCCACCTGACCCACCTTGATGAGCAGAAAGTGTGGCCCTCAATAAAATCATATATTTTCAAAAGCACTTTTAAACATATAGAACTGAAACTTTAATCATGTAAGTAGTGGAACTAAGATGTGACATTCTAGCATTGAAGGTGATGGTTTATTAGTTGGATAACTTTGTTTTGACAGATGTGTTTTTATTGTGCTCAATAACTGCTGACATGTGTTCAGACATTACATGCCAACAGTACACAGGAAGAAGAAATGTCTTCTTGTAACTGTGGCCAAATGAGTCTCCAGTGGTCAGTTAAGAACATCAATCTAAGAAATAACCATTGCTGATCAGTTATTTCCATTATAGAGTTATGTCTCAGTGAAAGGCATCTTATCACAAAGCATCTATTGGAAAAAAATCGATGTTTAGTTAAATCCAATGAAAACCAATTATATGTTCTTTCATCCTCTGCTTTTCTAGTGCATTAATCATTTCATTTGTTGTTCCAAACAAATGCTTCAAGATTAGATTTGAACCAAGAATTACCATATTTTTTTCTTGTACATTATAGGAATTAAGCTGATTGCTTATTGCCAACGGTAGATATTCTCTGTGTTATCAACACAAGACTATATTTAGGTTGGAGAAAATTAGCTTATTGGAGGGTTGTGCTTAACCCTGTAGACTGGTATGCCCCATTCTGGGTACAGCCTAGTTTGGAGCTGTACCCATGTCTCAAATAAAACTGTTGGACTATAACCTGGTGTTGTGCGACCTCTCAATTTTGTCCACCCCAGTCCAACACCGGCATCTCCGCATCGTTTCCACTGCTACAGACCTCAAACTTCTAAAATGGTACAGGTATCAAATGAAGGCACTAACACAGTGATTTAACAACAATAACAACAACAACTTGTATTTATATAGCACCATTAACATAGTAAAACATCCAAGGTGCTTCACAGGAGCGTAATCAGACAAAATTTGACACCGAGCTACATAAAGAGATATTAGGACAGGTGACCAAAAGCTTGGTCAAAGGTAAGTTTCAAGGAGCAACTTAAAGGAGGAGTGAGAAGTAGGGAACTGGAGAGGTTTAAAGGCACGGCTGTCAATGGTGGAGCGATGGAAACCAGGGATACACAAGAGGCCAGAATTGGAGGAGCGCAGAGATCTCAAAAGATTGTAGGGTTGGCGGAGTTTAGGCAAGGTTATCAGCATGGGATCATTGGTACCTAATGGCAACGGCAGGAAAATAAGCACGGGCATTGTCTGGTGTCACACCAAGTTGTTATTTATACTGTGAAAACAATAATCAGGGGCTAAGATTTTACAAAGTTTGGAGGTAGAGTTATGCAGCCAAATTCACTGTACTTACTCACATATGAACTTGGTATGGTATGTGGATTAATGCAAAAACATGTATGTAACATTCCCAAACCGTAAAATAATGGTACTCATCAGCCTATTGTGGTATCGTTTGGTTATAATACAGTGACAACCCATCTGCTAATACGTTAACCATCGGCTCTGATCCCTCCTATTAGTCCTTCAACCAGATTCTTCTATGACCTCAAAAAAATGCAAAAGAAACACCTACATCATTTATACCAAATTAAAGGAGAAGATTTATTTCATAACTCTACCAATATGTCAAGGTTCCTGTGGTGGTTATAAATCATTCAGGTTTTCTATCACAGGTTGCAAGGTCACCTGAATCTCACAATATGTTATTGCCTCAAAACATTCTCCCAGGTATCAGTTATCACGTATAAATAAAAAACACATACAGGAAGGTGAAGTTACTATTCAGCCCATCTAGCCCATTCGTCTACAATCCAGGTCATTGTATTAATCAAAATTATTTAAAATACTGTGCCTTAACTCCATTCCAGCTATGCTATTCCAATTAAATTGTATTTCAAACAGCAATGCATGAATTAGTTTAATCAAATCATCATGTGTACTTATAAATCCATCTATCTTTCTGCAATAAAGATTTATCCCAGGATTTAAAAAAAAATTGGATCTACCACTATTGCATCAATTACATTCATTAGCAGTTTATTCCATAAGTATTCCAGAATACTCGTCTAGCTTCCTTCTGCTTGATCGGGAATGTTATACAATGGGAATAAATCTATTGGTGTCATTCATTTGAATTTTATACAAGGAAATGAATGGGAAGTGAGTTCTGTGCTGGATCAGGATTGAACGTGGATCCAGGCATGTGTTTATCTGAGGCCAGTTGTGTGCATTTGTACCTATTGTAAATGCTGGCAGATAAGTGATAAGAAATGGCAGTTATGATAATAGGAATAGTGGGGCCTGTTACTCCATATCATTATGTTAATTATTGACTTCATTATCAGCATTGTCCTATTTATGTGGCATCTATTAGAGGGCATTGCATTGTTTCACTTTTAGCGGCTCATTGAATAAAACATATGAAGCAAATGATCATTTCCTAGAGTATACTTTTATCAGGATCTAAGCTTATTATAATCATAATATAGCTGTGAAACATTAGCTTTAAACTGTGATTTCCTGATACTATTAGTTGCTAATGATGAATGTAATTAAAACTTTTTTCTTGCTGTAGTGCTGTAAATGCACATGAAAAGCAAATGATTTAACAGGATACTCTATATTCCATACACTAAAAGCTGCAAATCCCATTTTGTTAAAACCCACTGTACTTTATGTGAGAAAATCACTGAAGCATTCATTTGAAATGAGGTGAATTTACATGTAGGTGTTGTGGAGAGCTTGGTGCTTTTAGATAGACACAGATTGTGGCTTTTGGTATTTGCTTTTAGAGCGGAACTGCCCTTGATGTTTGAGCGGAGGGGAGAATTATTCCTTGACAGGACTAACCTTGTTATTTAGGTAGATCGTTTCTAGAGAGGAGCAGACTCGTTACATAAGGAGATTATTTTTAGATAGAAACTAAGCGTATGATTTTAGGGGGTTATTCATAGATAGGGATAACCTCACTCTTTAGTTAGTGGAGTTGTTTCTAGAGAGGAGCTGAGCTGACCTGACTGGTTGGGGGAGAGTAATCCTTGGCGGAAGCTGACGACTCTTTGTAAGACGTGATTTGTTTCCACATAGAAGCTGCCATCCTTTGTTTGGTTCGGGGTTAATTTGAGGTTGTGGCCAACCAGGTCAATTGGAGATTGGAACTGAGCATTTCTATTTGGTGGTGCAGGTTAACCCTTGATTGGTTCTGTTGTCCCTGCCCCTGCTTAGGGACGTGCTATAGGTTGAGGGAGAAGGGGTCATTCTAGAATGGGAAGTTATCTCTCTGTTCATTGGATCCCTTGTGGAAGATGTTAGGCCAGATTTTGCTGTAGAAATACCTGTGAGGCTAATAACGCTCACCGTTATTTCTGTGCAAATCGGACAGTAACTTCTGGCGACCGCACATGTGTAGTTAAACGCGGACATCTGGAAGTCACTGTCAGAAATGTCCTGCTCTTCCCGAAAACGGCATCTCACCGTCTGACTCACCGTACAAATATATTGAATGACGTGAAGTTCCTATACTTACCTCATAGATACGGACTAAACTTGCCAACAAAAAAAGTTAGGGCTTGTCCATTCCAGTGCAAGTACCATTTAAATGGTGTTGTAAGTCTTAATTGCTACCAAACAACCTCTCTGGCATTGAAAATTAACTTTTACAAGTGTGGAGTCTCATTCCTTCAGCTTTTAATTAGTGTTGGAGATTTTTTTTAAATTAAATAATATTTTTTCATAGACTCATAGAATGATACAGCACAGAAGGAGGCCATTCGGCCCATTGAGCCTGTGCCGGGTGACGTAAGAAAACTACTAGGCACTTGGTCTAAGCATTAAACAAAGCTTTAATCAACTGTTTTTCAACAAGGAGGTCTAGTTGTGTCCTTCATAGTTCCTGTTAAAGAATGTCCTGAGCAAGCTGGGCCCATGCCCGAGTATTTATACTCTCCCTGGACAGCGCCACCAGCAGGCCGCCCAGTATTATTTCATAAGTTATTTCCACATGAATGACAAGATTCATGTCACCGGGTCTTTAGTAGAGCTATCCAATTACTCGCTGCTTTCTATCCCTTAACCAATTTAGTAACCTTGCTGCCACTGTCCCTTTCATTCCATGGGCTTTAATTTTGCTAACAAGTCTATTATGTGGTACTTTATCAAAGGCCTTTTGAAAGTCCATATACACAACATCAACCACATTAACCTCATCAGTCCTCTCTGTTACTTTATCAAAGAACTCAATCAAGTTAGTCAAACACGATTTGCCTTTAACAAATCCGTGCTGACATTCATTTATTAGCCCATACTTTTCCAAATGCCACTTAATTTTGTCCCAGTTTATTGTCTCAAAAGTTTCTCCACCATTGACGTTAGGCTGACTAGCCTGTAATTGCTAGGTTTATCCCTCTCCCTTTTGTTGAACGGAGGTGTAATATTTGCAATCCTGCAGTCCTCTGGCACCACCCCCACATCCAAGGAGGATTGGAAGATTGTGGTCAGAGGCTCCGCAATTTCCACCCTTAATTCCCTCAGTAACCTCGGATGCATGCTATCCGAACCGGGTGACTTTTCTATTTTGAGGACTGACAACCTTTTAAGTACATCTTCTTTATATATTTTTATCCTATCCAAAATGCTGCTGCCTCCTGCTTTACTGCTACATTGGCAGCATCCTCTTCTCTAGTGAACACAGATGCAAAGTATTCATTTAGTCCTCAGCCATGCCCTTTACCTCCACAAGAAGATTTATTTTTTGGTTGCTAATCGCCCCCCACCCTTCCTTTGACTACCCTTCTACTATTTATGTGTTTAAAAAAGACTTTTGGGTTCCCTTTAATGTTATGTTTTACTTTTTCTTTCAGTCTCTTTTCACTCTCTCTCTTAATCCAATCTTCTTTCCCTCTCCTTATTTCGCTTTCTGTACCTGATTTAACATTGAATTCAATATTCCGACTTACACTTCCTGGTTCAGACTCTGCGCGGCTCATTAACGATTCTTCAATCTGATTGGTTAAGGTGATACACGATTGCTTGCCCTGTTCACATAGGTCCCTGTAAAGGGAGCTGCGCTTTTTGGATGGTTGGTTGACAGGAACTTGCCATGCAAAACCCCATAGAAAGTCGGCATTCGTTCGGTGCTTAGAGCATTATCTGGCCCAATAGTTCTAATCTTGTTTAATTAACAGTACGGACTGCTGTGTTGTTATTCTGTGTGTGTCAGAGCAGTGAGGCTGACTTGCCATGTTAGATGGATAAACTATGAGAAGTGATCAGATAAACACTGAGGAAGATAGTAATAGACTTCAAGAGGATATAGACAAGTTGGTAGAATGGGCAGACATATGGCATATGGAATTCAACGGGAAGTGTGAGGTAATACTTTTTAATGAAGAATGAGTAGAGACAATACATGCTAAATGGTACAATTTTAAAAGGGGTACAAGAAGATAGAGACTTAGGGGTGCTTGTGCACAAATCTTTGTAAGTGGCAGAACAGTTAATAAAGCATATGGGATCCTTGGCTTTATAAAAGAGTCATAGAGTACAAAAGCCAGCAAGGTATGCCAAACCTGAATAAAACACTAGTTCGGCCCCAGCTGGAATACTATGTCAATTCTGGGCACCACACTTTAAGAAGGCTTTAGAGGGGGCACAGAAGAGATTTACTAGAATGGTTCCAGGGATTAGGGATTACAGTTACATGGATAGACTGGAGAAGCTGTGGTTGTTCTGCTTGGAGCAGAGAAGGCTAAGAGGAGATTTGATAGAGGTTTTTGAAATCATGAAGGGTTTAGAGAGAGTAAATAAAGAGAAACTGTTTCCAGTGGCTGAAGGGTCAATAACCAGAGGGCACAGATTTAAGGTGATTGGAAAAAGAACCAGAGACAACATGATGAAAAACTTTTTTACGCAACGAGTGGTTAGGATTTGGAATGCACTGCCTGATAGGGTGGTGGATACAGATTCAATAGTAGCCTTCAAAAGGGAATTGGATAAATACTTGAAGGAGAAAAAATTGCAGGAATAAGGGGAAAGAGCAAGGGAGTGGGACTAACTGGATTGCTCTTCGAAAGAGCTGGCGCAGACTCGATGGGCCAAATGACCTCCTTCTGTGCTGTACTATTCTATAATTCTATAAGAAAAGTATCCTTAGTCTTGCGAAAGAAATGTCTCAGAAGGACCTTTCGTGATTCTGTATATTTAAGGAAACAGAGAAAGTGAGTCCAGAACAATTCTTTCAGCTACTCAAGACAGAGGACATGGGTTAAGGTTGTGAAGAGCAAACTTAGGTCAAGTATTGCTTTACAAAGAGACTGGTCGACAGCAGGGACAGATTACTAGGAACAGTGGTTGAGGCCAGGGCACCAGGATCATTTAAGTAAAAGAAAGATGTTATAATGGAGAGGTGGCAGGGTTGGTATGAACAATTGATATCAATTGGTCGAAGGGCCATCTCCACCCGAACCTATCGTGTGCGTATGCAGATGAGAGCTGATCTATGGGGTCGTCCACGCAAGTTGATGTCTTTGCTTAGGGTCTAACTGGCCAATCTGATGAAATGTTGCTTGTGCATTCTGATAATGTTAGAGGTCGGTGAGAGGAGGCACACACATCTCCATTTATAGCACCAGACTGTGAGCTCCGTGTAAATCTCTAAACTTTGCTCTCATCATCCCTCCATCTCTTCCTCTCTTTCACTGTAACTATTTTTCTCCTCGTGTTAATCATTCTCTCATTATTTATCCTTCCGTCCAATCTTTTTCTGACCGTGTCGGGCACTTACTTTATCATCCGTTGAGTTGTACCTTCCATCTTACATTGCCTTTTTGAAGTTTCTTGGTCTATTCTGCAGATTCTCTTGTCTATGTCAGTCTCGCCTTGTATGTTGCCCATTATTTTTTAAAACTCTAACGCTCTCTGTCCCCTGTACAGATAAGCAGATGCGTTCTTTCTGTCTAACTTACTCTATTCACCTGTTCAACAATCCATGTTCTCATTGAATCCTCTATTCAATATCTGTTCTCGCCCTATTTATCAGTCTCCGGTTTTCAACATCAGGCCAAATCCAGCATTTTCTTTTGACTGGATTTTCCTCCCACCACATTTATATTCTCTCTCTCATTTTATCTGACCTGTGTTTCGACTGTTGTCACTTTCGGATGTTTTTCTGTTTTTTCCCTCTTTGCCTCTCTCTGATTTCCTTTCCCGCCTCAAGCCGTTTCCCCAACTCGCTCCCCTTTGTCTTGATTCAGCTACTTCTATTGTCCAAATCTCACAACTCCACCACTACAAACTGGTCCCTTTAATGACCTGCATCATATAAAAGTGATCGCATCATGTAACAGGTAAGTGGATTTAGAGTTAACGTACGCACGGTCAGTGTGATCATATGCACTGGATTCCTTCGCCTGAGGGGTTTTGGAGAGGAATTTTCCATATTTTCTCCCCTCTTATTGGACCTCTGCTTTCTGGGTCTGTCTCTCTCAGGAGATTACATGCCTGGGGGGTGGTTGGAAGTATCTAGTTCTGATGCTTCGGGCATCATGAGTGTGAGGCAGGCTTGCTGGGCAACCTGGTCTTTTTCTGCCAGTCATTTCCATTTGGTCGCATATGTCAGGCTCTCTGTAGAACATCCTTTCACAGTTAACGCGCGCGCCTGCGGAGCAGAAATCTCTCCCAGGTTTCAGCTCTTACATTCTTGTACAAGGACACAACTCTCGCAAAAGCTCAGAATGGCTGGCACTGAGCTGTGGAAGGTGATTTGATCTTGGCTTCAGATTAAATCTGGCTCCAGTGCTTAGTTCACTAGTTGTGTGGGAATGTCCATCACATTAACAACCACATTAGTGCATATATTGGAGGATCAACATATAGTACATAGAAATTGGGAGAGCAATCATACTTCTGGTCACAACATGCATTAATGTAACGTTTATATGACCAACCAATCAGTGCACATCTTAAAGTGTTTTAGAAAACTTTAAATCCCGGTTTAAGAAATATATTTTTTAATGGCACAAAGTTCCAGAACTGATCAGTAATTTCCCGATGCGTCCATTATTGGATGGTTCGTGCAGAGACTGGCGCTGCAGATGTTTGAAACGATGGTATGGATAAGAAGGAATCTCCAGTCATTTGCAGTACGCTGCATGTGTCTGCACTTCGGTATGACCAACAGAGGTATTAGAAGCGAACATAGCAAGTACAGGAATTTATTCTAAATGTGCGTTTAACTCACCTTGTATGTGAGTTTGATACTAAACACATGGGTAACACGTTATCTCCACATCTGTCCTTATCAGTATGCTATAGCTATGTTGGTGTGAGCTGGGAGTGCTTCTCGCCAGCCTGTTTTGACATGGTCTAATTCATAGGGTGTCTAACATGGACTAGCTTGAAGGTCCGACAGATAAGACTGGAAACGTGTTAATTACAGTAGGAACAGAGATCGGGAGGCGTTTGCGTTGAGGTTAGATTGTCGATGGATTTTGAGGCGGTTTTCTGTTTGAATCCTCTCTGTAGTTCACTTACGTTATGGGTTGATTACTTCAATTTAGTTCGGTTCGACTGTATCGTATTTGTTCGCAGTTTGGCTGGAGGGCGAGTCTTTCCGTTCGTTCGTGATGGGTTGGGTTATTTTGCGTTTAGTGATGTACTAAGCGGGTGTGTTGATTGTTTTATTGGTGGCGTCGCGATGTTTAGTTTATTGCTTTCTTGGTTGGATCTGAGTTTTAGTTTATTGAATGGTTCTGGCGTGGACTGATTTTGATCTTGGGTTTCTTTGGTTTACTGAAGTGAGGAGTTCGTTCGGTTTGGTTGGTCATTCGGGTCTGTTTACCTAACATTTGTTTGCACTATACGGAAGATTGGAAACGAGATTCTCCTTAAATTATACTTGTTTGGATTTGAATATTACGTTTAGATCCCCACTTTTTGAACTTTGGGGTATACAGTTTAGTTAGGAAGCATTCTCTAAACAGATCATGCATCATTTGTTAATTGGCAAAGTTAACGGAAGTTTTGCTGGTATTTTAGGTTGTGACCCTTTTGAAGAGGAAAGCTGTCCGGGGCTGTTGGGCATTGTTCCAATGTTTTCCCGATTGTGATTGGAGACCTTGTGAAAAGCTAATATTCCACTGAGGGATCACGTTAAAAGTGTAAAACAACTCAATTTACATCGTATCCAATAAGGATTGGATTTATTACAGTTTTTAGGTGATAAACTAGTTTTTAACTAACATACAAATGAAGTATAAAGGGAAGGGGTTTGAATATTACCTTCAGATTTCTGTAATATGTTTCCAAAGATGACTGGAGCACGGGTGAAGTTACATGTTGTGTTGTAAATGAGATGGGTATACAACTAATAAAGATACATTGACTTCATATCCCATTAAGGTAAACGCCATACATCACGAAGATTGTTCCTAATAAGCCTTCCCGTTACTTACTAAACACAAGGTTGAAATTAACACGAGAGCACTGTTTTAATTTCGTTCGAGGCTTGTTTTGACTTGCAATGGGACCAATGTTTAGCAATTAGCAGAACACGAGAATAAGATGTGCAGAAACGTTTTCCCGCGAGACAAACGCGGTTCCCAAGATTTTCGGAATACAGTGCAGCTTTTTCGCAAGGTCCTGAAGTTGCAATAAACTTCTATTCGGTTCTCAATTCGATTACTGGCGTCTAATGGCATTAAGTTGAACGCACATCCGCCGAATGTCAAACGCAGGCGTGCTATTATAACACATAAAGACACTTAAAAAAGAGAAGAATTGTGTAAGCGACAATCCTAACTGCTGTTACATTGTGCGATCCTTTTAGGTGGACGGTGGCTGACCGAAGCGCGTATTACCATCTCACTCTAAAGACAACTTGCCGGACATCACTTCAGAACGCTGTAATAAAGCACCACTTACCAGAAATCTTCCGTAATCATCATTTTTGTTTCGTGAAAATTCCGAGACGGCGTTACAATCCTTGGCAGTATTTGAGCAGGAATGTGGCGAGCTCGGATTGTGTGGAGAGACGCTACCTCTAGTGTATCTCTGCTAGGTATGAGTTATCTTCATATACTTTCAGCGTCCAGCGAATCTCTCTTTTCGACCATTTTCTGAATTGCTCTTATTTCTGCCTGTGGTGTCTGAGGGATTTCCCCCCTACCCCTCCTTTCTTGATGTTTAGAGTCCGGTACGTTTAGTGACAAAAGGAGCGGAGCGTCCAGCTCCCATTAACTTGTGTTCAAAGAGCGAGTAGAGGCTGAGCAAGATGTGATGCGGCTCCGCCAAGCACTGACTTTTTTTTCAGTCCCTAGAAATACCGGCAAGCCAACAGAGGTGATGTAATGCAAATACAGCCAATCAACACGGAGCCTCCCGATCTCCCAGTTATAATATACACTAACCCCCGGAGGCTACTTTACATTGTACTTTATATTGGACATTGTCAGGTCAGAGTAGATACAGATGGTTGAATCATACTTGGCCAACTCATGGATTTATGATGCTCTTTAATCACTAATCGGCAATTAAATCGCTTCCATTTCTTTCTTGTCCCTGCACTATTATTTTTGAAGGCACTTTATCCATCCTTTTATTTCCTAGCATGATAACGATGGGATTGGGGCTGGTGATTGATGTCACAGAAAGAAGGAAGGTGGAGAGACAGGGGATTAACGAGGAGTGAAAGTAAGGAGATGCCAGTGTGATGTCCCACTGGCTCATAAGCGGCCAAGCTCCCAAGACCGAGCTAAGGCTAAGCAATGTGTGTGCTCCCCATTCCTCAAGGCTGGCGCGACGGAAAATCGTTGGGTTCAGAAAGGAGAACTTCCATCATTCTGAAGCAGTTTCTTGCTTACAGCTTCGGCGGCGGTGTGTGCATGATCTGCATTTCACCGGCTAGCTATTGGTCCCCGGATCGCCTATCCGGGTGGGGGAAACTATTGAACTGAAATGACTGTGGGTATAGATTAGCTAAGAAACCCGAGAATCCCAACAGTAGTCAGTACGACTCCCTTTCTTGTCACTCCACCACCCTCCCCTCCCCCCACCCCGATTTAGGGTCTCTCGCTGGTCCTGCGTCGGTGGCAGTGGCATAGCAACAGGGAATTAGATAGATGTCCATGGCGAAAATGATCTGAAACCATGTATCGCGGGGAGACTATGGCATGTAGATCGAGAGCAGAGCATCTGTTATAAGGCGGGAACCAAGCACAGGGGCTGGAAGGTGAGAGACTGGAGCGCCAACTGCAAGCTGCTCAGAACTAACTCCCGCCAGTCGGGTTAGCTGATTTCAAATGATCTGAGCTGACGGCTGAGATTTATCCGCTCTTTGAAAGGTTTGCAGCCGTCAAAATCTTCAATATTTGCATCATTCTGGGTAAACATTTATCCTAATTAAGTTCTAACGCTGGATCAGGCGGGATCCAATGGGGGAAATACCCGGGACCAACTCAACTTCATCCAAATAACAAAAGGCGGGGTAATTTAATGGTCTGTTAGGTGGCAGTGTGAACAACGCTTCGACTTGTCTTGTCCTTAATGAGAAGTCTGTAAATTCCGTTAACCCCAATCTTAAACGCAAGCTCCTAACTGCAACCATAACTGTAAAGTGCCTAGTGGTAATCCTGCTCTTAACCCTAACCCTAGCTGTAGACCAAACAGTAAACATGCCGCTCTTGCTAATCCTACCATTAACCCGAATCCAAACTTCAGCTCCCGCCGAATCGGCTGCAGTGCAGCCAGTTTCATACAATTCTGATGCAACATTCATTTACTAAATTGATCTCTCCAGGTTGATGGTGTTAGGATTAGAATGCCACAAATCCCTAACAGCCAGGGGGCAAGGAAGGGAGCACGATAACAATTAGATTTCTGAGCCAGGAAGACATTTTTGAGAAATATATATCCCAACAAAATAGACCTACACCTTGCACTAATTGCAAGCGGTTCAATTAAATAGTAGGGACCCTTTTTACACGGTCCCTGTATTTTGGAAGCTAATTGTTTTGCAGACAGCATTTCAGCACCGGGAACAGAGCCGCTGAGATTGCAGTGGTTGCTGTCCTCGGTGCTGAAACGTTCACCATTGGAGACGCTTCACATCACGAACTCGGCAAAAATCGAAATACCCCAAACAGAACTCCGTCTCACATACTGAATCAGCACAACACTTTTTAATATCGCTTCGACCTCTAAATTTGAGGTACACCATAAAGTCATGTCCACAACACTCCAGACAACATAATGCATAAGTGAATAGGTGTCGGCCTTGGCTCAGTCATAGCACTGTGGCCTCTGAGTTCTATGATTGCGGGTTCAAGCCCCACTCCACAGATTTGAGCACATAATCCAGGCTGACACTTCAGTGCAGTGCTGAGGGAGTGCTGCACTGTCCGAGGCGCCGTCTTTCGGACACGATGTTAAATCGTCCAACCTCTCAGGTGTACCTAAAAGATTCTATGGCATTAGTGGAAGAAGAGCAGGGGTTCTCCCGGTGTCCTGACCAATAATTATCCCTCAACCATCACCTAAAACAGATTGACAGATTATTTAATTATTGTTTGTGGGATCTTGCTGTGCTCAGATTGGCTGCTACGGTTCCTACATTTACAATATCTACACTTCTAAAGTACTTCATCGGCTGTAAAACTTTGGGATGTCTTGAGGCCACGAAAAGCGCGATATAAATGCAAGTCCTTCTTTAAATATGTGGGACACTGATTTAAGGCGATGATTGATGAGAGAAATCTCCGTAATATCTACCCTTTTTTCCACACTTGCACGGTAAACCACAATTTTCCTCTCCACTTGGCCGTGAGTTCGGACAGCGATGGGTGGTGCTGTGTTTGTATGTTGTGTGAGCAATGAAAACAAATGAATGAGATTAAGAACGTGTCTGAGTTGTGACATCCCTGGTCAGTGTAATAGTCTTGTGGTACAGTATCTATCTTTTGCGCGCTCTCTCGCTCTCCATCTCTCTCATTAAATGTAGTTAATATTTTAATGAAATAACCTAACCGCCAAAGTGGGTAAACAATAATTCTAAAGCACCGTGGGCGGTTACATTAACTTGATGGCGTGGAAAACTTTCAAATGATCTTCTGCAAGCCTGCATTTGAGATGAATATGTTTTATTATAATCCAACATTACTGTCGGGGAAATGAAAATCAGATATTTTTCTCTGAAAGAGATTATTAAAAAATAATTCTTGTTAAAAAAAGTGTCCTTATCAGAATTTCGTTTAGTATAATTGGCGATGGGCCCACAGTGCAGGATATCACCAAGGGTGAAGTAAAGTGAGCGAGAGTTAAAGAAAAGGGTATTCTGTTCAAGATACAGGCATTATTCCAGTGCCCACCAGCATGGCCAATAGATGGCATTGTAGCCATTCACGGGCCCCTTTCACCAACCTATACAAACTCTCTGTGCCCAGTTAGAACCAGAGCTAAATGTATTAAACAGGTGCATTAGATTAGATTGATTCAACAAAACATAGGGGACGAGGAGTAACTCCCTCCTCTTAAACTAGTGGTTGTCTTAAAGTGTTCTTAAATGGGAAATGACCTTTTACATAATACTGAGAAATGAATATGAAGTTAATATGCAAATCGGCATCATTGTGTTAATGCGGTTGGGATTGAGGCGCACATCAGGAGTCCGATTCAGAAGCTGTCTGAGCTTTTCAAAGGAAAACACAATCGCTGCGTTCCTTGGTCGCAAACGTCACTTGTTGCAAGAGTTACTTTCCCCTTTGACCTCTGTCAGCACCGTCCAAAAATCACCTGAACCGTGAGAGGCATTTCAGATTCCACACATTTAACCCGACTGAGATATTTTGTGCAGATCGCCAGCATTACACGTACCAATGGCCTGCCAAAGGAGCCTCCTCTCACAATCACAAACCATATACAGACTGCTGACAGCACACAGATATATACACACTGCTGATAGGACACAGATATATACACACTGCAGATAGGACACAGATATATACACACTGCTGACAGCACACAGATATATACACACTGCTGACAGCACACAGATATATACACACTGCTGATAACACACAGATATATACACACTGCTGACAGCACACAGATATATACACACTGCTGATAACACACAGATATATACACACTGCTGATAACACACAGATATAGACACACTGCAGACAGCACACAGATATATACACACTGCTGACAGCACACAGATATATACACACTGCTGATAACACACAGATATATACACACTGCTGATAACACACAGATATATACACACTGCTGATAACACACAGATATAGACACACTGCAGACAGCACACAGATATATACACACTGCAGACAGCACACAGATATATACACACTGCTGACAGCACACAGATATATACACACTGCTGATAACACACAGATATATACACACTGCTGATAACACACAGATATAGACACACTGCAGACAGCACACAGATATATACACACTGCAGACAGCACACAGATATATACACACTGCTGACAGCACACAGATATATACACACTGCTGACAGCACACAGATATATACACACTGCAGACAGCACACAGATATATACACACTGCTGATAACACACAGATATATACACACTGCAGACAGCACACAGATATATACACACTGCTGATAACACACAGATATATACACACTGCAGACAGCACACAGATATATACACACTGCAGACAGCACACAGATATATACACACTGCTGATAACACACAGATATATACACACTGCAGACAGCACACAGATATATACACACTGCTGATAACACACAGATATATACACACTGCTGATAACACACAGATATATACACACTGCAGACAGCACACAGATATATACACACTGCTGATAACACACAGATATATACACACTGCTGATAACACACAGATATATACACACTGCAGACAGCACACAGATATATACACACTGCTGATAACACACAGATATATACACACTGCTGACAGCACACAGATATATACACACTGCTGATAACACACAGATATATACACACTGCTGATAACACACAGATATATACACACTGCTGATAACACACAGATATATACACACTGCTGATAACACACAGATATATACACACTGCTGACAGCACACAGATATATACACACTGCTGACAGCACACAGATATATACACACTGCTGATAGGACACAGATATATACACACTGCTGACAGCACACAGATATATACACACTGCTGATAACACACAGATATATACACACTGCTGACAGCACACAGATATATACACACTGCTGATAGGACACAGATATATACACACTGCTGACAGCACACAGATATATACACACTGCTGACAGCACACAGATATATACACACTGCTGATAACACACAGATATATACACACTGCTGATAACACACAGATATAGACACACTGCAGACAGCACACAGATATATACACACTGCAGACAGCACACAGATATATACACACTGCTGACAGCACACAGATATATACACACTGCTGACAGCACACAGATATATACACACTGCAGACAGCACACAGATATATACACACTGCTGATAACACACAGATATATACACACTGCAGACAGCACACAGATATATACACACTGCTGATAACACACAGATATATACACACTGCAGACAGCACACAGATATATACACACTGCAGACAGCACACAGATATATACACACTGCTGATAACACACAGATATATACACAATGCAGACAGCACACAGATATATACACACTGCTGATAACACACAGATATATACACACTGCTGATAACACACAGATATATACACACTGCAGACAGCACACAGATATATACACACTGCTGATAACACACAGATATATACACACTGCTGATAACACACAGATATATACACACTGCAGACAGCACACAGATATATACACACTGCTGATAACACACAGATATATACACACTGCTGACAGCACACAGATATATACACACTGCTGATAACACACAGATATATACACACTGCTGATAACACACAGATATATACACACTGCTGATAACACACAGATATATACACACTGCTGATAACACACAGATATATACACACTGCTGACAGCACACAGATATATACACACTGCTGACAGCACACAGATATATACACACTGCTGATAGGACACAGATATATACACACTGCTGACAGCACACAGATATATACACACTGCTGATAACACACAGATATATACACACTGCTGACAGCACACAGATATATACACACTGCTGATAGGACACAGATATATACACACTGCTGACAGCACACAGATATATACACACTGCTGACAGCACACAGATATATACACACTGCTGACAGCACACAGATATATACACACTGCTGATAGGACACAGATATATACACACTGCTGACAGCACACAGATATATACACACTGCTGACAGCACACAAATATATACACACTGCTGATAGGACACAGATATATACACACTGCTGATAACACACAGATATATACACACTGCTGATAGGACACAGATATATACACACTGCTGACAGCACACAGATATATACACACTGCTGACAGCACACAGATATATACACACTGCTGATAGGACACAGATATATACACACTGCTGACAGCACACAGATATATACACACTGCTGACAGCACACAGATATATACACACTGCTGATAGGACACAGATATATACACACTGCTGATAACTCACAGATATATACACACTGCTGACAGCACACAGATATATACACACTGCTGATAGGACACAGATATATACACACTGCTGACAGCACACAGATATATACACACTGCTGATAGGACACAGATATATACACACTGCTGACAGCACACAGATATATACACACTGCTGACAGCACACAGATATATACACACTGCTGATAGGACACAGATATATACACACTGCTGACAGCACACAGATATATACACACTGCTGATAGGACACAGATATATACACACTGCTGATAACACACAGATATATACACACTGCTGACAGCACACAGATATATACACACTGCTGATAGGACACAGATATATACACACTGCTGATAGGACACAGATATATACACACTGCTGACAGCACACAGATATATACACACTGCTGATAGGACACAGATATATACACACTGCTGATAGGACACAGATATATACACACTGCTGATAACACACAGATATATACACACTGCTGATAGGACACAGATATATACACACTGCTGACAGCACACAGATATATACACACTGCTGATAACACACAGATATATACACACTGCTGACAGCACACAGATATATACACACTGCTGATAACACACAGATATAGACACACTGCTGATAACACACAGATATAGACACACTGCAGACAGCACACAGATATATACACACTGCTGACAGCACACAGATATATACACACTGCTGATAACACACAGATATATACACACTGCTGATAACACACAGATATATACACACTGCTGATAACACACAGATATAGACACACTGCAGACAGCACACAGATATATACACACTGCAGACAGCACACAGATATATACACACTGCTGACAGCACACAGATATATACACACTGCTGATAACACACAGATATATACACACTGCTGATAACACACAGATATAGACACACTGCAGACAGCACACAGATATATACACACTGCAGACAGCACACAGATATATACACACTGCTGACAGCACACAGATATATACACACTGCTGACAGCACACAGATATATACACACTGCAGACAGCACACAGATATATACACACTGCTGATAACACACAGATATATACACACTGCAGACAGCACACAGATATATACACACTGCTGATAACACACAGATATATACACACTGCAGACAGCACACAGATATATACACACTGCAGACAGCACACAGATATATACACACTGCTGATAACACACAGATATATACACACTGCAGACAGCACACAGATATATACACACTGCTGATAACACACAGATATATACACACTGCTGATAACACACAGATATATACACACTGCAGACAGCACACAGATATATACACACTGCTGATAACACACAGATATATACACACTGCTGATAACACACAGATATATACACACTGCAGACAGCACACAGATATATACACACTGCAGACAGCACACAGATATATACACACTGCTGATAACACACAGATATATACACACTGCTGATAACACACAGATATATACACACTGCAGACAGCACACAGATATATACACACTGCTGATAACACACAGATATATACACACTGCTGATAACACACAGATATATACACACTGCTGACAGCACACAGATATATACACACTGCAGACAGCACACAGATATATACACACTGCTGATAACACACAGATATATACACACTGCAGACAGCACACAGATATATACACACTGCTGATAACACACAGATATATACACACTGCTGACAGCACACAGATATATACACACTGCTGATAACACACAGATATATACACACTGCTGATAACACACAGATATATACACACTGCTGATAACACACAGATATATACACACTGCTGATAACACACAGATATATACACACTGCTGACAGCACACAGATATATACACACTGCTGACAGCACACAGATATATACACACTGCTGATAACACACAGATATATACACACTGCTGACAGCACACAGATATATACACACTGCTGATAGGACACAGATATATACACACTGCTGACAGCACACAGATATATACACACTGCTGACAGCACACAGATATATACACACTGCTGACAGCACACAGATATATACACACTGCTGATAGGACACAGATATATACACACTGCTGACAGCACACAGATATATACACACTGCTGACAGCACACAGATATATACACACTGCTGATAGGACACAGATATATACACACTGCTGATAACACACAGATATATACACACTGCTGATAGGACACAGATATATACACACTGCTGACAGCACACAGATATATACACACTGCTGACAGCACACAGATATATACACACTGCTGATAGGACACAGATATATACACACTGCTGACAGCACACAGATATATACACACTGCTGACAGCACACTGATATATACACATTGCTGATAGGACACAGATATATACACACTGCTGATAACTCACAGATATATACACACTGCTGACAGCACACAGATATATACACACTGCTGATAGGACACAGATATATACACACTGCTGACAGAACACAGATATATACACACTGCTGATAGGACACAGATATATACACACTGCTGACAGCACACAGATATATACACACTGCTGACAGCACACAGATATATACACACTGCTGATAGGACACAGATATATACACACTGCTGACAGCACACAGATATATACACACTGCTGATAGGACACAGATATATACACACTGCTGATAACACACAGATATATACACACTGCTGACAGCACACAGATATATACACACTGCTGATAGGACACAGATATATACACACTGCTGATAGGACACAGATATATACACACTGCTGACAGCACACAGATATATACACACTGCTGATAGGACACAGATATATACACACTGCTGATAGGACACAGATATATACACACTGCTGATAACACACAGATATATACACACTGCTGATAGGACACAGATATATACACACTGCTGACAGCACACAGATATATACACACTGCTGATAGGACACAGATATATACACACTGCTGATAGGACACAGATATATACACACTGCTGACAGCACACAGATATATACACACTGCTGACAGCACACAGATATATACACACTGCTGATAGGACACAGATATATACACACTGCTGACAGCACACAGATATATACACACTGCTGACAGCAGCACAGATATATACACACTGCTGATAGCACACAGATATATACACACTGCTGACAGCACACAGATATATACACACTGCTGATAGGCACACAGATATATACACACTGCTGACAGCACACAGATATATACACACTGCTGATAGGACACAGATATATACACACTGCTGACAGCACACAGATATATACACACTGCTGATAGGCACACAGATATATACACACTGCTGACAGCACACAGATATATACACACTGCTGACAGCACACAGATATATACACACTGCTGACAGGACACAGATATATACACACTGCTGACAGCACACAGATATATACACACTGCTGACAGCACACAGATATATACACACTGCTGATAGGACACAGATATATACACACTGCTGACAGCACACAGATATATACACACTGCTGATAGGACACAGATATATACACACTGCTGATAGGACACAGATATATACACACTGCTGACAGCACACAGATATATACACACTGCTGATAACACACAGATATATACACACTGCTGATAACACACAGATATATACACACTGCTGATAGGACACAGATATATACACACTGCTGATAACACACAGATATATACACACTGCTGACAGCACACAGATATATACACACTGCTGATAGGACACAGATATAGACACACTGCTGATAGGACACAGATATATACACACTGCTGATAGGACACAGATATATACACACTGCTGATAGGACACAGATATATACAGACTGCTGACAGCACACAGATATATACACACTGCTGATAGGACACAGATATAGACACACTGCTGATAGCACACAGATATATACACACTGCTGATAGGTCACAGATATAGACACACTGCTGATAACACACAGATATATACACACTGCTGATAGGACACAGATATAGACACACTGCTGATAGGTCACAGATATAGACACACGGCTGATAACGCACAGATATATACACACTGCTGATAGGTCACAGATATAGACACACTGCTGATAGGACACAGATATAGACACACTGCTGATAACACACAGATATATACACACTGCTGATAGGACACAGATATAGACACACTGCTGATAACACACAGATATATACACACTGATGACAGGACACAGATATAGACACACTGCTGATAACACACAGATATATACACACTGCTGATAGGACACAGATATAGACACACTGCTGATAACACACAGATATATACACACTGCTGATAGGACACAGATATAGACACACTGCTGATAACACACAGATATATACACACTGATGATAGGATACAGATATATACACACTGCTGATAGGACACAGATATAGACACACTGCTGATAACACACAGATATATACACACTGCTGATAGGACACAGATATAGACACACTGCTGATAACACACAGATATATACACACTGATGATAGGATACAGATATATACACACTGCTGATAGGACACAGATATATACACACTGCTGATAGGACACAGATATAGACACACTGCTGATAGGACACAGATATAGACACACTGCTGATAACACACAGATATATACACACTGCTGATAGGACACAGATATATACACACTGCTGATAGGACACAGATATAGACACACTGCTGATAACACACAGATATATACACACTGCTGATAACACACAGATATATACACACTGATGATAGGATACAGATATATACACACTGCTGATAGGACACAGATATATACACACTGCTGATAACACACAGATATATACACACTGCTGATAGGATACAGATATATACACACTGCTGATAGGACACAGATATATACACACTGCTGATAGGTCACAGATATATACACACTGCTGATAGGACACAGATAAAGACACACTGCTGATAGGACACAGATATATACACACTGCTGATAACACACAGATATATACACACTGATGATAGGATACAGATATATACACACTGCTGATAACACACAGATATATACACACTGCTGATAGGACACAGATAAAGACACACTGCTGATAGGACACAGATATATACACACTGCTGATAACACACAGATATATACACACTGATGATAGGATACAGATATATACACACTGCTGATAGGACACAGATATATACACTCTGCTGATAGGACACAGATATATACACACTGCTGATAACACACAGATATATACACACTGATGATAGGATACAGATATATACACACTGCTGATAACACACAGATATATACACACTGCTGATAGGATACAGATAAAGACACACTGCTGATAGGACACAGATATATACACACTGCTGATAACACACAGATATATACACACTGCTGAAAACACACAGGTATATACAGACTGCTGATAACACACAGATATATACACACTGCTGATAGGACACAGATATATACACACTGCTGATAGGATGGGTGGATGAATTAGCTGCGCAAATAGAGGTAGACGAATATGATTTGATTGGGATTACTGAAACATGGCTCCAGGGTGGCCAAGGCTGGGAACTCAACATCCAGGGGTACTCAATATTCAGGAAAGATAGGCAAAAAGGAAAGGGAGGTGGGGTAGCATTGCTGGTTAAAGGGGGGATTAACACAATTGAAAGGAAGGATATTAGCTCTGATGATTTGGAATCTGTATGGGTTGAACTGAGAAATAACAAGGGGCAGAAAATGTTAGTGGGAGTGATATATAGACCTCCAAACAGTAATGTGGAGGTTGGGGATGGCATTAAAAGGGAAATTAGAGATGTGTGCAATAAGGGCACAGCAGTCATCATGGGTGACTTTAATCTACATATAGATTGGCCTAACCAAATTAGTAACAATACTATGGAGGAGGAATTCCTGGAGTGTTTACGGGATGGTTTCCTGGACCAATATGTCGAGGAACCAACCAGAGATCAGGCCATCTTAGACTGGGTATTATGCAATGAGAAAGGATTAGTTAGCAATCTTGTTGTGCGAGGCCCTTTGGGTTGGAGCGATCATAATATGATAGAATTCTTCATTAGGATGAAGAGTGAAGTAGTTGACTCAGAGACTAGGGTCCTGAATTTAAATAAAGGAAACTACGATGGTATGAGGTGCACATTGGGTAGGATTGATTGGGGAATGTCACTCAAAGGGTTGACGGTGGATAGGCAATGGCAAACATTCAAAGACCGCATGGACGAACTACAGAATTTGTTCATCCCAGTTTGGCATAAGAATAAAACAAAAAGGGTGACTCAACCGTGGCTAATAAGGGAAATTAGGGATAGCATAAGATCCAAGGAGAGGGCATATAAATTGGCCAGAAAGAGCAGTAACCCTGAGGATTGGGAGCAGTTTAAAATTCAACAAAGGAGGACAAAGGGATTAATTAAGAAGGGGAAAATAGAATACGAGAGTAAGCTTGCAGGGAACATAAAAACTGACTGTAAAAACTTTTATAGATATGTGAAGAGAAAAAGATTAGTGAAATTAAGCATAGGTCCCTTGCAGTCAGAATCAGGGGAACTTATAATGGGGAACAAAGAAATATCAGACCAATTAAATACATATTTTGGTTCTGTCTTCACAAAGGAGGACACAAATAACCTCCCAGAGATGTTGGGGAATATAGGGTCTGATGAAAGGGAGGAACTGAAAGAAATCAGTATTTGTAGGGAAATGGTGTTAGGGAAATTGAAGGGATTGAAAGCCGATAAATCCCCAGGGCCTGATAATCTACATCCTAGGGTACTTAAGGAAGTGGCCCTAGAAATAGTAGATGCATTGTTGATCATCTTCCAACATTCGATGGAATCTGGAACAGTACCCATGGATTGGAGGGTAGCTAATGTTACCCCACTATTCAAAAAGGGTGGTAGAGAGAAAACGGGGAATTACAGACCGGTAAGCCTGACATCGGTAGTGGGGAAAATGCTAGAGTCCATTATAAAGGATGTAATAGCTGAGCACTTGGAAAACAGTGACAGGATCAGACAAAGTCAACATGGATTTACAAAAGGTAAATCATGCTTCACTAATCTACTGGAATTTTTTGAGGATGTAACTGGTAAAATAGATAAGGGAGAACCAGTAGATGTGGTGTACTTGGACTTCCAAAAGGCTTTTGATAAAGTCCCGCATAAGAGATTAGCGTTTAAAGTTAAGGCACATGGGATTGGGGGCAAGGTATTGACTTGGATAGAGAACTGGTTGGCAGACAGAAAGCAAAGAGTTGCAATAAACGGGTCTTTTTCCGAGTGGCAGGCAGTAACTAGTGGGGTACCGCAGGGATCGGTCCTTGGACCCCAGCTATTCACAATATATATTAATGATCTAGACAAGGGAACTAGATGTAATATCTCCAAGTTTGCAGACGACACAAAACTGGGTGGGCGTGTGTGCTGCAAGGAGGATGCTGAGATACTCCAGGATGATTTGGACAGGTTGGGTGATTGGGCAGAAGCGTGGCAGATGCAATATAACGTGGATAAATGCGAGGTTATCCACTTTGGTGTCAAAAACAGAAAGGCAGATTATTATCTGAATGGCAATAGATTGGGAGAAGGGGAAGTGCAACGAGACCTGGGTGTCCTTGTGCACCAGTCGCTGAAAGTAAGCATGCAGGTGCAGCAGGCGGTTAAGAAGGCAAATGGTATGTTGGCCTTCATAGTGAGAGGGTTTGAGTACAGGAACAAGGATGTCTTGCTGCAGTTGTACAGGGCCTTGGTGAAACCACACCTTGAGTACTGTGTGCAGTTTTGGTCGCCTTATCTGAGGAAGGATATTCTTGCTATGGAAGGAGTTCAGCGAAGATTCACAAGGCTGATACCTGGGATGGCAGGAATGACGTATGAAGAGAGATTGGGTCGATTGGGCTTATACTCGCTGGAGTTTAGAAGAATGAGAGGGGATCTCATTGAAACTTATAAAATTCTGACAGGACAGGACAAACTAGATGCAGGAAGGATGTTCCCGATGGTCGGGGAATCCAGAACCAGGGGTTACAGTCTAAGGATAAGGGGTAAGCCATTTAGGACAGAAATGAGGAGGAATTTCTTCACCCAGAGAGTGGTGAACCTGTGGAATTCTCTGCCACAGAAGGCAGTAGAGGCCAATTCATTAAATAGATTCAAGAAGGAGTTGGATATATTTCTTAAGGCTAAAGGGACAAGGGATATGGGGAGAAAGCAGGTACAGGGTACTGAATTTGGATGATCAGCCATGATCGCATTGAATGGCGGAGCAGGCTAGAGGGGCCGAATGGCCTACTCCTGCTCCTATCTTCTATGATTCTATGATTCTATGATACAGATATATACACACTGCTGTTACCACACAGATATATACACAGGGAACGGTAGCATAGTGGTTATTGTACTGGACTATTAATCCAGTGGCCTGTACTAATCATCCAGAGACGTGAGTTCAAATGTCACATTTTAATTCAGTTAATTAAAATAAATCTGGAATAAAAAGCTAGTATCAGTAATGGTGACCGTGAAACTATCGGTTTGTAGTAAAAACCCATCTGGTTTCCTTTAGGGAAGGAAATCTGTGATCCTCGCCTGGTCCGGCCTATATGTGACTCCAGACCCACAGCAATGTGGTTGACTCTTAACTGCCCTCTGAAAAGGCCCAGCAAGTCACTGTAAAAAATGGCTATGAAAAACAATTAGAATAAAACCGGACAGACCACTCGGCACCGACTACGGACACGAAAACGGCTCACCCAGCCCAGACGACCCTGCCAAGTCAAGAAATGGGAGAGCTGCCCCACAGACTAGTCAAGCAACAGCCTGGCATAGTCATACTCACAGAATTATACCTTTCAGCCAAAGTCCGAAACCCCTCCATCACCGTACCTGGACATATCCTGTCCCACCGGCAGGACAGACCCACCAGAGGTGGCAGCACAGTGGTATACAGTCAGGAACGAGTGGCCCTGGGAGTCCTCAACATTGACTCCGGGCCTCATGACTTATCATGGCTTCAGGTCAAGCATGGGCAAGGAAACCTCCTGCTGATTACCACCTATCGCCCTCCTTCATGTTGAACACCACTTGGAAGAAGCACTGAGAGTAGCAAGGGCACAGAATGTACTCTTGTTGGGGGACTTCAATGTCCATCACCAAGAGTGGCTCGGTAGCACCACTACTGACCGAGCTGGCCGAGTCCTGAAGGACATAGCTGCCATCTGGGCCTGCGACAGGTGATAAGAACCAACCTTGTCCTCACCAATTTACCTGTCGCAGATGCATCTGTCCATAACAGCATTGGTAGAGTGACCACTGCACGGTCATTGTGGAGATGAAGTCTGTCTTCACACTGAGGACACCCTCCATCGTGTGCTGTGGCACTACCACTGTGCTAAATGGGATAGATTCAGAACAGATCTAGCAGCTCAAAACTGGGCATCCATGAGGCGCTGTGGGCCATCAGCAGCAGCAGAATTGTATTCCACCACAATCTGTAACCTCATGGCCGGGCATATCCCAGACTCTACCATTACCATCAAGCCAGGGGACCAACCCTGGTTCAATAAGGAGTGTAGAAGAGCATGCCAGGAGCAGCACCAGGCGTGCCTAACAATGCGGTGCCAACCTGGGGAAACTGCAACACAGGACTACATGCATGCTAAAAAGTGGAAGCAGCATGCTATAGACAGAGCTAAGCAATCCCATAATCAATGGATCAGATCAAAGCTCTGCAGTCCTGCCACATCCAGTCGTGAATGGTGGTGGACCATTAAACAACTAACGGGAGGAGGAGGCTCCATGAATATCCCCATCCTCAATGATGGTGGAGCCCAGCACGTGAGTGCAAAAGACAAGGATGAAGCGTTTGCAACCATCTTCAGCCAGAAGTGCCAAGTGGATGATCCATATCGGCCTCCTCCTGAGGACCCCACCAGCACAGAAGCCAGTCTTCAGCCAATTCGATTCACTCCGCATGATATCAAGTAACGGCTGAGCGCACTGGAAACAGCAAAGGCTATGGGCCCCGACAAATCCCGGCTGTCGTGCTGAAGAATTGTGCTTCAGAATTAGCCGCGCCTCTAGCCAAGCTTTTCCAGTACAACTATAACACTGAGAAGTCGCACAACACCAAGTTATAGTCCAACAGTTTTATTTGAAATTACGAGCTTTCGGAGCGCTGCTCCTTCTTCAGGTAAAGTGACTTTACCTGACGAAGGAGCAGCGCTCCGAAAGCTCGTAATTTCAAATAAAACTGTTGGGGGAGAAATTCAGTATCGCCCCATTTGGGGCGCAATTATTGTCCGGGCGCAAAGATTAGCGCCTGGCGCTAGTTATCGCCACCGACTGCAAACTTGACTTTTATCGCCCCTGGAGGTGATTGGAGCGCTAAATCAGGCGCTTCACACCTGTCTTAAGGCGCAAAGCCCGAGGAGCGAGGCGCTACCTCAGAGCGCTGGCGAAGCTCATGCGATGTCAGTCAGCAATGGAACACAGACACAATGGCGCGGGCCAGTTCTTAAAGGGGAGGGTTGATCTTGCTTTCCATCCACATCCTGCTCATTGCAGCCTTGAATCTCGGCCTGGATAGACCTGCACATCAAATCTGCTGGAAAGAACAATGGAGAATACCAGGGAAAGAGCTCAAAGTGCAGCCCCCACAGTCTCTTCTAAATCGTTACCAGGAAGGGCAAATCAAAATGAACCTGCAAAGGCTGCTCAGTACCCAAAACTCCTTCACACTGCGTTGAATCTCTCCAGAAGTCTCTCTCTCTCTCTCAGAATGCGTGGTTCTAAAATGTTGCCAACAATAAAAGGCAGGAAGCAGTCACCTTTAAATAGCGCTTCCCCAGTCCCTTCCTGACTGCAAAACGCTCCCCTCAACCTGTCTTTGCTAGCGGCAGGCGGTAAGGCAGGGGGCGCCACTCAATATCCGCTCCGGGGCGATACCGGGGCGTTGCGCACTCGACTGACGTCACGATCTGCTGGCGCAGGAGATCATGGCGGTAGTGTTTAGCGCCGCCGCAAAATGTCTAGTTAATTTCGCGAGCGGAGCAAACATCGCCGCGCCCGGGCGCTAGGTGCTTTGCGCCCCATTAGCGCCCTCTTAAGGCGCTAACGGGAGGCGCAACCAACTGAATTTTTCCCGCTTGGACTATAACTTGATGTTGTGCGACTTCTCATTTTTGTCCACCCCAGTCCAACACCGGCATCTCTGCATCATGGCAACTATAACACTGGCATCTATCCGACAATGTGGAAAACCGCCCAGGTATGTCCTGTCCACAAAAAGCAGGACAAATCCTGTGAAGGAATAAGCTATATAACCTTTTTAGAAAAATACACTATCTTATGAAAGAATTCTGGCCTTGTTGAGATAAGACAGTTGTTGACTCTGAATAAATAACCTTATTAAAACAGAAGAATGGGTGGCCTTGTCGGCACAGAACAATGGTCAACCCTGGATAAATGATCTTGATTACACCTCTTAAAGATGACACATGAGATAAGGGACATCTGCCCTTCACACCTTCTATATAGTGAACCCAGAACACCTGGAGATGCGGCAGATTCTGGAATATTACAAGCTGATGTAGCAGTAAGAATTGCAGAGGTCAGCAGAAAGATGAATAGTGAACAATTAACTTGGATCAGCAGAAACCTTAAGGAATACAACTGAAAAAGGATATAAATATTGAAGTCTCAAATGGGAAATCAGAATCATTTTAATCGGGCAAAGCGATTCTCGACTACAGAGGCGGCTCTGTAGTCTTTCACTCTTTGTACCTCGGGGATCGAGGGTAATTTGATATTGATGGATATCCTGTATAGAAAATTTTAAGAACTGTAATACGGTAGCGAAGTTAAGATTTAAAAGTAAGATTCTCTGTTAAAAATAAGATCGTATTTTTTCTCTTTTTAGAACTGTTAATGTTGCGATTGACTATATATTTTTAGAATTGTCTCAATAACTCATGAACGCAATCTCTGTACACCCTTTGGTGGAGAGGTACATTTCTGAGGGGAGATCTCTGGACCCTCATAATATCCGGGACGTTACAGTCTAGCTAAACTTATTAAAAGTGCTATCTGGAGGATGGTAACATTCTCGGGTTGCTCCTTTCCTTTAGGGAGAGATAGCCCAGACCTTTAGACCCAGTTAAGCGTCTTTAGGATTCGGCTACCTCAAACTTTAGTTGAAAGTGAACATCTGAGAAATACACCTGATCCGAGATAGCCCCAAAGGGGCTAGGACTAGTAAATATCCTTTCAGTTGGTGACCAACGTTTGTGTTAATGAGTTGATACAGAACCCTATAGTTATATTTATATCTATATCCATCTAGTAGTTTGTTAAGTATAGAAGGAGTGTTTTACTGACTGTGGTAGTAAAACCCAGATTTAAGTCTCTAGAGATGACAAGTCCCTGATCAGGCCTTGTTGAACTTAAATCAGAACTCCCTCAATATACCATTGAGGTCTAGAAATTTCTTATAAAGTTCATATTAAATCCTAACTGAGATTAGGTCCTGACGAAATGGCAAACCCTGTCGGAAATGGCCAAGTCTTTTTATTAGTAACCCTTGGCCATAAGACAGTGCAATATGCTGAAGCTGCAGCACTACGGTATGCTTTAGAAAAGTAGACCCTATTAAACCCACATTAATCTGTGCAGATAGTGACTACTGTAAAAGAGGATATAACCAAGATCTAGTTTTCTGGGAACAAACAAGCTTTACCAATCATAAGGGTAAACCCATAAAACATAAGTCATTGTGGGAAGACGTTCTCCGTTCGAGGATAGAGAAACAGAATTGTCAGGTGATTCATGTAAACGGGCATACCACTGGGACAGTACACTCAAAGGCAACAGTCTTGCAGACGAGCAAGCGAAACGTTCGGTCTGCATGACACCCCCTCGAGAGGGCCCTGCCAATATTAATGTTATCACTAGGGCAGAGCGGGCAGCTAATCAGGATGAGGAACTGATTCAGCTATTAGACCCAACAAAAGAGAATCCACCAGGATATCCATCAAAGTACTTTTACTCGGAAACCCCTACTGGTATTGTGCTAGTTAAGTTGCCCAAGGGAAACCGAGAAGTACCCCCGAGACACAAACGAGAACAGCTTGTAAAAGAAGCTCACGAGGGCATAGGTCAAGGACATTGTGGTGCCAGAACAACATTCTGCAAATTGACCCCCTTATATTGGTGGCCAGGCATGCTTAAGGCCTGTAAAACATACGTGGCAAATTGTGAGCCATGCAATTTGACCAATAAGTCATCACTAATTAAGCCACCACCATTGGCTCCTGTGAAAGCTGATGAACCAATGGGAAAATTCTTTATTGACTTCATTGGACCACTTCCCCCATCTTTGGGATACAGACATGTTCTCGTTTGTGTTGATGGATGCACTTCCTACTGCTGGTTGGTCCCCACAAAAACTGTTTTGGAAAACGCACTTGCCAATGCTATTACTGACATAATTACTATAGCTGGTGCACCCAAAATCCTACACTCCGATCAAGGCGGAGCCTTTGTGTCCAAGGTCTTCAAAGACTACTGCGAACAAAGGGGGATTGGGTTAGAGCACAGCACACCACATCATCCGCAATCAGCGGGGCTGGTGGAACGTAAAAACCAGGAAGTAAAAAAGCTATTGGTCAAACTGTTGAGAATCAGGGGAAATAAATGAACCACCATCATATCGGAAGTGCAGCTATCACTTAATAATGTGCCCGCATCTGCATCAGGGACAGTGTCCCCTAAAACTCCATATTATCTAATGTATGGGGTTGAGATGCATACACCGCTTACTCATGGTTCTTTTATTGCCTCTACACTCTCTGATTCCTTGACCTGACAGTGACAGTTAGATTTAAAAAAAGAAATAACAGATGAGATACATCAAATTGATCAGAGGATAAGGGAGACAAATAGGCAGAAAAAATTGACAAACAAAGCATGGCAACCCCTAGCAGGAGAATGGGTACAGGAAAAGAAGTTCGAACAAAGACCTGGTTTAAGACCTAAGTGGAAAAAATCTGTTCCAATACGTTCCATTATTAATGAACGAACTGTTGAAATACCTTTTAATCAGCTGAATGGCAAGCACACTCTTAAAACTGTCTCCATAGACAATCTAAAAAGGTGTCCTGCGGGATACCGAAATGGAGGAACAATAAAGGCGCAGTCGTACACTGTCTTCCAAGACCTAGCTTGGAGCATGACACCGGAAACGGATGTGATCGAACTACTGACGATGGTCAGCCAGACAGGGTCGCTGACTCCTCCACACAATGCTTGGCAACACCTCAGAAATTAGTTTTGCAAAAAGCCACAACCAAAACGAGTAAAGACCAACAAGTTACTTCAATGAAGGAAGAAAACACTGCGGATGGAGAAGGTATCAACTGAGTTTCTGGCTAGGCCTTTAAGAAAACAAGGAAAACCAAAGTCTCCTGATGACAGAACTTACCTCTCTAATGGTTCATCATCGTTTGAGGAACAGTTTGATAATACTTCTCTCCCGATATACCAATCGGATGTGTATAGAGCGGTTGTACCTTTAAATCAATCTTTTACGGACTTTATAAAATCAAGTGACTCTTCCCGACATCACAAGAAATGTTCTACATCAATGAACACCCACTCACTCCAACAGTCTTCTCTGCTACTAGCAGAATCTGTCCTCACGCTGGATCAATGGAACAGCGATCAAGATCACAGCCTTCAGAGAATTGCAGATTTTGTCAAGTTACAGCCAGCTCCAACAACGTCTCCTTGACTCGTATGAAAAACTCACCTCTACGGAACGTACATCTGCCAATTGGACATTCTAATTACATATTGTTTTGCTAATTGCATGACAATGTACCTATCATTCTTTTAATTTCTGTCCAATTTAAAATAAGGCAAAACATTGTCCCGGGGATGACTTAGAGGAATTTTAATGTAGCACATGATTAGGCTCTTGTAAATCTCGTGAAATTAATGTTGTTTAATGTACTATTGTAACCTTATTTGAAAGATTGAACAAACCCTGCCCTTGATGCTTGAGCTCATTTTTTGGTCAAGAGGGGGGTGTGAAGGAATAAGCCATATAACCTTTTTAGAAAAATACACTAGCTTATGAAAGAATTCTGGCCTTGTTGAGATAAAACAGTTGTTGACTCTGAATAAATAACCTTATTAAAACAGAAGAATGAGTGGCCCTGAATGGGTGGCCTTGTTGGAACAGAACAGTGGTCAACCCTGGATAAATGATCTTGATTACACCTCTTAAAGATGACACATGAGATAAGGGACATCGGCCCTTCACACCTTCTATATGGTGAACCCAGAACACCTGCTGATGCGGCAGATTCTGTAATATTATAAGCTGATATGGCAGTAAGAATTGCAGAAGTCAGCAGAAAGATGAATAGTGATAATTAACTTGGATCAGCAGAAACCTTAAGGAATACAACTGAAAAAGGGTATAAATATTGAAGTCTCAAATGGGAAATCAGAATCGCTTTAATCGGGCTAAGCGATTCTCGACTACATAGGCGTCTCTGTAGTCTTTCACTCTTTGTACCTTGGGGATCGAAGGTAATTTGATATTGATGGATATCCTGTATAGAAAAATTTAATAACGGTAATACTGTAGCGAAGTTAAGATTTAAAAGTAAAATTCTCTGTTAAAAATAAGATCGTATTCTTTCCCATTTTAGAACTGTTAATGTTGCGATTGACTGATTCACCAACTGTAAATTGCATGTCGGTTCTTTTAATAATCTCTATATATTTTTAGAATTGTCTCACATAAGTCTTCTGTGTCAATAACTCACAAACGCAATCTCTGTACACTCTTTGTTGGAGAGGTACATTTCTGAGGGGAGATCTCTGGACCCTCATAATATTTGGGACGTTACAGTCTGGCTAAACTTATTAAAAGTGCTATCTGGAAGATGGTAACATTCTCAAGTTGCTCCTTTCCTTGAGGGAGAGATAGCCCGGACCTTTAGACCCAGTTAAGCGTATTTAGGATTCGGCTACCTCAAACTTTAGTTGAAAGTGAACATCTGAGAAATATGCCTGATCCGAGATAGCCCCAAAGGGACTAGGACTAGTAAGTATCTTTTCAGTTGGCGACACTTAACTGGACCAGCCGCATAAATACTGTGGCAACAAGAGCAAGTCAGAGGCTGGGTATTCTGCAGCGAGTAGCTCACCTCCTGACTCCCAAAGCCTTTCCACGATCTACAACGTACAAGTCAGGAGTGTGATGGAATACTTTGCACTTGCCTGGATGAGTGCAGCTCTAACAACACTGAAAAAGCTTGATACCATCCAAGACAAAGCAGCCCACTTGCTTGGCATCCCATCCACCACGTTAAACATTCACTCCCTCCACCACTGGCGTACCGTGGTTGCAGAGTGTACCATCTACAAGATGCACTGCAGCAACTCGCCAAGGCTTCTTCGGCAGCACCTCCCAAACCCGCAACCTCTACCACCTAGAAGGACAAGGGCAGCGGGCGCATGGGAACACCACCACCTCCAAGTTCCCCTCCAAGTCACACATCATCCTGACTTAGAAGTATATCGTCGTTCCTTCATCGTCGCTGGGTAAAATCCTGGAACTCCCTCCCTAACAGCACTGTGGAAGTACCTTCACCACATGGACTGCAGCGGTTCAAGAAGGTGGCTCACCACCACCTTCTCAAAGGCAATTAGGGATGGGCAATAAATGCTGGCCTTGCCAGTGACATCCACATCCCATGAACGAATAAAATAAAATAAAGGCCAAAATATCATTTGCTTTTCTAATTGCTTGTTGTTCCTGCATGTTAACTTTCAGTGATTCGTGTACAAGGACACTCAGGTCCCTCTGAACACCAACATTTCCCAATCTCTCACCATTTAAAAATTACTCAGCTTTTCAATTTTTCGTACCAAAGTGGATAACTTCACATTTTTACACGTTGTGTTCCATTTGCCATGTTCTTGCCCACTCACTTGGCTTGTTTATGTCCCCTTGAAGGCTCTTAGCATCCTCCTCACAACTTACATTCCCACCCAGCTTTGTATCATCAGCAAACTTGGATATATTACATGTGGTCCCCTCATCCAAATCATTGATCTAGATATATTCACACTGCTGATAGGACACAGATATATACACACTGCTGATAACACACAGATATATACACACTGCTGATACACCGATATATACACACTGCTGATAGGACACAGATATATACACTGCTGATAACACACAGATATATACACACTGCTGATAGCACACCGATATATACACACTGCTGATAGCACACCGATATATACACACTGCTGATAACACACAGATATATACACACTGCTGATAACACACCGATATATACACACTGCTGATAGGACACAGATATATACACACTGCTGATAGCACACCGATATATACACACTGCTGATAGCACACAGATATATACACACACAGATATATACACACTGCTGATAGCACACCGATATATACACACTGCTGATAGCACACAGATATATAGACACTGTGGATAACACACAGATATAGACACACTGCTGGTAACACACAGATATATACACACTGCTGATAGCACACAGATATATAGACACTGCGGATAACACAGATATATACACACTGCTGATAGGACACACCTATGTACACACTGCTGATAACACACAGATATATTCAAACTGCTGATAACACACACGCACTGCTGATAACACACAGATATGTACACACTGCTGATAGGAGACAGATATATACACAATGCTGATAACACACAGATATATACACACTGCTGATAGCACACAGACATACACATGCTGCTGATAGGACACGCAGATATACACATTAATACCCAGCAGCGGGGTCGGGAGTACCATATTGCATTGTATGAACCCCAGGCAGAGACGACCTGCAGGAAGGAGGGGGGAGGACAGTAGGAGTATGTTTGTGTGTGTATGCTAGGCCGATGTAGCAGAGCCTGGTCTCCAATCATCTTGGATCCCCTTGCCATTGGACCAAGACCTTGCTCTGTCAATCCCATGTGGTAGCTGGTGGGCAACGGCCACCCCACGTTAAAAGAGTTCACGCACAGGCATCTTCCACCCTTTAAAATGAAGTTTGGGACCTGGAACGTCAGGACCCTTATGGACAACCCCAACAGCGACAGACCGGAACGCCGTACTGCTATCGTTGCCCGGGAGCTCAGACGTTTCGACATAGACATTGCCACCCTAAGCGAGACCCGGCCAGCTCAAGGGGCAAGGCGGTGGTTACACCTTCTTCTGGAAAGGCAAACCTGAAGAAGAACGCCACCTCCATGGGGTAGGCTTTGCCATAAAAAATGAGCTAGTTGAACATCTCAGAGACTCCCCTTGTGGAATAAACGAACGTCTCATGACTCCACAGCTCACCCTAGCCCGGAACCAGTGCGCTACGGTCATCAGTGCGTACTCCCCAACACTGGAGGCCACAGACGAGACCAAAGAGGAATTCTACTCCAGCCTCGAACAATCTCTGTCCCGAGTACGAACGGGTGACAAGCTGATCCTCCTTGGCGACTTCAACGCCAGAGTTGGAAAGGACACAGACCTCTGGGGAGGTGTGATTGGCAGAGAGGGGTGAGGGAAAGCCAACTCCAACGGTACACTCCTCCTGACGAAATGCTTAGAACATGGCCTTGTCATAACCAACACCTTGTTCCGTCAGAGAGACAAGTACAAGACTTAATGGCAACACCCTCGCTCCAAGCACTGGCATCTGCTGGACTACGTCATCGTCCGAGCGAGGGACCGCAAGGATGTCTGCATCACCCGCGCCATGACAGGAGCTGACGACTGCTGGACAGACCACCGCCTAATCCGCTCTGTCATCTCCATCAACTTAGCCCCAAAACAACGGCAGCAACAGAAGCAATGCCGCAGGAAAAGCAACGCTGGAGCACTCAAAGACCCTGCTAAGAAAGCCCTATTCAGCCTGCTCCTCACAACCAACCTGGCGACTCCCAGTGATTCAGAGACACAGAGTCCACAGCGCCTGGTCTGCAGTCAAGGCCTCCATAATCAGCACCTGTGAAGAGACGCTCGGTCACTCGACCAGGAAACACCAAGACTGGTTGGACGAGAACGACCAGAAGATCCAGGAACTAATAAGCCACAAGCGCAAGGCATTCCTGATCTGGAAACAGCAACAGAACTTGAGAGCAAGAAAGCAGCTCCACAGACACCTGAAGGCCGAGGTCCAACAAAAAACCTGCGACCTAAAGAACAGATGGTGGGTGGAGAAAGCGCAGGAGATCCAGCAGCTAGCCGACAACCACGACATGCGTGGATTCTTTAGCGCAGTCAAGACCACTTACGGCCCAAGCACCCAAGGTCCTACCCCACTGCGGGCCAAGAACGGAGAGGTACTCATCAAGGACAGAGAGGCAGTCAGTGCCCGCTGGAAGGAGCACTTCAAAATCTCCTTAACCGAGACTCTGTCTTCGACGTGAGTGTCCTCAACTCCATCCCACAGCATGCTACCCACCACCACCTCAGCACAACCCCAGCCCGGCATGAGGTTGAAAACACCATCCGACAAATGAAGAACAACAAGGCCTCAGGAGCAGATGGAATCCCCGCCGAGGCACTAAAACATGGCGGAGAAGCACTATTGGCACGAATACATGAACTCATTTCTCTTATTTGGAAGGAGGAGAGCATGCCAGGGGATCTCAGAGACGCCGTAATCGTGACCATCTTCAAGAAAGGTGACAAGTCCGATTGCGGTAATTACAGAGGAGTCTCCCTGCTGTCTGCCACAGGGAAAGTCATCGCAAGAATCCTCCTCAATCGCCTTCTCCCAGTGGCTGAAGAGCTCCTCCCAGGGTCGCAATGCGGATTCCGCCCACTAAGGGGCACAATGAACATGATCTTCACCGCGCGTCAACTATAAGAGAAATGCAGGGAACAGCACCAACCGCTGTACATGGCCTTCTTTGAACTCACAAAGGCCTTCGACACTGTCAACCATGAGGGATTATGGAGTGTCCTCCTCAAATTTGGCTGCCCTCAAAAGTTTGTCACCATCCTCTGCGTGCTTCACGGCGACATGCAAGCTGTGATCCTGACCAACGGATCCACCACAGACCCAATTCATGTACGGACCGGGGTCAAGCAAGGCTGTGTCATCGCACCAACGCTCTTCTCGATCTTCCTTGCTGCAATGCTCCATCTCACCCTCAGTAAGCTCCCTGCTGGAATGGAGCTAATCTACAGAACAAACGGGAAACTGTTCAACCTCCGTCGCCTCCAGTCCAGATCCAAGGGTGGCCCATCCTCTGTCATCAAATTACAGTATGCAGACGACGCTTGCGTCTGCGCACACTCTGAGGCAGAACTCCAAACCATCGTCAACACATTCACCAAAGCGTTCGAGAGCACGGGCCTTACACTAAACATCCGTAAGACAAGGGTCCTCTCCCAACATGCTCCCACCACACAGTACTGCTCCCCGATTATCAAAATCCATGACGAGGCCTTGGACAACGAGGACCACTTTCCATACATCGGGAGCCTACTGTCAACAAGGGCAAACGTCAATGACGAAGTCCAACACCGCCTTCAGTATGCCAGTGCAGCCTTTGGTCGCCTGAGGAAGAGAGTGTTTGAAGACCAGGATCTCAAACCCAGCACCAAGCTCATGGTCTACAGAGCAGTAGTGATACCCGCCCTCCTGTATGCTTCAGAGACATGGACCATGTTCAGCAGGCACCTCAAAACACTGGAGAGGTACCACCAACGCTGCCTCCGCAAGATCCTGCAAATCCATTGGCAGAATAGGTGCACCAACGTCAGTGTTCTCGCTCAGGCCAACATCCCCAGCATCGAAACTTTGACCACGCTCGATCAGCTACGATGGACGGGCCACATCATCCGCATGCCCGATATGAGACTCCCAAAACAAGCGCTCTACTCGGAGCTCCGACACGGCAAGAGAGCCACAGGCGGGCAGAGGAAACACTTCAAAGACACCCTCAAAGCCTCCTTGAAAAAGTGTAACATCCCCACCGACACCTGGGAATCCCTGGCCCAAGACCGCACAAAGTGGAGGAGAAGCATCCGGGAAGGCGCCGAACACCTCGAGTCTCTTCGCCGGGAGCAAGCGGAAGCTAAGCGCAAACAGCAGAAGGAGCGCACGTCAACCCAAGCACCCCACCCACCCGCCCCTTCAACCACCGTCTGCCCCAACTGTGACAGAGACTGTAGGTCCTACTTTGGACTCATCAGTCACCTGAGAACTCATCTTTAGTGTGGAAGCAAGTCATCCTCGGTTCCGAGGGACTGCCTAAGAAGAAGAAAAAGAAGAATATACACACTGCTGATAGCACACAGATATATTCATACTGCTGATAGCACAGACATATATACAAACTGCTGATAGCACACAGATATATACACGCTGCTGATAGGACACACATATATACCCAGCAGCGAGGTCGGGAGGACCACACTGCAGTCTATGAAACCCAGGCAGAGACGACCTGCAGGAAGGAGGGAGGAGGACAGTAGATGTATGTTTGTGTGTGTGTGCTAGGCCGATGTAGCAGAGCCTGGTCTCCAATCATCTTGGATCCCCTTGCCATTGGAGCAAAACCTTGCTCTGTCAAGCCCATGTGGTAGCTGGTGGGCAACGGCCACCCCACGTTAAAAGAATTCACGCACAGGCATCTTCCACCCTTTAAAATGAAGTTCGGGACCTGGAACATCAGGACCCTCATAGAGTCATAGAGTTATACAGCACAGAAAGAGGCCCTTCGGCCCATTGTGTCCGCGCTGGCCATCAAGCCCTATCTATTCCAATCCCATTTTCCAGCACTTGGTCCGTAGCCTTGTATGCTATGGTGTTTCAAGTGCTCATCTAAATGCTTCTTGAATGTTGTGAGGGTTCCTGCCTCTACCACCCTTTCAGGCAGTGAGTTCCAGATTCCAACCACCCTCTGGGTGAAAAAGTTTTTCCTCAAATCCCCTCTAAACCTTCTGCCCCTTACCTTGAAACTATGCCCCTTGGTTATTGACCCCTCTACTAAGGGGAAAAGTTCCTTTCTATCTACCCTATCTATGCCCCTCATAATTTTGTACACCTCAATCAGGTCCCCCCTCAGCCTTCTCTGCTCTAAGGAAAACAACCCCAGCCTGTCCAGTCTCTCTTCATAGCTGAAGCACTCCAGCCCAGGTAACATCCTGGTGAATCTCCACTGCACCCTCTCCAATGCAATCACATCCTTCCTATAGTGTGGCGACCAGAACTGCACACAGTATTCCAGCTGTGGCCTAACTAGCATTTTGTACATCTCCATCATAACCTCCCTGCTCTTATATTCTATGCCTTGGCTAATGAAGGCAAGTATCCCATATGCCTTTTTAACCACCTTATCTACCTGTCCTGCTGCCTTCAGGGATCTATGTATATGTACACCAAGGTCCCTCTGATCCTCTGTCCTTCCTAGGATCCTACCATTCATTGTGTATTCCCTTGCCTTGTTAGTCCTCCCAAAATGCATCACCTCAAACTTTTCAGGATTAAATTCCATTTGCCACTGTTCTGCCCATCTGATCAACCAGTCTATATCGTCCTGTAGCCTGAGGCTTCCCTCCTCGCTATTTACTACTCCACCAATTTTCATGTCATCTGCGAACTTACTGATCATACCTCCTACATTCATATCTAAATCATTAATGTACACTACAAACAGCAAAGGACCCAGCACCGATCCCTGCGGTACACCACTGGACATAGGCTTCCAGTCACAAAAACAACCTTCGACCATCACCCTCTGCCTCCTGGCACTAAGCCAATTTTGGATCCAATGTGCCAAATTGCCCTGGATCCCATGGGCTCTTACCTTCTTGATCAGTCTCCCATGCGGGACTTTGTCAAAACCCTTACTGAAGTCCATGTAGACTACATCAACTGCACTACCCTCATCCACACACCTAGTCACCCCCTCGAAAAATTCAATCAAATTGGTTAGACATGATCTCCTGACTATCCTTGATTAATCCTTGCCTCTCCAAGTGGAGACTAATTCTGTCCCTCAGGATTTTTTCCAATAATTTCCCTACCACTGATGTTAGGCTCACTGGCCTGTAATTCCCTGGTTTATCCCTACTACCCTTCTTGAATAATGGTACTACATTAGCTGTCCTCCAGTCCTCTGGCACCTCCCCTGTGGCCAGAGAGGTTCTGAAAATTTGTGTCAGAGCCCCTGCAATCTCCTCCCTTACCTCACACAGCAGCTTGGGATACATCTCGTCTGGGCCTGGAGATTTATCCACTTTTAAGCCCGCTAAAACCGCTAGTACCTCCTCCCTCTCAATACTAATTTGTTCAAGTATATCACAATCCCCCTGCCTGATTTCTATGCCTACATCGTCCTTCTCCATAGTGAACACGGAAGCAAAATATTCATTTAAAACCTCACCCACATCTTCCGGCTCTACACACAGATTGCCACTTTCGTCCCTAATGTCGTGATGCACATAGGCATCAACGATATAGGTAAAAAATGGGATGAGGTCCTAAAAGCAGAATATAGGGAGTTAGGAGGTAAATTAAAAAATAGGACCTCAAAGGTAGTACTCTCAGGATTGCTACCAGTGCCACGTGCTAGTCAGAGTAGAAATAGGAGGATATTTCAAATGAATACGTTGCTAGAGGAATGGTGCAAGGGGGAGGGATTCAAATTCCTTGGACATTGGAACCGGTTCTGGGGGAGGTGGGACCAGTACAAACGGGATGGTCTGCACCTGGGCAGGGCCGAGACTGATGTCCTAGGGGGAGTGTTTGCTAGTGCTGTTGGGGAGGGTTTAAACTAAAGTGGCAGGGGGTTGGGAACCTGAGCAGGGAGACAGAGGAAAGGGAAACAAGGATAAAAGCTAAAGACAGGAAGGAGAAAAACAAAAGTAGAAGGCAAAGAACGCAACGGTTTAAATCAAACATGGTCACAGTAAATAATAATTCATATAGGTCTGAGAGCATTAAAAAAACAAGCCTGAAGGCTTTATGTCTTAATGCAAGAAGCATTCAGAACAAGGTGGATGAATTAGCTGCGCAAATAGAGGTAAATGAATACGATTTGATTGGGATTACAGAAACATGGCTCCAGGGTGGCCAAGGCTGGGAACTCAACATCCAGGGTTATTCAATATTTAGGAAAGATAGGCAAAAAAGAAAGGGAGGTGGGGTAGCATTGCTGGTTAAAGAGGGGATTAACACAATTGAAAGGAAGGATATTAGCTCTGGTGATGCGGAATCTGTATGGGTTGAACTGAGAAATAACAAGGGGCAGAAAACGTTAGTGGGAGTGGTATATAGACCTCCAAACAGTAATACGGAGGTTGGGGATGGCATTAAAAGGGAAATTAGAGAAGCATGCAGTAAGGGCACAGCAGTCATCATGGGTGACTTTAATTTACATATAGATTGGGCTAACCAAATTAGTAAAAATACAGTGGAGGAGGAATTCCTAGAATGTTTACGGGATGGTTCTCTGGAACAATAAGTCGAGGAACCAACCAGAGATCAGGCCATCTTAGACTGGGTATTATGCAATGAGAAAGGATTAGTTAGCAAGCTTGTTGTACGAGGCCCCTTGGGTCAGAGTGATCATAATATGATAGAATTCTTCATTAGGATGGAGAGTGAAGTAGTTGAATCAGAGACTAGGGTCCTGAATTTAAATAAAGGAAACTACGATGGTATGAGGTGCGAATTGGGTAGGATTGATTAGGGAATGTCACTCAAGGGGTTGACGGTGGATAGACAATGGCAAACATTCAAAGACTGCATGGATGAACTACAGAATTTGTTCATCCCAGTGTGGCATAAGAATAAAACAAAAAAGATGACTCAACCGTGGCTAATAAGGGAAATTAGGGATAGCATAAGATTCAAGGAGAGGGCATATAAATTGGCCAGAAAAAATGGTAACCCTGAGGATTGGGAGCAGTTTAGGATTCAACAAAGGAGGACAAAGGGATTAATTAAGAAGGGGAAAATAGAATATAAAAGTAAGCTTGCTGGGAACATAAAAACTGACTGTAAGAGCTTTTATAGATATGTGAAGAGAAAAAGATTAGTGAAATCAAGTGTAGGTCCCTTGCAGTCAGAAGCGGAGGAAGTTATAATGGGGAACAAAGAAATGGCAGACCAATTAAATGCATATTTTGGTTCTGTCTTCACAAAGGAGGACACAAATAACCTCCCAGAGATGTTGGAGAACATAGGGTCTGATGAAAGGGAGGAACTGAAAGAAATCAGTATTTGCAGGGAAATGGTGTTAGGGAAATTGACGGGATTGAAGGCCGATAAATCCCCAGGGCCTGATAATCTACATCCTAGGGTACATAAGGAAGTGGCCCTAGAAATAGTAGATGCATTGCTGATCATCTTCCAACATTCGATGGAATGTGGAACTGTACCCATGGATTGGAGGGTAGCTAATGTTACCCCACTATTCAAAAAGGGTGGTAGAGAGAAAACGGGGAATTACAGACCGGTAAGCCTGACATCGGTAGTGGGGAAAATGCTAGAGTCCATTATAAAGGATGTAATAGCTGAGCACTTGAAAAACAGTGACAGGATCGGACAAAGTCAACATGGATTTACAAAAGGTAAATCGTGCTTGACTAATCTACTGGAATTTTTTGAGGATGTAACTGGGAAACTAGATAAGGGAGAACCAGTAGATGTGGTGTATTTGGACTTTCAAAAGGCTTTCGATAAGGTCCCACATAAGAGATTAGCATGTAAAGTTAAGGCACATGGGATTAGGGGCAAGGTATTGACTTGGATAGAGAACTGGTTGGCGGACAGAAAGCAGAGAGTAGGAATTAATGGGTCTTTTTCCGAGTGGCAAGCAGTGACTAGTGGGGTACCGCAGGGATCGGTCCTTGGACCCCAGCTATTCACAATATACATTAATGATCTAGATAAGGGAACTAAATGTAATATCTCCAAGTTTGCAGATGACACAAAGCTGGGTGGCAGTGTGTGTTGCGAGGAGGATACCGAGAAACTCCAGGATGATTTGGACATGTTGGGTGAGTGGGCAGAAGCGTGGCAGATGCAATATAACGTGGATAAATGCGAGGTTATCCACTTTGGTGTCAAAAACAGAAAGGCAGACTATTATCTGAATGGCAATAGATTGGGAGAAGGGGAAGTGCAACGAGACCTGGGTGTCCTTGTGCACCAGTCGCTGAAAGTAAGCATGCAGGTGCAGCAGGCGGTGAAGAAGGCAAATGGTATGTTGGCCTTCATAGCGAAAGGGTTTGAGTATAGGAACAGGGATGTCCTGCTGCAGTTGCACAGGGCCTTGGTGAGACCACACCTTGAGTACTGTGTGCAGTTTTGGTCGCCTTATCTGAGGAAGGATGTTCTTGCCATGGAAGGAGTTCAGCGAAGATTCACAAGGCTGATACCTGGGATGGCAGGAATGACATATGAGGAGAGATTGGGTCGATTGGGCTTATACTCGCTGGAGTATAGAAGAATGAGAGGGGATCTCATTGAAACATATAAAATTCTGACTGGTCTGGACAAATTAGATGCAGGAAGAATGTTCCCGATGGTCGGAGAGTCCAGAACCAGGGGTCATAATCTAAGGATAACGGGTAAGCCATTTAGGACAGAAATGAGGAAGAATTTCTTCACCCAGAGAGTGGTGAACCTGTGGAATTCTCTACCACAGAAGGTAGTTGAGGCCAAGTCATTAAATATATTCAAGAATGAGTTAGATATATTTCTTAAAGCTAAAGGTATCAAGGGATATGGGGAGAAGGCAGGTACAGGGTACTGAGTTTGGATGATCAGCCATGATCTCATCGAATGGCGGAGCAGGCTCGAGGGGCCGAATGGCCTACTCCTGCTCCTATCTTCTATGTTTCTATGCCCTACTCTTTCCCTGGTTATCCTCTTGCCCTTAATATACTTATAAAACACCTTGGGATTTTCCTTTATTTTGCCCGCCAGTGTTTTTTCATGCCCCCTCTTCGCTCTCCTAATTTCTTTTTTAAGTACCCCCCTGCACTTTCTATACTCCTCTAGGGCTTTCACTGTTTTTAGTCCTTTGTATCTGCCAAAAGCCTCCCTTTTTTTCCTAATCCATTCTTGTATATCCCTTGACATCCAGGGTTCCCTGGGCTTGTTGGGCCCACTCTTGACCTTTACGGGAACATGTTGGTGTTGTACTCTCTCTATTTCATTTCTGAAAGACTCCCACTGCTCTGATGTGGGTTTTCATACAAGTAACTGATCCCAGTCCACTTTGCCCAGATCCTGCCTTATCATATTAAAATCGGCCTTCCCCCAATTTAGAACCTTTATTTCCAGTCCATCTTTGTCCTTTTCCATGACTACCTTAAATTTCACCGAATTATGGTCACTGTCACCAAAATGCTCTCCTACTGACACTTCTACCACTTGTCCGGCTACATTCCCTAGAATTAGTTCCAGTACCGTCCCCTCTCTTGTAGGACTTTCTATATGCTGGCTCAAAAAGCTCTCCTGGATGCACTTTAAGAATTCCACACCCTCTAAGCCTTTCACACTCTGACTATCCCAGTTAATATTGGGGAAGTTGAAATCCCCTACTATTATTACCCTATTATTTCTAAACTTCTCTGAGATTTGCCTACCTATCTGTTCCTCTATCTCCCCCTGACTGTTTGGGGGCCTATAGTACACTCCCAGCAAAGTGCTTGCCCCCTTTTTATTTTTAAGTTCTACCTATATGGCCTCATTAGAGGAACCTGCTAAGATATCATCCCTCCTTACAGCAGCAATTGACTCCTTGATTAATATTGCGACACCCCTTCCTCTTTCATGGACAACCCCAACAGCGACAGACCGGAACGCCGTACTGCTATCGTTTTCCGGGAGCTCAGACGTTGCAACATCGACATCGCCACCCTAAGCGAGACCCGGCAGAAAGGGAAAGGCCAGCTCAAGGGGCAAGGCAGTGGTTACACCTTCTTCTGGAAAGGCAAACCGGAAGAAGAACGCCGCCTCCATGGGGTAGGCTTCGCCATAAAAAATGAGCTAGTTGAACATCTGAGAGACTCCCCTTGCAGAATAAACAAACGCCTCATGACTCTACGGCTCACCCTAGCCCGGAACCAGTGCGTTACGGTCATCCGTGACTACGCCCCAACACTGGAAGCCACAGACGAGACCAAAGAGGAATTCTACTCCAGCCTCGAACAATCCCTGTCCCGAGTCCCAACGGGCGACAAGCTGATCCTCCTTGGCGACTTCAACGCCAGAGTTGGAAAGGACACAGACCTCTGGGGACGAGTGATCGGCAGAGAAGGGGTAGGGAAAGCCAACTCCAACGGTACCCTTCTCCTGATGAAATGCTTAGAACATGGCCTTGTCATAACCAACACCTTGTTCCGTCAGAGAGACAAGTACAAGACTTCATGGCAACACCCTCGCTCCAAGCACTGGCATCTGCTGGACTACGTCATCATCCGAGCGAGGGACCGCAAGGATGTCTGCATCACCCGCGCCATGACAGGAGCTGACGACTGCTGGACAGACCACTGCCTAATCCGCTCTGTCATCTCCATCAACGTAGCCCCAAAACAGCGGCGGCAACAGAAGCAATGCCGCAGGGAAATCAACGCTGGAGCACTCAAAGACCCTGCTAAGAAAGCCCTATTCAGCCTGCGCCTCACAACCAACCTGACGACTCCCAGTGATGCAGAGACACAGAGTGTCCACATCGCCTGGTCTGCATTCAAGGCCTCCATAATCAGCACCTGTGAAGAGACGCTTGGTCACTCGACCAGGAAACACCAAGACTGGTTCGACGAGAATGACCAGGAGATCCAGGAGCTAATAAGCCACAAGCGCAACAGAACTCGAGAGCAGGAAAGCAGCTCCACAGACACCTGAAGGCCGAGGTCCAACAAAAAACTCGAGACCAAAAGAACAGATGGTGGGTGGAGAAAGCGCAGGAGATCCAGCAGCTAGCCGAGAACCACGACGTGCGTGGATTCTTTAGCGCAGTCAAGACCACCTACGGCCCAAGCACCCAAGGTCCTACCCCACTGCGGGCCAAGAATGGAGAGGTACTCATCAAGGACAGAGAGGCAGTCAGTGCCCAATGCAAGGAGCACTTCGAAGATCTCCTTAACCGAGACTCTGTCTTCGACGCGAGTGTCCTCAACGCCATCCCGCAGCATGCTACCCACCACCACCTCAGCACAACCCCAGCCCGGCATGAGGTTGAAAAGACCATCCGACAACTGAAGAACAATAAGGCCTCAGGAGCAGATGGAATCCCCACCGAGGCGCTAAAACATGGCGGAGAAGCACTATTGGCACGAATACATGAACTCATTTCTCTTATTTGGAAGGAGGAGAGCATGCCAGGGGATCTCAGAGATGCCGTAATCATGACCATCTTCAAGAAAGGTGACAAGTTCGATTGCAGTAATTACAGAGGAGTCTCCCTGCTGTCTGCCACAGGGAAAGTCATTGCAAGAATCCTCCTCAATCACCTTCTCCCAGTGGCTGAAGAGCTCCTCCCAGAGTCGCAATGCGGATTCCGCCCACTAAGGGGCACAATGGACATGATCTTCACCGCGCGTCAACTACAAGAGAAATGCAGGGAACAGCACCAACCGCTGTACATGGCTTTCTTTGACCTCACAAAGGCCTTCGACACCGTCAACCATGAGGGACTATGGAGTGTCCTCCTCAAATTCGGCTGCCCTCAAAAGTTTGTCACCATCCTCCGCCTGCTTCACGACGACATGCAAGCCGTGATCCTGACCAACGGATTCACCACAGACCCAATTCATGTACGGACCGGGGTCAAGCAAGGCTGTGTCATCGCACCAATGCTCTTCTCGATCTTCCTTGCTGCAATGCTCCATCTCACCCTCAGTAAGCTCCCTGCTGGAGTGGAACTAATCTACAGAACAAACGGGAAACTGTTCAACCTCTGTCGCCTCCAGTCCAGATCCAAGGTTGTCCCATCCTCTGTCATCGAATTACAGCATGCAGACGACGCTTGCGTCTGCGCACACTCTGAGGCCGAACTCCAAACCATCGTCAACCCCTTCACCAAAGCGTACGAGAGCATGGGCCTTACACTAAACATCCGTAAGACAAAGGTCGCCCAGCAACCTGCCCCCGCCACACAGTACTGCTCCCCGATTATCAAAATCCATGACAAGGCCTTGGAAAACATGGACCACTTTCCATACCTCGGGAACCTATTGTCAACAAGGGCAAACGTCGAAGACGAAGTCCAACACCACCTTCAGTGTGCCAGTGCAGCCTTCGGTCGCCTGAGGAAGAGAGTGCTTGAAGACCACAGCCTCAAACCCAGCCCCAAGCTCATGGTCTACAGAGCAGTCGTGATTCCCGCCCTCCGGAGACATGGACCATGTACAGCAGGCACCTCAAAGCACTGGAGAGGTACCACTAATGCTGCATCCGCAAGATCCTGCAAATCCATTGGCAGAATAGGCGCACCAACGTCAGTGTTCTCGCTCAGGCCAACATCACCAGCATCGAAGCTTTGACCACGCTCGATCAGCTACGATGGACGGGCCACATCGTCCGCATGCCCGATATGAGACTCCCAAAAAAGCGCTTATACTCGGAGCTCTGACACGGCAAGAGAGCCCCAAGTGGGCAGAGGAAATGCTTCAAGGACACCCTCCAAGCCTCCTTGAAAAAGTGCAACATCCCCACCGACACTTGGGAATCCCTGGCCCAAGGCCGCAAAAAGTGGAGGTGAATCATCCGGGAAGGCGCCGAACACCTCGAGTCTCTTCGCCGGGAGCAAGCGGAAGCCAAGCGCAAACAGCGGAAGGAGCGCACGTCAACCCAAGCACCCTACCCACCCGCCTTTTGAACCACCGTCTGCCCCACCTGTGACAAAGCCTGTAGGCCCCGCATTGAACTCATCAGTCACCTGAGAACTCATTTTTAGTGTGGAAGCAAGTCATCCTCGGTTCCGAGGGACAGCCTAAGAAGAAGAAGAAGAAGAAGAATATACACAATGCTGATAGCACACAGATATATACACACTGCTGATAACACACAGATATATTCACACTGCTGATAGGACATGGATATATGCACACTGCTGATAACACACAGATATATTCACACTGCTGATAGGACACGGATATATACACACTGCTGATAACACACAGATATATTCACACTGCTGATAGGACACGGATATATACACACTGCTGATAACACACAGATATATACACACTGCTGATAATACACAGATATATTCACACTGCTGATAGGACACGAATATATACACACTGCCGATAGCGCACACAGCAACGTGGTTGACTCTTAACCTTCCTCTGAAATGCCCTAGCAAGTCACTCAGTTGTAACTAACCGCTACGAAACATAATAAGAATGAAACCGGTGGACCAACCGGCATCGAACTCGGCACCAGCTACGGATACGGCAATGGCACACCCAGCCCAATCGACCCTGCAAACTCCTCCTCACCAACATCTGGGGACTTGTGCCAAAATTGGGAGAACTGTCCCACAGACTAGTTAAGAAACCGCCTGACATAGTCATACTGATAGAATCATACCTTTCAGCCAATGTCGTAAACTCCACCATCACCATCCCTGGGTATGTCCTGTCCCACCTGCAGGACAGACCCACCAGTGGTGGTGGCACAGTGGTATACAGTCGGGAAAGAGTGGCCTTGGCAGTACTCAACATTGACTCTGGATCCCATGAAGTCTCATGGCTTCAGGTCAAGCATAGGCAAGGAAACCTCCTGCTGATTACCACCTACCACCCTCCCACAGCTGATGAATCAGTACTCCTCCATGTTGAACACCACTTGGAAGAAGCACTGAGAGTAGCAAGGGCACAGAATGTACTCTGGGTGGGGGACTTCAATGTCCATCACCAAGAGTGGCTCGGTAGCACCACTACTGACTGAACTGGCCGAGTCCTGAAGGATATAACTGCCAGTCTGGGCCTGCGACAGGTGGTGAGAGAGCCAACACGAGGGAAAAATCTACTTGACCTTGTCCTCACCAATCTACCTGTTGCAGATGCATCTGTCCATGACAGTATTGGTTGCAGTGACCACCGCACAGTCATTGTGGAGCCGAAGTCCCGTCTTCACACTGAGGACAAACTCCATCGTGTGCTGTGGCACTACCACCGTGCTAAATGGGATAGATTCAGAACAGATCTAGCAGCTCAAAACTGGGCATCCATGAGGCGCTGTGGGCCATCAGCAGCAGCAGAATTGTATTCCACCACAATCTATAACCTCATGGCTCGGCATATCCCTCACACTACCATTACCGTCAAGCCATGGGACCAACCCTGGTTCAATGAGGAGTGCAGAAGTGCATGCCAGGAGCAGCACCAGGCGTACCTAAAAATGAGGTGCCAACCTGGGGAAGCTGCAACACAGGACTACATGCATGCTAAAAAGCGGAAGCAGCATGCTATAGACAGGGCTAAGCGGTCCCACAATCAACGGATCAGATCAAAGCTCTGCAGTCCTGCCACATCCAGTCATGAATGGTGGTAGACCATTAAACAACTAACCGGAGGAAGAGGTTCCATGAATATCCCCATCCTCAATGATGGTGGAGCCCAGCACATGAGTGCAAAAGACAAGGCTGAAGTGTTTGCAACCATCTTCAGCCAGAGGTGCCGAGTGGATGATCCATATAGGCCTCCTCCTGAGGTCCCTACCATCACAGAAGCCAGTCTTCAGCCAATTCGATTCACTCCATGTGATATCAAGTAACGGCTGAGCGCACTGGATACGGCAAAAGCTATGGGCCTCGACAACATTCTGGCTATCGTGCTGAAGACTTGTGCTCCAGAACTAGCCGCACCTCTAGCCAAGCTGTTCCAGTACAGCTACAACACTGGCATCTATCCGACAATGTGGAAAATTGCCCAGGAATGTCCTGTCCACAAAAGGCAGGACAAATCCAACCCGGCCATATATCACCCCATTAGTCAACTCTCAATCATCAGCAAAGTGATGGAAGGTGTCATCAACAGTGCTATCAAGTAGCACTTACTCACTATTAACCTGCTCACTGATGCCCAGTTTGGATTCCGCCAAGACCACTCAGCTCCCGACCTCATTACAGCCTTGGTCCAAACATGGACAAAGGAGCTGAATTCCAGAGGTGAGGTGAGAGTGACTGCACTTGACATCAAGGCAGCATTTGACCGAGGGTGGCATCAAGGAGCCCTAGTAAAACTGAAGTCAATGGGAAACCGGGGGAAAACGCTCCACTGGCTGGAGTCATACCTAGCACGAAGGAAGATGGTTGTGGTGGTTGAAGGTCAATCATCACAGCCCCAGGACATCGCTGCAGGAGTTCCTCAGGGCAGTGTCCTAGGCCCAACCATCTTCAGCTGCTTCATCAATGACCTTCCCTCCAACATAAGGTCAGAAATGGGGATGTTCGCTGATGACTGCACAGTGTTCAGTGCCATTCACAACTCCTCAAATAATGAAGCAGTCCATGCCCGCGTGCAACAAGACCTGGATGACGTTCAGGCTTGGGCTGATAAGTGGCAGGTAACAATCGTGCCACAGAAGTGCCAGGCAATGACTATCTCCAACGAGCGATGGGTCTAACCTCCTCCCCTTGACATTCAATGGTATTACCATCACCGAATCCCCCACCATCAAATCCTGGAGGTCACCATTAACCAGAACCTTAACTGGATCAGCCACATAAATACTGTGGCAACAAGAGCAGGTCAGAGGCTAGGTATTCTGCGGTGAGTGTCTCACCTCCTGACTCCCCAAAGCCTTTCCATCATCTACAAGGCACAAGTAAGGAGTCTAATGGAATACTCTCCACTTGCCTGGATGAGTGCAGCTCCAACAACACTCAAGAAGCTCGACACCATCCAGGACAAAGCAGCCTGCTCGATTGGCACCCCATCCACCACCTTAAACATTCACTCCCTCCACCACCGGCGTACCATGGCTGCAGTGTGTACCATCTACAAGATGCACTGCAGCAACTCGCCAAGGCTTCTTCCGCAGCACCTCCCAAACCCACAACCTCTTCCACCTAGAAGGACAAGGGCAGCAGGCGCATGGGAACACCACCACCTCCAAGTTCCCCTCCAAGTCACACGCCATCCTGACTTAGAAGTATATCGCCGATCCTTCATCGTTGCTGGGTCAAAATTCTGGAACTCCCTACCTGACAGCATTGTGGGAGTACCTTCACCACACGGACTGCAGCGGTTCAAGAAGGCAGCTCACCACCACCTTCTCAAGGGCAATTAGGGATGGGCAATAAATGCTGGCCTTGCCAGTGATGCCCACATCCTATAAACGAATAAAAAAACCCACAGCTATAAAAACACTGCTGATAGGACACAGATATATACACACTGCTGATAGGACATAGATATATACACACTGCTGATAACACACAGATATATACACACTGCTGATAGGACACAGATATATACACACTGCTGATAGGACACAGATATATACACACTGCTGATAACACACAGATATATACACACTGCTGACAGCACACAGATATATACACACTGCTGATAGTGTGGAAGTGCAGTTTACTTTTAGACACAAACAAAATGGCTTTTCTGAGAAAAGAATTTAAAAAAAGGGAATCCAAAATGGCCGACAGTAGGAGTCACCATAGTAAGTAAATCATTCTAATTAGCTACAAGGATGGGACAACTCAGAATTCCTTATCTAAGAAAAGCTTAGCAAAATAAGGCATCAATTAGTTCTAACCAGCTCAGGATGAGATAAGGTAAGCCATCAACCCACAGATTAGAGAATGAACATTGAACAAAGGGATCCCACAAGGAAGGTCTGGTTATCTGATCTTTAAGGAATTTCTGCTCGTTATTATAACGAAAACCTATGCAATAACTCACAAGTTTGTGCATCATTAATCAGGATGTTTAATGCTATGTCAAATGGCCTGTTCTGTGTTCTTTTTTGTATAAAGTATGTTCAAATCTTGTAAGATTCGAAGCATTCTGACATAGCAACTTGACTGTGTCAGAACCTTCCCTTGTAACAAGTAAACTTTATTAAAAGCCTTCTTTGACACGATTCTATGTTTAAAAAGAGTTCTACTCGGCATGTAAAACTTCAACAATAGGACACAGATATATACACACTGCTGATAACACAGATATATACACACTGCTGATAACACAGATATATACACACTGCTGATAGGACACAGATATATACACACTGCTGATAATATACACTCGGTAATGGTACTTTCTCTTGCTATTTTTCCAGTCATAGTTCATACCTAAGTTGTACGTGCACCCACACGGTCTGTCGTCACAGACATTTTAATTTGGGGTGTAGATGTTTTCTCCATTCTATGTCTATTCGGTGTATATCGATGAATCGATACATTTTCAGCTATAGTTAAACGTACTAAATATTTAAAAAGGTTCCATATAGATCTTCATGTTGAATAAGGCGTATGTTCTACAAAAAGTACCATTGTGCTTCCGCTGAGATACTTCCAAGAAAATGCGGATTGGAATAAAACTGGTTTAAAATGTTACAGGACTAGATGCGGGGTTCTTTCAGAAGGCCTTAACTTCAATATTACTCTGAGCTGGTAAGTAACATGTTAACTAACCAGATCCTGCTTCCTGGTAGCCAAGTACATCCACCCACCTTCTGCAAGGGAAAAACATGCTAAGAAAACTGACAGAAAGCTCTACTAACGCCCAGTCTTGGCGCCTGCCCCCCTACCCCTCCATTGGCGGTAGAGTTATTCCCTTTGCTCAGCAGTTGGACCGTAGGCTTCAGCAGATGGTTGAGTTTCCAGCGCAGCCATCTGTTGGAGACGTTTGGATTCGGAGCCCAACATCTGGCTCTGAGAACGGTGGGGACTCCTTGCCTCTCCCCTCGGGGTATATGTGCTGTAGAAGTCTTATGTAAGGATAAATAAAATATCAAAAAGATTTTAGCTGCTCTGATCTCTCTGTCTCCTCGGGAGATTGAAGTGTGGTGAAGATGGCAAAACAGTTCTGACAAGAGCAGCATTAAAGGTCTAACGGGAGCATACACTAAACCAGTTAACTCAAGTTTACACAAATGATACCAAACACAGCTCATTAAACACAAGAGTGAAATGACGGGGACGATCCTGGGCAAATGTGAGACATAACTCGATTTTTAACGCGCGATATCTTCCTCTCATTTGGAGGGGCGCTTGTGTGAGCGGCGTGCAGACATGATCGATATTCGTGGTTAGTGCCAAGAGGACTCTGTCTGAGCGGTTGGTGCAGTTTTTGAATCTCATCGCAGGCCGTTGCGTCTCATGCTTCAGTACAGGTTTACTGTGAAACAGTTTCGTTGTTAATCTAATTTTTTATTCTGACAGTATTTTATGGCGGGGCGGGGTCACAGTTTTTCCATTTAACTAGTGGGGCAACTCTTCCCCTCCTCCCTGAAAAATCAGCTCAGTTTGTATCCAAATCCTTTACTTCAATGTAAGAGGGGCTGAGGAAGATCATTTCAATATGAGATAAGGGGTAATGGGATTTCAGATGGAAGCTGGCGTCCCGTGCAGTGGGCCACTTCAGTGTTTTACTTATTCCTTCTGTAGCCGGTCATAAAAGCGCCTGCCCGCTGTAGATTGCCTAATGTCATTCGCTAGAATGATCAATAATTCAGATTGAAACCTGAAATCCGTCCCAGCTCTGGTTTTAACAGTTTAAACTCCATCCCAAAGGAAAGCGGGTTCTGCATATTTAATAGTCAGCCCGTGTACTTTGAATGGATTTTATTTCTTTAATCAAAATTTCAGCCTAACCAATTTGGAAGTAAGCCCTGAACTTGACATAGCTCTGTGCCTGTTTCTCCTGATTCTTCCTCACTCCCTTTCAGCCAGACAAGCGGACCGGCAGGTCGCAGAGATATCTCTCGCTTCAGACACCAGCCTTCTGGTTAGATTGACTGGGAAGAGGCGCATAGTCATGGGGTGGGGTGAGGGGAGACAGGGAGGGGGGAGAGGGAGAGGGGACTAGAGGGGTCACAGGTGGTGGTTTTGACTTTTCCTGCCCTGGGGCTATGTTCCAGCTGAATATCTATCTACATTATCACTTCCCCATCTCACTAGCCACCCCTCACACCCACCCTCATCCTCGTCCAATCATACCAACTAACAACACACAAGGGTAGGCACTTGTGTGTTTTAGATAATGTTCATGTGAAGTTTCTGTTAATGTGCTATCAAACATTGAAATCTTTATTTGCAACACCATGGGCCAGAAATTCGGCTGTTGTCGGGTGAGTACGCGCTGTGTACTCACCCGTAAGGCCACCTGAAGTGCCAGTTTCATGCATGCACTGCGCATGCGCGGGAAACCGGAACTTCCGTTCCCCTGAAGGGAGGGGTTCAGAAGTCGAACGCGTGCGCGGGAGAGGCTGCACGCAGCGAACTTCGATTTTTTTTTCAGGTTTCTCCGGGAAGGTAAGTATGGAGAAGCTGCACTTTTAAAAAGGAGGCGCAAGGCCTGTTTTTAACAAGGTAAGTGGTTAATTAATTACAATTAAAAAAAAATTTCAACAGGTTTATCTTTTTTAGATACTTTAAAGAAAGGTAAGTTTATTTTTAGCACCGTTACAAAGTATAATTAATTTTTTCAAAAATTAAAATTTTTGTTTAAAGTAGTTAATTTATTTAACTTATAGTTATTTTAAAAATGTGATTTTAAAAAAAAATTATTTGAAGTTTAAGTGTGGTTTTGGGGCCGATCTCTATTCATAGATTTGACAGGTCTTCCTGTCGAATCTATGAATGAAAATGCCCTGCTAGGATTGGCTCTCCATGGCCCACGTGATCCCAGGGGACGCTTCGAACTAACTGCGTCCCTGGAATACACAAGCACTGCGCGCCGGCAGCTGGAGGAGGCCCAGGACTCGAATTCCTCGTGGGCCCAAAGCACAACTGCAGGCGCGGTAGGCAAGTACGCGCGCGATGCTTGCACCCGCAGGAAGCCTGAAAGCTGAATTTCTGGCCATTTGTGTTCTTGGACAGATTTCTGTGCACCTTTGGAAGTGGCTTAGTGAGTTGCAGTGAATGGTGAGACACAACGGTACCCCCCGCAATGGTGATGAGTGTGAAAGGAATGGCTTGGGCATTGTAAAGATGCTTTATGGTGTCGGTGTGGGCTGGTGCCAACCTGGCACATCATGTGACAGCCAGGGTGTACAGCATCAAGTGAAATAAATCTGGCTATGGTGAGGCCATCCCTGGCCTCCCAGGCAGCAATGTGGTCAGGTGCTGATGCCCTCTGTCCTCTGCAGCATCGGTTGATTGCGGAGAAGGTTGGTGTTGTTGTTGATGCTGCTGGTATGCCTGGTGCTGCTGGTGTTGGGGCTGATCATGGTGGGATTCTGAGGATCAAGGTGAGATAGTTTCAAGGGCACCGATGCTGATGTAATAGATGGCAGGTGAAGCTGAGATGACAGAATCGATCTGTTAATGGTGAGAGGGGTTGTGACAATGAGGTCACACTGGAGAGAGAGTTTGCTCCAAACACTTGCAACCTGCATAAAGCTCAATCTGTCTTCCAAATGCAGTAAGCAACAGCTTCTGAGCTTGGAAAGTGAACAGCTGTGAGATGGGAGCTTTTATAGCACATTTGCAGCTGTCAAGTAAAGAGATCATTTCATGGTAACACAACTCCCGACCTCCTTACCTGACGTGATCCCCGAGCAGCGTGGACGCCATGGGTGGCCTCATAAAATTTAAAGGTGAGCTCAAAATACATTTTAAGTGGCTCTTAACAAAGTCATAATGGCCTAAATTGTCTCCCCCGCCGCTGCATGTCGGATCTGTTCAGCGTTGACAGACCCGACATCTGGGAAAGTCATGTGGCGGTGGGTTGACAGCGGGTTCAATTTTTTTTCCCACCTGACCCGCCAACAAACGTGCCCGCTGACCCCCCGAAAAATTCTCCCCCAAGCCTCTGAAGTGGGATATGAACCTATGAGCCTCTGACTCAGAGGCGAGGATGCTGCAATTGGGCCAAGCTTACACCATGCAACCAACTTACTAATGCTAGACACTTGTGAGTAGCAAGGATGTAGGAACCAGAAGAGTAATTTAGCCCATACAGCTTCAACCATCTTCTTCAAGGCCCATCATTCTTACAGCAAACTTCTACAGTGAAATGCAGCTCAGACCATCCAGTTCAGTTTTTAGTTGATGAAGCTTGGATAACAATGACTACCTGAAGGGTGTTGCTGAAAATATATTCAGACATTATTTTCCATCAAATTTAATAAAAGGCCAGAAAAATCACAGACTCTACCAGTGACATCCGTTGGTGAATTTATAGGATTGGCAGTTGGCTAACATGGAAAGGGACTCCCTAATTGACTGAGGCTGAAAAATATTCAACAAGATTCTTTTGGGCATAAATTGAAATGTCATGTTGGCCTTTATTGTAAGGGGTTTGGAGTCTAAGAGTAAGGAAGTCTTGCTACAATTGTACAGGGCCTTGGTGAGACCACACCTGGAGTACTGTGCACAGTTTTGGTCTCCTTATCTAAGGAAGGATTTGCTTGCCTTGGAGGCAGTGCAATGAAGGTTCACTAGATTGATTCCTGGGATGAGAGGGTCCTATGATGTCCTATTGTGTAGAATGTGCCTATACTCTCTGGAGTTTAGAAGAGTGAGAGGTGATCTCATTGAAACAAAGAAGATTCTGAAGGGGATTGACAGGGTAGATGTTGAGAGATTGTTTCCCCTGGCTGGAGTGTCTAGAACTAGGGGGCATAGTCTCAGGATAAGGGGAAGGCCATTTAAGACTGAGGTGAGGAGGAATTTCTTCACTCAGAGGGTTGTGAATCTTTGGAATTCTCTGCCCCAGAGGGCTGTGAATGCTGAGTCTTTGAGTATATTCAAGGCTGAGATAGATAGATTTTTGGATTCTAGGGGAATCAAGGGATATGGAGATCAGGCAGGAAAGTGGAGTTGAGGTCGAAGATCAGCCATGATCTTATTGAATGGTGGAGCAGGCTCAAGGGGCCGTATGGCCTACTCCTGCTCTTATTTCTTATGCTCTTATGAAACCGAAAAAAAATACTTTCAACAATTCTCCGATGCCTGTTTAGAGCCTGTGAAGCTTTTTGCTTCTATTTAAAAGTTTAAAAATGAAGTTCCAAAAGTCCCAAGATGCAAAGCAGGTAGTCTCACATCACTGGACGAAATATATCCACACTCGAGTTATACCACACAGTTTTGAGTGGATGCAAAGCTGTCCATTGCTTCAATGCCAAGTATGCAGTATAATTGTCCTACTGGACTCAAAATATGAACCGGTGTTTAAATTCCAGTATTGATTTATATCTGAACTTGGGCTTCCCCTGAAACCAACACACGTAAGGAAAGAGGGAGTGAGGGAAGAATAATTAGCCCAGGAAGGAAGGATGCTACTGCACTACTCAAGTGAACCTCCCAGTATGTCAATCGAAGAGAGCCATTGATGTGAGGATTGGGGGAAGGAAAGGAGGTAACGGGTGCAAATCCAAGGACAGCCCTTATCAAGGATATCATTCGGTTTTAATGTTTGAAATGAAGAAATTGGTTTCACTAATATAAACGCTTAATTTCCTGTAAAGTGCATTATTTCAAGGTAAAATTATTTTCCTGTCATGAATACTATTGAGCATATTTTGCTTTATTCTGCAAAATTCAAGTCTTCCATGATATATGTCAGCTAAGTAGGTAATGGCAGTCTCAATGCACTTAAGGAGAAGAGTCCTAGATTCATCACTAGTGCAAGAATGATGACTCTGCACTTATATCACATAAACCAGAAGCTGAGTCAGTTTCATAAGGTTGGTACACCCTCTTGGGGATGGAGTTGAAATGAACTTTACAACTGACTTGCTGTAAATTACTAGAGGCGATAACATTAGGAACCTTTAGGATGCAGTTTTCCTGACATTTTTCTTTTTCTGCAAAGTAGTTTTCACTTTGTAGGTTACACTATTCAGCAACACGAAACTGACAGTATAATTCTAGAAATACTCAGCAGGTCAGGCAGCATCTGTGGAGAGTGAAACAGAGTTTCAGGTCAAAAACCTTTCGTCAGAACTGGAAAAAGTTAGAGATGTAACAGATTTTAAGCAAGTGCAGGGGCAGGGAAAGAGGGGGAGGAGGAAAGAACAAAAGGAAAAGTCTGTGATAGGGTGAAAGGCAGGAGAGATTAAAAGACAAAAGGTATGATTGTACAAAACAAAAGGAAATGGTAATGGGACAAGTAAATAAAAAAAGATGACTCTTGAAGAGGTGTAAATGGGAATGGCAGAATCATCAACAACTGCCATGTGAAAAAATAGGGGCAGAGGTTATGGTCTGAAATTGTTGAACTCGATGTTGAGTCCAGAAGGTTGTAAAGTGCCTTCTCGAAAGATGACGTACTTTTCCTCGAGCTTACGTTTAGCTTTGTTGGAACACTATTCAAGAAAGGAGGGAGAGAAAAAACAGAGAACTACAGGCCAGTTAGCCTGACATCAGTCATCGGAAAAATGCTGGAATCCATTGTTAAGGAAGTGGCATCAAGTCACTTAGAAAATCATAACATGATTAGGCAGGGTCAACATGGTTTTATGAAAGGGAAATCGTGTTTGACAAATTTATTAGAGTTTTTTGAGGATGTAACTAGCAGGGTAGATAAAGGGGAACCAGTGGATGTAGTATATTTGGATTTCCAAAAGGCATTCGATAAGGTGTCACATAAAAGATTATTACACAAGATTAGGGCTCATGGGGTTGGGGGTAATATAGTAGCATGGATAGAGGATTGGTTAACGGACAGAAAACAGAGAGTAGGGATAAACGGATCTTTTTCAGGTTGGCAGGCTGTAACTAGTGGGGTGCCGCAAGGATCAGTGTTGGGGCCTCAGCTATTTACAATCTATATTAATGACCTAGATGAAGGGACCGAGTGTAATGTATCCAAGTTTGCCGATGATACAAAGCTAGGTGGGACAGTAAGCTGTGAGGAGAACACAAAGAGCCTGCAAAGGGATATAGATAGACTGAGTGGGCAGTAAGGTGGCAGATGGAGTATAATGTAGGGAAATGTGAGGTTATTCACTTTGGTAGGAAGAATAGAAAAACAGAATATTTTTGAAATGGTGAGAAACTTTCAAATGTTGTTTTTCAGAGAGATTTGGGTGTCCTCGTGCAAGAAACACAGAAAGCTAGCATGCAGGTACAGCAAGCAATAAGGAAGTAAAATGGCATGTTGGCCTTTATTGCAAGGGGGTTGGAGTATAAGAGTAAGGAAGTCTTGCTACAATTGACCCATCAAGCCCGTGCCAGTTCTCTGCAAGAGCATATCAACTAGTCCCCCTCCCCCGCCCTTTCCCCGTAGCCCTGCAAATTTTTTTCTTTCAGGTACTTATCCAATTCCCTTTTCAAAGCAGTGATTGGGTCTGCCTCCACCACCCTCTCTGGCAGTGCATTCCAGATCCCAACCACTCACTGCGTAAAAAAGTTTTTCCTCATGTCGTCTTTGGTTCTTCTGCCAATCACCTTAAATCTGTGTCCTCTGGTTCTCGACCCTTCTGCCAATGGGAACAGTTTCTCTCTATCTACTCTGTCTAGACCCCTCATGATTTTGAAACCTCTGTCAAATCTCCTCTCAATCTTCTCTGCTCTGAGGAGAACAACCCCAGCTTCTCCAGTCTATCCACGTAACTGAAATCCCTCATCCCTGGAACCATTCTGGTAAAACTTTTCTGCACCCTCTCTAAGGCCTTCACATCTTTCCTAAAATGCATTGCCCAGAATTGGACACAATACTCCAGTTGAGGTCGGACCAGTGTTTTATGAAGGTTCATCATAACTTCCTTGCTTTTGTACTCTCTGCCTCTATTTATGATCATGATGCGAAGATGCCGGTGTTGGACTGGGGTGGACAAAATTGAGAGGTCGCACAACACCAGGTTATAGTCCAACAGTTTTATTTGAAATCACAAGCTTTCGGAGCTATCGATTGCTCCTTCCTCAGGTGAAGTGAGGAAGGAGCAATCGATAGCTCCGAAAGCTTGTGATTTCAAATAAAACTGTTGGACTATAACCTGGTGTTGTGCGACCTCTCTATTTATGATGCCCAGGATCCCGTAAGCTTTTTTAACCGCTTTCTCAACCTGCCCTACCTCCTTCAATGATTTGTGCACATATATCCCCATGTCTCTCTGTTCATGCATCCCCTTTAGGATTGTACCCTTTAGTTTATATTGCCTTTCCTCGTTCTTCCTACCAAAATGTATCACTTCGCATTTTTCTGCGTTAAATTTCAGCTGCCACGCATTCACCCATTCCACCAGCTTGTCTATGTCCTCTTAAAGTCTATCACTATCCTCCTATTTGTTCACTATACTTCCAAGTTTTGTGTCATCTGCAAATTTTGAAATTGTGCCCTGTACACCCAAGTCCAAGTTATTAAAATATATCAGGAAAAGCAATGGTCTGAGTACCGACCCCTGGGGAACACCACTGTGTTCCTTCCTCCTGTCCAAAAAACAACCGTTCACCACCACTCTCTGTTTCTTGTCACTTTTTGTTTGTTGGTGGGATTACACTGGAGGTGGTGGAAATGGCAGAGGATGATCCATTGAATGTGGAGGCTGGTGGGGCAAAAGATGAGGACAAGGGGAACCCTTGAGCAAAGTTGAAGCCCGTGCAATAAAAGGGATAGTGGCAGCATGAATACGAAATTGGTTAAATGACAGGAAACAGAAAGTAGTGCCGAACGGTTGTTTTTTGGACTGGAGGAAGGTATACAGTGGTGTTCCCCAGGGATCGGTACTAGGACCACTGCTTTACTTGATATATATTAATGACTTGGACTTAGGTGTACAGGGCACTATATGAAAGGTGGCATATTCAGAACAGATGTGACTCTATTCCAAGGACTCTATTCCATCCTCCTAGTTTCTCTGTCGACGTCTCATCTGTTCTGACGATGCCACCCTCCATACTAGTGCTTCCAATATGTCTTCCTTTTTCCTAAACCGAGGATTCCCCTCTACCATGGTTGACATGGCCCTCGATAGTGTCTGTTCCATTTTCCACACTTCTGCTCTCACCCCTTCCCCTCCCTCCCAGAGCCACGATAGAGTTCCTCTTGTGCTCACCTTCCACCAGCCTCCACATTCAATGGATCATCCTCCGCCATTTCCGCCACCTCCAGTGTGATCCCACCACCAAACACCTCTTTCCCTCCCCTCCCCTCCACTTTCAGGATTCTGAAGGGACCGCTCCCTCCGCGACACCCTGGTCCACTCCTCAATCACTGCCAACACCCTCTCCCCTTCCCATGGCAGCTTCCCTTGCAAGCGCAGGAGATGCAACAACTGCCCTTTTACCTCCTCCCTTCCCACTGTCCAGGTCCCCAAACACTCCTTCCAGGTGAAACAGCGATTTACTTGTAGTTCTTGCAATTTAGTATACTGTAATTGCTGCTCACGATGCAGTCTCCTCTACATTGGGGAAACCAAACGCAGATTGGGTGACCGCTTTGAGGAACACCTCCGTTCAGTCCGTAAGGGTGACCCCGAGCTTCCAGTCCCCTGTCACTTTAATTCTCCGCTCCACTCCCACTCTGACCCCTCTGTCCTTGGCCTATTACACTGTTCCAACGAAGCTCAACGTAAGCTCGAGGAACAGCACCTCATCTTTCAATCAGACACTTTACAGCCTTCTGGACTTAACATCGAGTTCAACAATTTCAGACCATAACCTCTGCCCCTATTTTTTCACATGGCAGCTGTTGATGATTCTACTATTCCCATTTACACCTCTTCTAGACTCATCTTTTGTTTCTTTACTTGTCCCATTACCATCTCCTTTTGCTTTGTACTATCATCCTTTTGTCATTTAATCTCTCCTGCCTTCCACCCTATCACAGACCTTCCCTTTTGTTCTTTCCTCCCCTCCCCCCTTTCCCTGCCCCTGCACTTGCTTAAAATCTGTTACATCTCTAACTTTTTCCAGTTCTAACGAAAGATTTTCGACCTGAAATGTTAACTCTGTTTCACTCTCCACAGATGCTGCTTGACCCGCTGAGTATTTCCATCATTTTGTGTTTTTATTTCAGATTTCCAGCATCCGCAGTATTTTGTTTTAGTATAATTCTAGAGTCAGGCTTTACCCTGACTCCAGCGTGCGGTCGTGTAACTCCAGCGAAATGTCAAACCCAGCTTGAAAAGTGCTCAGGGGTCACTTGGACCTCCTAGATACATCACAAGCTGAAACAGAGCTTATTTCAATATATTCAGCGTGGACATTTGTTTGTACATTCAATACACGAGCAGTGCTTTGCATGCACGTTTAAGCAAGTATGCACAGAACTCTCTCCTGGCTGTGAGAGCACAGCAGGTAGTGTGTTAAACCAGGTACCGACAGATGCACATCGATAGTGTAGCTGTTGATCATCTATTAATGACTTGGACTTGGGCACAATTTCAAAATTTGCAGATGACACAAAACTTGGAAGTATAGTGAACAGTGAGGAGGCTAGTGATAGAATTCAAGAGGACATAGACAGGCTGGTGGAATGGGCGGACACGTGGCAGATGAAATTTGACGCAGAAAAGTGCGAAGTGATACATTTTGGTAGGAAGAACGAGGAGAGGCAATATAAACTAAAGGGTACAATCCTAAAGGGGGTGCATGAACAGAGAGACCTGAGGGTACATGTGCACAAATCGTTGAAGGTGGCAGGGCAGGTTGAGAAAGCATACGGGATCCTAGGCTTCATAAATAGAGGCATAGAGTACAAAAGCAAGGAAGTTATGATGAACCTTTATAATACACTGGTTTGGCCTCAACTGGAGTATTGTGGCTAATTCTGGGCACCACACTATGGAAGGATGTGAAGGCTTTAGAAAGGGTGTAGAAAAGATTTACGAGAATGATTCCAGGGATGAGGGACTTCAGTTACTTGGATAGACTGGAGAAGCTGGGGTTGTTCTCCTTAGAGCAGAGAAAGTTAAGAGGAAATTTGATAGAGGTGTTCAAAATCATGAGGGGTCTGGACAGAGTAGATAGAGAGAAACATAAGAACATAAGAAATAGGAGCAGGAGTAGGCCATTTGGCCCCTCGAGCCATTCCGCCATTTAATGAGATCATGGCTGATCTGTTCCCATTGGCGGAAGGGTTGAGAACCAGAGGACACAGATTTAAGGTGATTGGCAAAAGAACCAAAGGCGACATGAGGAAAAACATTTTTACGCAGCGAGTGGTTAGGATCAGGGAATGAACTGCCTGAAAGGGTGGCGGAGGCAGCCTCAATCGTGGCTTTCAAAAGGGAATTGGATAAATACCTGAAGAAAAAAAAATTGCAGGGCTACGGGGAAAGGGCGGGGAGTGAGACTAGCTGAAGTGCTCTTGCAGAGAGCTGGCACAGGCTCGACGGGCTGAATGGCCTTTTTCCGTGCTGTAACCATTCTATGATTCTAGATCATGGGCTATAGTCTAACCAATGTGAACAGGATCCAAACTACAATAAGGACGCACACCTCTGAAAATTATGTTGTCCCATTCATGAAATCACCTTTATTAGAAAGAAATATCAGTATTAATGAGTGTTTTGGCACAGAATAGTCCATCAGATCTGGTATTGCACAGTTTGTGTATTTCTCTGTCAATTTCTGTCCATATACAGTAGACACCAGAGAACTATTCAGTCACATCGACACTGCACGTTTTCCTTATATCTCAATCTCTGCGCTTGTTTGAGTAGGCTATAAATTGGTCAAATCACAACAGAGGAGTGATATTAGTTAACAAAACAAGCTGTGTTGCTGATGAAGATGGCAATGATTATTTTCCAAGCATCTCCAATAGGTGCACCAGACAGAAAGACTGTGTAGGCCTCTTGTACACATAGGAACATAAGTACAGGAGTCGGCCATTCAGCCCTCGAGCCTGTTCCGCCTTTCAGTAAGATCACTGCTGATCTGTATCTTAACTCCATATACCCGGCTTGGTTCTGTGACCCTTAATACCATTGCCTAACAAAATTCTATCAATGCCAGTTTTGAAATTGTCAATTGACGTAGCCTCAACAGCTTTTGCGGGGAAGAGAGTTCCAGATTCCCACTACCCTCCTGCATGGTACACACACCAGTGTTAGCTCTTACAGCGGATGCAGTCTACACAGTAAATGCATTGGAGCAGAGTGGAGATTGCTCAAACAGACATTATTTTTTTTATATTGCGTTGACCACAGGTACTGTAAAATAACTCTTCCTCCCTATACACACTCAGGCTGCGAGCATTTAAAATGTTTTCCAATCCATCTGTTGTAATGATACTCAAGCTTTTGTAACAGAAGTCTTTGAGCAGATGTCACTGACCCCTATGGGTTCTGGTATCCCATTGATCTAGATTAGTGGTTAATATTGATTTGGAGTAGCATATTAAAAACATGTTCACAAATCCATGGTGGCAATCTTATCATTGTTCCTTAGTTTAATTGAAACTTATGTCCAGGTTATAGGTTAGCTTCATCCAGCTAAGATAGTGGCTGTTTTGACTTGTGCATCATATATTAGAGGATTGAGGTTATTTCACCCTGCCACTGCTTGGCTATTTGGGATCAGATTGTTCCATCACCATCAGAAAGCTGCCTTTTGTATTCCCATCTAAGCTACCAGAAACAAGGCCTAAAAATCAAAATTAAAAATCGGATAAACACTGCACTAGTACAGCCAGTAAACAGACATCCCTCCAACCATTGGGTACACAAAAAAGAAACATTTGCATTTATACAGCACCTTCCATAAGCTCAGGACATCCCAAAGTGCTTTACAACTAATTAAATACTTTAGAAGTAGAGTCACTGTTGTAATGTAGGAAACGCGGCAGCCAAATTACGCACAGCAAGCTCTCACAAACAGCAATGAGATAAATGACCAGATCATCTGTGCAGTCATCAGCGAACATCCCCATCTCTTACCTTATGTTGGAGGGAAGGCCATTGATGAAGCAGCTGAAGATGGTTGGGCCTAGGAAACTGCCCTGAGGAACTCCTGCAGCGATGTCCTGGGGCTGTGATGATTGGCCTTCAATCACCACAACCATCTTCCTTTGTGCTAGGTATGACTCCAGCCAGTGGAGAGTTTTCCCCCCTGATTCCCATTAACTTCAGTTTTACGAGGGCTCCTTGATGCCACACTCGGTCAAATGCTGCCTTGATGTCAAGGGCAGTCACTCTCACCTCACCTCTGGAATTCAGCTCCTTTGTCCATGTTTGGACCAAGGCTGTAATGAGGTCGGCAGCCGAGGGGTCTTGGCGGAACCCAAACTGAGCATCAGTGAGCAGGTTATTGGTGAGTAAGTGACGCTTGATAGCACTGTCGATGACACCTTCCATCACTTTGCTGATGACTGAGAGTAGACTGATGGGGCGGCAATTGGCCAGATTGGATTTGTCCTGCTTTTTGTGGACAGGACATACCTGGGCAGTTTTCCACATTGCTGGATAGATGCCAGTGTTGTCGCTGTACTGGAACAGCTTGGCTAGAGGCGTGACTAGTTCTGGAGCACAAGTCTTCAGCACGATAGCCGGAATGTTGTCGGGGCCCATAGCCTTTGCTGTATCCGGTGCGCTCAGCCGTTTCTTGCTATCACGTAGAGTGAATCGAATCAGCTGAAGACTGGCTTCTGTGATGGTGGGGACCTCAGGAGGAGGCCAATATGGATCATCCATTCGGCACTTCTGGCTGAAGATGGTTGCAAACACTTCAGCCTTGTCTTTTGCACTCATGTGCTGGGCTCCACCATCATTGAGGATGAGGATATTCATGGCGCCTCCTCCTCCCGTTAGTTGTTTAATGGTCTACCACCATTCACTACTGGATGTGGCAGGACTGCAGAGCTTTGATCTGATCCGTTGATTGTGGGACCGCTTAGCCCTGTCTATAGCATGCTGCTTCCGCTTTTTAGCATGCATGTAGTCCTGTGTTGCAGCTTCCCCAGGTTGGCACCTCATTTTTAGGTACGCCTGGTGCTGCTCCTGGCATGCTCTCTACACTCCTTATTGAACCAGGGTTGGTCCCCTGACTTGATGGTAATGGTAGAGTGAGGGATATGAAATTTGACACATTAACCAGAAGTGGTCCAGATGAGCTCACTTTCCCATCATCTGCCAGTTTGGTGCCCATCCTAATTTCTACCTTTCATTGTTGGGAGTTTGATAAGGGAACAAAGCAGGTATTTTCCATTGTGTTGCAGCTTCCTTCTTAAGATGTTAACCTGAAGACTTTTCTTCTTTGCCACATAAGCTAAATTGAACAGATTTGCTATGAAATGGATATTTTTGACGGAGAAGACTTTAAAGAACGAGGACACAAACGTAGGAGAAAATTTAAGATGAGCACCATCGGTCGTTTTCGAATGTAATGTCAGGGCCATCTAATTAACTGGATCTAAGTTTAAAGCAACCTTTGAACATAATAGGCACCATAGCAGAGGAGTGAGTGAGCCAAACAAGCTCAAGAAACAGTAATCCACATTACAAAGAACCTCGGACAGAGAGGTATGTAAGGATTTGAAGTACGAACAGAAATGGGTAAACAATTATTTCAGTAATCTGAACACAAATATTGGAGCAGAAATTCGGGTCCCCACGGGTGAGTACGTGCTGTGTACTCACCCGTAGGGCCACCGGAAGTGCCGGTTTCGCGCATGCACTGCGCTTGCATGGGAAACCGGAACTTCTGGTCTCGTGAAGGAAGGGGTTCGAGGGTCAAACGTGTGCGCTGGAGAGGCAGCACGCACGCAGCGAACTTCCGCTTTTTTTACAGGTTTCTCCGTGAGGGTAAGTCCCCAGCAGCTGCGCCTGTAAAAAGCAGGCGCAAGGCCTGCTTTTAACAAGGTAAGTGGTGAATTAAGTAAAATTTAAACATTTTTTCCACAGGTTTATCATTTTTAAATACTTTAAAGAAAGGTAAGTTTATTTTTAGCTCCGTTAAAAACTTGAATGAATTTTTTCAAAAATTTAAATTTTTGTTTAAAATAGTTAATTTATGTAATTTATAGTTATTTTAAAAATGTGAGTTAAAAAAAAAATTATTTGAAGTTTAACTTAGGTTTTGGGGCCGATCTCTATTCATAGATTTGACAGGTCTTCCTGTCAAATCTATGAATGGAGATTCCCTGCTCCGATTGGCTCCCCATGGCCCACGTGATCCCAGGGGATGCTTCGAACTAGCTTCGCCCCTGGGATACGCAAGCACTGCACACCGACAGCTGGAGGAGGCCCCGGACCGGAATCCCACGCGGGCCCACAGCACAACGGCAGGCGCGTTATCTAAGGGCAGGTCGGGGGCTTGCACCCACGGGAAGCCTCCGACCCGAATTTCTGGCCCAATTGTATACTGGTGAAAGATGAAAGACCTCATTACAATCTAAGAAACCAATACAAATGGGCAATTCTGTTTCAAAAAACGTAAAATACCCCAGTGCCAGTTCAGTACAGTTGTGCTTTAACACTAGTACAGTAGTAGTATGTTAAACACTTGTCTTGTTTAGAGTGTTTGGTGTTCCTGGGCCATGTGCTTTAGTGTGCTATTTAATCCCTTTGTAATTCCTTTTGTATTTCTATGAATTTGATGTGTTGTGATATATTATTGTGATATATGATTGTCCTATAGGGGTTATTGACTACAATAGCAGCAGAATGGATAGCCAATCTTAAAAGCCCTGTCTACATATTAGGGAAGGAGAGTCTGCTGGGCAGCAAAACAGTGCTCCTGTCTGGTACCCTGATCGCAAGTTACTTCCTCTCAAAGATTCCCTGCAAAAGACTTGAGATTTATTTCACTTAGACCTTGCATAAGTCTCGAAATGACTGTTGCCTATATTGTGACATGACATGTTTTATTTTAAGTGGGTTAACACTTCTGTTAAAAATAGCAGACGAAGAAATGTTTTGTGAAAACATTAGGCATTCGTACTCCTAATATCACTTCTGGGCTTTATTCTTTGTTTTGAAAAGTAGTAGCAATCCATCTCCAGCCAGTTAGTGGTTCTTCATTTTAATATCATGTTCTTCTCAACTGTACCACTGCAATTTTTATAGCATCAGTCTCCTAGGACATGCAGCAGAAGATGGAATTTATTTTATTTTGTGACTTACTTCCTGTTCTGAGTTTGGAATTAATTTTTCCCTTAGTGGATCCAGAAAAGGAAAATCCTGGCCTTTTCATCTTCCAAGTTCTGATTAGGATCTATTTCAGACAGGAAACCCTCTTTATGGAAAATTAGAGCTTAACTCTGAGAAACAGTATCAGCTTCAATTTTGCATTATCTACATCAAGTATAGCCAGCTGGCAATCACATAGTTAACCTCAGGAGGCCCCCTAGGAAGGAACTATCCTTACTATTATTCTGAGGGAGCAGTTTTAACAGCAGATGTGGGTTTTCCTACCTTTCTTGGCATTCCCAAATATAAGGTTGGCAACCACAAGAGTTCCAATAGTGTTAGGGACTCAGACTTTCATGAGTCTCAACCACAGCTGCTGATAGGGTTAGGTGAAGTAGGGTGGGAGGAGGCTCGTGTGGAACATAAACACTGACGTAGACCAGTTAGGTCGAATGGCCTGTTTCTGTGCTGTAAATGTAATTCTATGTATTAAGTACCTCCTATCCCTGGCCAGTCCCATGCACTTGTGTGTTTGTATTCTGACAATAGTGCATTCATATGTATAGCATTTATCCCTTTTATGAATGCTATAGTATTTAGTGATTAATTTACTGATTTATTTTACCCTTTCCTAGAATGGAGGAACATGTGTCATGATATTGGTGCATTTTTCTTCCTTTATTTGCTCATGCACATAGCACTGTTATAGACAGAAGAATGTTGGTCCATCTAGCCCATCCTTCCAAATTTACCATCTGGTTCCTTACCATGATGCTGGAACGAATAGTCTTTCCTAATTGGAATTCATCCAGTTCTTTTTTAAAACCTGTCATGGTTTTATGTGCAAACAGATGAAAAAGGATGGGAAAAGACCATCTGGTCCATCAAGTACCCCACCCTGTCTGGACATGGTGCAGTGCTGCCTTGAGCACCATGTGACCTGCCCACCCTTTAGTCACACAATCATCTGGGACAGGCAAAAAAATAGGGAAAAAAACTTGTAGCCAATTTCAGAAATTCCTGGCCAACCACCTGAGGCAACCAAGCAAGTTCCAAAAGACTGTGGACTGATCAGTCTCTCTATTTCCAGCTAACCTGTAAGCTACCTTTTTAGAAATGTTCTTCTCGCTCAGGTTCTTGCCCATCTCCCTTTTGAAGGACTGCAGGTAATCCATACTCAACTCAGGCTTCAGCAATCTGTTCCTGAGAGCAATGGTTCTCTGTGAAAATAAATACTTTCTAGTATCTACCCTAACTCTTTGCTTGCATATTTTATACTCACACCCCCTAGTTCTCCCATCCTTATCTATCTCAAATAATCAATCCAACTGAACAGAATCTATGTTCTTTATTTAAAAAAACAGAATCATATCTCCTCTAAGCCCATGGGCTGGATTTTGTCTTGGGGTCGGGTTGGGGTCGTGTTATCCGTATTTCGTGTTCCCCCCGCCCCCCCCCCGACTCCAGATTAATGTGGATGAATGATGCAATTTTCACTTAATTGGGCAATTGAGTTCCAGCATGTGGGAATCCATGAACTAATTAGTGGTTTCAGTCTGAAAGTCGCCTCTGATGATGTCATCATTGCTGTCTGTCAGTTCTCAGAGACTGCCTGGCTGTTGGTGAGAGAGGACCTGCCTGGTTTTTGCTGTGAGTGGACCTAGATGTAAAATGTGGCGGAAGGAAAGTGAGAGAGTGAGTGAGTGAGAGAGAGAGAATTTTTTTGCATCCAAGTCCTCTCATAGCAAAGGCCATACAGTCTCTGAAGACATTCAATGCAGCAGCATCATTCACACCTAATAGTTCCTTCATCACATCTCCGTTGTAATAGTGGACCTGCAGCTGATAGTCAGCTATCCACTTGTGCTCCCGCCAGGTTTCACTGGAGTGTTTCACATCAGGCGTACTTCACGTCGGAAAAGGGTTAAACTAGCTAAAACGTTTCAAAATGGCATTACAGAGCCAATTTAGGGCTTGTTAAGGGCTTTAATGGCCTCTCCCGCCTCTTGGAGGCGGGACAGAGTCGGGAACTCTGTGACTGATTTTGTCAAAATTGCGTGGAGGCGGATGGAGTCGGGATGGGGTCGGCACCCCCGACCCCGCAAATTTAACCCCCCACACGCCTCCAAACCCGACTCCACGGGTCATTCAAAATCCAGCCCCATGTTTCTGTTCTCCCACCCCGCTGGTAATCTCTTCCACATTTCTATCACTCCCTAACTAAAAAATAAAGTTGCCTAAATTTGTTATTTTTTTTTGACACCCTTGAAACATAGAAACGTAGAAGATAGGAGCAGGAGTAGGCCATTCGGCCCCTCGAGCCTGCTCCGCCATTCGATGAGATCATGGCTGATCATCCAAACTCAGTGCCCTGTACCTGTCTTCTCCCCATATCCCTTGATACCTTTAGCTTTAAGAAATATATCTAACTCATTCTTGAATATATTTAATGACTTGGCCTCAACTACCTTTTGTGGTAAAGAGTTCCACAGGTTCACCACTCTCTGGGTGAAGAAATTCCTCCTCATTTCTGTCCTAAAAGGCTTACCCCTTATCCTTAGATTATGACCCCTGGTTCTGGACTCTCCGACCATCGGGAACATTCTTCTGCATCTAGCTTGTCCAGACCTGTTAGAATTTTATATGTTTCGATGAGATCCCCTCTCATTCTTCTATACTCCAGCGAGTATAAGCCCAATCGACCCAATCTCTCCTCATATGTCATTCCTGCCATCCCAGGTATCAGCCTTGTGAATCTTCGCTGAACTCCTTCCATGGCAAGAACATCCTTCCTCAGATAAGGCGACCAAAACTGCACACAGTACTCAAGGTGTGGTCTCACCAAGGCCCTGTACAACTGCAGCAGGACATCCCTGTTCCTATACTCAAACCCTTTCGCTATGAAGGCCAACATACCATTTGCTGCCTTCACCGCCTGCTGCACCTGCATGCTTACCTTCAGCGACTGGTGCACAAGGACACCCAGGTCTCGTTGCACTTCCCCTTCTCCCAATCTATTGCCATTCAGATAATAGTCTGCCTTTCTGTTTTTGACACCAAAGTGGATAACCTCGCATTTATCCACGTTATATTGCATCTGCCACGCTTCTGCCCACTCACCCAACCTGTCCAAATCATCCTGGAGTTTCTCGGTATCCTCCTCGCAGCACACTCTCCCACCCAGCTTTGTGTTAGCTGCAAACTTGGAGATATTACATTTAGTTCCCTTATCTAGATCATTAATGTATATTGTGAATAGCTGGGGTCCAAGGACCGATCCCTGCGGTACCCCACTAGTCACTGCTTGCCACTCGGAAAAAGACCCATTAATTCCTACTCTTTGCTTTCTGTCCGCCAACCAGACTTTAAGCTGCTTCCCCTTATCCTTAAATCCTGTCACTGACACAGGAATTTCCCTGGATCTGAATTCTCCATAAGTGTTAAAATCTTAAAGATGTCAATCAAGTTCTCCCTACCTCCCCCTTGTTCAGAGAGTGAAGTCCCAAGGTAGATAACTCAGCCCTCTAAATTCAGGATTCAGCCACATATCCTTTCTTTGAACTCTCTGCAGTATTTATACGTTTTTGGAATCTCAAGGACGGCAGCAGATCAGAATTTAAATTGAAAAGAGTTGTACACAGAAGCCATTATAATGTTTCTCTCCAAACATCCAACTGCCAGCGTAAAAATGTCATTAAGACCCAGCAACTGTAGACATCGGTCTCCAGAGAACCTAAACGAAAGAGCACTCTCGGTACATAATCTAAGACAAGTAAATCACAAACATCTCTAAACAGATGTAACAAGTGAGGCATCGGAAAGTAATAGCTCATCTTGCAGAATGTTCCTGCTAATTGGGAAACCCCTAAATGGCAATTCGAGCCTATTAGTTTTATTGAAAGCAAGTGCATAAGCTAAAAGTAACTCTCGGCGGTGAAAGAAACATTCTGGAAAAGTTTCCACACAGCCCTGAAGGAAAAAACAAGGCAGAATCTCATTTCATCACATGTGCGTATTAAAATGAACAAATACGAACACTAGAAACTTGGCTGAAGTACAAAGCTGGAGGGAAAGAGTTGGGTCGTAGGATTGAAACAATAGGGGCGATTCCATTCATGGGGGAGTGCACATCGAGAAATCCATTGTAATTATTGGATGGAAAACCAGGGCAGCGTGCCCATGATTTCCTGCCGGAATCACCTCCTTTGTCTTTCTTTCCTAGTAACCGGAATTGAATCCTGCTCCAGCAAATGGGATGAAAATCTCCTTTGATGGATCCAAGGGGTTCTAAGTGAATCGAGTTAAGTCAGCCTGAATACAGTTCCCAGGGCATGTGAGCACAAATTGCAGTAAACTGGTAGTCTCATTTAGTGAGGCCATAAGGGTGACTGGTGTGAGAAATGGAAATATCATTCTCCAACAGTAAGGATGCCTTTCTTGAAGCTGGGATTAAGTCCATTGTAGGTGTACAGCTGCTTGTGGAGGTGGAAGCACCTCACTGTCGGATCCTACTAGAAACTGGTGACAGGAATATCTCCCTCGTACTCATAACTGCATCAGTTTATTGCCCGAGAAGGTTGGCTGGTGATCTGCTGTCAGGCGGAGGATTATTCCACTTTGCAAATGCAAGGAACTACTCAGGCGCACCCATGTGTTGGAAGGTGCTCTGTCTCTCTTCACGAGGACTCCATCTCACACACTTCCTGCTTTCCATTAGCTATTTTAATCACAGTTTTGGTGAGTAAATAAGGAGAAACTATTTCTGGTGACAAAAGGGTCAGTGACCAGAGGACACAGATTTAAGATAATTGACAAAAGAACCAGAGGGGAAATGAGGAGAATTTTTTTTACACAGCGAGTTGTCGTGATCTGGAATGCACTGCCTGAAAGGGAGGTGGAAGCAGATTCAATAGTCATTTTCAAAAGAGAATTGGATAACTACTTGCAGGGCTCTGGGGAAAGAGCAAGGGAGTGGGACTAATAGTTCTTTCAAAGAGCCGGCACAGACACGATGGGCCGAATGGCCTTCTTCAGTGCTGTATCATTCTATGATCTTACCATGAATTTGCTTTGCAGCCCACACAACATGGAAAGCTGCAAAAAGGAAAATCTCGGGTTCCTTAAAAGTCAGAAAATCCAACACCATTCGGATGCAAATTGCCGTTGGCATTCCTTTGCTGTAGAATCTGAAAGAAGTTACATTTCTTTTGTTTTATTAATGCTGGGAAGAAGTGAGATGTGAGATGCCAGAGAGGTGTCTTAGTTTTGAAGACATTTCAATATATTTCAGTTCCATCATATCCACAATGCGCTTATTTTGAAATTGCTGATGGCAGATTGTGGGTTGGAAAATATTTTATTTTAATATTAGTTTTTAATCTGCCTTTTCACTGAGGTGGTATCTCATTGAAAAGTACCTGACGGAGTATGACAGATCTTGCCTGAATTAAACACATTCGTGTGCAGGACTGACTGGCAACAGTATATTCACTTGTGAAAATATTTGAATTTGTGTAACATCAACGCACTGATTACTAAAGCCATGACAGCACTCTCTGGTACAGGTTATTATTCCCTGAAAACAATGATTTATCCGTGAAACATTTTACACTGCTAATCACATATTACACTGAATGTCCATGGACTGAGCAATGATCTGCCATGTCTAACTATGTAGACTGAACAGGAGGCTGTATGGACTGTACAGTGTGTTACACAGGGAGAGCTGTATGGACTGAACAGTGTGTTACACAGAGAGAACTGTATGGACTGAACAGTGTGTTACACAGAGAGAACTGTATGGATTGAACAGTGTGTTACACAGGGAGAGCTGTATGGATTGAACACTGTGTTACACAGGGAGCTGTATGGACTGAACAGTGTGTTCCACAGGGAGAGCTGTATGGACTGAACACTGTGTTACACAGGTAGCCAATCTGTGGATTGTATTGATAGGATAGACACACTGATGGAGCAGAATTTCAACAGGAATATGGTGGAAGTAAGGCCAATACAGGTAGTCCTGACCAAATTTTAGATAGGGGGCCAAATAAACAGGAGAGCACTATAGTACAAGAAGGCAATGCAGAAACAGAAACAATCACAGACAAAATAAGTAATAAGAACGCATTTAACTTAAAGGGAAATTAGAAAAAAAATCATCTTCACACAAAGGATGAGTAGTATATGGAATTCTCCATCACAAACCATTGTTGATCCATCCATAAATTATTTTAGCCAGCTGCTTGAAAAGATTAATATCAAAGGGTATGGTGAGCAAGCAGGAGATATAAACTAATTGGAAAGATTAGATATGGATTTGTGAAAGGGAACATACAAAAAGAAAGGTGAAATATGTACCTCAGGCCCATCAAGCCAGCATTAATCTAGTGAATTAAGTATTCGCTTGGCACAGTGGTGGAACCATTGGCTCTGAGCCAGAAGGTTGTAGGTTGAAACCCTTGCTCGAGGACTTGAGCACATTATCCAAGCATAGTACTGAGGGAATGCTACACTGAAGTGTCAGCTTGGATTATGTGCTCAACTTGGAAGTGTAATTTTTTGAATGAGTCTATTCCAAAGCCCTGTCTGCTTGTTCAAGTGGATGTTAAGAATCCCGTGGCACTATTTGAAGAGGAGCAGGGGAAGTTGTCCTGGCCAACACCATCAAAAGCATTTACTGTATGTTAATGCCATTTGTGAGACCTTACTGTGCGGAAATTGGTTGCCACATTTGCCCAAACAATGACTACACGTGAAAAGTAATTAATTGGCGATGAAGTGCTTTGGGACATTCCGAGGACATGAAACAATCTAAATCAATGCTAGTTCATTTGCTTGTTTGTTTTTTCTTCCTTTCAACCTCATACACCTTTCTCCCATCCCCCAGGAGAGGCAAAAATGGAAAAATATCTGTGGCCAATTCAGGAAAATTCATCTTTGACTCCCCTCAGCAATCAACCTCCAGTTTCCCATAACTTATCCCAATTTGATCTAACTACTGTATCAACTTACCCTAACTGGCAATGTCCTCTCCTCCCAGGAACTTGTGATGTTACCTTTTGAGCTTTATAACCATACTTATCAATTTTTTGGCAATGACTCTCAATGAAAATAAATACTTCCTGGAATCTAACCTAACTCTTTGGCCGGAATTTTGCTGGCGCTCAAAGTGCGGGTTTGGAGGCGGGACCGCTGTCAAAATCGCAAAGATTGACAGCGGGTAGGAAACCTGCTGTCAACCTGCCTCCAATCAATCTTCCCAAGTGCCGGGTCCCCGATTTGCGCATGGACCCGACACCTAGTGGCGGGAAGAGGATTAAAAGCCAATTACCTGCCTATTAACAGGTCCTTGATAGTTGTTAACAGGCTCTTTTTCAATTTTTCCGCTTCTGCCTCGGGTTTCCCGACATCCGGACACCACGCCAGGTAAGTGTGGCGTGTTGTGAGTCTGCTGTAATGTTTCTGCATTGATGACAGCTGCAGAAGTGGTGTGAAGGATCCAATGGTGCACTGGTGAGTTTCAGAGGTAAGAAAATGTTGGGGAAATCATTTTTAATGCATTTACACTTTTCTGTAGGTACCAAGTTTTGAATTGGATGTCTAGTGCCACCTCATTGGGAGAACCTCTCTCACCAGTGACAGATTGCTTCTGTAACATCACCTGCAGCTGCCATCTGTTCTAGCCTATGGAGGGAGTAATTGAAGAGCCTGGGTGCAAGAGTTCACCTTTGTACAGTGAATGTCAGTGTTTACAGCACCGCAATGCTGTCAAACACTGAGAAATGAGCTGTCAAAAAAAAGTGTGCGTGGTCCCTTTAAGAAAACCAGCACTGACGTGTCATCAAATGACGTCATCTGACCGGCTTCCTCTTAATTGGCCGGCAAGCCTGCAGGGTGGGCTTAACAAGGTCAATCAAGGGAAAATCGCGTCCGTTGGCCGGCTGCAGTTGGGGGCGGGACTGGAACCCGGAAACCAGCTGACCCGCTCCCAAGCCACATCCATTGGAAAAATCGCAGCATTTGTCTGTGGATTTGATAGGCACACCCTTCTTTTCTACCATCTCCAATAATTTCAAATTACCTATCTAACTAGATGTTTCCATTCAACATTTAAACAATTCCAATCACATCTCTTCTATATGTATTTCTCCAAAGTAAATAACACAATTTTTGGAGCCTCTTTTCATAACTTAGAGCTCCAAGATTTGGTAACATTCTAGTTACCCTCCTCTGCACTCTCTCCAGAGCCCAAATATCCTTCACCATGTACAGGGACCAAAATTGGACACAATACTCCAAGTGCAGATATACCAGAACCGAATGCAGTCTACGTATAGTGAGCTTTGTTTCATACTCAATGGTCCTAGCGTAGAACCCTATTTGCTTTCCCTATAGCTGTCTTACAGAGCTTCTGTAACTTGAACAAATAATCAACAATTACCCCCAGATCTCTTTCCTGATGCATTTCACAGTACATAGTACTTGTGCATAGTACAGATATGGCTGGATTTTCCTAAATCCATGTGTATGGCACTGCACTTTTCCACATTAAATGATAGCTGCCACACATTGCGCCATTTGCCTAACTTACCTGCAACCTATTGATTTGGTTTGAATTACTAGCCCCTGTGCACATTTTTGTATAATCCATAAATTTAATAGTGCTTCCAATTAAACCATCCTCCAGATCCATCCATCCTTCATTAATGAAAATGATAAACAGAAATGGTCTCGATACAGAGAACTGTGGAACTCTAATCATAACCACATCCCAATCATATATACTCCCATTAATAACACTCTGCTTATGTAATTTCAATTAGCTACCAATCCAATGTAATAGCTGTCCTATTATCCTGCGGAAACTAATAACTAATTACATGGTACTTCATCAAACACATTTAGGAAGTCAAGATGTACAATATCAACTGAACCATCTTCATCCACCATTCTGATCACTTCCTTAAAGAACTCAAACAAGTTAGTGAGGCAGGAATAATGTTTCCTATAGCAGTGTTGCGAATCCCTAATAACTGCCGACTTCTCCAAATGATCATATATCACGCCCAGTAGAATATTTCCCAACAATCTCCCTACTACCAAAATCAATCGATATCTTCTGTTTCTTGAATAGTTGGACTTCATGAGCCCCCCTCCAATCCATGGAAACCAATATGGACCTCAATGAGCTACTGCATTTTTGAGCCAGTGGTCTCTCCCATTTCTTGAAGTACTCTGAGGTAAATGGCACTGAGTCTTACAGTAATGTCAATTGTAAGCACACTAAACTTGGCGTTCTCACCTCTGAGTCCAAAGACAATGGCCGGAGTTTTCTGGGGTCCGTGCGGGCAAGATTGGAGGCAGGTCGGGTGGGAAATTTGAAATATCTTGGAGTGGATCGGGAACCTGCCGTCATCCCACCCCCTCGTGCCTTTCCCTCGGGCGCGTTTGTCAGTGCGGCAGTAACCTGAGCAGCAGAGACGGGCAGCCTAATTTAAATCATTATCAGGTACCCTAATGCGCCTTTTTAAAGCCTACCTTTCAAATTTCCCTGCATGACCACGGGATTCACACAGCTCGGGAACCACGTCTGTTAGCCTGAGGCGGGAGTTGAGTGGCCATTGAGCCAGCTAATCAGTTGACAGCATGAAATGTACTATAAAGGCTCCCACCTCACAGCTGATCACTTTCCTCAGGCAAAAGCTGTTGCGGACTGCATTGCAAGCACAGATTTAGCTTTCTAGAGGCTGCAAGTGTTTCAAGCAAAGTCACCTTCCAGTGTCACCTCATTGGTAGAACCTCTCTCACCATTGACAGATTGCTTCTGTCATCTCTACTTGACCTGTCATCTATTCCATCAGCATGGGTGCCGTTCATACTGTCTCACCTTGGTCCTCAGAATCGGACCATGATGAGCCCCAACACCAGCAGCACTAACAACAACACCACCAACCTTCTCCTCAACCACCTGAGGCAGTTCCCCCAACACAGGGTATACAGGATGAGCTTCCTCAACATGACTGAGCACCAGTGCCAAAGGAGGTTCAGGCTATCGCGGCAGGACGTCGCAGACATTTGCACATTGCTCGAGCAAGACCTATAAGCCCAGTAAAGGGGGTGGACACGCCTTACCAGTGGCCGTCAAAGTCACCAGCGCCCTCAACTTCTTCGCCTCAGGCTCCTTCCAGGGATCTGCAGCAGACATTTGCGGCATCTCGCAGTTGGCCGTCCACAGATGCATCACACAGGTCACCGATGCCATCTTTGACAAGTCAGCCAATTTTATCAACTTTGCCACTGATGAAGCCTGTGTTTACTGAGCGGGCACTTGGCTTTGCCGCTCTGGCTGGCTTCCCACGGGTGCAGGACGTCATTGACATGTGGCCATCAGGGCACCCAATCATAACCCAGGAGACTTTGTCAAATGCAAGGGCTTCCAGTCCCTCAATATGCAGCTGGTCTGCAACCATAGGAAGATCATCAAGCATGTATGTGTCCAATTCCCTGGCAGCTGCCATGACTCTTTCATCCTTCGCCAGTCCACCCTCCCTCAGCTCTTCACTCCTCCAAACAGGCTTTCCGGCTGGCTGCTTGGAGACAAGGGCTATCCACTGAAGACGTGGCACATGACACCCTTGAGGAGGCCAAGTATTGAGGCCGAGGAGAGATATAATGTAAGCCACATTTCCACCAGATGTGTCATAGAGCAGACAATAGGTATATTGAAAATGCGCTTCAGATGCCTTGACAGATCTGGAGGAGCCCTTCAGTACGCACCAGCCAGGGTCTCCAGAATTGTCGTGGTCTGCTGCGCCCTGTACAACATAGTGCAGCAGCGAGGATTAGCGCTGCATGAGGAGCAAGGCACTGACACACAGCCTCTTCAGTGGAGAAGGAGCAGGAGGAGGATGAGGAGCATCAGCTGGAAGACGAGGAGGAGCAGGAGGAACCAGATCCCACTAGCACCTGAGCACATTGCTTCCCAGGAGGCCAGGGATGGGCTCATCATGACCAGATTTACTTAACTTTACGCAATACACCCATATGGCTGCCACATGCTGCGCCAGGTTGGTACCACCCCACAGCAACACCATAAAGCATCCCTACAATGACCAAGCCATTCCTTTCACACTGACCACTATTGCTGGAGGTAACGTTATGTCTGACCATTCACTCCAACTCACTAAGCCACTTCCAAAGGTGCACACAAATTTGTCCAAGACCGGAAAGTGATGAAAATAAAGATTTTTATGTGTGACGTCACATTAACGGAAACTTTACAGAAACATTGACTAAAACACCCAAGTGGATACCGTTGTGAATCTACTTGTGTGTCATCTTTCTCTTACGCGTGCTTCTATGAGGTGCTATCCTGTGGCTTCAGCAGAGGTAGAGGCAGCCTGCTCACTTCCTTCACTGACTGCTTAGACACTCTAGGCGGACGTCCTCTGGGTTTTGGAGCCTCTGATGGCCCCGCCAAAGGCTGCTCCTCCTGCGACTGTGCAGGGGCAGACTCGGCCATCGCTGTTCGAGGAGGCACCTGAAGCTCTGACTGAGAGGGTGGCAATGGGGGAGAAGTGTGAGCGCATTGAGAGGAGTCCCCACTTCCATGTGCCCTCTCACCATCATCCCTCTCATTGGCCACCCGCACTTTCCTTCTAGCAAGAATCTGGAGAGCATCTTGCTGCACATCAGTGGGGTCATGAGGACCAACATCCACGTTGACATTCCTCCTAGAGAGGAGGTCTATGAGCCTCTGCCATCTATTCTCCGTAGAGACCATGTGCTCCTGTGAGTGGCGCATTAGCTACTCCATGCAGGTGGCCATCCTATCCATGGAAGAGTCTAATGTCACCATCACCTGCGACACAGTGGTGCTCATATTGGAGATGGACTCCATTCTCTGTACATTTGCAGACATCGCGATCTCAAAACCTGTCAAAGCCTCCTGCACTTCTTGCTGCACCTCCAGGAGTGCCCTCTTTCTGGATGGCCCCCCGAGGCTCAGTGTCTACATGCAGCTGAGCTGAGCTGGGAGTGTCCTGCGCCTTCCGGAGAGGGGTCTCCACTGCTGTCCCTGTCTCCATCATCTGCTCTTGCTCACTTGTGAGTTGTGAGACATCAGGTGACAACACTACTCTATCTCACGTGGGACCCACCCAGGTGTGTGTATCTGTGCTGGTGCTGGGTGCGCTTATGTCTGGTGACGGTGCGCCCTCAGAGGCTGGAGGCTCCTCTGAGGAGTCGTCGTCTTCTTCCTCCTGGACAGTGGTGGTTGGGGGGGGGGGGGGGGCGCTCATGATGGACCTGTGGGAGAGTAAAGAGATGAGTTAGATATGTCATATGTAGATTGGGTACATATACCATTATGCACATGATGACCATTCAGTGGCTGCTGATATCAGTCCCCATATGAGTAACTGCTGTATGCCATGTAGCTGTATGATATGTAATTCTGTCACCAGGTTGCTGAGATTTCCCCCTCTCTCCGCCTCCCACCTCCAGCTGCTCGGCGACTCCCAAAACTTCTAAGGCAGCCTCCTCTGCTGTTGTTAGGGTCGCCAATGATGGCATTCCACCTCCAGTCCTCTCCCTCTCCCTCTTATTGTGGCTTCTCTTTTCCTGCAAGGAGGGAAAGAAGAGAAGGTTGAGTGAGAGTGATGGAATGAGTGTAAGGAATGGATGGGTTACATCTTTAGAGGGAGACTATGATAGAGTGGGGTGCCAAAGCCAAGTGGTCTCCTTGTATGTTGTTAGTTGCTATGATTGCATTAAGTTGAGGATGAGTGTGAGGGGTGGCTAGTCAGATGGGGATGTGATAATGTAGACAGAGAGAGAGGGATGGGTGGAGGTGCAAGGTATGTTGGTGTGAGTAAGGATGTGCAGTAGTAGGGTTGGGAAGGCAGAGTGATGGGGATGTGATGAGAGGCACAGCAGGATGAGGTTGAGTGTGGCTTTGTACTCACCTTTCCTGATCTAATGAGATCATTGAAACATTTCCGGCACTGCACCCAGGTCCTCCTGACCGCATCCCTGCTGTTAACCTCCTCAGCTATTTGGAGCCAGGCTCCTTTGGTCTGCTGGGGAGGTCTCTTCCGCCCATTCGAAGGGAAGAGGACCTCCCTGTGTGCTCTGACTCCCTCCACAAGCATATGGAGGGAGTCATCAGAGAACCTGGGTGCAGCCCTCTGTCTCTGTGCAGCCATCTCTGGACATGGTTGCAGCAGTCCAATGGTGCAGTATGCTGCCTGCACACTTCTAGATGAACCTTAAAATGCAATGTGGCCATGGAACCTTTAAATATCCCAGGTGAAAACGCGTCATCGATGAAGTCACAAGACCCGCACCATTTAATAGGACCTGGTAACGCGCAGGGCGGGCTTAATAGGCCCCATTAATGCAAAGTTGATCTGAGGAGCGGGATAGAATCAACAATGGGGTTGCGACCCACCACAGAGAATGCCCGCATCTGACCCGCCCAGGTAAACAAAATTCCGGCCAATGGGTTCAAGCCTCACTGCAGGACTTAAGTATGTAGTTTAGGTTAACACATCAGTGCAGTGCTGGGGCAGTGCTGCATTGTTGCAGGTGCCATCTTTCAAATGAGATGTTAAATTGAGGTAATGTCACACTGTTGTAAAAGATCCCATAACACTACACAAAGAATAGCAGGGGCATTCTCCCTGTGTCCTGGCCAACATTTATTCCATGAACCTAATTAATTGGTTATTTATCTCATTGCTGTGGGACCTTGCTGTGCGCAAATTGGCTGCCACGTTTGCCTACAAAACAAAAATGGCTACACTTAAAAAGTAATTCATTGGTGGTGAAGTGCTTTGGACATTCTAGTTGCACCCAAACCATTTCAGCTGACCAATATCCTCTTCTTCAATCACAAGTTTACAAATTAAGTTGCATCCCCTCCTTTGTGACCCAAAATGTCTTTACAGAATCCTCTGTTAACTTTGACTGCACTTCTGATCCATCACTATTGCCCAAGCAAATTTCACAGACAACAGTTACATCTAAATTGTCCATGGAATCATATTCCATTTATTTCTAATATTTGTAGCATGGGCAATTGATTAATAAAATATAATAATGCAGTATATCCTTTGACTTGCCTTGAGAAACGCACAAGCGATCAGCTAGTATAATATGAAAAATAAACACACGGTTTTAACTAATGTAGAATATACATGACCATCAAGATTATGCATATTTTAAATGCCTATTTGCATGTCTCAATTCAGTTTTTATCTGTGCTGTGACAGTTTCATGTTTTTAGAGACATATTGATTGTAAATGCATGTTCAAGAAATGCAGCTTCCTTCTACTGGAAGGGTGGCCAAGCTAGTCTTAGATTTTCTGCAGAACCAATGCCACTCCTTAGATTCATGTATTGTAATATTGTGGCACAGTAGCTCCCAGCCAACAGCCCAGCTTTCAAAAGGATGGATGCTCATAGTGAATGTAGCATTAGTTCCATGTAGCGTTCTCCACTACCCTTCAATCCTCCTATTTCTATGAATACACCATCTCTAGCAGATGATTGACAGATGAAGCATCTGCTGTGGTTATCTTTTGCTAATTTGTGATTGCTTCTCTTTTCATTTTCAATTTATTCCATCTGAAATGATCCATATGGCTTCTTTCACACTAGACAGGCAGTGAATTCTGCATCTGCTGAATTCTGGTAATCAGAACAGATGTAAGATGGAGCAAAATATCCTTCGTATTACTGTAACTGGATTCGATTCAACAACATAAACATTTTAGGCATGCCCTGAAACACTTCATTGATTTTCATGAATTCCATTTTCAAAAAGGGTACTTTATGGGGAATATTGGATGGCCAATTAATGAAAGTAATGCTAGAACTGGGTCAGGTACGGTAGCCTAGTGGTTATGGTGCTGGACTAGCAATCCAGAGATTGTGAATTCAAATCTCACCATGGCAAGTTGTCCAATTGAATTCAATAAATCTGGTAATTTGTGGGCTGGCACCAGGGGGGTCATGAGAATGAAGGCACAGACAGATTATGAGACCACAAAAACAACTGGGGGATGGGGGGAAGTGTGTTATATGGCAACATCTACTAGCCTAAAATCCACCCCCTCTACCACCACTGTACCATGGCTGCAGTGTGTCCTATCTGCACTGCAGCAACTCGCCATGGCCACTTTGGCAGCACCTATCAAACCCATGATCTCCACCCCCTAGAAGGATTGGTGCAGCAGGTGCATGGTAACACCATCACTTGCCCTCCAAGTCACACACCATCCTGTCTTGGACATATATCATCGCTGAGTCATAATCCTGGAGCTCCCTAGCCAACGGCATTGTGGGAGCACCTTCACCACACAGACAGCAGCAGCCCACCCATAGAAAGATGATGGCCCACCACCACCACCTTCTCAGGGGCAACTAGGTGTTAGCAATAAATGCTGCCTTTGTCAGTGGCGCCCACTTCTCGAAAATCAATAAGCAAACAAAAAAAAAGCATATTGTGAAGATGTTCAGTTAGTCAACATCATATATCGATGTCGTGAGAGTGCTGTGATGTATTGGTGCCTTGAATCAGATTCAACCAGACAATAGGATCCTGTGAGTGAACCATGTGATTCTCACTACAGTGGGGAATTTTAGTTCACATGTTACAGGGAATTAACGTAGCCAGGATGTGAGAGTGCATTATATCACTAACCTCAGGAGGAACTGCTGTGAAAATATTGGATCACTTCCAGTGCCTGAGAAGTACTTTCAAATTTGTCCACTTGACAAGTAAGGCTGTTTTTGTGAACGCGCCTGTGCTAACTTTTCATTCACTTTTTTTTTAGCTGTTACTCAGACGGAGTAAACATTATAAAGGAAAAAGATAATGCCAGTTTAATGCAAGTCATTAGGGCAGGACAATGGATCCAATGCAGCAAGAAGGTGGAATTGGCACTATATAAATGCAAGATGTTATTGTTGTTGATGATGAAAAACATGGTAATGGATAAACACAGTGATGTTGCTCATAAATTGCTGAGCTGTGTTGTTTTTCAGTTTGGTCCATGCTGGAAGGTAAGTTGTACCAGGACTGGTTGGTAATGGACATCTTGCACCCCAATTGTGCTCAGTCACAACCAGTCAAATAGGGCTCCTAGTCAGTGTGAACTGAATGTAGAAGATGTTACACATGACAGCTTCTGTCACTTCCTTCCTAAGCATTAGCCAATCAACCTCACGCTATGTGCAGTCCTAGGTGTTCTGCTCTTCCGTCAACCGCGAAGGATTATGGAGTGTCCTCCTCAAATTCGGTTGCCCTCAAAAGTTTGTCACCATCCTCCGCCTGCTTCACGACGATATGCAACTCGTGATCCTGACCAACAGATCACCACAGACCCAATTTACGTACGGACCGGGGTCAAGCAAGGCTGTGTCATCGCACTAACGCTCTTCTCGATCTTCCTGGCTGTAATGCTCCATCTCACCCTCAGTAAGCTTCCTGCTGTAATGGAGCTAATCTACAGAACAAACGGGAAACTGTTCAACCTCCGTCGCCTTCAGTCCAGATCCAAGGTCGTCCCATCCTCTGTCATCGAATTACAGTATGCAGATGACGCTTGCGTCTGCGCACACTCAGAGGTCGAACTCCAAACCATCGTAAACATCTTCACCGAAGCATACGAGAGGATGGGCCTTACAATAAACATCCGTAAGACAAAGGTCCTCTACCAACCTACCCCCGCCACACAGTACCGCTCCCCGATTATCAAAATCCATGACAAGGCCTTGGACAACGTGGACCACTTTCCATACCTCGGGAGCCTACTGTCAACAAGGGCAAACGTCGATGACGAAGTCCAACACCGCCTTCAGTGTGCCAGTGCAGCCTTCGGTCACCTGAGGAAGAGAGTGTTTGAAGACCAGGACCTCAAACCCAGCACCAAGCTCATGGTCTACAGAGCAGTAGTGATACCCGCCCTCCTGTATGCTTCAGAGACATGGACCATGTACAGCAGGCACCTCAAAGCACTGGAGAAGTACCACCAACGCTGCCTCCGCAAGATCCTGCAAATCCATTGGCCGGATAGGCGCACCAACGTCAGTGTTCTCACTCAGGCCAACATCCCCAGCATCGAAGCTTTGACCACGCTCGATCAGCTCCGATAGACGGGCCGCATCGTCTGCATGCCCGATACGAGACTCCCAAAACAAACGCTCTACTCGGAGCTCCAACACGGCAAGAGAGCCCCAGGTGGGCAGAGGAAACGCTTCAAAGACACCCTCAAAGCCTCCTTGAAAAAGTGCAACATCCCCACCGACACCTGGGAATCCCTGGCCCAAGACCGCACAAAGTAGAGGAGAAGCATCCGGGAAGGCGCCGAACACCTCGAGTCTCTTCGCCGGGAACAAGCGGAAGCCGAGTGAAAACAGCGGAAGGAGCGCACGTCAACCCAAGCACCCCACCCACCCACCCCTTCAACCACCGTCTGCCTCACCTGTGACAGACTGTAGGTCCCGCATTGGACTCATCAGTCACCTGAGAACTCATTTTTAGTGTGGAAGCAAGTCATCCTCGGTTCCGAGGGACTGCCTAAGAAGAAGAAGCTCTTATAGATTGGATCCTATCCTCTTCTATCACATCTGGAATACTGTGTACAGTTCTGGGCACCGCACTTAGAAAGGATATATTGGCCTTGGAAGGAGTGCAGTGGAGATTCACCAGAACATTACCAGGGTTCCAAGGGTTAGATTATGAGGCGAAATTATATAAACTAGGCTTGTAATCCCTGGAATATAGAAGGTTAAGGGGAGATTTGATTGAGGGTTTATGATTTTGAAAGGAATTGACAGGGTAGATAGAGAGGAACTTTTTCTGCTGGTGGGGGAGACTAGGACATGGGGACATAACCTTAAAATCAGAGTCAGGCCATTCAGGAGAGAAGTTAGGAAACACTTCTTCACACAAAGGGTGATAGAAATGTGGGACTCTCTCCCACAAAACGCAGTAGATGCTAACTCAATTAATAATTTTAAATCTGAGATTGATAGACTTTTACTAGCCAAGGGTATAAAAGGACATGGAACCAAGGCAGGTGGACACAGATCAGCCATGAATGGCAGAACAGGCTCAAGAGGCAGAATGGCCTACTCCTACATTTTTTTCTTTTCAAATGTGCCTTCATCTCCATGTTTATTTCCCTCCTCACAGGACCATATTAACCAGGTGTGTGGAAGGGCTCTCTGTGTCCTGTGATTAGCTAGGAAACCCAACGTCTCTCCATTCTCCTCTTCTAGCCAACAGGTGGAGATTGCTTCATGTCCCCAGTTGTCATCTCGACTAAGGGGAGAAGTTTTGTTTTCAACGAGTTGAGGCGTAGCGACATCAAAGCTGATTTTGCTCATCACAGTGCCCCATTTGCACCTGTTTCAGAAATTTTAGGCAGAGGAGAAATGAGTGAAGATGCTTTACACCTGGCTTCCATCCCATAAATGCTCAACGTGTATTTCTGCTGATGCCATGGGCAGGGGTAGGAGGATGGTGTATCGTGTCCAGCTGCAGCGGTGACAAGCAATTAGCATTGAAACATCACCTAATTCTGGGCATGGGTCAGGTCTGGGGCATACCCATATAAAGAGGGTGTTAGAGGTCATCTGACAGTGCCTGAAAACAGAAGTTTAAAGTGATAGCCAGCCACTGTTTGCACTATTGAATTGCAGCACTCTTTAAAATGGCAGTGAATCGTAACATTTTTGACCCTAAGTTTTGGCCTTCAATGTGTGGGATCAAGGGATTTTATGGAGTATTTAGAGGTCAGGTTCTTACCCGCTACAATGGGGACTATCTTTCGGGGGACTATTGTACATGTGTTGCCTGGAGGAAGGAGATGTTGAATGCCAGCACATTGTAGGAGAAGTGCTGCTAGCCACAGGCACCTTGCCAACCACAATGCAGTTATTTGGACTTTATTGAGGAATAATGCCTTTACAGATTTAGATTGATGATGTAGACTGCGACTGATCTTTGTAACGTGCTATAGGAGGACCTCTGTTGGTCTAGCACCAAATAAGAGGCATCTGACCCGTTTGTCACTTGCCCTTACGAAAATAATGAGCTGAACCAAGAAATACAGCCGCGGCCAGCAACTTTGGAGTCGAGCATAGGCGCAAGGCTTGCCACCTGATGTTCGCTGGGGCGATTGAGGGAAGGAGGAACACTGGGGCCATCTTGTTTCTTTCCCCGTCATCGATGAGAAGATGACAAAACATTGGCGCTCAGCTATATTCTGCCACTCAACCGGAGGTGAGAACGAACTGCTCGCCTACTCTGCTGCTAGGGGGCAGCACACAGGGAAATCAGAAGGGGACTAAAAAGAGGCAAATATTAAATGGTAATGTCCATAAAGGAAAAAAAAATGAAAATCAATGTAAGGCAAGCATCGAAAGAACCCATCTGTCAGCTGTGACTTTGAATAATGAATAATGAATTAGATGAATTACATAGGAGAAGCTGAGGTTACCATTCTAATGAGCATAGATTCTGTGAGACTCCCGCTATGGTGTGTGACAACTGAGATTCTTCTCTTCAGCCAAATCATAAATAAAATCTGGGCACTTTTCCCCCCATTGCAATTGCTACTTTGATCTATTTTCCAATTCCTGGGAGACCTCTTTCTGATCCCTGCCCCCTTTCATTACTGTGCCTCTGTAGAAATTGCACTTCTATTGAATGCTCCACCAACTGTTGTGACAGTGTGTCAATTCTCGGCAAGTAAATGAATGCATGCTTCAATAAGCCTAAGCTCCAACACTTATGAATAAATTCAGCAATTCAATTTTTAAATGGCATCTAGTGTCTGTTGCTCGTGTCTTATGTATATTAAAGCAACAAGGAAACTAAATTCAGTCCAATGGAAAATCACAAGTTTATACAGTCTTCACGCAAACATTACATCAATAGAATTATATGGAAATTATGACATGGAAACAGGCCGTTCGGCTCAACCAGTCCGTGTTGTTGTTCATCCTCCACATGAGCAGTGGTTCTAATCCCATTTTCCTGCTCTGTTCCCTTTATCCCCTTTCCTTCAACCACCTATCTAATCTGTTCTTAAATTTTGACATGGTCTCTGCTCCAATCACGAACTCGAATAGTGCATTTCACAGCCTCTGTGTAAAAAAGTTTCTCTTTTCCTATCCTAATTCTCTTCCTTTAAATCTTATATCTATGATCCTCGTTCTAGGCTCCTCGCTCATTGTCTGTTCCTATCTACTCCATCATTATGCTACGTAATTTTAAAGCACTCTATCAAATCATCCCTTAATCTCCATTATGAGCCCATCACGTGGTGACATAAATTACATTGAAGTGCATGATCATGTGTGTGATAAACCATGATGCACTTTATCTTCAAACTGAGAAAGGTTTGCAGTGTACTTTTCATCCACAAAAGAACATAAGAACTTAAGAATTAGGAGCAGGAGTAGGCCATATGGCCCTTTGAGCCTGCTCCGGCTTTCAATAAGATCATGGCTGATCTTCGACCTCAACTTTACTTTCCCGCCTGAATCCCATATCCCTTGATTCCCCTAGAGTCCAAAAATCTATTTATCTCAGCCTTGAATATACTCAACGACTTAGCCCTTTGGGGTAGAGAATTCCAAAGATTCACAACCCTCTGAGTGAAGAAATTCCTCCTCATCTCAGTCTTAAATGGCCGACCCCTTATCCTGAGACTATGCCCCCTAGTTCTAGACTCTTCTGCCAGGGGAAACAACCTCTCAGCATCTACCCTGTCAATCCCCTTCAGTATCTTATGTTTCAATGAGATCACCTCTCATTCTTCTAAACTCCAGAGAATATAGGCCCAATCTACTCAATCTCTCCTCATAGGACAACCCTCTCATCCCAGGGACAACCCTCTCATCCCAGGGATCAATCTAGTGAACCTTTGTTGCATCGCCTCTAAGGCAAGTATGTCCTTCCTCAGATAAATGTGAGAAGTCGCACAACACCAGGTTATAGTCCAACAGTTTTATTTGAAATCACAAACTTTCGGAGCGCTGCTCCTTCGTCAGGTGAAGGACTTCACCTGACGAAGGAGCAGCACTCCGAAAGCTTGTGATTTCAAATAAAACTGTTGGACTATAACTTGGTGTTGTGCGACTTCTCACATTTGTCCACCCCAGTCTAACACCGGCATCTCCACATCATGGCTTCCTCAGATAAGGAGACCAAATCTGTACACAGTACTCCAGGTGTGGTCTCACCAATGCCCTTTACAATTGTTGTAAGACTTCCTTACTCATGTACTTCAACTCCTTGCAATAAAGGCCAACATGCCATTAGCCTTCCTAATTGCTTGCTGTACCTGCATGCTAACTTTTTGTGTTTCCTGTATGAGAACACCTCAATCTCTCAGAACACCAACATTAATAGTTTCTCACCATTTAAAAAATATTCTGTTTTTCTTCAGATTTCATAAGCTTCCCTCAGGAGATGATATGCATTGGGTGAAATCCAGTGATAAGCCAGATTATACACGGTCTCGGTTCTTATTTGAACTAGTCTGTCTTCATTGACTCAACTCCATCAATAATGCTTCTAGAAGTGCTATTTCAGCAACTGCACATTGCATGGTCTCCAAGCGAAAGCCAATAGCATGTTACAGAAAGTAAGTAACATGCCTCCAAATAGAGAGCTGGACTGGTTCTTGGCTGGGGCAGAGATCACATCTTATAAAAGGTAAGAGATTTAACAGTTAACATAAGCATGGTCAGTGTGGTCGTCTGGACTGGTTTCAATCACCTGAGGAGGGGTCGGAGAAAAATTTTTCAGATTTTTTTTCCCTTTTTGGCCATGGGTTTCTTTTTCTGTTTGTTTTGCCTCACCCAAGGAATCACATGGCTGAGGAGTGTTAGGAAGTGTCTACTCATGATGCTCCAGGCATCATGAATGTGGGGCAGGCTTGGGGTGACTTTTACTGCGTTATGTTTCTACAGCCATTGGCAGTACTCCAGTACCTCACCAGAGTGGCTAATCTTCATGTGTTGGTCGAGATAATGAGTGTCAGCTGGCTATTTAACCACGAGGACGTCACAGACGAGCTCGAGCTAGTCCTCATACGCCCATCAGGTGTTGCTAGATAGCAATCAGCCACCCAGGCTGAGGGATTTTCCCCCCTTCCCTAAAATAAGGCTGCTGAGGCCAATTGTAAAACTCCTAATACCACCTAGTGTGAGATGATGATACAACAACAACAACTTAAATAGTGCCTTTAACGTAGTAAAACGTCCCAAGGCATTTCACAGGAGCGCAAGCAGACAAAGGTTGACAAAGAAAGAGACATTAAGATACGTGAACAAAAGCTTGGCCAAATAGATAGGTTTAAAGAAGGAAAAGTGGAGAGGTGTAATTTAAGGAGGGAATTCTAGAGCTTAGGGCCTAGATGGCTGAAGGCATGGCTACCAATGGTGGGGCAAACCAAGTGGGGATGCACAAGAGGCCAGAATTGGAGGAACACAGATCTAGGGTTGTACGGCTGGAGGAGGTTATAGAGATGGGGACGGGCGAAGCCATGGAGGGATTTGAACACGAGGATAAGAATTTTAACATCGAGGCTTTGGTGGACCGTCAGCCAATCTAGGTCAGCGAGCACAGGGGTGATGAGTGAACGGGATCAAACCAGGGACATTGCTAATCTGTATGGCTCAGCTACTCACTGTACAAACTGATCAGGCCATTGGGGAAGGAATACATTTTCAATCAGCTCCAATGGACACTACAGTCACAGATTTGACCCCCTCCCACTTTACTATTGATTGTCCAAAAACCTGAATTAAAAGGTAGTTCAGCTGAATGGTGTTTAGAATCCAAGTATTCCTGTAAATTTGATGAAAAACCACTTCACAGTCTAAAATATGTGATTAGGCCACACAAATTGTCTAAAGCCAATGAGCTTCACCAACAATTACCTGGAAAGTCTCTGTTTCCCTGACTCTGATTTTTTTTGTAATTATGATATTATCAGGAGCACTTCTTCAGTGGAGAAGCTTCTGAGGCAACCAGAGGGAATAGCTGCCGAACGCTTGATGCATCTTTTCTGTTCAAGCACTATGAACTATTTTAAGCAGTGGTTTATGATAAATAAACCATTTATATATACAGTTCAAACCAGTGTACAGCAAGAAAGACAGGCATTTACATAGCCCAATATCACACCTGAGAAAGTATTTCACATGCAATTAATTGCTTTGAAATTGTATGACTGATGTGTAAGCAAACACAACAGCCAATTTGGGCACAGCAAAATCCTACAACTGACAACTGGAGGATCGGTTAATCTGATTTTGGCCGTGATACCAGGCAAACTCCATGCTCTTTAAATGTGACACACGGTTCTGTCCTCATGAGCTTAACCTGGAATGGGACTTGACGTTGGGATAATGGGACTTCACAATGGGATATTCACAAAAGATTTCAACCATTTTTATTTGCCCTTTCAATTCAGTCACTCATTTAACCAGCTTCTTTTTAATGAACAAAGTGATCCCTATTTTTGATGGCAGTCCCCCGTTACTCTCTTGGGAAATGTTCTTCCGAGCTTGCCTGATGCTTTCTAACATTGTACTTATGTCCTTTGCTCCTATCAGAGTTTCAGTTTAATAACCTGCTTACAATCACATCGGCCCTGATATTTGTGGGGAGGCGGGGAGGGAGCGTGGTGGCGGGGGAGAAACCCGGAAATGCCGGGAACACGGAGGTCCTGGCAAATTTAACGGCAGGACCTCATTATCATTTTTTCACTCCTTTTCCTGCCCCGCAGCCAGCCAGATTGAGAGGCTGATTGGCAGCCAGGCGGGAAAGCCTGCAGTACAAGACTGCAGCCGGGGACCGCTGGGAACGGTCCCGGGCAATCAGAGAAGATCTGGGATTGGTGGGGGGCCTCGGAGCAGGGCAGCGAGGAGGGAGGGAGAGATCGTGGGAGGTGTCTAAAGATCACGGGTGGGGGGCGGTCTGCTGATCGCAGAGAGGGAGAGATTGCAGCAGAAGATTTTCTTCAGTGTCCGGGACAAGCACTCCTGCTGCTCCTGGCCCACATACAGTGCTGGAAAAGCACTTACCTGCTGGATCTGTCCGCTCCCACCTACTTTTAGCTGTCAGGTTTCCCGAGCGCTGAAAAACCCAGCCCACAGCTGCTAAACTCAAATGGCTCCCAAAATCTGAGGCATGGAGTCTCATTTAATATTATAATCACTGATCCGCCTCTCCAGAACGGGTTACTCGGAAACCCCCAAACGCGCTGCGGTTAAACCGGAAGTAGGTGCATTCGCGGTGGGTTGGGGTCAGGTTTCAAATTTTTACAAATTTAATCCTGGCCTTCTCCTGCCAATCAGGGGTGGGGGGGTGGGGTTGGTGATAGGGGGGTAAAAATTCCCCCGTTGTGTAGAATTTCTTCTTTGTTAGTGACATCTAGGAGCAAGACATCATTATTATATAAAACAATGTCCACATTTGAATCCAATACTGAAGTCCTGTAAAGTTGACATGGAAAAATGAATAGTCTCCTGTTTCCGAATCCTAGGCCTGTAAGTAATACCAAGGCAGGCAGAGTTATGGGGATCAGAGATCTCTATACATTGCCAGGACAATGTACAAATGTGCTGGCGTCCAAGTGTGTTTTGTAAGACTCGGGAGGTTAGAAATTGGACAGCATCCAAAACCGGCCGCAATTCCAGCAGCGCACAGTGATGGGGTGCCAGAACAGAGAAACCCGAGGACTGTCCTAAACTGGTCCTCGGGCCTCACCGTCATAATTCTGGCGAGCTGCAGGCATGAATCGGCCGCTGCGACGCAGCTCGCCAGCCAAAGCCTGAATAAGTTCAACAGGCTAAGGCCCACGGGTAAATCTGCGGAGGGAAGGAGACAGTCAGGACGGTGGGTGTGGTGGGTGGGGGCAGGTGGGGGGGGTGACAGTGGGCCAGCAGCTGTCCAGGAGGAGCACTCCTCGTCCTTCCAACTCCACAAAAACAACATTTTTCAGTGTTTTGGGGCCTTTTTTTCAGCAGCCTCCTTTAAGGACTGCTGGTTAGGCCCGTTAAGACCCGCAAATATTAGTCGGAGCTTGGGCAGCGCCAGCTTCAACTAGTCTATCTGGATTTAGGAATCTGGTTCGAAAATGGACACATTTCCATATTGAAATGAGGTCTACGCTCATCGGCTGCCTAAAAAAGGGGCCTGACAATTTAGCAATGGCCCAAACACCCGTGCAGATCAGGCGCAGACCTCTGCCCTGCTAAATTAGTTATCATTGTGCCCGTTTTACACCCATAAAACAGTGCATCAATGTTAAACTGATGCCCCTGAGTGCCAAATTTACAATCCTAGATCAAAACCCTCGCCACAAAGGGTAACAGGCTAGAAATGGCTTGTCTATAAAAAAAAAATGGAGAAGTGTACTTTTAAAAGTGATGACGTTAACCAGTCAGAATCCAGGAGTCACAGGGGGGCATTAACTGAACCAAGACTTGAGAGAAATCTTCTCATTAGGCTTATTCTGTTCCGCAGATTCAATGTTCAGCGACATTAATACGACTACACAGTGAAGTTATTGAGTAATTTGTCAATCAACCCGCCACCCTGTCGAACTCTTCAGTACCTGCAGCTTGCACCCATGTGGCCTTCTCATAATTAACGTTCCTATTTGTCTAAGTAAATGATTCAGGTCTGTTATGAAAAATAGATATTCCTAATGTAACTGTCAGTGTGCATTGAGTCATCAGTGTCAGATACCCGCTGAGGGTTTGAAGAGGAATTAGATCTTATGTTACACCAAGGAAGCAGCATTGAGTCATATTGAGGTAATAACAGTCAGCACTGTTAGAAATGGCACATCAATAGGGTCCAGGTCAACAGTGCTTGCTCCTCACTCATAATGCATGGTAATGAGAAGCTATTCAACCCACAGACTTCCGGTTAAAGGAGAACAATACTCTGTTAGTGGGGGGAGTACTTCATAAAGTAACCCCCCATAAACATAAATATATTAGGCCTGAAATTCTAACACCAATATGCAGTGGAGTGGGAAGTGGGGGGGGGGGCAGGGGAACTTCTAGCCATCTAGTCTGCCCAGCCTCGACTCCATCCCAAATCCTGAGGATGGAGTAATTTGCATAAAAAAGGGGCTTGTGTGCGATCGTTTGCCAATAGGAAACCTGCAGTTCGGGCCCCACTTCCGTTAGGATGATATCCTGGCAATCCAAGTACGACAGCATCAAGAAGGCGTACTTTGCATTGAGGGCAGAGGAGGCGAGTCTGGCCGGTTTTCTGGAAGGTGCCATCGCCCCACCAGCCCACCTTCTCTTCGCATGTCAGCACAGGGCAGCAGATGCAAGAAAAACCCTCCCCCCGCCGCCCCCCCGCCGTCGGAACTTCTAATTGTCCAAAGAGGAGGAGTGGAGACCCAGTGGAACTAGGTCCTACCCCAAATTCTAGGGGCTAGAAATTCATTATAGCCAATGGGGGAAAAATTCAGTTGGTTGCGCCTCCCGTTAGCGCCTTACGAGGGCGCTAATGGGGCGCAAAGCATCTAGCGCCCAGGCGCGGCGAAGTTTGCGCCGCTCGCGAAATTAACTAGACATTTTGCGGCGGCGCTAAACACTACCGCCACGATCTCCTGCGCCGGCAGATCGTGACGTCACTCGAGTGCGCAACGCCCCGGTATCGCCCCGGAGCGGATACTGAGTGGCGCCCCCTGCCTTACCGCCTGACGCTAGCAACGACAGGTTGAGGGGAGCGTTCTGCAGTCATGAAGGGAAAGGGGGAGCGCTATTTAAAGGTGACCGCTTCCTGCCTTTTATTGTTGGTGCCATTCGCATTCTGAGAGAGAGAGGGAGAGACTTCTGGAGAGATTCAACGTTGTGTGAAGAAGTTTTGGGTACTGAGCAGCACTTTGCAGGTTCATTTTGAATTGCCATTCCTTGTATGGAGTTAGCAGAGACTGTGGGGGCTGCACTCTGAGCTCTTTGCCTGGTACTCTCCATTGTTCTTTCCAGCACATTTGATGTGCAGGTCTCTCCAGGCCGAGATTCAAGGCTGCAATGAGCAGGATGTGGATGGAAAGCAAGATTAACCATCCCCTTTAAGAACTGGCCCGTGCCATTGTGTGTGTGTTCCATTGCTGACTGACATTACATGAGCTTCGCCAGCGCTCTGAGGTAGCGCCTCGCTCCTCGGCCTTTGCGCCTTAAGACAGGTGTGAAGCGCCTGATATAGCGCTGCAATCACCTCCAGGGGCGATAAAAGTCAAGTTTGCAGTCGGTGGCGATAATTAGCGCCAGGCACTAAACTTTGCGCCCGGCCGATAATTGCGCCCCAAATGGGCGATACTGAATTTCTCCCCCAAAGAGTTTAGACTAAAAATGGTGAATTCGCGCCAGCTGAAAATTGTCTAGACTGCATGCAAAATTCATCCTCACTCCTCATTAAAATGATTGGAGCCATAAATCTAGTCTAAAAACCCAAGCTCATTGGCATTACACTGAAACTGGACCAATATCGGGTGTAGTCTAAACGCAAGTAATGATTGCCACAGGCTTTTTTCACTGCTTAAAGGGGAGGTCCACTGATGCTGCAGCAGCTCCTTCTCAGCATTGTTGGCTGTGCAGCTGCCTCAACAACTATAAGAAGAAGGACAAGGAGAATGAGCACAGATTTACAAATCCTGATGGCAGATCACCACCCTAGGGAGAGAGCCCACAGGTTTTCCCATGAAGCTTTGGAGGCATTGGTTTTTGCGGTGGAGCGAGGGCGGCCGGTCCTGTACCCACCAACTGGCAGGAGGCCCTTGCCACAAGTCTGCCACACTATGTGGAGGGAGGTGGCACACCACATCACGGACAGTACTGTGGTCCCCAGGACCCACACCCAGTGCAGGAATAACTTTAACAAGCTCACACGGGTGGGCAGGGTGAGTGAAGGCTTCAACAAATGTTACGTACCACCATCTGTACCACAAGCTTCACACACTGCTCAATGCACCACACCCCCAGCACTCACCCACCAACAATCTCTACCTATCAACACTCACACCCACATCTCACACCTTGCACACAATGACAGCTATTCAACTATGGTAGGCACAAGGGTCATTAGTTATTAGCATGCATGTCATATGTGTGATATGTTTATGCATAAATGTATTAATAGAGTTTGGAATATTTTGTGGTCTCTCTCATTTCACCTTTGTGCCCAGGAGGACGCTGTGATATGGTGTGACACAGGGATGGTATGATGGGGATGTGGTGAGCAATGGGGATCTGGGGTTTCATTCATTCAAATCGAAGTCTGATGAGCCAGTCATGGAGCGCCCGTCCGGAAGCCCGATTGTCCAGCTGCCTCCTCCCTCCCTCCTGTTCCTCGCCTTCTTCCACCTCATCTTCTTCCTCCTCCCTCTGTGCACATGTTCCTGTCTTCCTCGTTGCCTCCGCTCCCTCCGCCATAGATTCTGGAGGGTGAGGTGGACTGCCAGTACAGCCCCCATAACTTTTAGCAAGTGTTGTAGGTTGAATCTTTCAAGAATACATTTTGCACTTTCCTACTTTCCACAACACTCCTGATACCAAAGAACCTTCAAATCACTAAATAAAACTGTTGCAGTATCAGGAACTAACACACAGGCACTGAAACTTCACTAACCTGACAGGTGCGAGTGATTGGGGCTGATCCCTTTAAATAACGTCCCTGGAGCCAGCTTCCTGATGCTGCACGGCAGCTCTCCTTGTCATTGTTATTCCAGGCGGTCTCCCTGGCGTTGAGGTCCCCGGAGATTGCTGTTACTGGCAGCGCTACAGGGGGGAGGTCCTGATTTGGCATGCACCGCTGGATTCGACAGGAGCTGTTGTTACAGCTCTCAATGTCACATTGGTGCTAACGGGTGGCGCTAAGGGGGTAAATTTTTGCCCCAAGATCTCTCCCCTCTCAGCACATGCCAATCCAGCTCATTTGGCTTTTTCTGATGACATCAGTCAAACTACGTTAATCTTGTTTCATTGCCAACACCTCCTCATTATTTTTCTTGTCGATCCACTTTACTTTCTCCATGCGTCTCCAAACCCACATCTCAAAGCTCTCTAAAAGCCTGACCTCCTCTTTCCTCAGCATCCATCTTTCAGAACCAGGCACCATAAAAAGTACACAGCGCTGTAAAAAGTTATTGATTTGAAATAAATGTTTCTTTTTTTGTACGCACAGGGATATTACAGTAATATGAGTTTCAGGATTCCTTTAAGAGCTGAGATATGACTCTAGTAGAGAAATAAGCAATTATTAGGTCATTTGTATCAGCGAGAGTAGGAGTGTTACAATTCAGACATGCTCCCACCACATTTACTTGTGCTCATGGGAGAAAGGAAGTTTCTATGACCAGATAAGTCTCCTATAAACCAAAACCTACACTCTGTGCTGTGAGAAGGACAACATGTCTTTGGACTAACAGTTATCCATTAACGACAGTATAAAAAGAAAGAAAGAAAGACTTGCATTTATGTAGCGCCTTTCACGACCACCGGACGTCTCACATTTACAAATGAGATAATTACATGGATGCAGTGAGGCACAGCAAGTTATTGATGGTACAAATGCTTAAAAAATGTAAATTGGTCTAGACTTTCCAAATGCTGTAAGATACATGAGCAATGTAATTCCCAGGCTGACCTCATGGAGTTCAGCTTCGCAGGGATCTGTAATTTGGCGCATACCCTGAGAGAGTGGCCTCAGTGCCTGTACATTGGCGTGATGTTCCTTGAGCATCCTTCTTTTCTGGAGCAGAATCCATGACATCTGAGTCAGCCGGCTCCTCAACCAAGGGCAGCCATCTCGCATCCTCCACTGGGGAATGGGTGCATCCTCGCCAAGTTGTCACACCTCCCCCCCTCCCCCATGCTCTGTGAACCTCACAAGCACTAGCTACTTCCCCCTGGTGAAAATATTTCAGGTGGTGTGCGGGATTGAGACGGAGAGTGACAGCGGGGTTGAGATCTAGAGGGTTGGGGCAAGAGTAGGTGGGGCAGGACCTGTTTCGGTTAGCTCATCAGTTTATTGATCCTCACGAGCATCATCATCCTTATTGTGGTTGACCAGGAGGAAATTTCTCTTCTTCATCACAGAAGGAGGCCATTCGGCCCATCATGTCTGTGCCGGCTCTTTGAAAGAGCTATCCAATTAGTCCCACTCCCCTGCTCTTTCCCCATAGCTCTGCAAATTTTTCCTTTCCAAGTATTTATCCAATCCTTTTGAAAGTTGCTTCCACCACCCTTTCAGGCAGTGCATTCCAGATCATAACAACTCACAAAAAATGTCTCCTCGCTGGTTCTTTTGCCAATTATCTTAAATCTGTGTCCTTTGGTTACCGCCCCTCCTGCCAGTGGAAACAGTTTCTCTTTATTTACTCTACCAAAACCCTTCATAATGGGTGTGCAGTATCCAGGGAGAGTGAGGAGATTGTCAAAAGTTGATTTTTCAGTCAACTTGGTGCTTTAAAGGGTTGCAACTGGTGCTTGTCAAGGTATCACCCACTGACCTACCCACTGACCTCAGCACCACCCATCTCTTCACAGTGCAGAGTGCACCCCAGTAGCTTCATGGTCTGCTCCACCTAAGGACTGTGCTCTTTGATGTCAGGAATGTAGCCTCAGTCTTCTGTCTTTCACGAGCAATTATGAATCACTTTTTCCTGAAAGTGCATTAGGTGAAGGCCAACATGTGAAGAATGTCTCCCAGGTGGCATCAGGCAATTGACGTATTTGAGTGTAAGGACTGGATTTTTCTTTGAAGAGCGGGTTAGTGGCAGGGCAGAACCTTTGCCCACCCACATGACCCTGTTGGCAGTCCACTGATATTGTATGTGGGGCAAGTTTATACTGGTGCTCATTGGTTTACCATCACTGCAAGGGAGGAGCATTCAATGGTGCGGCAGCACTTAAAACACAGCAGCTGATTAAAGGGGCACAATTTTTTTTGGCAGGGAGCAGCAGCAAGGTGCAAGAATGAGTGAGTAAGGAGCGGTCTCAGGAGCTCAGCAGCAAGAAGGGCTCCCAGATTTACTGAGAGAGCAGTTGAGAGCGGGAGTCGGGGAGAGAGAGCAGGAGTCGGGGAGAGAGAGCAGGAGTGAGCAGGAGTCGGGGAGAGAGAGCAGGAGTCGGGGAGAGAGAGCAGGAGTGAGCAGGAGTCGGGGAGAGAGAGCAGGAGTCGGGGAGAGAGCGGGAGTCGGGGAGAGAGAGCAGGAGTCGGGGAGAGAGAGCAGGAGTGAGCAGGAGTCGGGGAGAGAGAGCAGGAGTCGAGGAGAGAGCGGGAGTCGGGGAGAGAGAGCAGGAGTGAGCAGGAGTCGGGGAGAGAGAGCAGGAGTTGGGGAGAGAGAGCAGGAGTGAGCAGGAGTCGGGGAGAGAGAGCAGGAGTTGGGGAGAGAGAGCAGGAGTGAGCAGGAGTCAGGGAGAGAGAGCAGGAGTCAGGGAGACAGAGCAGGAGTGAGCAGGAGTCGGGGAGAGAGAGCTGGAGTTGGGGAGAGAGAGCGGGAGGATGGAGTCAGGGAGTGGAGACCTGGAGTAATACACAGGTTATCAAGGCTTCACAAGATGGCGGCCAGTGACCCCACTCACCCGGGCGGTCACTGACTGGGCCTGTAACCAGGGCAAACACGGGGCCTGTGGGCTCTTATTCCGGGCTTCTGGCCAACACCGGGTGTTTGAGGCCCAGGAGCGAGGACAAGGCCCAGGAGCGAGGACAGGACCCAGGAGCGAGGATGAGGCCCAGGAGGGAGGACGAGGCCCAGGAGCGAGGACGGGACCCAGGAGTGAGGACGGGACCCAGGAGCGAGGACGGGACCCAGGAGCGAGGTCGGGACCCAGGAGCGAGGACAAGGCCCAGGAGCGAGGACGGGACCCAGGAGCGAGGACGGGACCCAGGAGCGAGGTCGGGACCCAGGAGCGAGGACGAGGCCCAGGAGGGAGGACGGGACCCAGGAGCGAGGACGGGACCCGGGAGCGAGGACGGGATCCAGGAGCGAGGACGGGACCCAGGAGCGAGGATGAGGCCCAGGAGGGAGGACGAGGCCCAGGAGGGAGGACGAGGCCCAGGAGGGAGGACGGGGCCCAGGAGGGAGGACGGGGCCCAGGAGCGAGGACGAGGCCCAGGAGCGAGGCCGAGGCCCAGGAGTGAGGACGAGGCCCAGGAGGGAGGACGAGGCCCAGGAGGGAGGACAGGACCCAGGAGCGAGGTCGGGGCCCGGGAGCGAGGACGGGACCCAGGAGCGAGGACGGGACCCGGGAGCGAGGACGGGACCCAGGAGCGAGGACGGGACCCGGGAGGGAGGACGGGACCCGGGAGCGAGGACGGGATCCAGGAGCGAGGACGGCATCCAGGAGCGAGGACAAGGCCCAGGAGCGAGGACGAGGCTCAGGAGCGAGGACGGCACCCAGGAGCGAGGACAAGACCCAGGAGCGAGGACGGGATCCAGGAGCGAGGACAAGGCCTAGGAGCGAGGACGAGGCCCAGGAGCGAGGACGGGACCCAGGAGCGAGGACGAGGCCCAGGAGCGAGGACTAAGCCCAGGAGCGAGGACGAGGCCCAGGAGCCAGGACGGGACCCAGGAACGAGGGCAAGGCCCAGGAGCGAGGACGGGACCCAGGAGGGAGGACGAGGCCCAGGAGCGAGGACGGGACCCAGGAGGGAGGACGAGGCCCAGGAGCGAGGACGGGACCCAGGAGGGAGGACGAGGCCCAGGAGGGAGGACGAGGCCCAGGAGGGAGGACGAGGCCCAGGAGGGAGGACGAGGCCCAGGAGGGAGGACGGGACGCAGGAGGGAGGACGAGGCCCAGGAGGGAGGACGAGGCCCAGGAGGGAGGACGAGGCCCAGGAGGGAGGACGGGACGCAGGAGGGAGGACGAGGCCCAGGAGGGAGGACGAGGCCCAGGAGGGAGGACGAGGCCCAGGAGGGAGGACGAGGCCCAGGAGGGAGGACGAGGCCCAGGAGGGAGGACGAGGCCCAGGAGGGAGGACGGGACCCAGGAGCGAGGACGGGACCCAGGAGCGAGGACGGGGCCCAGGAGCGATGTCGGGACCCGGGAGCGAGGTCGGGGCCCAGGAGGGAAGACGGGGCCCAGGAGCGAGGACGAGGCCCAGGAGCGAGGACGAGGCCCAGGAGCGAGGACGAAGCCCAGGAGCGAGGACGAGGCCGAGGAGCGAGGATGGGATCCAGGAGCGAGGACAAGGCCCAGGAGCGAGGACGAGGCCCAGGAGCGAGGACGGGACCCAGGAGCGAGGACAAGACCCAGGAGCGAGGACGAGGCCCAGGAGCGAGGACGGGACCCAGGAGGGAGGACGAGGCCCAGGAGGGAGGACGAGGCCCAGGAGGGAGGACGAGTCCCAGGAGCGAGGACGAGGCCCAGGAGCGAGGAGGGGACCCAGGAGCGAGGACGAGGCCCAGGAGCCAGGACGGGACCCAGGAGGGAGGACGAGGCCCAAGAGGGAGGACGAGGCCCAGGAGGGAGGACGAGGCCCAGGAGGGAGGACGAGGCCCAGGAGGGAGGACGAGGCCCAGGAGGGAGGACGGGACCCAGGAGCGAGGACGGGGCCCAGGAGCGAGGACGGGGCCCAGGAGCGAGGACGGGGCCCAGGAGCGAGGTCGGGGCCCAGGAGCGAGTTCGGAAAGGCAAACCTGAAGAAGAACGCCGCCTCCATGGGGTAGGCTTCGCCATAAAAAATGAGCTAGTTGGACGTCTCAGAGACCCCCCTTGTGGAATAAACAAACGCCTCATGACTCTACAGCTCACCCTAGCCCGGAACCAGTGCGCTACGGTCATCAGTGCGTACGCCCCAACACTGGAAGCCACAGATGAGACCAAAGAGGAATTCTACTCCAGCCTCGAACAATCTCTGTCCCGAGTCCCAACGGGCGACAAGCTGATCCTCCTTGGCGACTTTAACGCCAGAGTTGGAAAGGACACAGACCTCTGGGGAGGTGTGATCAGCAGAAAGGGGGTATGGAAATCCGACTCCAACAGTACCCTTCTCCTGATGAAATGCTTAGAACATGGCCTTGTCATAACCAACACCTTGTTCTGTCAGAGAGACAAGTACAAGGCTTCATGGCAGCACCCTCACTCCAAGCACTGGCATCTGCTGGACTACGTCATCGTCCGAGCGAGGGACCGCAAGGACGTCCGCATCACCCGCGCCATGACAGGAGCTGACGACTGCTGGACAGACCGCTGCCTAATCCTCTCTGTCATCTCCATCAATGTAGCCCCAAAACAGCGGCGGCAACAGAAGCAATGCCGCAGGGAAATCAACGCTGGAGCACTCAAAGACCCTGCTAAGAAAGCCCTATTCAGCCTGCTCCTCACAACCAACCTGACGACTCCCAGTGATGCAGAGACACAGAGTGTCCACAGCGCCTGGTCTGCACTCAAGGCCTCCATAATCAGCACCTGTGAAGAGACGCTCGGTCACTCGACCAGGAAACACCAAGACTGGTTCGACAAGAACAACCAGGAGATCCAGGAGCTAATAGGTCGCAAGCGCAAGGCATTCCTGATCTGGAAACAGCAACAGAACTTGAGAGCAAGAAAGCAGCTCCACAGACACCTGAAGGCCGAGGTCCAACAAAAAACTCGCGACCTAAAGAACAGGTGGTGGGTGGAGAAAGCGCAGGAGATCCAGCAGCTAGCCGACAACCACGACATGCGTAGATTCTTTAGCACAGTCAAGACCGCCTACAGCCCAAGCACCCAAGGTCCTACCCCACTGCGGGCCAAGAACGGAGAGGTACTCATCAAGGACAGAGAGGCAGTCAGTGCCCGCTGGAAGGAGCACTTCGAAGATCTCCTTAACCGAGACTCTGTCTTCGACGCGAGTGTCCTCAACTCCATCCCGCAGCATGCTACCTGCCACCACCTCAGCACAACCCCAGCCCGGCATGAGGTTGAAAACACCATCCGACAAATGAAGAACAACAAGGCCTCAGGAGCAGATGGAATCCCCGCCAACGCACTAAAGCAGGGCGGAGAAGCACAATTGGCGCGAATACATGAATTCATTTCTCTTATTTGGAAGGAGGAGAGCATGTCGGGGATCTCAGAGACGCCGTAATCGTGACCATCTTCAAGAAAGGTGACAAGTTCGATTGCGGTAATTACAGAGGAGTCTCCCTGCTGTCTGCCACAGGGAAAGTCATCACAAGAATCCTCCTCAATTGCCTTCTTCTAGTGGCTGAAGAGCTCCTCCCAGAGTCGCAATGCGGATTCCGCCCACTAAGGGGCACAATGAACATGATCTTCACCGCACGTCAATTACAAGAGAAATGCAGGGAACAGCACCAACCGCTGTACAAGGCCTTCTTTGACCTCACAAATGCCTTCGACACTGTCAACCGTTTGGGATTATGGAGTGTCCTCCTCAAATTTGGCTGCCCTCAAAAGTTTGTCACCATCCTCCGCCTGCTTCACGACGACATGCAAGCCATGATCCTGACCAACGGATCCACCACAGACCCAATTCACGTACGGACCGGGATCAAGCAAGGCTGTGTCATCGCGCCAACGCTCTTCTCGATCTTCCTTGCTGCAATGCTCCATCTCACCCTCAGTAAGCTCCCTGCTAGAGTGGAGCTAATCTACAGAACAAACGGGAAACTGTTCAACCTCCGTCGCCTTCAGTCCAGATCCAAGGTCGTCCCATCCTCTGTCATCGAATTACAGTTTGCCGACGACGCTTGCGTCTGCGCACACTCAGAGGTAGAACTCCAAACCATCGTCAACACCTTCACCGAAGCATACGAGAGCATGGGCCTTACACTAAACATCCGTAAGACAAAGGTCCTCTACCAACCTGCCCCCGCCACACAGTACTGCTCCCCGATTATCAAAATCCATGACGAGGCCTTGGACAACGTGGACCACTTTCCATACCTCGGGAGCCTACTGTCAACAAGGGCAGACGTCGATGACGAAGTCCAGCACCGCCTTCATTGTGCCAGTGCAGCCTTCGGTTGCCTGAGGAAGAGAGTGTTTGAAGACCAGGACCTCAAACCCAGCACCAAGCTCATGGTCTACAGAGCAGTAGTGATACCCGCCCTCCTGTATGCTTCAGAGACATGGACCATGTACAGCAGGCACCTCAAAGCACTGGAGAGGTACCACCAACGCTGTCTCCGCAAGATCCTGCAACTCCATTGGCAGGATAGGCGCACCAACGTCAGTGTTCTCGCTCAGGCCAACATCCCCAGCATCGAAGCTTTGACCACGCTCGATCAGCTCCGATGGACGGGCCACATTGTCCGCATGCCCGATATGAGACTCCCAAAGCAAGCGCTCTACTCAGAGCTCCGACATGGCAAGAGAGCCCCAGGTGGGCAGAGGAAACGCTTCAAGGACACCCTCAAAGCCTCCTTGAAAAAGTGCAACATCCCCACCGACACCTGGGAATCCCTGGCCCAAGACCGCACAAAGTGGAGGAGAAGCATCCGGGAAGGCGCCAAACACCTCGAGTCTCTTTGCCGGAAGCAAGCAGAAGCCAAGCGCAAACAGCGGAAGGAGCGCACATCAACCCAAGAACCCCACCCACCTGCCCCTTCAACCACCGTCTGCCCTACCTGTGACAGAGACTGTAGGTCCCGCATTGGACTCATCAGTCACCTGAGAACTCATTTTTAGTGTGGAAGCAAGTCATCCTCGGTTCCGAGGGACTGCCTAAAAAGAAAAATGCTTTAAACCCATTTGAAGCCCGGAAACGGGCGCAATGCTTACCAATTTCTACCCCCCACTTGTCTGATTGGATGCTTTAAGTCAAGGTGTAGACAGATAGATGACAATGCTGCCAGCAGACAAATATAAACAAATGTCTAGTTTGAAAGCTAGATGGGAAGCGATATATGGATAGACACACTATTAAAGAAAAAGGCAGATTGTTAGATAGAGAGGCAGATAGACAGACAAATTGAAAAGATGGATAGACAGAGCAACTAGATAGGTAGACAATCGGAGATATGCTTGCCCTGCAGCGGTTCTTTGTTCTCCAGTCTGTCGGATCTAACGCCTGCACAGTCCCACAAATGCAGGGTCAGTTTGCATATCACAATCATTTGATGTTCCCGAGAAATGCCAAATATTGCAGCAGATGTCTCCGCACCTGTCAGGCCTTGTTAAACAACCTGCCATCTTTGCCCAAGTGCTTAGACATACAGAGCCTGATGTCAGTGTTGATCCAGGCTGCTGTTCCATTCCAATCCCAGTTTACAGTCATTGCTCTTTAACTGGCTCTGTTTGATGTTAGAAATGAAAAAAGAACATTTACTATCTCCAGTGCTTGAATTTATTGTAAGTGGATTTTTTCTGGCTGTACATTCCTGCTCAGGGGATTCATTTTGCTCTGATTATATATTTAATAATATTTACTGTCTGAATGAATTCCACCCAGTTACCGCCTGCTCTGTCTGCAGGCAGTATTCTCAGGGTTTGAATTTTACCTTGTACAATTTGTTTTTATTGCGTTTTGTTGTGCACAAGATATCACATCACCACATTGGGTTATACTGATGAAAGAGAAATTACAACCAAGAGCTTGAAAGGCCAAGACATAAAACTACATAACTTGTGCTGCTATCTTCACTGGGTATTACCTTGGTTGCGCTTTCGGTTATGTTCCAAAGATCCAGCTTATTAATCAATGCCCAATGGATAAAGGAGCTTAACGGTCATTGCTAAGTGACCTATTGGAGGTATCTCCTGGCACAATACTTCAGTGAGGGATGCCAGATACCCTGCAGCTGGTTGTAGGGGTGACAAAAAAGTGTAATACCTTGGTCCACTCAGAGCACACAATGGGTGATGGTCCTTGGAGGTGAGAGGGTGGGGAGTGAAGGAAGAGCGGTTGCATACTCCCATTAAAGAAGATACACGTGTAGGCAGCTGAAAGAAGACAATAGATCGAATCCAAACTTGCATATATTATTTCTTAGTTGAGAAACGTGTGATAAAATCAAGAAAAGGTTTGTCTGCAGGCAGTGTGATGGTTTGGTGCACTGACACACTGGGCTGGATAGTTACTGGCTTGCGGACTGAAAGGAAGTGTGCCACAAAGCGGTCACCCAATCTGCGTTTGGTCTCCCCAATATAGAGGAGACTACATTGTGAGCAGCGAATACAGTATATTAAATTGAAAGAAGTACAAGTAAATCACTGTTTCACCTGGAAGGAGTGTTTGGGGCCCTGGATGGTAGGAAGTGAGGAGGTGAAAGGGCATGGAAGGAGCGCTTGCATGGGAAGGTGCCATGGGAAGGGCAGTTGGTCTTGGGGGTGATGGAAGAGTGGACCAGAGTGTTGCAGAGGAACAGTCCCTTCGGAATGCTGAAAGGGGAGGGGAGGGGAAGATGTATCTAGTGGTGGCACCACGCTGGAGGTGGCGGAAAAGGTGGAGGATGATTCATTGAATGTGTAGGCTGATGGGGTGGAAGGTGAGGACAAGGGGAACCCTATTGTAGTTCTGGGAGGGAGGTGAAGGGATGAGAGCAGAAGTGTGGGAAATGGGACGGACACGGTCAAGGGCCCTGTCAACCATGGTGGATGGGAATCCTTGGTTGAGGATTTAGTGTATATTGCCTCTCCTCATTCTGCCATGTGTTTGCCCATTTCACCAGTGTGTCTATGTCTTCCTGAAGTCTGCTATTATCTTGCTCATTGTTTACTACATTTCCGAGTTTCATGTCATTAATTGTACCCTGTATACCCAAGTGATTAATATATATCAAAAATAGCAGTGGTCCTAATGCTGACCCCTGGGGAACACCACTGTATACCTTCCTCCAGACTGAATAACAACCGTTCACTATTACTCTCTACTTCTGTCCCTTAGCCAATTTAGTATCCATGCTGCCACTGTCCCTTTAACATGGGCTTTAATTTTGCTAACAAGTCTATTATGTGGTACTTTGCCAAATGCCTTTTGAAAGTTCATCTACACAACATCAACTGCACTAACCTCATCAGCCCTCTCCGTTGCATCATCAAAGAACTTAATCAAGTTAGTCAAACACGATTTACCTTTAACAAATCCTTGCTGACTTTCAAAATGCCAATTAATTTTGTCCAGGATTATTGTCTCAAAAGGTTTTCCCACAACTGACGTTCGGCTGACTGGCCTGTAGTTGCTGGGTTTATCCTTCTTCCCATTTTTAAAATAGTGAAAGATTATTTCCACTGGTTCACTCCACATGCAATGGGTGTGTAACATTTTCAACCCTCCAGTCCTCTAGTTCTACCTCCATATCTAAGGAGGATTGGAAGATTGTGGACAGAACCTCCACACTTTCCACCCTTACTTCCCTCAGTAACCTAGGATGCATCCCATCTGGACTGGGTGACTTTTCTACTTTGAGACTGCCAACCTTTTTTATACCTTCTCTTTGTATAATTTTATCCTATCCAATATCACTACTGCCTCCTCCTTTACTGCTACATTGGCAGTATCCTGTTCTCTAGTGAAGACAAATGAAAGGTAGTCATTTAGTACCTCAGCCATGCCCTCTGCCTCCACAAGAATATTTCCTTTTTGGTCCCTAATCGGTCCCAGCCTTCCTTTGGTTACCCTTTTACTATTTATCTGTTTATAAAAGACCTTTGGGTTATTTTTTGGTTAGCCGCTAATCTATTCTCATACTCTCCAGGGCTGTTGTTAGGTCTTGTAGTGTAAAGAGGTATATGCAAGATATCAAAATTAATTCAAGGTCAAGCATGGTCTTGTTAACGAGAGTGGATGGTCAGTGAGCAACACAGCGGGCTAGACATTCGGCTCTGTAGCGCCGATTTTATAGCGCTATAGGTGCTGTTTCGTGATGAAAATGGCATCTGAGCCGCGCGCGCGCACTTCTGGTGCTTGCCACACCGGATGCCATCTTGGTGAGGGTGGTAGAGCGGGCATTAGGAGCGTGCAGCGGAAGTACGTTGAGAGGGCAGATCGTGACGTCAATCAGCACTGCCATTTTCGTCCTCAACACTGGAGCTAACACCCTGTCTTAACATCGCACAGCTGAACATGCATTCAGCACCGGCAAGGAGCCTCACCAGCGATATTTAAAGGGATCAGCAACCACTCTAAGGTTAGTTTCTGTTTAATTTCTACTGGCTCTGTGTAAGTTTGTGGAGCTTTCCAGAGTATTTTAAAGTTGGTTAGGTGACAGGGAGTGGTGCTGCAAGTGGAGAAGGCCTTGGTTCTGACTTCAAGGGTTCTGGTAGACCACTTGCTCCCAGTCATGAGTGCTCCAGTTGTCATCCCCCTTGGCCTGCAGCACGACAGGGAGATGGAGCAGAGGCAGCAAAGAGGACAAGGTTCTCGCAGAGAGAGGAAGGGGAGGGGGCGAAGGGCTCTCAGCAGGAGGTCTTACCCACCTAGGGTCTTCCGAGAGTAATTCTTTTACCTTAACCTGAGCCAGAAGCAGTGTGTGAGGCATCTGCGCTTTACAAAGGAGGTGCTCACGGAACGCTGCCACTTCTTGCAACCAGACCTGCAGCTTCACACCAGGGTAAGGACAGCGCTGCCAGTGGCTGTGAAGGTGACCGTGGTCCTGAATTCCTCAAGCCGGGATCCTTCCAGGCTGGAGCAGGCGACATCTGTAACATCTCCCAGTTCGCCATCCACTGCTGCATAAGAGAGGTGACAGAGGCTCTTTATGCCAGGAGAGGGACTTCATTGTCTTCTCTCTGATGAGAGAGAAGCAGGCAGAGCGTGCACGTGGCTTTGCCAGGATAGCGGGCTTCCCCATAGTTCAGGGCGCCATTGACTGCACGCACGTGGCTTTACGGGCGCCACATCTAAATGCTGAGATGTACCGTAAACACAAAGATTACCACTCACTGAATGTGCAGTTGGTGTTCGACCATGCTCAGCACATCATGATGGTGAATGCCTGGTATCCTGGCAGCAGTCATGATGCTTTTATTCTGCGCCAGTCCGCTGTTCCATCCGTCTTTGAGCCACCAAGACAAACCAGAGGGTGGCTACTGGGCGACAAGGGCTATCCGCTGACCACCTGGCTCATGACTCCGCTCCGCAACCCAACCACACGTAGGCAGCATGCGTACAATGAGAGCCATCCTGCCACATGGAATCTGATAGAGCAGACCATTGGGGTCCTTAAACAACACTTCTGCTGCCTGGACCGCACTGGAGGAGCCCTGCAGTACTCGCCAGAGCAGGTCTCAAGATTCGTCATGGTCTGTTGCATGCTCCACAACCTCAGCATCATCACAGCCCTTGCCACTAGTCATACGACGACCAGCTGAGGAGGCGAAGGAAGTGGAAGAAGAGGAGGAGGAAGTGCAAGAGGAGGAGGAAGCAGAAGAGTAGGAAGTGAAAGAGGAGGAAGCAGAAGGGAGGAGGCAATCCAGAAATCCCCTTTCTGCCCGGGCTGTCCGTGATCAACTCATCCGACTGCGGTACCGGAGATCGCAACCCAATTCCACATTCAACAATAGTCCCACACCTTACCTTCCCTCTGTTACTGACCATCACAGCGTCCTCTTGGCCACAATCTGAAATAAAAGAAACATTCCAATCCAACTTTATACATCAATATTACATAACAAAGTCAATTAATCACCCTTGTGCATTCCCTTAGTGCCTGCCTTTGCCTGTCCTGGTACTATCCCAGTGGCTGTAGCATGGCTGGTGGAAGGCTGCTGACTTTCAGTGTGGGAGAATGCAGATGGCCTTGGAAGATGACCTCAAGCAGCTCTGGGCCTAGAAGGCCCGGCTGTGGACTGCACCAAATTGGCATTGACAGCAGCAGTCTGGGCTGGCTGGCTGACAGGCAACAGCAAGGGCACTGACAGAGTGGGAGGATGAATGCTGTCCTCCTGAGAGAGGACAGCAAGTTCATGCTCCATGGAGCCACTGCCACTCCCCTGGGCGGCACCTCCTCATTCCTAGCCATCTGTTGGAGGACAGCTTGCTGGACTGCTGTGACACTCTGCAAGCCCCTTTCCACACTGGGAAACATGATGGCAGCAGTCTGAGCTTGCATGGCAGTAAGTTGAGCTTACATGACAGATGTCTGAGCTTCACTGCAGCACTCAGGTGGCTTCTGCTTGTGCTACAATGCAAGCTGAGACATCAACCATCAGACTTTGCATCGTGGTTGTGTCCACAAGTGCGCTAATGGAGTTTGCCCATCACTTCCATGCTGGAAAACATGGGCTCCAAGCTCTGCGCAAAGCCCTGTGCAAGGTTGGTGCTGGACTCCTCCATGCTCCTTGACATTGCACTCAGGCTTTCTGGCAGGCCTGCCAATGCACCAAGCATACGCATCAGCATTCCTCTGTAGGCTGCTCCATCAAAGTCCTCATCTAAGTCCTCTGCAGCAGAACTAGCATGTGATCTCGTCCTCCGGCGAGCTGGCACCTTCCGCTACCCTTTCCCCCTGCCCTGGCTGTAGCCCATTCATGCCAGTGACTCACCACATGTAGATCCCGCCTCTAAGCTACCCTCTAAACTCCACGCAGTGCCAGTATCTGAACTGGTGGCTTTGAGTGTCAGATCGAGTGACGGTGTTTCTTCTTCATCATCACTCTCCTCTCTTGCACCACTGGCTGGGTAGGTTGGATTTCTTGTGTCTCTGAAATGAGAAAGGCACAAGGGTAAGGTTGCGGTGTGGTGAGGGGAGGGAGAACGCAAGAGGTGCATGCTTACACCATGTGCAGCTTATAAATCAAAAGAGATTGTGGGATGAGGGGGAAGTGGGATTTGAGAAGGAGGATTACATATGAGGATACCGGCCTCTTGTATTCTTTCAGCCCCACCGCTAGCCACGGGCTCAGTGATGCCCCTCCCAATAATGACCAGCAGCTTCTTCTCTATGGGGGTCAGGTTATGCAGGTGCGACTGTCCCCCGCTGGTTAGGTCCTGCTGGTGCCAGCTGTGAGCCACCGTTTCCTGAAAGAGAAATGCAAGTGTGTCAGTGAGTGGTACAATGGCCCAAAAATTAGTGTCTCTACGCGAGAGTACGCACTGTGTACTCTCGCGTATTCTGTCTCCAATTGCTGGTTTTCTGCATGCACTGCGCATGCGCTGAAAACCGGCACTTGGTGATTTCAAAAGGGGGCGGTTCCTAGGTGAACCGCGTGCGTGCTACAGGCTGCGCGCACGCAGTGCACTTAGTGCTTTGAACGCGCAGGTAAGCATGGAAGATTTTGCACATAAAGAAAGGAGGCGTAAGACCCTCTTTTAACAAGGTAAGTAGTTAATTAAGTATTATTTTGAATTTTTTTCAACAGGTATATCTTTTTTAGAGACTTTAAAGAAAGGTAAGTTTATTTTTATAACTTTTTAAAAGATTTTAAATTTTTTCAAAAATTTAATTTTTTGTTTAAAGTGGTTAATTTATTTAACTATACTTATTTTATTAATGTGATGGTTTTTAAAAAAAATTTAATTGAGGTTTAGCTGTTCTTTTGAGGGGGTATAGATTCATAGCTTTCACAGCACTTGCTGTGAAAACTATGAATGAAAGATGGTGTGCTGCCATTGGCTCTAACTGAATCACGTGATCCCACAGCTCGCACGAATTAACTGCGCCTGTGGGATACAGAAGCACTGCACAGCTGCTGTCTAGAAAATCAAGTTCGTGCGAGCTCGGAATGAAAAGGCAGGCGCGCAGTGAGATATCGCGGGGAAGCCTTACCCCCGCACGAAGGCTCCGTCATTAATTTCTGGGCCAATGTGTTTGGGTGATGTGTCTGTCATGGTTGAATGGCTGGCAGTGTGTGCAAGCTGTGCAATGTGGGTGTGCGGCTTGCAGCAGTGGTAAGTGTGTGAGGGTGAGGTGAAGCTATGAATGTGAGGTATGAGTCGTGTTTGGTAAAGATTATTGGTAGGTGACTGATGGTGTGATGCATTGAGCAATGTGTGAGGCTAGTGGTGCAGATGGTGGGATATGGCATTTGAAGATGAATTCACTGACCTTGACCACTCGTGTGAGGTCATTAAACTTCTTCCTGCACTGCGTCCAGGTCCTCGGGGCTACACTGCTGGCATTCACCACAGCGGCTATCTGCTCCCAATGGACTTTACACATTTGCCTGGAGGGCCTCCTGGCCCCCATAGAAACAGCACCTCTCTCCTCGAGTTGACCTCCTGCACCAAGGCTTCCAGTGCTGCATCGGAGATCCTTGGTGCATGCTCTCTCCCCTGTTGTGACTTAATTTTTTGGTTTTTCCCTCCTTTCAATCTCTTCCCACGCCAGCCACTCAGCGTGTCCATTGAAGTCAATGGGCAGAGTGTAAAACCGGCGTTCCACCCGATCCCGTGGGTTTCTTGCTCTGCCAGTTAGGTTAATATTACCTCCCTATGATTCTATGAGATGGTGCTGTCTGACTAGAGGAGCGTTATTTGACTATTACAATAAAGTAATAGATTGCTCTAAGGTTCATGTTTTGTAATTTGCCAAACCAGCTCCCCACAGATTCAAATAAACTGCAGCAGATGTTACCTTGATCTGGAACACAGGTCTTGAAAACAGGTTCATTAGAGTTAATATGGGCAGAATTTGGCATTATGTGAAAAGTTAATGTGAGTAAAACACTAGCATATTGTACAAGATTCACGTAGGTTGAGAACAGCTGTTCATTTGAAAGCTGACATAGCAAGAAAAGAGAAACTAAGCAGTACTTTCACCTCTGGGACCTGAGTTCAAATCCAGCCCAGACTGATGATGAATAGGAATCTCTTTTCTATGCCAGCTGTGAGATTCCTATGTCAAATGTGAGCTGCCAGCACAGTGGGCACAAGGCACTAAACTGCGTGGTTTTTGGCATACACTCAGGTTTCACATTATGGTTGCTGTGGGAAATGGGAATTTGACACAAAAGCAGTGGGTAACTCTGCTGCCCTAATCCTAATGCCCACAAGTCCCGTTCACCCATCACCCCTGTGCTCGCTGACTTACATTGGCTCCCGGTCCACCAATGCCTTCAATTTAAAATTCTCATCCTTGTTTTCAAATCCCTCCATGGCTTCGTCCCTCCCTATCTCTGTAACCTCCTCCAGCCCTACAAGCCTCTAAGAACTCTGCATTCCTCCAGCACTGAACTCCAGCATCCTCGAGGGGTTGCATGGTCTAATTGTTCCTATGTTTCCATAGCTTTCTGGATATTCTTGGGTTGGTGGATGAGTAAAAAACAATTCCTATCTCCAGACTTTGGATTCATGTCCTAGGTCTAAGTAAGACTTACACCTGCTGTGAGCAGCCAATGTCCTTGATGGTGAGGTTACTGCTGGTGATGACCCAGGTTACTTGCTGTTTTATCCCCAGGAGTTGGGGCTGTTGGAGGGAGGAAGCATCTCTGCTGATGTATTCCTGTTTGCTTAGAAACTGCCCAGTTACTTTTGCATAGGATATACAGCACAGAAACAGGCCATTCGGCCCAACCAGTCCATGCCAGCGTTTATGCTCCACTCGAGCCTCCTCCCACCTTTCCTTATCTTCTTCTTCCGGAACCGAGGATGACTTGCTTCCACACTAAAAATGAGTTCTCAGGTGACTGATGAGTCCAATGCGGGACCTACAGTCTCTGTCACAGGTGGGGCAGACGGTGGTTGAAGGGGCGGGTGGGTGGGGTTCTTGGGTTGACGTGCGCTCCTTGCGCTGCTTGCGCTTGGCTTCCGCTTGCTCCCGGCGAAGAGACTCGAGGTGTTCGGCGCCTTCCCGGATGCTTCTCCTCCACTTTGTGCGGTCTTGGGCCAGGGATTCCCAGGTGTCGGTGGGGATGTTGCACTTTTTCAAGGAGGCTTTGAGGGTGTCCTTGAAGCGTTTCCTCTGCCCACCTGGGGCTCTCTTGCCGTGTCGGAGCTCCGAGTAGATGTGACCTGTCCATCGGAGCTGATCGAGCGTGGTCAAAGCTTCGATGCTGGGGATGTTGGCCTGAGCGAGAACACTGACGTTGGTGCGCCTATCCTGCCAATGGATTTGCAGGATCTTGCGGAGGCAGCGTTGGTGGTACCTCTCCAGTGCTTTGAGGTGCCTGCTGTACATGGTCCATCTATCAGCATAACCTTCTAATCCCTTCTCCCTCATTTGCTTATCTAACCTCCCCTTAAATGCATCTATACTATTTGCTTCAACCACTCTCTGTGGTAGCGAGTTCCACATTCTCACCACTCTCTGGGTAAAGAAGTTTCTTCTGAATTCCCTCTTTGATTTCTTGGTGACTATCTTATATTGATGGCCTCTAGTTATGCTCTTCCCGAAAAGTGAAACATTCTCTCTGTAACTACTCTATCAAAACCTTGCATAATTTTAAAGATCTCTATTAGGTCACCCCGCTGCCTTCTCTTTTCAAGAGAAAAGAGGCCCAGCCTGTTCATCCTTTCCTGATAGGTGTACCCTCACATTTCTGGTATCATCCTTGTAAATCTTCTCTTCACCCTCTCTAGTGCCTCTATGTCATTTTTATAATATGGCGACTAGAATTGTATGCAGTACTCCAAGTGTGGTCTAACCAAGGTTCGATATTAGTTTAACATAACTTCACTACTTTTTAATACTATCCCTCTAGAAATAAACCCTAGTGCTTGGTTTGCTTTTTTTTATGGCCTTGCAACTTTGCAAGTGTTGCAACTTTTAGTGATTTGTGTATTTGTACTCCGAGATCCCTTTGCTCCTTTACCCCACCCAGACTCGCACCCTCCAAGTAATAAGTGACCTCCCTATTCTTCCTACCAAAATGTAATACCTCACATTTATTTGTGTTGAAATTCATTTGCCAATTATATACACATTCTGCAAGTTTATTAATGTCTTCCTGTAATTTGTTGCAGTCCTCCTCAGTATTGACAGTCTCCACCAATTTGGTGTTATCCGCAAATTTAGAAATTGTGTTTTTGATTCCAAAGTCTAAATCATTAATATAAATTGTGAATAACAGTGGTCCCAGCACTGATCCTTGTGGAACACCACTCCCCACCATCTGCCATTTTGAATAGCTACCCTTTACCCCTACTCTCTGCTTTCTGTCTTGAAGCCAGCTAGCTACCCATTCTGCTACTTGTCCCCTGACTCTGCGTTCTCTGACCTTATTCATTAGGCTGAGGGTTGATCTAATAGAGGTCTTGAAAATTATGAAAAGTTTAGATAGCGTGGATACAGAGAGAATATTTCCACTTGTGGGGAAGAACATAACTAGAGGCCATCAATATAAGATAGTCACCAAGAAATCCAATAGGGCATTCGGAAGAAACTTCTTTACCCAAAGAGTGGTGAGAATGTGGAACTCGTTACCACAGGGAGTAGTTGAAGTGAAAAGTATAGATGCATTTAAGGGGAGGCTAGATAAACATATGAGGGAGAAGGGAATAGAGGGTTATGCTGATAGATTTAGATGAGGAAAGACGGGAGGAGGCTCGAGAGGAGCATAAACGCCGGCATGGTTGGACCAAATGGCCTGTTTCTGTGCCATATATCCTATGTAATCCTATGTAGTCTATTATGTGGTACCCTATCGAAGGCCTTTTGAAAATCTAGATAAATTACATCTACTGCATTACCCTTGTCTACTCTCTCTGTTACCTCTTCAAAAAATTCAATGTGGTTGGTCAAGCAAGACTTTCCCTTTTGAAATCCATGCGGATTATTCCTTTTTATATTTTTGGTTTCTAGATGTTCTTCTATTTTCTCCTTTAGTAGAAATTCCATTATTTTTCCTACCATCGATGTTAAGCTGACTGGTCTATAGTCCCCTGGACATGTTCTATCTCCCTTCTTAAATATCGGTATCACGTTAGCTATCCGCCAGTCCTCTGGCACTACACCTTTTTCTAACGAATTATTAAATATGTATAGTAATGCCTCTGCTATCTCTTCTATAGATTCTTTTAAAATGTGCGGATGTAACCCATCTGGACCAAGGGTTTTATCCTCTTTGAGTTTGATTAGTTTATTTAATATTTCTTCTCTTTTTATTTTAAATGAAGTTATCTCATTACTAATCTCATCATCCAATGTCATGTCCACCTCTTCTATGTCCCTGGTAAATACTGAAGCAAAGTAATTATTTAATATTTCTGCCATCTCTCTATCGCTGCCTGTGGTATTATCCTGTCCATCCTTAGTGGCCCTATTCCCATCCCGACCTTCCTTTTTTTATTTATGTACAAAATATTTTACTATTTTGTTTGATGTTCCTCTTTGCCTTTCTAATTTTTTTACTGACTTCTCTCCTAATCTCTTCATATTTTCCCTTATCATGCTCTCCCCTGCTGACCATGTACTTAGTGTATGCCTCTTTCCTTACCCTCAATTGTTCCCTTATGGCTTTATTCATCCATGGAGTCTCATTAGTGTTTAGTTTGTTCTTGTTTTTAAGCAGAATATATTTTTTTGGACTCTGTTGAACACCGTTTTAAATGTTTCCCATTGCTGTTCTATATCATTCTTTGCCAATATTATTTTCCCAAGTTCTATTCTCAGCCCCTCAGAATCAGTTTTTCTCCAATCTATTACCCTGGTCATACTTGTGTCCTTCTCAATTATTATCTTAAAGCGTATTATATTATGGTCACTATTGCCTAGTTGTTCCCCTACTTTTACTTCTCTTATCTGCTCTGGTCCATTCCCCATTACTAGATTCAATAGTGAATCCTCCCTTGTTGGGCTTCTTACATATTGGGTTAGAAAGAGTCCTGTACACATTATAGGAACTCCATTCCCTTATCCCCTTTACCTACCTCTTCTGTCCAGTTCATTTTGGGGTAGTTGAAATCCCCATGATTATTATTCTATGTTTTTTACTCATTTCCCTAATTTGTTTGCATATTTCTTCCTCCACCTCCCTTCCACTATTATGTGGTCTGTAGACTAGCCTTATTAGTGTGTTTGAACCTTTATCTTTTATCTCTATCCATATAGATTCTATTTCTGTCTTGCTGATAGCTGCGTCACTTTTTTCTACCATCATTATGTTATCTCTAATAAGTACAGCTACTCCACCTCCCCTTTTTCCCCGCTTTATCTTTACTAAATATGTTATACCCTGCAATGTTTAATTCCCAGTCCTGATTTTTCTTTAGCCATGTCTCAGTAATCCCTACTATGTCTGGTTCCACGCAACGCATGATTGACTCCAGCTCCCCTGTTTTATTATAGGCACTGTGTGCATTGATGTATAGACAGCTTAACTCATTTTTAATAGCACTTTAATTTAAACCATCTTTTTAAACTCCTGTTCTATAACTATTTATTCCCTGGCCATCAATGTTCTCCCTTACTTTATTTATCCCTATGCTCTCCTTTCCTGTTTTGTTTATATTTAAGCTGGTTTCATTTCTTGTAGATCCCTCCCCCCGTTTTCCTAGTTTAAAGCTTTTGCCACCTCCCTATAATTTACCCTTTCTTCTAGGACCTGGGTCCCATTCCGGTTCAGGTGGAGCCTGTCCCATCGGTACAGCTCCTTCCTGTCCTAGTGTCCCATGAAAAGGAACCCCTCTTTCCCACACCAGCGCTTCAGCCATGTGTTAATTCTCCTGATCTGACTGCTTCTGTGCCAATTTGCACGTGGCTCTGGCAATAATCCAGAGATTATTACCTTAGAGGTCCTGCTTTTTCATTTCGCTCCTAACCCCTGATACTCCCTCAGCAGGACCTCCTCCCTATTCCTACCTATGTCGTTTGTTCTGACATGGACCACGACAAATGGATTTGCCTCCTCCGTTCCAAGTTCCTCTCTAGTCACCGAGAGATATCCCTTACCCTGCATAGCGTAGGCAACACACCCTTCGGGATTCTCGTTCTTGGCTGCAGAGGATGCTATCTATCCTCCTAATTATGAATTCATGAACTAATTTCTCTTATATGGAAGGAGGAGAGCATGCCAGGGGATCTCAGAGATGCCGTAATTCTGACCATCTTCAAGAAAGGTGACAAGTCCGATTGTGGTAATTACAGAGGAGTTTCCCTGCTGTCTGCCACAGGGAAAGTCATCGCAAGAATCCTCCTCAATCGCCTTCTCCCAGTGGCCGAAGAGCTCCTCCCAGAGTCGCAATGTGGATTCCGCCCACTAAGGGGCACAATGGACATGATCTTCACCGCACGTCAATTACAAGAGAAATGCATGGAACAGCACCAACCGCTGTACATGGCCTTCTTTGATCTAACAAAGGCTTTCGACACTGTCAACCGTGAGGGATTATGGAGTATCCTCCGCAAATTCGGCTGCCCTCAAAAGTTTGTCACCATCCTCCGCCTGCTTCACGATGACATGCAAGCCGTGATCCTGACCAACGGTTCCACCACAGACCCAATTCACGTACGAACTGGGGTCAAGCAAGGCTGTGTCATCGCACCAACGCTCTTCTCGATCTTCCTTGCTGCAATACTCCATCTCACCCTCAGTAAGCTCCCTGCTGGAGTGGAGCTAATTTACAGAACAAACGGGAAACTGTTCAACTTCCGTCGCCTCCAGTCCAGATCCAAGGTCGTCCCATCCTCTGTCATCGAATTACAGTATGCAGACGACGCTTGTGTCTGCGCTCACTCGGAGGTCGAACTCCAAACCATCGTCAACACCTTCACCGAAGCGTACGAGAGCATGGGCCTTACACTAAACATCCGTAAGACAAAGGTCCTCTACCAACCTGCCCCCGCCACACAGTACTGCCCCCCCGATTATCAAAATCCACGACAAGGCCTTGGACAATGTGGACCACTTTCCATACCTCGGGAGCCTACTGTCAACAAGGGCAGACGTCGACGACGACGTCCAACACCGCCTTCAGTGTGCCAGTGCAGCCTTCGGTCGCCTGAGGAAGAGAGTGTTTGAAGACCAGGACCTCAAACCTGGCACTAAGCTCATGGTCTACAGAGCAGCAGTGATACCCGCCCTGCTGTATGCCTCAGAGACATGGACCATGTACAGCAGGCACCTCAAAGCACTGGAGAGGTACCACCAACGCTGCCGCCGCAAGATCCTGCAAATCTATTGGCAGGATAGGCACACCAACGTCAGTGTTCTTGCTCAGGCCAACATCCCCAGCATCGAAGCTTTGACCACGCTCGATCAGCTCCGATGGACGGGTCACATTGTCCGTATACCCGATACGAGACTCCCAAAACAAGCGCACTACTCGGAGCTCCAGCACGGCAAGAGAGCCCCAGGTGGGCAGAGGAAACGCTTCAAGAACACCCTCAAAGCCTCCTTGAAAAAGTGTAACACCGACACCTGGGAATCCCTGGGCCAAGACCGCACAAAGTGGAGGAGAAGCATCCGGGAAGGCGCCGAACACCTCGAGTCTCTTCGCCGGGAGCAAGCGGAAGCCAAGCGCAAGCAGCGCAAGGAGCGCACGTCAACCCAAGAACCCCACCCACCCGCCCCTTCAACCACCGTCTGCCCCACCTGTGACAGAGACTAGGTCCCGCATTAGACTCATCAGTCACCTGAGAACTCATTTTTAATGTGGAAGCAAGTCATCCTCGGTTCCGAGGGACTGCCTAAGAAGTATAGGGTCCCCTATCCCTACCAGATTTCTAGTCTGCTCTCCCCCCCCATGCACACCCCACCCCCCACCTTGGACAGCCTTCTGAGCCATGGTGCCTTGGTCTGCATTGTGGCTGTCCTCCCGCAGTCTTTCTCCTTGTCCTCACAGGTAGTGAGTACATTGTACCTGTTGGACAGGACCAGTGTCTGCGGGACTTCCTTCTCAACCTCTCCTAAATCCCCGCTACCCAGCTCCCTAGCAGTCACACCCTCCCTTTCCTGAACCTGTGCTTTCCTCTGGGGTGTGACTGTATTGTGGATAAAACTGTCCAGAAATTCCTCTCTGTCCCTTATGTTTCGGAGTGCCTCTAACTCGCACTCCAGCTCAATGACTCTGAGCCGGAGTGACTGAAGGCAGAGACATTTCCTGCAGATGTGGGAATCCGGGACAGTCTCGCTGTCCACAAACTCCCACATACTACAGTCCTGACACATAGCCTGCCCTGCCATCTCTAGAGTTTTTTATTTATTTGCTTATTTAATTAGTTAAAGTCTTATTTATAGTTCTATTAATTAATTAGTTTATCTAGTTATGGTATTATTTACTAATGTAATAGTTATAGTTCCCCAGCTCTTAGGTTAAACCACTGCACTAGCTTAGAGAAAAAAAACTGCTGTAATACTCACCAACCAATCACCTACCTACTATCCTGTGATGTTACTCCTTGATTTTTCTTTCTGTTTGTCTCTGTCTCTGGTGCCTTAGGCTCTTTCTCTATGGATTCACACAATTTACATGTAAACAGATGAGGAACCCATGTTGGTGAATATTATCAGCAATGCGACAGTTAGACAGTTCACAACCTTGGCATCCTATTTACCCTGAGCTGAGCTTCTGATACCATATCTACTCCAACACCAAGACCGCCTACTTCCACCTCCATAACATCGCCCATCTCCACCCCTGCCACGGCTTATCTGCTGCTGAAACCCTCATCCACATGTTCATTACCTCTAGACTCAACCATTCCACCTTACATCCAAAACTCTGCTGCTCGTCTGCTAACTCGCATCAAGTCCCGTTCACCCATCACTCCTGTGCTCGCTGACCTACATTGGTGCCCAGTCTGGCAATGCCTTGGTTTTAAAATTCCTCCATGGTCTCGCCTCTCCCCCTCTTCCAGCACTACAACCCTTGAGTTGAGATCGCAGATTCCAACTCATTGAGTTGACTTCTGGGTTTCGCCCACGGAATTCCACCTCTCCCCGCCCCCGCTCGGAAGCTGCATTCATATTTATGTTAGGTCCTTGGTGCTCGCTCCATTCCCTAGTACTGAGATCCTTCAGTTTGATGAGCATTAAAATCCCCTATTTAAAGTAACTGTTAATATAGACACGATTAATATATGTTGCGTTTCTACCCTTGCAGTCTTCAGTTTTATAGCTTACTGCGTCTGTAGAAAATTCTGCTGATTGTAATCTAAAGCTGGTAGATGGGTTGCTGTCTGTACGCCCAAGTTGATGGAAGATCATTTTTACACTTTTCTTTCTGCTCAGCGTTGGCTGTGTATTTATGGAATGAGCCCAGTAGCTTCTAGATATTTAATAGTATGTGACTCAGATTGTATATGTACTTACAGAGCAATTTGGCTCCCATTTTCTACCTGGGAGGGTGGAGTTAACAAGCTCTTCCACTCCAGTCAGTGCAACTCTATTTAAATGTTATATTGCCATCGACAGAAGCACACTGAAATGTTCCACTTTCCCAATTTCTCCAAGCATGGGGTCTGTCATAGAACAAATTGCCTGTAATGGGACATACTTTATGGATGATGCAAACTTTAAAGACAGTGGGGGCTAAATTTGATAGCTCCTGAAAATGGACGCAGATTAACTCGCGCCCGTTGATTGTAATGCAGGCAGCATGCCATGTTCGTGCTGCCTGCTGATTAGCATGATTGCTACATGCAGCCAGCACTAACTGCGCTATTCATTGTCTGCACGCATCAGCAGGGGGGCCAAAATCATAACTTCCTAGCAGCAGTTAAAGCTAGCCTGCACCTCTTAAAGGGGAGGTGCATTGTGGCTGGAGCAAGTGCTGGGAGTCGTGCAGGAAGTGAATGTGACCTGGGAAACAGTGAAGAATGGCACAACATGGGAGAGAGTGGGCTCCAATGTATTCGGACACTGCACTGGAGGTCTTGGTGGGAGAGATGTCCTGTATCCGCAGGGGGCCAGGAGGTCCTCTAGGCATGTGGTCAAAAGGCAGTGGGAGCAGATAGTCATGGAGGTCAATGTCAAAAGTCTAGCCCCAAGGATATGGATGCAGTGCTGCAAGAAATTCAATGGCCTCACACAAGTGGTCAAAATCAGTGAATGCATCTTCAAATGCCATTTCCTACCAACTGCATCACTAGCCTCAGACACTCCTACACCCCCATCACTCACCGATCAACAATCTCTATCAATCAGGACTCATACCTAACATTCATTGCATGACACTCACTGACTCACTTCCCTCTCTTACAGGACAAGGTGGCGCACAATCGGAGGCAGCAGGAGCTAACAGGAGGGGGACAGTTGCACCTGCATGTACTAACCCCCATTGAGGAGATGGTGCTGGCCATTGATGGAAAGGCCATTGC